>JAZDUA010000596.1:125000-725000 GCA_038098605.1 Gryllus longicercus | reverse complement strand
CTGGTTACTCTCAAATAGTTTCATATATCTGCCCGCTATTAATTGAACAACAGAATTTCTGTAATTACCAAGTATTCATTATGCTTTCTTGACTTATGCATGCTTTGTTAGTACATGTATTGTTACTTTCGTTCCCTCTAATAATGATCTTTACATTGCCTGCCTATTATTTCGCCTGCATTGATATACATCAAATACATGCACAGTACTTCCCAATGTTTTATCAACTTTCCTAGGGCCACATTTCTTAATTACACGCTTTCCAGACTGTTCGGGCGCCAGCTGTGACGTACCTGGTGATGCCGGGTATTTTCACTGCAAGAAATTACTAAAGGAGGGTATCTTTTCCGTGAATGGGTCCCTACGATAAGTTGGTATAGCATTAGGAAAGTTAATTAATAAATGAAGTACAATCATGAACAGCATTTATTCACAAACCAGATTTGTTAATTACATGATCTAACAACATTTATTCACTCTGCCTTGGTACCAAGATTAGGTGTAATACATATTATCATACCTCCGGGGCCCCGACCAATACCTTCGATGCTTGGAGCACGGTCGTGTCGGCAGGGGTCGCCGACCTTCGCAGCAGCTGGGTGTCGTCGGCGGCTGATGGCGTGGCGATCGCCTCGGCTGGTGACCTTGCGAATCCTTCCTGATTCGGCTCCTGGTACCTCGGTGTTGCACCTCACTCTGATTATCTTCCGTCGCTGGATTTAATCACTTAACCCACGACTACTACACGTGCTGGCCTCAGTTCCGCACCACACAGTTCCGGTGTTATTCTTACCGCGATAAATAATACAAGCGCGATCGATGGTTCTCTCGTCGCTGATCTCTCATCCTAATAACATTCTCGATCTCTACTTTACGTATCTATTGTTTTACAGTTGCTACTACTTTACAAAATACACCGCATGTTCCCTTTGTCCATGCACTAACGGCGAGCTCTTCGCCACACGTCCGTACCTGCCGGCCACTTCTCCGCGACTGTCCTAACGGCTGAAAATCTTCGCCGTTCGCTGCCCAGTTCGTAACCGACATTCTCACGCTGTCCTCGCGGCGGCGGCAACGGCGGCGGTAGCGACCGTTGCTAGTTCCCATCGTTGTTCGCCGCGCTTGACGTACGTACCGCGCAGTCCAAAATATATACTGATTACTTACGCTAATGTTCTAATTAGTGTAAGGAAACACATTATGTGTTTCATCACCCCCTCCTCTCCTTTTTTTGGATTTTTCCTGCCTAAGAAAAATTCACTTCATCACCATCGTCTCTGCCGATAGTTGCACTGTCTTGTATACTACATGAATCCTTATATACACTTATTCCCTAAAATCAGATTAACACGTGATTGTTTAGACTAATACTAATATTACACTTCATTTACACTTCACTATTGTCCTCGTTTATTGGACACAGTCTCAGACTGTTAACATTATAGTGTCCTATCACTTCTTGTCTGTTATTTAACAGTCTGGCCACATTTTATCCGTTACTTTGTCTATAAAATATGGCCCCTCATATAACAGGAAGAATTTTGGGTATAATTTTAGGTTTGGGTTCGATACTCTGGGAACCCGTAGCCGTACCGATTGTCCCTCACTAAACTGGTAAGTCTTCTTCTTCGGTTTCTCCTTCTTTTCCTTTCCTGATTTTACCAATGCTTGGTATATCTTCTCCTTCGTCTTCGGTGGTTCTTGTTTATTTTCTGTCAACAACTGCGACCGCTGCTCTCTCTGTTGTGCATTCAGTATTTCTATCTTCTTCTTTGGAGTATCTGCGAATGTGCAGTCATACTCTACCACTGCCTTCTGATACCTTCCTAACTCGGCATGACTTGCTTTGCCCAATAAGTTCTGCGTAGTGATGGAAAGCTGTCGCGTTACTTCGCAAATTATTGCTTGGTAGTTCCTAGGAATAAATGATATTTTTGACCTCATAATATTCTTCGTTGTGTATTCACTAATACTTTCCGTGACGTGGTTGTGATGATTGTTCCTCAGGTTTATCTTACCGTTTGTCCGGGTTTCTTCGTTCCAATCTCGTATGAAAATTTTGTCATTCAATTTCTTCAAGAATTTAGGAAATACATTAAAAATTCCTGTCCATGTCCTGGCGTTTCCTTCTAAAGTTGGGTATGAGAACTGGATCCCGTGTTCTTCCGTGGTGCTAATGAGTGCTAGATGCTGTTCTGCTGCTCGCATAACTGCGTCAGGGTTTTCCTTACCATCTTCCGAATATTTCAGCGACTTTGGAGGCATAACTGGCGTCACCCCATTCTTGACACTCGGTGACATTTTCCCTACTTCTTCCTGTTCAACTTCATCTTGTATTATTACTTTCTCCTCGCACCCTTGTTTATTTTCTTCGATTTCTTCTTCTATTATACGCTCCATTTCTTCCGTTTTCATTTCCACTTCTTCTTCCATTATTTGCTTCAATTCTTCCGTTTCCACCTCCACTTTACAAACATCCTCCTCGGCCTCGATTTGGACCTCCACCGTTTTGCCCTCCGCTGTCTTGACTTCTTCATGAATTTGGTTCGTCATCCCCTCGCTTTTATCCTCTGCAGCAACCCTAGCATCCACTTGATGGTGTAGCTGAACTTTTAGCACCTTTTCTTCGCATTCCCGCCTATTCTCCTGTATTTCTTCCTTGACCGCCAACTGTAACTCAATTTGTTCTTCAGTGTGTTCTATTCGCCCACTTATCTCCTCTCGTAATTTGCTAATTCGTTCCTCATCTTTCCTGTCCTGTTCATCTAGTTTCTTGCTCTGTTCTTCCGCGAACTTCTTGATCTGCTTCTCCGTAAATATTTTATGTTCATCTAATTTCCTACTCTGCTCTTCTGCCAACATCCTATTTTGTTCCTCCGTGAATCTTTTCTGCTCCTCTGCCGACTTCCTAATCTGTTCCTCCGTCTTCCTGCTGCGTTCTTCCCTTTCCCTAACCAATTTATCCGTTTCCCTAGCCAATTCTTCCGTTTCCCTAACCAATTTTTCCCTTTCCCTAACCATTTCTTCCCATATCTTCGTCAACATTCGCATTATATCTGAATCGGTAACTTTTCCACCCCCCTGCTTTAGATTTCCTGCTGCTTGGTTCATCGGCGTCGACGTAATTTTCACTCTTCTATCAAAGCCTTCCCCCGACGTTTCATCCACCCGGCTTCCAATTTCACTATCCCTGCTTTCCGAAAAAGTACTACTACCAATTCCTTCGTCTATCTCCCTTACTTGCTCCGCCTTCCCTTCCGAGTCCAATACTACGTTTTGCTCCTCCATTTTATTACTTATAGCTTCACGTTCGATCCCGCTTACACTAAATGCTCGTACAATTTTCCCATTTGCCTCTTTTCACAGTAATGCAGCAATTGCCCTCTTGATTTCCTATACCAACCACTGCACTAAATGCTCTTCGTGCCTGTTTTAATGCACTATTATTTCATATGCTGATTGATGAAGAACCAACCCTCACTCACCACAAAAACACAATAACACTAATTTAGTAATCACATAAATTCCCATTCACCTACCAATACATAAACATATTCTTTACAATAAGTAATATTATTACCACTTGAATACATATGTATTGCTAATAATCTCGTTAAAATTATTACAAGATGCTCCCAAGTTTAGTAAATTCACTGTTTGCTTTTGAATTATTTCTCAACACAATTACTGCTATATTATGTGCACAACAATCACACACAGTTAAATGTTATGCCTTCTCCATAAAATTATCTCAATAATACTACATGAATGTTGGAAATATACATTTACAATGCTACTATACACTTCACAAAATAGTATCCTCTCCACTAAATTCCACAAACTTTACCATTACTAATGAACAATGCACTGCTGACTATAAATCCCAGCAAGTAATGTGCACGATTTATATAATAATATTAAATACCCTTATATTTCCACAAGAATTATTACTACTTCACAAATTCTTTAACTTCCATGTTATGAAAAATACCACGCAATTCAAACATTATTGATTTGTCTTACAAAATCTTTGAAATTATACTGCACCATATCACTTACAATATGTACATTTATAGCTTTCATCAACCCAATAACTGTAGTAATAACTTTATACTGGTTACTCTCAAATAGTTTCATATATCTGCCCGCTATTAATTGAACAACAGAATTTCTGTAATTACCAAGTATTCATTATGCTTTCTTGACTTATGCATGCTTTGTTAGTACATGTATTGTTACTTTCGTTCCCTCTAATAATGATCTTTACATTGCCTGCCTATTATTTCGCCTGCATTGATATACATCAAATACATGCACAGTACTTCCCAATGTTTTATCAACTTTCCTAGGGCCACATTTCTTAATTACACGCTTTCCAGACTGTTCGGGCGCCAGCTGTGACGTACCTGGTGATGCCGGGTATTTTCACTGCAAGAAATTACTAAAGGAGGGTATCTTTTCCGTGAATGGGTCCCTACGATAAGTTGGTATAGCATTAGGAAAGTTAATTAATAAATGAAGTACAATCATGAACAGCATTTATTCACAAACCAGATTTGTTAATTACATGATCTAACAACATTTATTCACTCTGCCTTGGTACCAAGATTAGGTGTAATACATATTATCATACCTCCGGGGCCCCGACCAATACCTTCGATGCTTGGAGCACGGTCGTGTCGGCAGGGGTCGCCGACCTTCGCAGCAGCTGGGTGTCGTCGGCGGCTGATGGCGTGGCGATCGCCTCGGCTGGTGACCTTGCGAATCCTTCCTGATTCGGCTCCTGGTACCTCGGTGTTGCACCTCACTCTGATTATCTTCCGTCGCTGGATTTAATCACTTAACCCACGACTACTACACGTGCTGGCCTCAGTTCCGCACCACACAGTTCCGGTGTTATTCTTACCGCGATAAATAATACAAGCGCGATCGATGGTTCTCTCGTCGCTGATCTCTCATCCTAATAACATTCTCGATCTCTACTTTACGTATCTATTGTTTTACAGTTGCTACTACTTTACAAAATACACCGCATGTTCCCTTTGTCCATGCACTAACGGCGAGCTCTTCGCCACACGTCCGTACCTGCCGGCCACTTCTCCGCGACTGTCCTAACGGCTGAAAATCTTCGCCGTTCGCTGCCCAGTTCGTAACCGACATTCTCACGCTGTCCTCGCGGCGGCGGCAACGGCGGCGGTAGCGACCGTTGCTAGTTCCCATCGTTGTTCGCCGCGCTTGACGTACGTACCGCGCAGTCCAAAATATATACTGATTACTTACGCTAATGTTCTAATTAGTGTAAGGAAACACATTATGTGTTTCATCACCCCCTCCTCTCCTTTTTTTGGATTTTTCCTGCCTAAGAAAAATTCACTTCATCACCATCGTCTCTGCCGATAGTTGCACTGTCTTGTATACTACATGAATCCTTATATACACTTATTCCCTAAAATCAGATTAACACGTGATTGTTTAGACTAATACTAATATTACACTTTATTTACACTTCACTATTGTCCTCGTTTATTGGACACAGTCTCAGACTGTTAACATTATAGTGTCCTATCACTTCTTGTCTGTTATTTAACAGTCTGGCCACATTTTATCCGTTACTTTGTCTATAAAATATGGCCCCTCATATAACAGGAAGAATTTTGGGTATAATTTTAGGTTTGGGTTCGATACTCTGGGAACCCGTAGCCGTACCGATTGTCCCTCACTAAACTGGTAAGTCTTCTTCTTCGGTTTCTCCTTCTTTTCCTTTCCTGATTTTACCAATGCTTGGTATATCTTCTCCTTCGTCTTCGGTGGTTCTTGTTTATTTTCTGTCAACAACTGCGACCGCTGCTCTCTCTGTTGTGCATTCAGTATTTCTATCTTCTTCTTTGGAGTATCTGCGAATGTGCAGTCATACTCTACCACTGCCTTCTGATACCTTCCTAACTCGGCATGACTTGCTTTGCCCAATAAGTTCTGCGTAGTGATGGAAAGCTGTCGCGTTACTTCGCAAATTATTGCTTGGTAGTTCCTAGGAATAAATGATATTTTTGACCTCATAATATTCTTCGTTGTGTATTCACTAATACTTTCCGTGACGTGGTTGTGATGATTGTTCCTCAGGTTTATCTTACCGTTTGTCCGGGTTTCTTCGTTCCAATCTCGTATGAAAATTTTGTCATTCAATTTCTTCAAGAATTTAGGAAATACATTAAAAATTCCTGTCCATGTCCTGGCGTTTCCTTCTAAAGTTGGGTATGAGAACTGGATCCCGTGTTCTTCCGTGGTGCTAATGAGTGCTAGATGCTGTTCTGCTGCTCGCATAACTGCGTCAGGGTTTTCCTTACCATCTTCCGAATATTTCAGCGACTTTGGAGGCATAACTGGCGTCACCCCATTCTTGACACTCGGTGACATTTTCCCTACTTCTTCCTGTTCAACTTCATCTTGTATTATTACTTTCTCCTCGCACCCTTGTTTATTTTCTTCGATTTCTTCTTCTATTATACGCTCCATTTCTTCCGTTTTCATTTCCACTTCTTCTTCCATTATTTGCTTCAATTCTTCCGTTTCCACCTCCACTTTACAAACATCCTCCTCGGCCTCGATTTGGACCTCCACCGTTTTGCCCTCCGCTGTCTTGACTTCTTCATGAATTTGGTTCGTCATCCCCTCGCTTTTATCCTCTGCAGCAACCCTAGCATCCACTTGATGGTGTAGCTGAACTTTTAGCACCTTTTCTTCGCATTCCCGCCTATTCTCCTGTATTTCTTCCTTGACCGCCAACTGTAACTCAATTTGTTCTTCAGTGTGTTCTATTCGCCCACTTATCTCCTCTCGTAATTTGCTAATTCGTTCCTCATCTTTCCTGTCCTGTTCATCTAGTTTCTTGCTCTGTTCTTCCGCGAACTTCTTGATCTGCTTCTCCGTAAATATTTTATGTTCATCTAATTTCCTACTCTGCTCTTCTGCCAACATCCTATTTTGTTCCTCCGTGAATCTTTTCTGCTCCTCTGCCGACTTCCTAATCTGTTCCTCCGTCTTCCTGCTGCGTTCTTCCCTTTCCCTAACCAATTTATCCGTTTCCCTAGCCAATTCTTCCGTTTCCCTAACCAATTTTTCCCTTTCCCTAACCATTTCTTCCCATATCTTCGTCAACATTCGCATTATATCTGAATCGGTAACTTTTCCACCCCCCTGCTTTAGATTTCCTGCTGCTTGGTTCATCGGCGTCGACGTAATTTTCACTCTTCTATCAAAGCCTTCCCCCGACGTTTCATCCACCCGGCTTCCAATTTCACTATCCCTGCTTTCCGAAAAAGTACTACTACCAATTCCTTCGTCTATCTCCCTTACTTGCTCCGCCTTCCCTTCCGAGTCCAATACTACGTTTTGCTCCTCCATTTTATTACTTATAGCTTCACGTTCGATCCCGCTTACACTAAATGCTCGTACAATTTTCCCATTTGCCTCTTTTCACAGTAATGCAGCAATTGCCCTCTTGATTTCCTATACCAACCACTGCACTAAATGCTCTTCGTGCCTGTTTTAATGCACTATTATTTCATATGCTGATTGATGAAGAACCAACCCTCACTCACCACAAAAACACAATAACACTAATTTAGTAATCACATAAATTCCCATTCACCTACCAATACATAAACATATTCTTTACAATAAGTAATATTATTACCACTTGAATACATATGTATTGCTAATAATCTCGTTAAAATTATTACAAGATGCTCCCAAGTTTAGTAAATTCACTGTTTGCTTTTGAATTATTTCTCAACACAATTACTGCTATATTATGTGCACAACAATCACACACAGTTAAATGTTATGCCTTCTCCATAAAATTATCTCAATAATACTACATGAATGTTGGAAATATACATTTACAATGCTACTATACACTTCACAAAATAGTATCCTCTCCACTAAATTCCACAAACTTTACCATTACTAATGAACAATGCACTGCTGACTATAAATCCCAGCAAGTAATGTGCACGATTTATATAATAATATTAAATACCCTTATATTTCCACAAGAATTATTACTACTTCACAAATTCTTTAACTTCCATGTTATGAAAAATACCACGCAATTCAAACATTATTGATTTGTCTTACAAAATCTTTGAAATTATACTGCACCATATCACTTACAATATGTACATTTATAGCTTTCATCAACCCAATAACTGTAGTAATAACTTTATACTGGTTACTCTCAAATAGTTTCATATATCTGCCCGCTATTAATTGAACAACAGAATTTCTGTAATTACCAAGTATTCATTATGCTTTCTTGACTTATGCATGCTTTGTTAGTACATGTATTGTTACTTTCGTTCCCTCTAATAATGATCTTTACATTGCCTGCCTATTATTTCGCCTGCATTGATATACATCAAATACATGCACAGTACTTCCCAATGTTTTATCAACTTTCCTAGGGCCACATTTCTTAATTACACGCTTTCCAGACTGTTCGGGCGCCAGCTGTGACGTACCTGGTGATGCCGGGTATTTTCACTGCAAGAAATTACTAAAGGAGGGTATCTTTTCCGTGAATGGGTCCCTACGATAAGTTGGTATAGCATTAGGAAAGTTAATTAATAAATGAAGTACAATCATGAACAGCATTTATTCACAAACCAGATTTGTTAATTACATGATCTAACAACATTTATTCACTCTGCCTTGGTACCAAGATTAGGTGTAATACATATTATCATACCTCCGGGGCCCCGACCAATACCTTCGATGCTTGGAGCACGGTCGTGTCGGCAGGGGTCGCCGACCTTCGCAGCAGCTGGGTGTCGTCGGCGGCTGATGGCGTGGCGATCGCCTCGGCTGGTGACCTTGCGAATCCTTCCTGATTCGGCTCCTGGTACCTCGGTGTTGCACCTCACTCTGATTATCTTCCGTCGCTGGATTTAATCACTTAACCCACGACTACTACACGTGCTGGCCTCAGTTCCGCACCACACAGTTCCGGTGTTATTCTTACCGCGATAAATAATACAAGCGCGATCGATGGTTCTCTCGTCGCTGATCTCTCATCCTAATAACATTCTCGATCTCTACTTTACGTATCTATTGTTTTACAGTTGCTACTACTTTACAAAATACACGGCATGTTCCCTTTGTCTATGCACTAACGGCGAGCTCTTCGCCACACGTCCGTACCTGCCGGCCACTTCTCCGCGACTGTCCTAACGGCTGAAAATCTTCGCCGTTCGCTGCCCAGTTCGTAACCGACATTCTCACGCTGTCCTCGCGGCGGCGGCAACGGCGGCGGTAGCGACCGTTGCTAGTTCCCATCGTTGTTCGCCGCGCTTGACGTACGTACCGCGCAGTCCAATTACGCTAATGTTCTAATTAGTGTAAGGAAACACATTATGTGTTTCAATATATATATATATATATATATATATATATATATATATATATGTGTGTGTGTGTGTGTGTGTGTGTGTGTGTGTGTGTGTGTGTGTGTGTGTGTGTGTGTGTGTAGAGTGTAAGAGGGATTGTTGTATAAGTATGGGCACTTTCAGTAAAGCAATGACACCTTTGAATATGTAGATGAGTATTGTAGGCAGAAACGTGTTCTCTAAAAAAAGATGCAATTGAAAAAAGTGAAGAGTTCATATAAGACTTAAATAAATAAAAAGGCATTTCTTAAATAAACAGCATAGAAATATAGTGTGGTTTTAAATTGTTGTTACATCGGAATATAATTAAAATGCATTTCAAGAACGCATTCTCATTTATTAGAGTTCTCGCGTTTCAGATAGTGTCTACATTTTTCCTAAACCGCCGGAGTCTTGAGTCTATTTTGTTACAACATACCAATTTGTATAAGTATACGAATATTGGTTTTGGGGGAAAAGTTTGCAAACTCCGCCCGACTACAGTGTGCTTCATGATGGTTTTTCTTTCGTCTCATAAAGTCAATCTGAAAATATTTATTACATCACTGTCCCCGCCGGGACAAAGTCTAATCTCCCGGCTGGTATCCCAGCATATGTAGTAGTTAGTGCACGTATGGGTAAGTGGGTGTAAGTAAGGGGTGAGGGTAGGACAAGGAAGGGGAAGGAAAGGTTGCTCTCGGTCTGTGGCCTGTTTGTTCGGGTACTGCTCCGGTATTAGCGGAGAATACACGGAAAACTACCAATGAGAGTTAATCAACCGCTAGAATTCTCGTCTAGAAAGCAGCTGAATTCAAAATAGGTAGTGTCAAAAATTCTGCCACCGTCGGGACTCGAAGCCTAGGACATCCAGATCGTAGGTACTACAATGACATCAGTGACACGCTGAGCCACATAAGGAGGTAAAAAACACAGAAACATATTTCAATATGTGGTGGGAGAATAAATATTACTTCGCAATTGAGGCGCTCACAAAAATAACGGCCGATTCCAACCGAAGTTCGTTTTGAGAACAATGACTTTTTTCTGTGATCGTTAATAACTAAGGAAATTATTAATATTATGGCCTAACTTTTAATGAGTGCGTAAGTTTTAAAGAGGTTTTCAAAGTGCAAATCCTGGAATCATTGTGGTAAATAGGTTCTCTTCTTTGGTTTATTTTACTAGGAACCAATTTATAAAAAGAAAAATAGGGATAACATTGAGACTATGGAAATTTTTATTTTGTTCAGTACAAGAATCATAGTATGGCACCTGCCTACAGCGCAGCGCCATGAACTCGTAGTGGCCATGCGGAGAACCACACTTTATGCCGTTGTTACACTGAGATTATGCTCATTCCCATTCCTTATTATTCTGAGCATCCTTCAATTGTGCAGGCTGGCAGACAAACGGCTAATTAATATTTAAAAAAATATCAACCTGTCATTGATTTAATGTGAAAGAATTTTAAAAAAGTGAAAGTTACGAATTCGCGAGACGTAAAGTGCTATTGTGATGTATACATGGCATTCAGTAATTATAATAATAGAGGCTTTCTAAAATGACATTTAAATGAAGATACTAAATTTTAATTTGCCGCTGGTTTAATTGGCCGACTGAAGACATATGTATATGATTAGCTTTGTTCCGTAGCCACTCACAAAATGTTCACAATTAAGGAGCGATGATATGTGTTGTCCAATTGCATCAAATTGGTAGTAATTTGTAGTAATTTGATTATTAACGATAGTAATCAAATAAAAATCCGAATATATCGGAGTGATATTTGTTATTGGTTTCTGGCCCCCTGCTGGACCAACCTTTACTCCGCCCCACCCCTGCGCACTGTATTCCCCAGCGAACCTGCCTCCTCGCGTCTCTTTCCCGCCTTTGGTTTGCAGGGCGTGCGATCGTTCCGTTTGTGGGCCATGGCGGCGGCCAACCTCCTCCCTCACACGCGGCGGCCTGCCCTTTGAGCGCCCCCATCTACCCCGTCCCTTCCCTCTGCCACCCCATTCTTCTTCTCCGTCCCCTCCCACCACTATCGCCCCTCCCTCCTCTCGCCCCGCTCCTTAGCGCTCCGCCCCGCTCCTTCCGCGCTCTCCCGCTCGTTTCCACCCCCTCCCACCCCTCCCGCTCCCTTGCGTCCTCTCGAGCACTGGCCGCGCTATTTCGGTGCCTCGAGCGTTGCCCTCGACTGCGCGCCGCGCCGCTCTGCAGCCCGACGCACCGAGCGCCGGCGATGGCTTGATGCTCACACTGGGCAATGCATGGGCAAATGCTGGCCATCGCTTAGGGTCCGAGCGCCGACACTGTCTCTCGGACCCATTCAGCTGGGCACCGAAGAGTGTTGGGACCTTTCCAGGAGCGAAACAGGCGGGACTTGTCTCTTCTCTCATGCTCAGCCCTAGCAGTCGCGGAGCTACGATGATTACTTTGCACATCTTTACCCCGACATGGAATACTGCTATTGACTATTTCATATTCAGACAACGATCTTCTCTTATGTCAAAAATTTCATAGTATCAATAACACAGATTTACATAAGGGTAAGTGTAGTTCAAGAATATTGCGGATAAATATCGTTTTGTGGGTTGAGAAATTTATTCATTGCAATGAGACACTATATCTACTGACTACAGCAAAGTTTACTCTTTGTAGTCGTAATATTACAAAAAGTTGTAACGCCCCCGTGCACTACGTTTGCAAAGAGAAAAATCTCGAGGTTATAGAGTTCCCATTAAACACCGCAGTTACAAAAAAAGTCGAATTCAAACCTCATCTTTAAGAAAATAACTTTATTTCATTTGTAGACTTCTTCCACAATATACTATTTGGTATTCATTTTAAGAGAAAAGCATTGCCGTATGGCCATAATGTTTCAATGATGTCTGAATTGTCCGCGAAAGAATTAGTCAAAATTTCTATTTTGCGACTGTTGTCATGTCATTCTGTCTATTTCATGTTCCTCCATGACTAAAAGAAGTTTGTAAATTTGAACTAATGGTGAACTCAGTACACAACTAAGAAAGAGCAAGGAACAAATGATATCTTCAAATCTTCGATAAATTTTAGTATATTCATAAATCTCAATCAATGAAGCTTGTGGTCGATTTGTTTTCAATTAAGATACACTACCTTCATCCGATGTCTCTACGATCTCATTCACTGAAAACTTGCAGATTGGGAAATTCTTTAAGCCAATTTACTAAATGAGGCTGAAATCCGGCAAGCGAATTTTAAACCTTAACTCCCTATATAATAGTGATCTAAAAATGTTTTAAAAAAATCGGGAAGCCCGATTTCTGCAAAGAAAAACTTTCACATTATAATATGATATATAAATAAATTTTTTTTAAAAATATTGCCGCTGACTGCAATGACTCTGACCTCGAGGTTGTAGGGATCGAGTCCGCACAGTGGCGGACTTGCATCACTACATCCCAACTTCACAATAAGTCTTCATTCTTCCATCGTCGTTTCCCTTCCGGGGGCTATTTTCAATTCGATGTTGCTCTCTGCAGATTTGACTATCTACTAATCTGTTTGACACTACTTGTGCCCCCCAAAAAAATTTCAACGGATAAGTTTCAAATCGCGCTACTGATGGTGTACGTTCATTTGTGCTACATAGCTTGGACGAATCCAGTTGTTGCCGAGAGGACAATTCTAGCGTCGGGCTGCTCTAATGGGTAGTTTTCTGTTCAATCTTTCTGTGATCAAAACCAAGCGAATGCCAGAGCAGTACCGTAACGAAACGGACCATGGACAGCGCGTGATTTTTCCCTCTCTTCCTTGACCTATCCTCTGTCCGACCACATTTACATTTTTTACTTTTTAGTGCTTAAAAATGTATAACCACCATACCCTACCACATATGTCGGGAGACCTGTTGTTGCTTGTCTCGACTTGTGCCCCACTGGAGGAAATACTTGGTGGAGGATATCTCCGGCAAGCCGACTTGTAGGTCGGCGCCGGATCTCACCATCTAGTGCGGGAAGCCAGCCACTTCCCGGGATAAAACATTGGCGAAGGTAAGGGGACTAATGGCCGTTGCAGTTGACGTGCGCGGAAACGTCAAGCAAACAACAAAATTAAGGTGCATCTTAACAAAGTTTTATTTTTTCTTCCCCTAAACTTTATCTCATCGCATCGTTTACACCTCTCGTCTTTTACATGTATCAAATAAGAAGAAGGTACGCGTCGCTCCTCCGTGTGTGTGTGTGGAGGGGGGGATCGGCGGCGGCGTCTGGCCGCGCGCGCCCCGCACCCGAGCGCGACGCCCCCTCCCCTCCCCCCCCCGCCGCGCCGCCGCCCGTTTCCCGCGGAGCGGCGCCGCGACGCCAGGCGCCGCCTCGCGCCGCCTCGGCGCTCTCCCTCCGGCGCGGAAGCCAAGCGCCAGGCGACGCCCCCCCCGCCTCACCGAGCCCTCACTCACCGCTCATTTGAGGCGCTCAGGGTGTGGAGAGACTACTAGAAGAAGGGACCGCTTTGACAGCTACTGCTTGGCCACTGCTGGCAACATAACTGCAATTTAAGTCCATGCACTCAATTCGTCAAGGATTTCGTTTACACTCGCTCTTTGTAAATGGCCGTCATCACTATCTCTTGCAATGTCGTCGCCCTGCTTGACGTTCCTTTGTTTCCCGACCTCTCACAGCGGTCCCTACTTAAGAGTAATTCTCTATAATAACGGCAGATTCCAATCGACGGCACATTTTCTTTTAGAAGTATGACGGTAAACTCCTCCCATATATCTTTGATATGCTGAAATATAAATGAATTGGGATATGGCAAAACCCTCAAATCCGCCTTCAAAAATATACCTGGAATGAACGTGAACGTGAATGAAAACAGAAAAAGTTTGTTTGTTTTTTTCAAAACGAACATCGGTGGGGATGTTCGTCCATTATTATTCTAAGCGCTGAATTTTTCAGCAGACCGGTTGATCATTATTGCAATATCGCGGCCTCACAACGTCAGATCTTCAATCCAACTTCGAGGAAATTTTACACGACAGCATTTTGAAGGTTAACGATACCTTATTCGCCATTTATTACGCGTTTTATTACGACGAGAGTAATGTTGTATACAAAATGTTATTTCAATGATTGATTAATTTCTTGAGTGGATCAAGTTCTATTGGCATTAGTCCCGTAAGTGTAGTGAATGATGTACGCTGGGATTTTGCGGTGTTCCACGCGAGAAAGTGATATCTGGCCCCGATTGATAGTGATTTCGGGCGCGTCAACTTCTGAGGTCATTAGTCCCATTAGTGTAGTGCATTTGGCCCTGGGAAGGTGGTGGAGGTGATCTTACTCCGCTGGATGGCCAGATTCGGCGCCGTCCTACCGACGGCTAGCGGCGTTTCCACAACCAGGTATCTCCCACCATCGGAGCACTGCCTCAGCCGGGACAAGATCTACGATCCTGACCGGTCTCCTGGTACGTGTGGTAGTGTAGTGCATGTAACTGTATGTAAATAAGGTGTGAAGATAGAACAAGGAAGAGGAAGGAATGATCGCGCGCGGTCCGTGGCCCGTTTGCTAGGATGCTGCTCCGGCATTTTTTCACTTGGTGTTGATCGGAGAATCCACAGAAAACTACCAATCAGAGCAGCCGACTGCTCGAATTCTCTTCCAGACAGCGACTGAATTCGACCTAGCTGACTAGCTAGTGTCGAAAATCCTGCCACCATCGGGACTCGAACCTAGGATCTCCCGGTCAGAGACACTGTAGTCCTCAGTAGACACATCAGTCGATGCCCTGAGCCACCTCTCCCGGTTCGGGGCCGACCTACACGTCGGCTTGCGGGCATTTCCTTCCTCTTCCCACTGAGGCACCTCCCCAGCCGGGACAAGCTCTAAGCAGCAGACGAGTGTGATAGTGTAGTGCATGTAAGTCCATGTGTGCGTGTGTATGTTAGAGGGAGACGGGATCAAAGTTGAGGAGGGAAAGATCGCCTGTAGTCCGCGCCCATTTCTAAAGGTATTTCTCCGGCATTCGCCTGCAATTGATCGGAGAAACCGTGGAAAACTACCGATGAGAGCAGACGACTACTTGAATTCTCCTTCAGAGAGCTATGTATTCTAGTGTCGAAAACCCTCAACTGTCCCGGATTGGAACCCTAGGACCTGTAGGGGACAGTCGCAGTGGGGAGTTGTTGCCGCGAGCAATCTCATACGATATATGACATTTTGTTCATACGTTTTCTACGAGACATTATGAAACTGTCTTAATATGTTACACAAGCGGCAAAAGAGAGTTCAAGGGTGTCAGATTATTTTCGCAAAAACATGTCAAAAAACATTGTCATTTGAGTCTGCGATGTATTTAAAGGCTAAATTTAGTATATTCAATGTAGATAATGTTAGTAGTTCTGAGAACTGTTGACGTCGCGATAAAAATTCTAAAATCTCCTCTTCATCGTACTCTTGCCTGGTACTTGCTCGAAAATTTACAACAACACATTTTTAGATAGACGAAATAAAGATGGAGTTTCTTTCGGATACAATTGTTCTTTTAAATGGAATATCTTACTTGTTTTTAATGATTTTAAGAAATATTCATGCCAGATTCGAAGAAAATACAACCGTTTGATGCCGAACCACCGGAAAACTGTTTGAGGGAAAGAAGAATCATTTAAATTGGGTCTACTGCAATGTCTCTGACAGGGAGGACTAGGGCTCGAATCCCGACGGTGGCGGATTTTCCACACTAGCTAATAACTCGAATTCATCCGCCGTTTAGAGGAACATTCAAATGGCCGGCTACTCTGGTCGGTAGTTTTCCGTGGTTTCGCCGATTAATAGAGGCGAATGCCGGAGCACTCCCCTAACAAAGGGACCGCGCATCTTCCATTCCACTTCCTTGTCGTATCCTCTCCCCTTACACACGCACACTTGCATACACTACACTTACCACACATCTCGGGAGAGTAGTCGGGAACCAAGTGCTCGTCCGGTCAGGGGCGGAGCCCTCCTGGGAGGAGATACCTAGAGGGAGATATCCCTGCAGGCCAACGTTTAGGCCGAATCTCACCAACCAGTGGAGAAGGAACCACTACCACATCGGGGCTAATGGCCGTAGCAATTGACCTGCCCGAAAATATCAACCACCCGAGGAGTAGGCGCTGGATCTCTCGTTTCACCGTGGGAGGAACATCGCCACCTTCCAGGACATTACATGCGCTGCATGCACCGCTAAGAACCATGGCAATATCGCGCCCGGAAACCCAAAATAATCAATTAATTTAATCGGAAAATATTATCCCTCCAAGTAGGGCACTCCCCCAGCCGGGGCAAGCTCTAATTTAGAGACTGGCCTCCCAACATGTGTGGTAGTGTACTGTTTGTGTGTGTATGTCTGTGTGTATATAAGGGAAGAGTACAGGACAAGGAAGATGAAGACGATTGCGGGCGGTTCATGGCCCGTTTCTTATAGTAGCACTCCGGCATTCGCTTGGTATTGATTGGAAAAATCACAGAAAACTCCAGATCAGAGCAACCGGCTGCAAAAATTGTCCGTCAGAGAGCGACTGAATTCGTTCTAGCTATTTAGTAAAGGTTCAAAGTCCGCCCCCGTTGGGAATCGAATTCCAGGACCTCCTGGCCAGAGCTGCTGCAGAGTCAGCCGACTTTTATCTCGGAAGAAGTCACAAATTCAAAAATATTAAAACACATTAGGCAAATCTCCGGTTCCTGGTAGAGACCCCATTTGAAAGGACCTCCGATCACTGGCGCGCTCCTGCCATAAGTCTTAACGCGCCCCGCTACCGGCGTTGGCCATTTCATAGATTACCGCCTAGAAAACATTTATATTCCTTTTTAGGAGCTTAGGACGCTCCTTCTGCGAGGTTTTCTCGATGGGAGCAGTATTGCGGGTTGCATGTGCACCAAATGGTTTCTTGGTAGCATAAGGTACGACATCCTATATTTTTGCCTTAAATCGGCTGAAAACACCCCTCGGTGGGGAGAGATTTTTATACCTCAATAGCACACGCAATTTATGTGCTGATGGCGTCTTACAAATCAGTCAGAATGACTTTCATGATGTGGGAACTGGACCTTAGCAATAAGTTGACTTGAATCGTTAAAATAGAAACTAAAAAAGAACTAAGAACCAATTTGATGAAGGTTATTTAATGCATATATTATGTGGGGATTTTTATTTTCGGTTTTATTTGGCAATGGTAATAATAAAAAAGTCTTTGACAACATATCATTTTTTAATGAAAAGGAAGTGAAATAACGTGGCTGGCGGGTTAGGCAGGGGGAAAGGCAAGGGAGAGGACATGTAGTAATGATGCCAAAGACTGTGCCAAAGAGGCAGTGTTATGTTTAACGAATGTTTGGGAAGAAAGTGTCGGTAGAATGTGGATAGTTACAAGCGATGTATATCCAGAGTAAAATGTTGAGTCGATAAATATGCAAAATTGTGATATATGCTATTATGAGACGAGTGTTAAATTAATTATACTCAGTGAGTAAAGAAGTTAGTGTTATAGCCCTGATGGAGGGTGAATAAATGCAGAAACGTTGGCTCTGTAAATCACTATTCTTATTGTGATCTAAACTCAATAAATGTCCTTAAAATCATATTTTTAGGTGATTTCAATATTTTTCTTTCTATACTATGGTACTATACTATACTACTACAGTGTACTATACTATACTATACTATAGTATAGGGAACAAAAGTGGGCATGAGCGGCATACAGGAACATTAGAACTACGCAGGCTGGGAATCTAACCCGCTACATCACGAGTTCTAGATCACCACTTTGACACTGAGTCATGCATTCGCTCTTCTAGCATTCCTCTTATAACAACACATTTTATATTAATGAATCTTGAAAGTAAGATTACATTTACAAAAATTAATGTCAAATCAGTTTCACTGGCACGAATCACGAAAGTCTTTTTCTTCTGTACTGCTACTACTATTTAGCTTTCAATGGATGTTAATGTATTTTATTCGCTCTCCAATAAAGTAAATTTAATCTTCATAGCTCTATAGAACGTAGTTTCGAAAATAAAAGTTAGATAGCGCTGTCAGCGAGCAGAGATGTCCAGCGCCATCAACCTCTAGAGCCGTGCATTTTCGACGTGAATATTAAGTTTCCAAGAGCGTACCTTAATCCTAATGTGCTTGCGATGTTACAGCTCAAAAGAACCTTAATCCAGATATTCTGATCGACAATTCCATGTCATATTGTTACGGTGATTCCAACACTTCTCAGTAAAAGTAAACAAATTAGAAAATTCCATATTTTAGTGATGAATACAAATTGGTTTAATGAGATTTATTATTGATCTGATAGTAAGAATTAACATCAAATTAGTAATGCAGAATGATATTGTCTTTAAATACAAAAAACGATGTTTCGTTACAAAATCCTTGGTAGAAGCATTGTCTACTTGCATTACTTTTGACAAAGATGATTAGATTGTTTTGCAATTTCTATTTGCCACAAACCCATTTCCAAAAGTTATTTTTAGAACTATGCGTATTAATGTCACGGCTTTGGGATGCCAATGTGAGTTTCATGGTTCTGTCCATTTTATGCATGTTAAATGTCCGAGGTCAACGTGACCGACGTTTTGTAAGTGGAACAGTTTTGGGTCGTAGCCATGTAACACTCATTCTTTCCACGTCGTTGTTTGGCTGTCACCCAGCAAACATCCATGCCACCATTGATTTATCTGACATTTTGATTTTTTACCAAAAAGGAAATTTAATTTTTTAGATATCTTTCACATCTTATTAGAAAAGCTTGCCAAAAAAATTCTTTTAATCTCATTAATCGCATTTATAATCATTCATATGAATTACAGTGGGAACCTATAGTTTGATGACATTTGAAAATAGTATGAAATTATACTATAATTATTAAATAATACCTTGTATAATATATCGTATCGTATACCACCTTCTTCATCTTTGAAGGAAACAACATGCAAATATTACGCTGCGAACATTTAAAAAAAATCAATAAAAAACATCAATAGATATTAGCAAAATTTATAATCGAAAATATTTTAAATTAATTAATAAGTTAATTAATATTAATTCTGATGTTTAAACTTTGAAAAAAGTGTAAGTAATTTAGAATGTAACAGAGGTGGGGAATCCGAGCCCAAATATGGCCATTTCTGTTAAAGAGCAGCCATTCGTCTCTAAAAAATCTTGCGGAATAATGAATCATATTTGAGTAATAAAATTAAGTTTCAATTGTAGTATCAAAGCCTATAAAAATTAATGATATTTGATATAACATGATCTTTTTAATAATTATTCTCTATCGTTTTCTGAATTGCATGACGTCCGCTTTCGCAAATTTTGCAGTTGTCTAGCGTTTCGCCTGCAAATTAAGAAAATGGTAGGTACTCGTTCCAGGCATTCTTCTTGTCTTACATTTCAGTGTTTGGATTCCCTCTTAAGTTACCTTTTATTTGTATGATATTTCTATTATTTATGTTTATTCATTACGAATGTAACGCTACCAAATAGATGTGATTCTGAACAAAAAGTCAATTATTCGCCAATCATCCCTCTCAAATTCCTTTCCATTTAATTCACACATATATACACCAATAAAAAGTATTGTAGTGTAATAAAAGGATCGGCGTATTTTAAAAGGAAATGAATTCGCCGTCATCATTATCAATATTATTATTATTATTATTATTATTATTATTATTATTATTATTATTATTATTATTATTATTATTATTATTATTGTTGTTGTTGTTGTTGTTGTTGTTATTAATGTGATTCCGGGGTTGATACGATATCCACGATTAAATAATGAAAAGGCGAGTCTTCTGAAACAAAGAAGCCAATATAGGAGTAATGAATCATTTTGTATTACTATCTGTTCGACTTATTAGTCTTTCGGGGAAAGGAAAATTAGTTTGATTGCACACGTGTTGCACACTAACAGGAACCTTAAAATGATTTATTAAATGCATTTATAAGATAATAACTTTGCTATTAATAATAATTTTAAGCTAATAATAATAATAATAATAATAATAATAATAATAATAATAATAATAATAATAATAATAATAATAATAATAATAACAACAAAAGACCGATCTGGATGACTGAGGTGGCTATGAGCGTGTACCTACTCAGCGCTTCCGTCCGAAAGGTCATGGGTTCGAGTCCCGCCTTGGGCATGGTTGTTGGTTCCTTGACTCTCATGTATGTGTAGTCGCGGAGCGCCTCGTGTTCTGCTGACCCCGGGTCAGAGGAGCCCGCAAGTGTGTTGCTGGCTAGTGCATGTCGAATATGCGTCCCATCGAGATGTAACCGGCTGTGGGCTCAATAAAAAAAAAAAAACTAGAAAACTAGTGGCGCTACAGAATGGCACAGGCTTTTCCGTATTAATTTTCCATTTTCTTTAATCTCGACTAGTTATTGAGACTTGGAACATACTCTTGCCGCTGCCATCTATCGCCATCCATTTTTGACATTTCCTTAAATTTTCGTTTTCCTATTTGTAGAATGGAAATATTATTTTAATAATATTAAAGAACAGTAAAACTTCGCACTAAATAGCAAATTTTCTTTGAAAAACTTGGAGCCGTTGTTAAGAAAATAGCGTTTAAGCGCTACTGTAAATTCGAGATTTAAAGCTCATTTTCACAGAAGAGTTTTGAGTTTTCGAAAAACTTCATAAGAAGTAATTTCAAGCACATTAACTTACAAATACAATAGTGTTTACAAATCACTGGAATTGTAATGTTAATGGCGTGAAAAATATTACAAAAAAAATACATTTGTGTAATTGAAAAAAAATTCTCAATATGAACGTTACGTCATACCAAAGAGTGCAATAAGCACTATTCGTTCGAAACGTTTGAAGAACAAGTTTGGAGCCGTTTTTGAAAAAATAGCGTTTGAGAGATTTTGAAAATGCGGAATTTTGGGCTCGTTTTCACAGAAAACGGTTTAGTTTTCGAAAACCTTTTTTCTGATATTATTTAAAGCACATGTACTCAACAATATAATAACGTGAAGAAATAGCCGCTAATGTAAATATCAACGACACGAGAGACAAAGTCAAAAAAACAATTTTTTGTAATTTTTGAAAAACAAAAAAATAGAGCAACATAGCGCTTATGTCATCTCTTAGAGTACATTTAGCGTTATCCCTACCAAAAGTTTAAAAAAATTGGAGCCGTATTTGGAAAATCTTGTTATTGTTATTTTTTTAAATTGCACATATTGCAAACAATATTGCACGAAAACTACTAAAATTTTAAAAAATGTGCATGGCCTTAATAAAAGGACTCACTATGGAAAAAAAATTATTTGAAGAAAAAATCTCTATCTTCAAGTTTCGAGTTGTAGGAAGACGCAGCAAAAATTCAAAAATTGTTCAATTTTCGAAAATTCAGAATTAACCGTAAAAATCTGTTATATGCCAACTTTATAAGTGTATTTTACTGTATTCTTACAAGAAATTAAAAGAAAAAATGTGAGCCGTTTTTGAGAAAATTTGGAAAATAGGCTTTATGTAAAGAACCCCCAAATTCTAAAGAATGTTTTTCAAAATCCCGGCGCCTCGAGTCGAGCCACATCGACCGCGGAATAACCATTTTGGAAAAAATCGTACGTATGATTTAGGCGCTAGTGGTATTCACGGACTGACTGATTGACGAACAGACAGACAGATGTACTGTCGTTTTCACGTCAATTGGTTTTTCGGTATTAAGGACCCACAAAACAGGGATTATGACTGCACTATGTGTTAAAGGATTTTTTTTTACTTAGCAACTGAATTTTTCGACTTTTTCGTTATTAGGGCCCGGCAATTTTTTTCTGCCGAAAATCTGCCGTTTTTCATGCAGTATTACATATCTTTCAC
Source organism: Gryllus longicercus (assembly GCA_038098605.1). Taxonomy (NCBI): domain Eukaryota; kingdom Metazoa; phylum Arthropoda; class Insecta; order Orthoptera; family Gryllidae; genus Gryllus; species Gryllus longicercus. The sequence goes on along the minus strand of JAZDUA010000596.1, from coordinate 702,698 downwards.
CATACTACGTATATTACTGCGTATATACGTATGTATACTGGAACGTAAAAAATAATGGAAGAAGAACAAAGGAGTATAAGAGAAATAAAATTGAAAATTTACAGATATTTGAAAGAATTTCAGCGTAAAGGTGAATATTTTACCAAGGAACATTGTGTTCAGACAGTATTGGGTATTAAGGCATTTTTATTTTATTATTTTATCCAAAAATAGCTTGTACTGTGAAAACAATTGTATAATATAATTGTTTTTACAATAAATCGACCATATGCTCTACAAAAGTGTAATTACAGTGTTTCTAAATATACATGTTTGCCCTAAGAATTGGTCAGATACACAAATAAAAAGCCTGTTATGCTCGTATCACCACACATCTATGACAGAACATATTATCAGTAAACGTATTATCATTAATCCGAGATATACTAGGCCAGATCTATGGCTCGGCAGAAGAAGAGAAACCTCACTTTCGCCGTTCGATGCACTTTCGTTTTCTTCATGCTTACGCGCCTCAATGTAGATCTTCTTCATCGGGAAGTGAATCTGCTGAGCAAGCACTGCACTGGCTCCTGCGAGGAACTTACTGATACGTGAACGCCTTGCAGTGCGTCCTTGCAGTGCGACTAACGCATCTCGTGGCGAGGATGTAACTGTGCCTGCATGCCTCCTCCTTGCTATTCACAAATATTTTCAAAATGAGCGGTTTTTTGTTCGCGAATAGGCCGACTAGGACTACCCATGCCGGGGCTCAGTATCATTATCGCGGTGGCAGGTGCATGTAACTTTAATTGGGGACCAGCATTTAGCTGAATCCGATTTATATTCCCCAGGATTGTTAGCCCTGGGGGGATGGAAGATGAAATGATGATGATAATGAGGGGTGAAAGGACGACACACTGATACAGACATACACAAATACAACCATGCCCGAGGCAGAACTCGAACTCGCAATCTTCTGTCCGAAACTATGGCACTATTGCCTTAGCGATATTGGCCATCTGATCGGCAAAATAAGCGTATTGTTGATATTATTATTATTATTATTATTATTATTATTATTATTATTATTATTATTATTATTATTATTATTTCCTCACACTAGTGTAACTCATGTGCTGCATACTAGCTTCCCGTTTTGCGATCCCAGTTTCCATTAGGGTAAAAAAATAGTTCTAGCTTTTCTTTCCTTAAAAATCGTCTCAGAATCTTAGAACTAATTTTAACATGTGTTCGTTATGAGACCAATACTTATTTGTGGTCAGCACAACGTAAGTTCTTTCCAACCGACCTCACAAAGAACAAGGACGAACAGCCATGTTCACAACCCTTCGTTACAAGGCAACATTCGGTTAACGCCCGAGCTACTCACGGCGGAGACAATCAGCGATCATTTGCCGCCGCACTTTCCCATTCCTTTGCCTCCGCTCTACACACTACCTCCACTAACAACATTCGCCACACACTTCCAAAGCCACTGGTTTCACCAACAACGTCTGCATCCCTTCGTTCCTCAAACGTAGCAACCAGCGACTTCACATCTTTCTGTTCAGGGATTTTTGGAATGATTATATTCGTTCCAAACTAATAATTTGACACGAATGGGATATAATTTTATAATTATTTGATATAATTTGAATACACCTTTTTGGAAAGGTAATAATAATGACTAAATGGTGCATCGATATGTTTCCTCAGGATACCATATTTTCTTAGGAATTATATTTAATCACAAAACACGTTTCAAAATCACTTAACAACTTTGTTTCAAAAAATCATTGCCCAATGTCATTAAATGGTTATAGGTAATACCTGCACAACTGCATTTGAAATTTCCAATAAATGTGCAATGTTTCACTAAATTGAAGCATTGTTATATGACATTTTGGGGAAGAGACTTCCAAGAAAACATTTCAACATGAATCCATTGGTATTTAAGAATAGAAATCATGTAAGTTAGAGTTTAATTCTCTTTGTGGTATTTGTCATGTACTAGTACACATATTTACTAGTAAAATATGTCGTATGTAAATATTTTTAAAAAATTCAATGAATAAGTAGTTGGCCCCCTCGTTGTTTCAGAGCGTGCACACCTCTGGCTGAGCTCCCTTTTCCCCAGAGGAGAGGCCACGCGGTCGCCATCTTCCCTCGTCGCGAACTCCACTGCCCGGCGGCCCTGCGGCGGCTGCCAGCGTCGCCACGGTCACCCGCGCGGCGTGGCGCCGCGACGCCACTCGCCCGCTCCACGTCCCCCCCCGCCCCACCCCGCTCCTCCCAACCCCGCCCCGCCGCGCCGCGCGCTTCCTGGACCGCCTATAAATATCGCGCGCGATATTTCGTTGTACGGAAAAATAGAGCGGCTGTGAAACGGTGCCAGAAGTTTTCTTGCTAAAACGAGCGCCTGCATTTCAGCGCTGCCAGGATCGACGGCAGACAGGGCGGTGCGGGAAAGCCCCGCGGCGGCGGCTGGCCGCGACGCCTCGCGACGCCATGCGAAAAGACGCCACGCGCGTGCGCGAGCGGGCAAACAAACAAAGGAACGGACGCGGCGCTCGCAAGAAGAGCAGACGTGCGCCGAGCACTCAGCCCTCAATTCTTTCTTTGCTACTCGTTGCAAGTGAAGTTTCCATAAACGATGGGTGAAAGGAACGTAAAAAATAGTTTTTTAATTATATTGACGCGAATGCTTTCACTGCCCACCATAGCTTTTTAATTGAAGGTCATTAATATAGGTTTTTAATTGAAACACAAAAATATACTTCATTTGTTTTCAGCTAAATATTTTGTTAAAATTAAGAGGAACAGACGTAGTAAACAATTATTGAACTTTTTATTTTCTTCCTAATACTTTTCTCTTATATCGATCAAACATGGAAGTAAAATCCCCTCTTAACGGCCGCCGTCCGTTAGAACTAGAAAAAAGTTGAAGCCGTTAATGGTGTGTAACTACTGCTAGTCAAAAAATGTAATTCTTATTCATATGACTTGTTCCTATAAGAAGGCGGTATTACGAAAAGTGGTGAATGACATACGGCGAATATCACGCCTAATGACGTTAATGACTACAGTGTTGTAGATGTTAAGAACCAGAACAGTTAAAGTATGTTATAATTTACTAGAAAGTTAGTGTTGACTTGTACGAGAGAATATTAAAACAGTGAGAACTTTTTCTCGCCGGCACTCATCAATATTCATCACTGCATGACCTCTTTCTGACAAAAACATCAGTAGGAGTGTGGGTTTCCACCAAAGAATTTTCCACTCTGGAAATCTGTTGTTCATTGAACATTCATACCTCAGGGTATCAGCTGATGTCACTACAATGTCTACAATGTCTAGGACCTCCGTCCTAGGTTCGAATCTCGACGGTGGCAGGATTTTTCGACACTAGCTTGTTAGCTTGTTCGAATTCAGTCGCTACATGAAAGATAATTCTAGCGGCCAGCTGCTTTGATCGGTAGTTTTCCGAGGTTTCTTCGATCAACATCTGGCGAATGCCAGAACAGTACCCTAAGGAACGGGTCACGGACCGCGCGCGATCTCTCCTTCCTCTTCTTTCTCCTATCCTTTCTCTTACACACACTCGCACTAGCATGCACTACACTACACTACACACACTCGCACTACACTACCACACATGCCGGAAGACCGATCGGGAGTTTCAAGCTTGTCCCGGTTGGAGCGGTGCCCGCTGATGGGAGATACCTGGTTCGGGAAGGTCGGCGATGGACCTCACTTATCCATGATCACCGCCACCTCTCGCAGAAAACGCATGTATTACACTTACGGGATTACATGACCTTAGCAGTTTCCCCGAATCTCAATCAATCAAGTGAACGTTCATTGTCTCACCTCGTCGTGCAAATCCGGCATCGCGGGTAGCTGAAAGCGAACGCTCGGAGGCGATATTTACGTCGGGGGCGGTGAGGGCGGTGAGGGCGACGCGAGCGACCGATTCCGCGAACGAAAGCTCCCAAACAGCATCCGCGAGAAAACAGCGCGCAGCAGCAACGCTCCAAGGCCCTCCAACAAAGATTCGACGCACGGCTCGCGAGAAATAGAGAAAGAGAGACAGACAGCATTTCTCCTCGTTTATCCGGATCCTTTGTCTGCGGAAAGATTACAGTCAAGATTATTAACTCCAGCTCGTAGTGTTTACTGAAAATTATCCTCCTCGAGTGTTATTCATTTTGGCGTTTTAGAATTACGAGAAACAAAGCAAAAAGACAGCATATGTGAATATTTTCATGACTGACATTGTTGCTCAAGTTTAATCATCAAAATATATTTGTGTAATTTTTGTTACATCACGCTCCGATCGCATTTTGTTGCAATTATATCTGATGGATATGTGGTATTTTAAAAGTAAATATCTAAGGAGCAAAAGTAATCAAGTGGAATGTTATCAGAAGTGGCTACTGTAGAAATCGTTGTAAAGACGGAATAGATTGCTTCTTCAAATGCCCCGATCTCGAGTGCTTGGTCTTCAGTATGAGAATGGTCTTCGTATGAGAATTGAGAAAGCTGTTTAGTTGAAAGCTGCGAGGATGATTCTTTTGGGACGGTGTTCTTGTTTTACAATGTTGAGCAACTTCATTGCTCATTCATTTGCAGTGCCGACATTCAAGGTGGTTCTAGTATTTTGTGGAAATTCACAAACGCTTTTCTGAACTCATATCTTTTGGTAGAATTTTGATATTTTTAATAATTTTTGTCTCTTATGGGCTATAAGCAAATTTTATCTCTTGGTAATTTACATAAAAATGAATCAAATTATCAATAAAGAAGAAACGCACAAAAACTTTTAAAGTCCATCAGCTATCCATCCCAGCCTTCCATCTAAGTCTTACTGAAGAACACTTTTTACCGTAATTGCTCATACACTTCTTTGTTAATGTAAATTATTTATGTCATGTTTATACTTTTGGTCAATTCGACTACCCGCTTTTGAAGGCAAAATCTATAAGATTTTGTGTCACATAGTATAGTTTCGATCAATGCTCCTAGTCATTTTTGGTCAGGAATTCTGACAAAACTAGGAAACAATCGATCTCCCGGATGGACTTGTCCACGCGTCCACTTCCCGAGAGCCTCGAACGCTGACCACGTGGAGCCTCGATGCGTAGGTTCGAGGAATCGCAGCATACCAGGGGTCCGCATATAGTACGCTCGTGAGTCACGCTGCCTTCCCCGGGTCCATAACCCCCGACTTTCCGAGCTCAGAATACAGAGCGCTGCAAGCACGTGGCCCTCGGAGCACTGCGCTGCGCCGCTAACGACGACGGCCGAGCAAAGGATGAGATGGCGGCGGAGGTAGAGCGGGTGGCCGACGCTCAGAGCACGCGTTTAACGGCGGCAGCGGCGCAGGCGGCGACGGATGTCCACTGGGGAGGCAGAACAAACGCCGTGCAAGAAGTCGAGTACGGGACTGTCGGTATTAGCTGCGAAGGTCCTTTGGTGCCGGGGTTCAGATCGCGGCTACTCATGTGACTTGTGGGGGACCAAGCGGGCGAGTTTTTCTCGGTCTCTCCAGTTTTCCTTGTTCCCATTTCACCATCGCTCGTCATCACCCACACCATTCCATCGTCGTTATCGCCTGTTTATAGATTCATTCACGATCACAGATAAGACCGCACAGATTCAGGCAATGGAAACGTAATAAATGGCCACCTATTTGCTACAATGCGAGTAGAGGGTGGGAGCAGCGGTTGCGGCGGAGGTAAAGGCGACATAGCGGAACGGAAAGTGGTGATGGCAGTTCTAGTGGGAGCGGTGGCAGCAAAGTGGCAGCGGGGGAAGCCGGCCTTCCTCGCTCCAAGCTGGCAAGTTTCCCTCTAAACATGCGGCCACATGACGGAAGCCAACTGGCGCGTTTGTACACACGCGGTTTGTGGAGGCTGATGCGAAAACGAAGATTCTGGAAAATATAATTAAGTCTTTAATTAGTCTGAAAGGAAATTTAGGTTCATTCGCGCTCTTTTTATAATTGGAACCACTTCCATGTGAAGCCGCTTACTGATACCTCAGGCCGGGGAGTGTTGAATTCACTATACACATGGCACACGTGTTGACTTGGCTCAGCACAACACGAGGATCTTTTATCTGAATATAATATATTAAAATTTCATCGAAGTGTAAAGGGGCTTAAAGAAGGAAATTTACCTGCCAGGACGTGTACTTTTCTATAAAGACTATGTAAATACCATCGAATGAGATACGCATTTTTAATTTGTTTGTTTTATTGATTGCAATAATTTTTTCAGCAATATTTTTAAAATAATGTTTCTTATTTTAACTGTAAACACTTGCTATATTCTATTTAAAACTGAGATTAATATTTGTGTTTTTTCTCAAATTGCATGATTTTAAATAATTTATTTTCTGACAAAACGTGAGAAGGCACTGGTTGATAAAATTATTTTATTTTAAAAAAGTTTGTAGTAAAGAACTAATAATATGCACGATCGGACTTAAAATTAAAACCTGCAAGAAGCTGCTGACTGAAAACTAAAACCTGCTGAATAGCTCTCAACAGATTTAACATGTGCTATGCTTGGACAACTGACACGTTGTATTAAAATCGCAAAGTTAAGCGCACCTACCCCTTGAAACAGTGAGAAATGCTACCTGAAACTCTCTTTCTTCACTTCATGACTAATAATAGTTTAAGGAAAGCTGCTAATTCGTAGTCTGTTTCATATCGTGTTGTGTCCATTTGTTTGGTGCAAGATTTTACTATTCTTACCGGCTGTGATAATGAATGTAATTGTGAGTCCGCAATTTCAACTTCTAACTGGTCGGGAGATCTGAATTTCGAGTCTCGTTGGTAATGGGACATCAACTAAAATGCTGGTTTGAAATCTACATCTGTTTGGATGCGAATCCTTGAGACCGACTGTTCTTATGAGTCCTCTAATGGGCCATAAGGAACCATCCACCAAATTTGAGAGAAGAAAATCATCAAGCGTCTGAAATCTGAGAAGCAGTGTGTTCTCGGAAATATTAATTAATGTGTCTCGAGATCGAATACAGGAATAATATGCACAATAGGCGTACATATCCATTTGTTTTTATTATTTGTGAAAATTCTTTTGTTGTAAGAGATAATCGCCTTTTTCTTTCGCTGACTCGACTTTGTCTCTGAATTTCTTCCATTTGAAATGATTTAATGAATAAAATCTTGTAAAATAAGGACACAAAATATAAATTTTACAGAAGCAATAAACTTTATGGCAAGGTGTCTTGACTAACAAATGATGCTATACTGTGACCTTCAGAAAAACTAATGTAAACAAGGTTCATAGAGTAGAAGCGCTTTTTCACGCCTTTGACTATTTGCAGGCCGTGAAAAATAAATTGGCCTTACGTACGGCCCTTAAATTGGACGTACTTAAGCTCCTCAAAATTATTGTTCGCTAAACTTTATATTAGTTCCATTCTTGTTCATTGTTGGGTTTGTCTCGACAGGGGTTTGCAAAACCCTTGAACCAGCTGCCATCTAGAAATGTTCAAGGGCAGTCTACAACCCGGCTGGGTCAAGATCAGACCACGGCGCCGCCACTCTTCCAAAGTCTTACCTTCGAGATAGCCCTTAGGTTCATCCCACATCCCAAGCCCTTGCGCAACCAGACCGGTCATTAAATTGATATTATCACTTCTGTATTATTGTTTGAAATATAATACTGCTGTATACTATATACCATCACATCATCTATTCAGGATAAAATTGTGATGGAAGTAGAAACATTCATGTAAGATTGAGTTTCAACTAAGTAATTACTAATATAGTGTTTTATTGGAAATATTTCAAGATCATTCCCACCATATTTTGTACCTGCAATCAAATTCAAAGAGGAATTCACAGGCTCAGCATTTGACAGTCTTTCGGAACTTAGAGAGATGGCGTGAACTTTCATTATTTCGAACTCTGCCGTAATTTTCTTTTTAATGAATTCCCATTAACTAATTAATGTCTCGTTTAATGAAATGCTCTTCCAAGCCAGATTAATAAAACTTCCAGGAATGCTGAAAGAGTGAAAAGCAATATTCCTTTCCAAGCGGTCACGGCATCGGCGTGGGAAGAGTCACTGGCCAGAATGGGCGTTTCGTCAGCCGGGGCGCGTCTCAGAAGAGCGGCGAGCGGCTCTGAAGGCATGGGGCAGCCCGCGGCAGCCGGCCAGCGCCCCGCCCCGCGCGTTGGGAAAGGCTCCGACGCACCTCCAGAAAACAAGATCAGGGGCGTCTCTGAAGGAATGCAAGAGTTGCTTCAGATATCCTCTGATGAATTGAACTGTATGATAGCAATATTTGTAGGTCATTGGTTTTTTGGGAGTTCTTGCAGAATCTAGTAGCCTCCGAGTAGATCTGTGAGGATGTCCGATATTCGCTTCCAGGCGGAGAAGTCCGATGATTTCGGGCGTTTCGCAATACGTGTTCTGTACAAAGAGCGCGGACTCGTCGGTAACGCATTGTAGCGTGTTCGGCAAAAAACAATTACTTTAATGTTGCTAACAAAATTCGAAGTAACCATTTCCTTATTCTGCAACTGTAGTAATCTACTCAATATTTGAAACAGATATCTAGTTTTGCCAACTTTATTTTTAGCAATATGTCTTGTAATTATAATCGCAATATGGTATTTTAAAGTAAATGACTCATTTACACCTATGAAATGTGGAGACAAAATGATGACATACGTATGTCCAGTTGATTAATAGATTAAGATACCACTTATATGTATATATATCAAGTCACGAGGATTGTTTTGAACTTTTTTCAGGTCCCAAGCCCAAGATAACATCCCTTAACTACCGTATTCTAGGCATATTTTTCTGAAATTAAGTGGAAATAATGTAAGGAACTAGAAGAAAGTAACTAAAATACCAATTTATTTTCGGATTTTAAGGAATTTCTCCGCCTCCGCCTGGAATTTGATAAGAGGAAGCAGAATAACAAGGCAATGATCTTCTGAAAGTTTCAACCAGGGTGTGTTCAGCATCGAAATATACGAGAACGAAAGCACCCAGTATTAACTTCATTTAAATCCCAAAATTTTGAAATTAATTCATCGCATGCTTATTGGATTCCATTCCACAACTACTATATTCTTCGTCAAAAATTGAAGAACATACTGACATCTAATACAAACTCAGTAATCTCGTTAATCCCTATAAAAAATTCCAATGTCAGTCTTTCGTAGTTAATTCGGGAAATGTTACTTATGCGGATCAATAAAATACCCAAAACGTTTCATCCCTACTAATTAATTTAAAAGCTATCTTCAAAATTGAAATCAATCACCACTCATTCCCTGTCATCCTTACACCAGTCACAGACAATGATAGAACAATGGCCATTCTTCGTATTTTGATGTTGCTGTAATCTGTTTGCGTGATTGGTGAGTGACTCCGGGCGCGTCAATTCCTATGGTCATTAGTCCCGTAAGTGTAATGCATAAATAATAATAATATAAATAATAATAATGCTACACAAACTTAGAAGCAAATATTTCACTTCGTCACTAACAGATTGAATGAATTTGTCCTGCTCCCCTCACACTTTGCTTCCAAGCTACGTCGTGTCTATTAGGTTAGTTTAAGGTAATAAAACTCGGTATGAGACCCTCAGCCATTAGTACAGTACAACGGAACAGTGTGCGCTCATAAGAAAGTAAATATATAAAAAAAGATTATTTTTCCCGGAAGCGCTTCCCCTCAAAATATGCGTCTTCTTTCGCCCGCCCCCGCGCCACCTTCCGAGCGGCGCGGAGCGAGCGGCTTTCGCTGCCTGCCGGGGGCTGCCGGGCGGCGCCGTCCGAAATTCCGCCGCCGCCGCTCCTGAGCGCGTTGGCTCGCCTAAGCCCCGTAATCACTCTCCAATTACAGCGGAGGAGATCGTTGTCTCAACAGGCACTCGAGAACCGCACACGGAACCAAGTCCGTTTGGGTCACGACATCAAATCACAACTCGTACCCTCCTCCAAACAGCTGTTTCAGTCAACTGGGAAATAGGGAAATTTGAAAGGAAAATACGGGTGATAGTGATAGCAAGGTTGATTGAAAAAAGTGCGCGTGTGAAAACAATCGCGTACTTAAAAAAAATTTAAATTGGACTCGGTCTCTTATATTTTTATTATGATGCCAGATGGGGTTCTTTTTAGTCGTTCTGATGGGAACGAACGATTTTGATTTGGTGTTGTGATGAGAATGATTATGGAGCTATGGTGGAATGAGAGGGAAGAGACACGGAAGATCACAAAGAAACCCATCAGAGAACCCGTTTTTCCACCGCAAATTAAACAAGGATCGACCTGGGTTTGAACATCGGTACCCCAGAGGTGGATGGCGAGCAACCTGACTACAAGTGTACTCGGCCCCCCGAATTCGATCAACTAGGAAATTACATTTAAATATCTTCTCTATGTAGGAATACGCAAAGGAAATTAGAAATATGTATGGCTTTGTGTTATACGAGTATACTCATGTAAGACATCCACAGAAAACCCCGTACCTGTTACGTATCTATGAACTTCGTCCCACGTGTTTGCTTCTGTGGGCGCCCGCGAGCATGGATATTTCCAATAATGTCAGCTGCCGCTGCTTTCCACGTACGCCATGTTACTGTCCGTTCTCCTCACTCTTGGGGATTGTCAAATAAAACAAAGTCCCAACAAAAAGGAAATATATTGTTAGAAAGTTCTGGATGGCTAATCAATCGGCGAATGTTACAAGCTCCTCGTTCGCGGTTCTTGTTCTATATTCTTAAACCACCGATTAATTATATCTAATACCTTCGCCAAGGTTTGGCAAATTTCCAGTCACATGAAGACACTAATTGCCCCTTTTAAACAATTATTTCACTACATATCACGACTTAATCGTCACGCTTCCATATGTAACGAACTCTGGACAGCGTCTCAACAAATTTGCCTCCAGAGCAACCCATTACATTCCTCAATTTTTCGTTCTCTTACGATTTGATACACTCGTACCAAGTTTTATCTTTTCATTTCGTAGCAGTACCATTGCTGTTTAATAAATTATCCGTACGAGACATAAAACAATGTAAGTCACAAAACGGAATTTTGCAATTATGGTATTGCGCAGAGGTGTCCAACTTACAAGACTTCAAGGACTACAACTGAACCTTATGCAGCGACACTCGAGCTTAATAGTTGACGGTGCGGCAGGTTGCTTAGATTTCAGGGGCGCTTGAGTCATCATTAGGGAGAGAAATTTTATGCCCTAAAAGTCCTTAAATATGCTTTTAAAATTATGCATTATGACCTACAAATTCTCATATATGCACTTTAATATGCAATTACAATTAACAAAATTTCATTTACTGCATCAGTATTTCTTGATAAAATTCAGGAACAGCTCTCTTGGAATGAAAAGATATATTTTTGTGCAAACAGAATATAATTCACCTTACTTCGCGGGAGAGATAATTAAAGTAAATATTTACCTAGCGAAGTACATTGTATGTCTTGTTGTATTTCTTCTGTCTAGTTAAAAAAAACAAGAAATTTCCTACACTTGCAGAAGTATTTTACCATCTATAGAAAAGAAGAAAAAACGCAAACTGTATCCAGCTGTTTGAAATCTATAAACAAATATCACAAATAAATAGATCGTATAAAAAGCTGAAATTTATTAAAGTATATTTTAACGAAACGTGTAAAATATTCCCCTATAATTACACAAAAATACACCAAGTGGAAAAATCGGCCAAATTTGCACAAACATATAAATCTACATAGCATCCAAATCCAACCAAATATTAAGAAATATCTCTTAGCTGTGGTGTGAAGCAACGGACAAAAATATGCAAAATCATAGAAGTCCGCTCCCTAGTCATCATAAAGGAATAAATTATCAATAACGCCACACATGTCCAATTTCCTTCAAACCGCTCTTTAAATACTCCCATTACTTACAAGAACAAAGTGTGAAAATTTCAACGAAATCGGTCGAGTGGTTGTTGTGTCTATGTGCGACACACATATGCACATTCCCTTCTTTTAATTTATAGATAGATTCTGTAGGTACATTGCAAGTTACCTACACTTTTTTAACCATATTAACGCCCTACCCTAACTTCTCCCTTAGTATGTAAGAGGTTTGGTTGGGTTCGCGCACGCATCCGCTAGCCATCTATAACTGTCGGGTGCTGGCGTTCCTCCGCGCGCTGTAAATCGAACGTTGGTTTATTTCGGCGCGTGCGGGGCGGGGCCGTCGCCGCCGGGCGACGTGGCGACGCAGCGTTTCGGCGGCCGGCGGCGCTCCCGACCCGCGTGCGCACAAAGCGCGGCCGCCCGGGCCCCCTGGCGCGCCGCCCGCCCCGCGTTTTTCTCCCTCCCCCCCCCTCCGCCAACTCCTCTGCCGACGCGTGATCTATCCTCTCCTCCCCAAGGCCGCCTGTGTTTATCCCGGGCAGCTGAGAGCGCGGCCTCCGGGACAAGTTCAGCTGATCGCGATAAAATTGGGCGCGGCTTTGGTACGGAGGGCGCAGTCAACGGATGCCGTCGGGGCCCTTCCGCACTCCACTCCCCGTCACCTTCACCGTTGGAAATTCGGGACCAACTTGCTAATTGTGTGCGGGTTCATTGTCTCTATCAGAATGACATGAGGTGTTGGAAACATTTGGAAAGAATTGTACCGGAGTAATGTGTTTTCGTCTCATTATTCTAGAAAAAGACAGCAGGTGAAAGCTTTTGAGAAATACGAATTTAAAGGCCGTATGTTTACATTGTGTATCACAAACACGTATCTAGTAAATAAAGATTTCAGCAGCGTTCCAAATTTATAACGAAACGCCATTATTACCAACGACTACATACGGATTTTACACATAGTACGTGGTATTTTAGGGTCTAAATAGTGTCAAATCGTAATACGAAGTCATGTGATCATCTCACAAGCAGGAATCTATTGTAGTTTTCAGCATTTACTTGTAGTTTATTGTAGTTTTCAGCAGCCAAAGCCACGCAGTTAATGTTTTTTGTGCGCTTCCGCTTACCCCGCCATTTGCCACTCCCGGAACCCGGCCACTCCTCAGATTTCTTTAAAGCGCTAACACACCTTGGGCGCTTACAACTATCACAAGTGTGACTCTCCAAGGTGCTTAAGCATCTTGATTAGAAGACAGATTAATTATTTTTTTCTAAACCTAATTCTCAAAGGTTCTTGAATCTCCAAAATTGTTCAAGTATTGCATTATGTTCTTTTAAGTGACAATTTGTCTTGTTGGAATAGAACTCTTACCTTAATTCACTCTTTACGAGTCCTCAGCTAATTGGGGTCCTTAATCTTATTCGTTAACTATAAAACAGTGCTCTTCCCAAACTACGAAAAATCTATTAACTTATGCTTCGCGGAGGAGATTCAAGTGGAAACTAAAGTCAAGACTATGAAAACCAGGGAAGGCGAACGCTGTTTTTTTCATTTCCACAGCCTTCTTTCTCTCCTGCGAAAGGACATCTGTGATTCCCCCGGTGAGATAGCATTTAAAGGGCTGCTCGCGTTACGAAAATAGAAATGATTGCTATTAATTGTTATTCCAATTCATTCCAATTGATTCAATTTAGTAATAGAAAGCAATAACAATATGATTTTAATCCTATTTGTGTAGTGTGTATTGGACTAAATGAATCAGGAATAATTGTAAAGGCTAAATGCAGAATATTAGATACTTTTGTAAAAAACTGGAATTCTTCAGTCGAAAAGAATCGTTGCAAATTGGCGCACTCGATTTGGGGCGCAATTGAAACTTCATTATGTGTTTACCTTTTTTGTATACTTCTTGTCTACATTTGCATATTAGCTGCTTTCTCACGTTTACCCCGACGATGTAGGAGAACATTTTTTTCTTGAATATATTTATCGTTATATTTAAACTTAGCTGTATCTTCAAGAGAGAGAGAGAGAGAGAGAGGAAGGGAGAGAGAGATGGCTAACTTATATAAAAATGAGAACATAAAACTGTACAAGATAAATCAACCACGTAAAAAGGTAGAGGTTCGTTTGTTAAAAATGATGTAGTAGTGAATTTAGATTGTGTAACATAAATAAAAATAAATCAAACACATTTTTTTTTTCTTTTTTGCCAAATACGGAAAAATAAAAAAAACAGTTAAATAAACTAGATCGGAATCAATACTCATTGTTCAAGATTCCAGAGTTTCGAGAACTCAGAAGTCTCGTTCGAGGTACGAAGAATCGGCTTCTTCTCCGCCGAGTTCTTTTGGAGTGGCGTAAACCAGACAGGGTCCGTCAAGTCCTCTTGTACATTCATTTATTCTTCTCAACAATGTTCTCAACCCACTCGTGTTAATAACTTTCCTGTCCGTAAGTCTGGGTTCGAGAACTGCGCCTCATTGTCGCTTATCGCTCTGCAAAAGTTTTGTTTTATGTGTTTATTTTCTTTTGTATAGGACAATACAAATATCAGTGTTTAATACACTTTACATTTGTTATAGTTGCTTATATATACTTATAATTATCTTACTAATAATCTTAAAATACAACATACATTACTACTAGGATGGTAGAGGTATATTTATATTATATCTCTACTTTGGTTCGAGATCTGAGAATTTATTTAGTAATGAATGGAAAGGAAATTTATTCTTGATGCGGAATCTGTGTAATGGATTTTGGCAAAGTCTTGGCGGGATTAGGTTGGGTATATTTGGGATGTTCTGAAAGAAGTGGGTGGATATAAAAATGATGTGGTTGGTTATCTGTTCAAGCTGGAATTCTTTATAGAGTTGAGCGTTGGAGATGTACCATGGGGCGTTCGTGATCGTGCGGAGGAACTGATTTTGGATTACTTCGAATTTTTTTAAATTTCATTTGGCTGTGCTGATCGAAACTGGGCATGCATATAATAGTAGTGGTTGTATGGTAGTATTATACAGCAATAAGGCAGTACTGTAAGGTAGTTTAGCTGATTTATTTATTATTGGTTTTAGTTGGTGTAGTTTTATTTTTGCTTGAATAACTTATTGTAGATATGGTATTTCCAATTGTGTCGGGTGTCTAAGAAAAGGCCTAGTAGATATTTTATGGAATTATTAAGAGGACTCATTGTACAGGTTCTTCATTCCTCTGTAAGGGAAGTGGAGGGACGTAAGGTCTTGAGGAAAATATTTTTGCTGCTATTTTTGACGGATTTATTTTAATTTATTTGTATTTGCCCAGCTGTCAATTTTTGTTGGTAAAATTGAAGATTGATTTTTATTGAATTTATGGGACCTGATGAATATACAGCCATGTCATCTCCAATTTGGATGTTTTTATTTTACTATGTTTCTGTAGGTCGACTACGTACAAGTTATAAAGAGCGGGAGATAACGGGGAACCTTGGGGAAGGCCTGCTTTGATCGCTTTTGGATTAGAGTGATTGTTATCAACTAATGGAACGGCAAAAGTTCTATTGTCGAGGAAGTTGGAAATGATTTGGGTAGGATTTGTGTAGGAGTGCCTATTTCTTTTATTTTATAGTTCAAAGCTTGGTGCCATGCTTTGTCTGCGAAAGTATTCTTCCACTATCCTGATGAGTCGAGCGCCAGCTTCAACAGTCAGTTTAGAGAGTGAGTTCAGTGCGTGCAGATAAAGGCTAGGGATAATTTTCACGAGTGATTTACATTGTTCCGATATAATCACTAAAAACAATTTTGTCAAAGTTAATACAAATCAAGACGGAAAGCAGATAAGAATATGTATGTTTGTGAGTTAATTCACCAAACGCATGTAAACGAATAATCATAAATACCAAATTTCAAAGAGCCCGCGTAGTTTACTATCATCACGCATTTAATTAAATTCGCAATAAAATAGAGGTTTGTTATAATTTTAAAAAAGTGACCTATAACGTTTTGCCATCCGACCCAGCATAAAAATAATATTTCTTCAAAATTAAATTTTAAAGAGTGCGTTTATTGCATTCTAGCTCCATAAATTTCATCAATACATTGAGGGAGTATAACAGCTAACAGCTCCAGCAGAAGTTAGCCAACGTTTGCGAAATGAATGCGAATCGTTCCTACGTGGTACTTACACACCTGTCAATTTAGTTTGGCATCAGTGGATGTCAAAAAAAACGCTCACATGACCGACTTTGCCTATGTATACTAGGAAGGTACACTCCGTAATTGGATCTATTCTATTTTGAACATTGTATCTATTCAAACTAGGATTTTTAACGCATCCTTCCCTAATACATTTTTTTAGCAGTCATGCACGTTTACGTGTGGCATTTTCGAGTAGACAGAGTGTATATTTCGTAGTTGCGGCTTGATCGAGAAAACAATTTTAAATTGCGTTCCCGCGTTGGCGAGGCGCCGCGCCTGCAGGTGCCTGACGCGCGAAGGCGCCTGACGCGCCCACGTGCGGCGCCTGCGTCCAGGAGCACCGTGCGTCACAGCAGGCGCGCACCCTGTCCCGGGCGAAAGAAATGCGAAAGGTCGCGCATAAGACAGAAATTTAGGTTCAGGCGCGCTTAAAAAGTCGTATTTTATGTAAGCCTTGTCGTTACGGCCGGTGAGAATAAGCACAAGATAGTTTGAGCTGCATTCCTGGAGAAGAGAAACAACCCCGCAATGCGATTTTCTAACTAATGTGACTACACAAACTGTTAAAAGATAGATAATACTCGATTTTTTTATGTTGTTTTCACAGATCAAGATTATTTCTTGTATATTAATGTAGTTCAAACATGTTATTATTTATTTGATTTTTATTAACACAGACCGTAGAGACTCCAAAGTAAATACAACTATAACAAGTGTATTTGAAGAAATGATTAATGTAATCCTTTCTGTTTGAAATTGATTTTCACACTTTAGATTTAGGTACTCACTATTGTACATGTAGTTATTATGTCTCTTGGTACTATTCAACACTTGACTTTTGTTAGTCGCTAACTGTTTTGCATTGTTATTTATATAGTGTAACATACTATTCTACTATAAAGTCAATAGTATTATATTCATTCCATATTCATTGAATACCAACTTTGCCAATATTGTATGGGGTGCTTACCAATTTGTAAATTTAAGGGTAAAACTAGACCCTTTCACCGAACCCTAACTTTACGATAAAAAACGAAAATATTACATATTAGTGAAGATTTATAATTCAAATTAATAAATTAGAAGTTACTGAGTGACCCTCTTTCATAAATACATGTGCAAACGCACAAACGCG
The DNA here is from genome assembly GCA_038098605.1 of Gryllus longicercus. NCBI lineage: Eukaryota > Metazoa > Arthropoda > Insecta > Orthoptera > Gryllidae > Gryllus > Gryllus longicercus. The sequence goes on along the minus strand of JAZDUA010000596.1, from coordinate 685,491 downwards.
CAAGAAGTTTGTTTATTACCATTTATGTTTTATCATGATGCTCAAAATAACTAACCAAAGTCGCAATTCAGATTGAGAGAATCCACCTTCACCTTCGTGTAAGAGAGCTTACTTTGCTTTCAAGCGGGCCCTAGAGAGGGTAAACTTATTCAAAATACCGATATATTATTATTGTTATATATTCAAAAGTGATAAATGGAATATTATATAAAATTACACTAGTAATTGGATACACCCTTTTAATTCAAGAATGATACAAATAGTTTAAAAGTTTAAAACAATAGAAACCTCACGAACTCTTCACGTTTTATTACACTGTAACCTAGTGACTAAACATGAAGAAACTTGAATAACTGCGCTAAGAAATTAAAGGGAATTCTGAATAAAGAGTTACGAACGAGGGAAATATATAATTGAATTCCTTTCAGTAAAAACCGTAATATTTTTGCAATATATCGAAACAAATTGTCAGTATCCATCCACCGATATTGAAAGGGAAGATAAAATCATCTGGTGTTTACCAATAACCGTCACACCGTTGCCATCCCTCTCCCTGTCGCGCAGCGGGGCACGCACGATGTGTCACAGTCGGCAGACGCGCGGATAACGCGGCCGCATCGGCATTAGCGCCTCGTCAGCCAGTGCAGCGGCGCGCTTTCCTTCGCGTGCGAGGCGACACTGGGCCGGGCGGGGGCGGGGGCGGGGAGTCGCGGCGGCCGCTTGTTTGCGGAGCGCCCGATCCTATCAGCAGGTGAACACCCCCGGCCAGCCACTCAGCGCGACGCGCGCGCTCGCTCAGCCTTTGTCAGCCTCTCGGAGAAACGGCTCTGGCGGGGCGGATTCGTTCTCAGCACTCGGGCCGGTGATTCAGTTGTTTTCAATTACCGCTGCAATATTGTATCAAGCAAATTTTTGATTGAAAACCAATTTTATTTTTTAGTTCTTTTACAGAAGTAACTTACTTATTACAATATTCCGCCAGATATTGTTCCGCCAAAAATAGTAACGAAAAATTACTTAACTCGAACACAGAATGAAGTATTGGATAAAGTGAAGAAAGTAAACAATTGAGATGACAATGTGCTGGTTCCAACTTTCACATGTATTACTCAGGCTAGAAGCGTTTAATGTAAATTAAAACCATTCATCGAAAATGTATTTTGATTTTTTCTTCCACTATACGTCGTCAGAAAGGATTATCAGTCTATTTGCGCTGTTCCGAAACAAACATTTTTTTAAATTAAATAATAGATTTATTATTATATCGTCCTTAAGAACTTTCTCATTACTGCACGAGACGAGCGACATACACTTCTAGCTTTCAAAATTATTGTAGTCTCTGTCAACCAATGTCACCCCGACAACAACTCACTTAGAGCATTCTTCGCTATTCTGTGCACAAAACTTTTTACTTAAAAACTTTCTAAATATCAATGTTGGTGCTAAAACAATGCTTTAGTTCAGATTTGATCATTCGAAATGTTTACTTCCCTACGCGTGTTCGCACAGAATAAGGACGCCCGCCTCCGGTGAGCATCCTCGCGCCCCGCCCCCCACCCCGCCCCGCATCACGCGTCCCACGCCCCGCGCCCTGACATCATCAAGCGCGTCCGGCCACCGCAGCCCCTCCCCCTCCCCCAGCCCCTGCCGCGCCGTACACAGGAGACACGCGCAAATTCAGGCCGCGCTCTGCCCGCCAAAGGCCGGCAGCCTCTCTTCCACTCCTCCCTGGCCCCGTGTACGCCCTTCCACTGCCTATGACCCCCTTCACCCCGACTCAGCCTCCACCATCACACGCCTCCGCCTTCATCTCCGCCTCCACCCTCACGGAAACCTCGCACATCGTCATCGCCCTCGCCTCGCGCTTCGAAGCCCAGACCACCACTTGGGGAATGGAGGGAGCCCACAGCCTGCTCTGGAGGATGATGCCTGGCCAATAATACTAATTTCTTTTTGACTTTTCACCTCCTCATGTACAAGTTTTATGAGGCGAAGAAGGACAGGACCACATGAACAATTACTTTGTTATGTGGGTTTTACCTAATACTGATCGGTCTTTTCCCCTCGAACGTCTCATATATGTACGTGTATACGGAGTACTACAGGGTGAGCTTGAAATTTAAAGTAACGCTTCAACACCATTTTCTTAAAACGGCTCCAAATTCTGCAACGAAAATTTCCTAATAGGATGGTGTTTTACTCTTCTATAAAGTATTTAAAACAACATTTTAGTTCTACTATTAGAAAACCGAAAAATTCAGAAAATGTTAAGAACAAGGTCTCTTTCTCTCTCAATCTCCCCAATCCCTCTCTCTTCTCTCTCCATCTCCCTCTCTCTCCCTCTCTCCCTCTCTCCTTCGCTCTCCCTCTCTCTCTCCTTTTCTCTCTTTCCCTCTCTCTCCTTTTCTCTCTTTCCCTCTCTCCCCCTTTCTCTCTCCCTCTCTCTCCCTCTCTCTCGATCTCTGTCCGTCTCTCTCTCTCTCTCTCTCTCTCTCTCTCCCTCCAATCTCTCATTCCCTTTCGCCCTTTCGCTCCCCCCGCCGTACTCACATATGCACACACACATACGTGATCACACTTTCTTTCACACTCGTATCCATAGGCACATATTTAAACTGAAGATTTCTGTACTTAGTCGTTACTAAAGATATGCATCTTGACTCTAACAAAAGATGTCATCTTATTCAGTCACGTTTCAATTAATGTGTAAACTAACTAAATAATCTATCTATTCATCATCTCTGAGCCTTGTATCTTTTTTTGCAGATTTCTGATTAGTTGCGTTTACTTAATATTCTGGTATTCTCTTGGTAAATATATGGATAGTTTATTGGCACTGCCGGTTTTCCCACGAAGCAAAGCAATCACTTGGTTGATGTCCGGCTTTGATGTATGGACAATAATAAATGGTGAATAGCGCCGATTGGTGCATTGTGGTATAGCCTCTCACTTTTACATTTAGCATTTTCTTGCAGTGGTGCTTCACAATCACAGTTTCTTAGTCACATACAGAGGTGGACAAAAGTATTCAGACGAAAATTGCAGACGTTTTGGTCTGACAATTTTGATTGATCCATAGATGACAATTTAATGTACGAAGGTACCATACTGCGCGCCCCTTGTAGAAAGACTTTGGCTGTGCCATTACCATTGTACAATGTATGTAGTAATGGATATTTCTGTGTTAATCTCATTGCCGTGTTCAACAAGAGTGACAAAAGTATTCAGACTCCGCTTCAACTGATAAGAGATGCTGGGTCATAAAGCGCGGATCAGAAACCTTATGAGTCGATGTGAGGCGGCTGTCCTGTACATAAGGCGTACAGAAGATTCGTCAAATTAGTCTGAAAGACTGACATGTCCAGAAAAGGTAGGGAAACGACAGTGGAAGAGAGAAACGTTATTGTTAGTCTGCATAGCTAGGGAAAATGAAGTGCTGAAATAGGCAAGGTGGTAAAACGAAGCCGGAAAACCATATTTAGTATCGTTAAGAGATGGAAAGAAGAGAAAACTTATATTAGTTTCCACGGCAGGGGCGTCCGCAGAAACTGACGAATAGGGACAAACGGCACAGAGTGAGAATGGTGCAACAAAACTCGCGGGAAAAGGCCTCTGCAGCAGAAGTGGCAGGAGGTATTCTGTTACTGTTCGAACGATTCGCAGACACTTGAACAGTGCGGGGTATCACGCCAGAGTTCCACTGTGCAAACCGTTCGTGAATAAAAGTAATGCAAGAAAGTGAATTGTATTGGCGGAGGAATTTTGTCAACGATATGACATTTTGGAACACGATGCTGTGGAGTGATGAATGTAAATTTAACTTTTACAACTCAGATGACCGCAGTTCTGTTCTGTGTTCGATTTGCAAACACAGAACGGAAGCCCAAGAACATGGTAGCAACCGTCAAACACAAAGGTGGCATTGAGGGTGTGAGGATGCATGTCCTCCATGGTTGTCGGCGAGCTCGTGTTTATCGATAGAATCATGGAAAGATTTGTGTATCTAGATATACTGAAACGAAATGTGAAAAGCGGTGTTGCAAAGTTAAATTTGGGACGAGATTTTATTTCCAGCAACGACAATGATCCGAAGCATTCAGCGGATATTGCCAAGCAGTGGATTTTCTACAATACGTCACATCGCCTCGCAGTCGCTGGACCTGAGCCCCTTAAAAAACATGAACTGAAAATGAGACTTCACAAACGACATGTCACAAGTTTAATACATTTTCTTGAGGGGAGTATATCGGTTCGGATATAACGAAAAAGATTGTGTACTCCATGCCAAAGGGACTGAGAACTGTTCTACAGAGGATGGGGCTATTATAAAATATTGAATGCTGAATGTCTGAATACTCTTATCCATTACATATTTCTTTTTTTGTTTGCTACACGCAATATAATGCGTGTGTTGTCAGCATTTGTTATGTATGTATGTTCGGTTTGACATGTTTTTCGCATGTAAAAAGAATGAAATAAATATTAGGAGTTAGTAAAGGTTTACTTCTATTATTTCCTCCCGTGTCTGAATAATTTTCCCCCCTCTGTAACTATAAATAATAATGTATATTAAATATGTGTAAAGATGAATAATTATATAAAAGTAATATAATGAAGCATGATTCATATTTTGTAATTTTACCAACAAAATAACTACTAGGTACTGGTAAAAAGCATACTGCAGATTTTTTAATGCAAATAGATCGGGTGGTTTATTAGTATGTGTCAGCCCTTGGATTGAGATAACCGGGGTTAACCCAAGCAACGCAGCTAGTTATAATTATTTTTAAAAATACGAATAGATCCATCATATTTTTCACCACACTAAAGGTATTTGAATCTTTACTTTTGTTCTGACGTGCAAGCTAAAACACAATTTCATGTTCCAGTTGTGCATTTTATTACCTTCCATCATTTCCTACAATTACAAATTAAAATGTTCAATTTCACATTTTTCAAATTATAAAAACTATTATGGTAGTCCCATCATTACAATCCGAATGTTTGTAAAATACGCAGCTTAAAATAAAACGACTTTATACCCCTAGAAGATGTGTGCAAATGTGTATTTGGCCTCGATAACTTACGAATATTGAAGAATTGGATCAGAAAGACAATCCTGAGTCATCACATTTTGCCAATGCCACGATTCAGTGGCCATGTCACACAAACAGCTCTTGTGAAGCGCCCTGTGGCCCCTGACGACGGCCACGTGACGACGGACGATTTTGGGGCCATTCATTCTCTCGAGGATACTCTGAAGCTGTTTGAAAGAATGTGTGGAAGTAGGCGGAGTATTTCCTGAACGTTGTTCCGGGGACTCAACGTGCTTTGCCAAACATCCCCGAGGACGTTGCCAAGTCATTTCTCGCGGTTAAATTTGTTTTCACAAAATTTCTAGTCATTCAGATGTTATTTTTAGAAGCAACCAAACTTCGTCATGCTTCTTTCAAGAACATGGAAGTTTTGAAATGAAGAATGAGAAGGTAAAGGACTTATCAGCCTGCGAAAGAATTTATATGCCTTTTTAACTTGCGAGAATTAAATTCAAATTTGAAAAATATTGCCCTCGGGGTCCGAATGGACCCTCTCTCCCGCAGAATGCTGGGTTGGTCCATTGCACCCCAGTCGTAAATGTATAGTTTTACCCTCCTCTTAAATGCTTCAACTTCGTATAAATGTATATTCAACAACTTGTGGAAGAGCAGGCACTATAACCTGTAGCTCGCGAATAATAAAGTCTTTATTATTATTATTATTATTATTATTATTATTATTATTGTTGTTGTTGTTGTTGTTGTTGGCCTCCAACAGCAAAAATTAAGAAAACCATATGGATGACAATATAGAAAACACGCACACTGCTAAACAAACAGCGAATAAAATTCTCTTGTTCATCTCTACAGTAAATTAAATATTTTAACAAAAACAGCCCTCAATATTGCAATAACATAGTATACTAGTAGTATGTATACAGTACAACAGTTCTTTGCATACCAAAGATATCGAAAAGTTGTTTTTTTATAACACAAAATGTGAATAGCAAATATTTAATATCGGAACAGAAATAGTGCAAAAACTAACGTTCCTAACTCTATTTTAATTGATTGTAATTAGTATGTGTAGACCTGCTTACCCTAATACAACAAAGGAAAAACAAGTAAAGAAAACATCTCTCAGATTCTTTTGATTTGAATATTGTAAATGTGAGGATATATTTACTACAGGAAATGATTACCGCGTCCCGATGCTGATAGTCACAGAGGGAAAGAAGAAGAAGACTTCTATCATTTTAGATCTGAAAGAGATAAAATACTCACTAATGACCTCTAGGTTTACATACATTTTCACTTCTCAGTGACACCCCCAGCTTTTACCTGGACGCAGTGTATGTCCTGAGACCATTAGGAGCACCACATCGTCCCATTCTTGAATTTGTGTTCGAGAGCGCATATTAGATTTTTTGTTCAATGAAGGTGGTGGGGAAGAACAATGTTAACAATGTACGTCTCGTATCTTATGAAATAGATGTTAAAAAAATTTTGGAATAAAATCTGTTGCGCGATGTCACGGTTATTCTGACTTATTCAAAATGTTTACTACTTTTCTCGCAAAGCAAATAATATTTCCCGCGGAATGTTTATTCAGCCCTATAGAAAATAAGATAAATCCATTGGGGGTCACGTCAGTGGTACATAGAATAACTTGCAACACGTCTCAATAAATACTGGCAAATTCTGAGTCTGTTTGAAAAGTATCTCTGATGTTTTTCATGTCATTGGAAAGGAAGTTCGGTCAGACTACAAGTAAACTGAGAGTGAGAATTTGCTTGTTTTAGATGCGGTGCGGCGCAGTCGTTGCACCGGCATTTTCCTTTGCTGCGTTTCTCATGTCCGGGAGTTGTGATTGGAGCACGTGCTGAGCGCTTCGGAGGAGCACGTGGGCGGCCCGGGGCATCCATCCGGAAGCACCCAGGGCTTCTTGGCCCCGCCCCGCCCCCTCCGCCCCGCCCCTGCCCCGTCCTACCCCACCCCGCCCAACTCCGCCCCACCCCCTCCGTCCCTCCCCGCCAGGCCTTACCCCGCCCCGCCCGGCCCAACTCTGCCCCGCCCCGCCCCGCCCCGCCCCGCCTCGCCCGCGCCACCCCGTGCGCCGCTGGCACCGCGAGCGCCGCCGTGTCGAAGTTGGCAGCGCTCCGGGCGAGGCGGGGAGCGGAGCCGGCGGGGTCGATGCGCGGGCGGCGGCGGGCGGGGGGGGGGACGTCGCGCGCACGCTGCGCCGCGAGCCCGCACTGCGCATGCGCGGCCGCGCGCCCACCGCGTGGAGGGAGCAGTCAGCTGACGGCGTATATAAACATAACCGCATGGTCGGCGGCCCAGCTATCCGCCAGCTGACCTGCAGAGGAAGTGCTAGCCGAGAGACAGTAGTTGATCTCAGGATCAAGACCGTCGGGGTTTCTTTTGTCGGGAAGGAAGCAAGAGAACAGCGTTCGAGATGAGGCCGCCATCGTTCGGAGCTGACATCACCAACCAGGCCAACAACGAGCCGCAGCTGCCCGCGGTGATGCACTGCACCCGCATGGCAGGCCGCGCCATCATCCGCGTGGTGGGGCGCTGCAACGACGCACAGGAGAACAACAATCTCGGTGAGCGCCAGTGACTGTGCCGCGCTAACCCTCACGACTAACGCACCGAGCGCCGGCGTAGCCCTGCTCGCCACTAACGAGCGATGCGCTGGGGAGGAGCGTGAGCTAATGTTTCCGATGTGATGAATTGGAATTACCTGAGCGTTGTGCATCTCTACGAAAACGTTGAGCGAGTGATGCTTCTTTTGTTTACATGTTTCACAAATTAAGTGCATTTTCATACAAAATCAATAGGAAAATGTTTAAAATATGGTATTTCCAATGCAAAACATCTTTATTTGCTCCTACTAATCTCCAAGACCGTCATATCCCAGTTTGCGTTCAATGGTTGGTTGAAAAAGAAATCCGGAAGTTGCCTGTTTTGTGTCGACACCAACACTTTCCACATGTGCGTGCGGAGCTGTGAGTGTCAATCTACAAAACAGAAAGGGAAAGGAGTGCTGTGGATCGCAAAGTGAATTTAATATTTCTTATTATTCAAAATTTAACTTTTCAAAAATGTGTCAAAAAACACTACGGTGTTTCATTATTTTAAATAACTGCCTTGAAATTGAACGCACAAGCATTTTCTACTAACATTTTTATTATGAATTACATTTCTAACATCATTTTGTTATTATCTTCTTTAAACATATGTACATGCGTAGCGTTAACAAATTGGTCTTTTAAACAAATGCTAGTTTCGAAAATATTTTCAACTCATGCAACACTCACGTGGCTAAGAGCGGAATGTAAACACTTTGTCAGAAGACAGGGATTTCCCCCTTTGTTGTCTCCACCTCTCAGCCAACTCCCAGCATCATTGCGTTAAATTTAGAACAGTTGCTTCGACGAAATCCCAAAGCATGGTAACCCAATTTAAGTTTTTCTTCATTGAGAGGAGAATGAAAAGATCCAATGAAACAAGCAATCTTAATTTTGAAACATATTATAAATAAACGTTAATGAAACAGGGCACTCAAAATCACTACAGTTCTTTCTTCACTAGTGTGTTTTTTCTGCTTTACTTTCTGCCTCACACAATGATCTCAACCACTCAGTACTATTACTGCAGCTCATTAGTTATGTTACAATGTATGATGACAAAATACGAATGTTAGTAAATAAAAACAAAACATATAAACTTAATGTTAAGGCACGTCAATGTCCTAAAATTACCTTAGCAATAGTTAATATTATAGATCTTTATCTTTTGTCAGATATGCAAAGAGTAGAAAAGAACTTCAGATCACGATTTATCACGCGAAATAGAGTGGTTGTAGAACTGCGTGAGCGAATGTCAGAATACGGTCTGAGAATACGGTCTGAGAAGTCTGAGAATAGTTCTTGTTCTCATTCCGTAGCTATGTTTTGTTGGTTTCATTTAAGCAATGAAAAGAATTTGGTAATGATGCGTTTCCTCTAAGAACCAACAATAAATAAACATCAATACACAGAGAACTGAAAGAATGATTTCCCGAAAAATCGTATTCAGGCTAGGTCGCACCTGTTTCGTTGTTTACGTTCAAATGCGTCTTACTTCACGTGTTTCTCCGTGAGCAAAGTTCTTGTTGTCTGTGCAATAAAACAATAAATTGCCTCAGGAGCGCTCAGTGAGGCAGTCCTGGCAAAGCAGAGCTGGTAGGAAGCAGCTGAGAGGGAAAGGCCGAGATGGCGCGGAGCGAGGCGGAGCGGAGCGTTGTGAAGGGGTCGGGGGAGTGGGGACGGGGTCCGCGGGTCGGTGCCCGGGGCCTCCCAACTGCGCAGCAGCGGCGGCCGTCTCCTCCACTGGCGCTGGACGCTTCCAACGCAGGTGCCCGAAATAGCTTTGTTTCTCCGCGCCCGCCGAACTTCCTCCGAGCACATGCGCAGCGCCCTCCGGCGGGTCGCGCGCACTCTCTTGGATCCCCCCCCCCCCGGCGCTCAAGGACTCGCATCAGCTGACGCCCCCCCCCCGGCCCCCCGCTGGCGGCCCGACGCCTCGCAAGGGCGACGGCAACACACTCGTCGTAAGCTAACCAACAACGTTAATGCACAGAAACGAACCATTGTAAATTCTCAATAGACAGCAGTCACCCCTCTCGCATAACGGTATGAAGTGAATGGGAATGAGAGACAAGTCCCTTTCTCTTCTAACGTCAAGCGCATTAGCTACAGATGTACCGCCTGAACTGCAATCAAGTGTGCACTGAAGATCCTTCTGAGTATTTTTATGGGATATTACTTTTGTTTTATTGCACTCTTTCTGTGGAGGAATGGTTAACAAGGAGTTCAAACGTTTATTGCGAACTTCTATTCAATGACCTTAAAACATCTTAATAAATCTTAGGTTTATCGCTTCATCTAACGGAAACATCAGAAATTCGAATTACTGCTTACATATAAATTCTTGAAATCAGATAATGGCAATATGAGCCTTTTTATCTCGGGCGCGACGTGATGTGGTAATCGAAGTACTCTCAGGATATACACCACGTACCTCAAAACACAATTATGGGACATATTACATCACTTATAATTACCCAGTAAAAACAATGCATCGTCTTAATTAGATCATCTCATTTCGATCCGAGTCATAAATTCCCTACGGCTCTTTTCCGTGCACGCCATCGCGCGGATCTCTTGAAATCGCGAGCGCCCCCTCGGATTTCGGGCAGTCGGCCTCTTTCGCCTCGCCCGCCCCCTAGGAAGTGGAGTTTCGGCGCCGGCGCCGGCAGCAAAGGCGGGTGATGTTCGCTGCTCGATAAGACGCACTCGGCACTCACAAAGAACTTTCACGTCCCTCGGCTTCCTGTCGCGCGCCGCCGCCGCCGCCGCCGCCGCCGACTCTTGCGCGCGTTTCCCCGCAGACCGCGCGCCGCCACTTTCAATTCGGTGCCCCGCTCCCCGCCTCGCCACCACCCGCTCCCTCCTCTCTCTCTCTCTCTCCCTCTCGGCCCCATCCAACCGCAATTCACAGTGGGGCGAACGAAATCACACAGACCGGACTTGGCGTTCTTTCTGCAATTGCCGTGCACGCAATTCAAAAGACAAAAAAATTGAATCGCGTTTTATCTGTATAAATATAACTAAAATAATATTAAACGAATCAATTCCGTTTTTCAGGAACTTTTATTTCAAAACATGTCCCTGAATATCAATTTTGTCATGAGGCTTATTTGAATGCATCTTGTCGCAATATTAATGCACTAGTCAAAATGAATCGACATCATTTTCATCATTTTTGTAATGTTATCGATTATAGCGTCTTCCATTAAAAAACAAATTGTAATATTTCAACGAGTACATTATCCTATTTATCATCGTTACAAAAACTGAAAATGACTGCAGTACTAAACCGACACAGTTTTTATGGGAACTCCAGAAATAAACAAAGTCAAGAGGAACACGAGTTCTAATTCCTTCGTAGTATGTCGATGCCATTAGAGTTCCTTGCTCTGCTTGTCGTGCCGGTAGGGACAACGGTACCTGCGCCCCACCCCCTATTTGAAAGCGTTTAATAATTAGTTCTCACCTTAAAATATTCATGATCCCATTCTTTGTCCCAAAATGTTGCGCGTGTAAAGGCAAGAGGTCTTTCACTTTTTATTATGATAATCACAGTCGTTCTGCGCGCCGCATGGCTCATTTGGGAGTAGTGCTCTGGGGAGAGAGAAGAGGGCGAGGGGGGGGGGACAGGTACCGCTCTCCCTATAGGCACAACAACAAGAGCAAAGAGCTCTAATAGCATCGGCATGTTATGAAGGCATTAAAACTCGTGTTTCCCTTGACTTTGTTTATTCTTGGAGTTCCCATAAAAACGTATTTTTCGTGTAAGTACGTGTTAAATTCACTAGATCTTGAAATTTTCCCATCTAAATCTCATAAAACAGAAGAAAGCGACTGTAGCATTTTTCGTTTCAAATCAATGATTCTTTTTCCGACAGCGTAAAGTGCGCGAGGCTATCGTAAAGTGCGCGATCGCTTTCAACAAAGTGACTCGGGTTCCATGGAATTGGAAGATTGGCGTGAAGTGCCTCGCGAAAGTAATGAGGCTTCGCTAGAGCTCTGCGCTTTCAGCTCTGCGGCGCGCGTGCGTTGCGCTCACCCCCACCCCTGCCCCACCTTCCCCTTTCCACCCCGTCCACCCCCGTCCACCCCCTTCCACCCTCGACGCTGGCCGTCGCCCAACATCAGCGCGCGAGGGGAACGCACGCGTACAAAGAACCCCCTTCCCTGCCACCCCCTCCCAGCGAATCTCCAGCTCTTTTCCTCGCGAATAACTACGCAAATGCGCACACAGCACTGGGCGGTCATCAAAATCATATTAAGACAAAATATAATGCGCTTTGAAGTTTCCATGTCACAAGATTTAATATTTTTATGGGGTTATTATATTTGATTCTTTATTTCAACGAATTTAATGTTGTTTGATTCGCCATATTAGTGGGGTATAAATAGAAAGTTTAAAATAGATTTTTTTAAATATTTTCCAAGTTGAAATTAATTGTTATTCATTTCGATCTGTGCTGCACACTTATACTATCAAAGCAACTAAAGAAAATGCCTCGCCACAAATCGTTGTGGTCTTCCCGCCCAATGCAACTACTTATTGATCTTGTGATAGTACCAACTTGAACTAAATCGAATTAAAAAACTTGTGTTTTAGTCACTTTCAAGACTTTTAATTTTATCACCCAAGTTTTCCTTAAAGTTTACGACTAATTTTCTTGTTTTCCTACGAATCTCAGCTTTTAATGCGCGTTCTGGTTAACATCGAAATAGCCCCAACACGTTTCTTAGCGTAAACAAACATCTTGGCATCCCGCACGCGCACACTTCCTTTGAACATGCTCACAGTGACTTTGAATCAACTAACACTTTCTTCGTTTTATTACCTTGAACACAAGATCCTTCACCCCGCGAAGGTACCGTCAGCGAGAACGACCGACTCTAATCTATGAATCATTTGCTTCCGCCTGCGTCGTAGGAGTCGTGGAATGACTACCTCCCGATGCCAACCCGTCAGAACAAAGCGCACGGAGCTCGACCCAACAAAACATATCGATCGACGCATTCAGCTCCCTAAGTGCAGCCACTCCATTCCATTTGAACCACATGAAAAGAAACAAAACAAAATAGAAACGAAAGAAAAAAAAAGAAGTAGAAAATGGCGAGTCACTGGCGTCGCCAGCGCGTCCTTGCACTAGCCACGTCGCGGGAGCCGCCTTGCACCAGGTCGAGATATCGCACCGCCTCGCGAGATAGCGCGACGCCTTTGTTTTATCTCCACCGCCCTCACACAATGGGCGCGAAACGCGCAACAGCTCGGTTCGCGCGTAGTTGGGCAAAACATTGCACGCAGGGGGGAGGGGGGGGAGCTGAAGGCGCAACTGCGTGCTCTGGGGCTCGCCCCGCGTTACAAAAGAAGCCGAGGAGGCGCAGTATAGCGTGCTCCCATGGAAAATGTACAGGAATAAAAAAAATAGTTTTAAATAATTATAAATATTATTCGAAACTATGTGGGATTTGTTTCATTTATTTAATATTAATAATTAACGTGTTATTAAAATTTACTCTTTAAAGGGTGTTCCAGTGTAACGTGAAACTTTTAATATTAGAAAAAGTAGTATAAGTGGAAAGTTTCATAAAAACAATGTTTACAATTTTTATTTTCAAATTGTTTATAATAATATTATTAAATTAAAAGTTTATGAAACATTAAAATACAAACTGGAACAAAAATAAATTAATTAGCAATGAATTCAAATAAAAAAATGTTTTTTTAAAATTTTTAATGTGGTCCCTATTGAATATTTTCTGAAAATACACTTAGGTGCGCCACGGTATGTACCAGGGGAGATGGCAGATTAAATGAAGAGATAGAATGAAATTAAAATTATTCGGATTTCGTAACGATCCATGCGGTTGCAGATTACGCACCATCCTAAGACACTATAGCTGTCTACGGGAAGAAATTGTTCATAAAAATATAAAATAAAAATATTGGTTTTAGTATACTTATGACACTATTTTACATATTTACTGGTAGGTTGGAAATATAACCCAATGAAATTCTGTTTATAATTTTGAATCACCATCTTTAAAGCCATTTCCATTATTGATGATTTTCAATATTTTATGATTTATTTATTTGCATTATTTTTTTTCTCTGAGTAATGTATGACTTTGCTTTCAAATAAATTTCATAATTGCGTTTCGGAAACAGAATTTATCAAACCACTCTGATTGAATGCAATAACTTCAAATGGGAACAAACGCATTCTTCTGTTCTCTATTTCTCAGATCTCAATATCCCTAAATTGCAATACTAACATCCTTCAATTAGTTATTTTTCATTTCTCAATCGTTTCTCTTCAATTATTCCTTGAGTTAGAAAAAAAACCGTTTAATTTAAAATGAAACTGAAAATTTGTCGTAAGTTCTTCACAGGCCGGGCGCCCTGACTTGGCGTGCTGATCGTTTCAAGCAGCTGCAGGTCTTTTATTTCATCTTAATTTTATTTCGTCCATTCAATGTCCCGTTCCGAAGCGCGAATGGTCGGCGCCTTTCGCCGAGAGGTCTGGCGCGGGCGGCGCGGGCGGCGCGGGCGGCGCGGGCGGGGCGGCCCCAAGGTGATCAGGCAGCGCGGAAGCGGCTCGGGCAGCGCGACCTTTGCCTCCGCGGCGCGCGCCGCCCGGGCTTTGTCTCTCCCGGAGGCGCCTCCTGAGCCCGCTCCGCCTCCCCAGGATCTCGTCGCGGCCAATCGGTAGCCACCTCTCCGAATGAATGAGAAATACAGTTATAAATAAGCCATTCTTGTAGATTAAATTAAATTGTAAAGAAGTAAAATAAATAAATAATGGAACAAGTAAATTGGTGTATCCGTCGTTTTAGAATTCTATACAAAATTTGTAGACAATTTTTAGATTCAAGGTTTCCTCTTCTTTTGCTCGATAGTAAGGTCGATAGTAAGATGTTTCCGTTAGTTTCGCGCCTATTGACGGAACACACTTTCTCAATGAGATGTGGCATTCATTCGCTTTAGCGTTTCGGCTTCGCATTTTTTTCTTCTTCTAAAATATTAAACGGCTTTATTGTGTGAATTTGATACAAAAACAGGCACTTTTCCTATATTCTAATTCCAACTTGATACAACTCTAAAAGAGAAAACATAATGCATTTTTAACATTCTCTGTGACAAGATAATTGTCCTATCAGTATTCACTATTCATATTCGGTTTCCGCGCGAGTAGGACTTGTTTAGGTTTGTCTGTAATTTCTTCGACTCGTTCACGTGTGATAATTACCTTCAAATTCCTTGAGGCTAACACACAGATCGTTAGAAGAAAGTGGAACAAAATTAGAACTTCTAAACTATTATGAGCCCCGTCTCTCTTCATTCCGCAATCTTTCTTCTGTTGAAACACGTCATTTAAAGTAGGTCGTTTTAAAATTCAAAAATACGCCTTTTCTCGTACAATGAGATGCAAGAGAAAATGAAAAGAATTTAAAGGACTTTGGGCAAAACTTTACCCAAAAGGCTTGTAGTGAAATAACTTGAAACAATGTCTGACCGTATTAATGAATTATATGCATCGCCTATTTCTTACGATCAAATATATGGCTGAATTTGTCAACCGTTTTTACAAAGAATCGAAAGGTCGAGAAAGTTGCGCGCGCAGGGGATCTGCAATTTGCTTGAAACCGCTCCACAAGCGGCGAGGCTCTTCGGCTCGTAAGCGGCGCGTTGGTTTTCTCTGCGTCGCGCCGCTCCGCGCCGGGCAATTGACCGCTCTGCCGCGAGCGCAGTACGCACGCCCTCGCGAGCGCCGCGCTGTCCCTGCCCCAGGCGGGCCGCCCCGCCGCGGACGGCCCCAGCGCGTGCCGGCGCGCCGCCGCCGACCGCCGGCCACCGATGACGCAGCGAGCGCTCCCGGCGCGCGCCCATCGCGCATGCGCCGTGCGTCGCCGTTCGCCGATCGAACAATGGGCGCACGCGGAGCGCATCGCGGGGACGCAGACCACTCACCAGCAGTAGCGGAAGGGGGAATTAGATTAGAGGCGCTTTGAGCAGGCCAAGGCGTGAAAATAAGAAACGGAAAAAATATAATTGTTAAAAAAGTGTTGTTTTTTTTTAATTTTAAGGTTAAATACATTGACAGATGATTCAATCTTTTTAAAATCTAGGCAGAAATCAATACAATGTAAAGATTCTTTAAACCAAATTATACTTTACGTCCTTTGCAAATCGTACTTTGCATATACACTTACCATTTATCGCAATATTAAACGCCGTTAAAAGAATGTCGCCACGTAGTTTAGGAACTCGTTTTAACAATTACAGTATTACCTCATCCAATCAAAGTATTCACAATCAAAGTATTACCTCAACCTTCAAGAAATTAATTTCGTTCCCATAGCTATTTCTCATATTCTTTTTCTTGTATAACTAATGCATTTGGCCATTCTTGTGATTCATGTTGAATATAATGAAGTTTTTTTTTAAAAAAAAAAAACGAGATCTCGTAAAATGCAGCTGATTGGTAGATCTGAACTCCTCCGGCACCTTTTTTTTTTTTTCCGGCACCTCTTTTCTGAAAACATTCCTAGACCCGCAGCGCTGAATTAACGCGTTTCCACCCCCCACCCGCACCTCCCGAAAGGAAAGCGCGCACAACGGAATGTCGCCGGCGCCGCGAGTGTTTGTTTTGCTTACGTAAATGGCGCATGCCGCCGCCGCGCCGGTGGAAGCGAGCTGAGCTCCGCGCCGCGCCGCGCCGCCCCGCGCACGCAGCCCGCACGGCGCAGCGACCGCGCGGGCCGTTTCTCCCGCCAGTTGCCTTCCGGAAGCGCATTCCAGGAGGCGGCGCGGCGGTGCCATCTCGCGATTTGCGCCCGGCGCCCGGAACGTCCCGTCCCGTACCGTCCCGCGCCCCTCCCCCGCCCCAACGTAACAGGCGCGGCGCGCCCCGACACGCGCTCTTCCTTTCCGCTGCGCGCACTGGGCACCCGCGCACGCCATTGCCATGCATATGTATGCATGTATGTACTTGGCGCGACAGCCCGTGACCGGGCTCAGGCCTACCGGCGACGTTCCTGCCTCGCAGCCATGGGTTAAGGGGGTACTTTTGGTGAGCACGTAGGCATACCCACGCCCGTATTCCCGTCTTCTCAACCGGAAAAAATAATTTCCTTATCGTCACACAGCAACATATACTGGGGCATTGCAAGGAAAATTCGCACTATAATCTTGCCTGACTGGGCATCCAACCCGGGGCCGCATAGTGGAAAGCGAGAACGCTGACCTAGAGATAGCCACGACAGGCGTAGTTGCTTCTGTAGGCAACAAAAATTAAAGTTTATCCAAAAATTGAAAAAGAATTCCGGATCTTAAATAGGTTATATTTGTGGTAGTCCGTCAAATGTTATGGGTTATAGTATCTGTTAATATTTTAGACAGTAAATTGAAAACAAACTTTTTTTACTATTTAAAAAATCATCTAGAGTCTTTCTTTGCCTATGCTAGTGCGTTTGCGAGTGTTTATTTTCATGGCGAGAGATGTGCGAACAGTATATATTGCTGCAGCATTTTTTACAAATATTTTAATGGAATCCTTTAAATAATTTTGTCTTAATTTGCATTTCTCGCTTTAATTATGAAATGCGGATAAGCCGTTGCTTTTACATCATGCCAATAAGTTGATTATATCATCGCGTGATTGTAGATCAAGATTTCTATCTTTAAGTAGTTACAACCAGGAGCGCACCCTGGGGTGACGACTCATAAGGTTTCAGCCCCCCTTCCAAAGTAGAAAAAAATAATCACAATTTTTTCACAGTCATAATCGCAATTAGTAACAGAATTTACTCATTTTCTCATTTGAGTACGTTATAAGTAACAGTGCATAAAAATTAAACATTTTTTTTAAATTTAGCATGAATTAAAAATTCTTTATGATAAAACATAGTAGGCTGGTCACAACTATAATCCTCGTCTTTTAAAAAAAGTGAAATCTGCAGGGAGCTCTATTGCTTACTATGAATAACTTAATTTCTCACTACTTGTACAGTTTCACAGACGACGGCTTCTCTTGTTTATTACTATTATTATTATTATTATTATTATTATTATTATTATTATTTCTACTATACAGCACGAAAACGTTATATTTCGGCGTATGCTCTATTTTGTCAAAAATACACACTTTTAGAACTCTGCTCCTCCTCGTTTTGTGTTGCTTGAAAAGCCGTGCTGCCGCTCCGCGCGTTTTCGGCGTAGTGGCGTCGCGCTCGGGCTCTGCGCTGCTGGCGCGGCCGCGAGGCGGCTCTCTCCCGCGACGCGCGCGCCGGAACCGCCCCTCCCCCCGCCCCCTCGCCCCTCGCGCGCCCGCACTGCTAATTAGGAGAAATCCCACCCGCCCCGCACCCCCGCCCAGCCCCCTCCCCTCTCCACCCCTCCCCTGGCTTGAGCGTCGCCGGCCGCTGCGTGCGCTACACTCGCAACGCGTCGCCAAGTCGCTCGCCGACAGCTCTCCAAACGTGTTCGGCAATCACCCTTTCGAGTATCTTGATCGGAAATTGCCCTTGATGGGGTTACTGGTTCGAGATTCTCGTCGTAATTATTAGAGGCTCGTAATATGCGATTGTAACTCTCGATTTCTAAGGTTGTTGTACTCTAGAGAAAACACCGACTTGTTCGTTAATGTACGTCTTGTACGTTAATGAATTAAATGTTGCATGATCGGATGCACTGGGTTTCATTTTCATGTTTCCATCACTAATCGTTAGACTAATATTTATTGCACGAGAACATAAATACACGCACTGTTTACATACCGTAGCCTGTGTTTAGTAACACAAGTTATTGAACTCACTTGGAAGCAATCATCAAAAGTTTCATCCAAACTGACGAATTTCAACGAATAACTACACAAGGAAGCTTCAAACGTACATATCACTTCGTTTATTTTTACATTTTCCTTTGTCTGGAGGGCGGAGAGGGTGCAATGACCAAACGCGACAACTGCAAACTAATGTTCGCCTCTGCATACGCTGCAGATGTCCTTCCACTTCTGAGCCCTCAGCGCCAGGGCAAAAATATCGTCGACGCCTCCCCCACGTGCACCGCTGCAACGCGGTCCTGCGGCGCGCTTCCGCCGGGCGCCCATGTGTCGCGATGACTAACGCGAAGTAGGACGCGATCAAGGCCGGCCATTTTCTTTTATCTGACCTTCCTTGCGATCTTTCTCAAGGCACATGTTGCAGCAGTGCTATTCAGAACGTTCGGAAATGGCTTTCCGGAAATTGCCGCATGAAATCAGTTTACATCAAGTTGTTCTAAATTTGATTTCAAAAATTATGTTAAAATTGTACTTATGATTCTAAACTTTTAATCAAAGAAGCAAATTCACATAAAATATTGTGAACTGTACAAGTTGTTTTACAGCCAATTTCATCAGTTCCCTGCAGAAAGCAGAACGAAAATCGATTAAACATACGGTGAAGTACATCTGCTTTCAATTTGGAACCACAAACAATTCTGTTTGGAAAACAAATGTCCACTAAAACTTCATTATTCTTAACCAATCCACGAATTATTTGTAGGTGAATATTCGTGAAAATTATAAATATTATTTTAAATCATTTATCGTTAAAAGTACCTTCATTTGCTACTAGGATCGACAAAATTTTATTTTATTACATTCTTTAGTTATAAGTACGGCGATCAGAGTGCTCAGTTTCTAGAGATGGAACGCAAAAGCCCAAAAACAAATATGTCGAGACAGTGGCGCAGCGGCGATTTTTCTCAGAGGTTTCTCTACATGCAGGGTACATCCGACTCGATGTTTTCTTATAAAGAATACGTTTCACTTATGCTGAATTTAAATTTTGTTTGTTGATGTTTATTTCTATAAATCAACAAATGAAATATCCTATGTTACATATTCAATTGAGGTATTGATTTTCTTTCATTATTACAGAAAATTCGTCAAATCAATATCTGTGAAAATGTATCATCGGCTTCTAAGGGGGCTGAAGATCCATACCTCTTTCCTTGGGTGGGCCTCTGTGTCGAAATAATATTTGGTGGTCCCGGGATCCTTTTGCTGCGGATGCGACGCGAGGCGACGCGACGCAGTCTCTCCTACGCCGCAGCGCGCGGCGGGCGACCCTGAGAGCGCTCTTGGGTTTTTTAAGCGTTTCGCTGCGCCGCCCCGCCCGCCCGGCAACGATTTATTTTGGGGCCCGGGCCCGCCGCCTCGCAGCTGCGTGCGGCGCGTGGCCTGCAGCACGTGCCTGTTGGGCGCCGCCCGCCCCAGGTCCTCTCCTGGTGGCGAATCTGCGCACTGCGCCGGGCGGGGCCAGGGCCGGGGCCGGGGCTGCTTTATTTTGACTTGCCCCGCCCCCTCCCCTCGATGGCTCTGAGAGGCGTTGACGAGCCTTCCCGGAACGCCTGCGCCGGAGCAGCGCTGCTGTCGTCGTGTTTGGAGCTGCCCCAATAACATTCTCCTGGCTTTGTACAAAACCGCAATCTAGGTCACCAGTTGTTGAATTATGCTTTTACTGAACTGTTAGTGTGTATTGTTTCACTTAACTGCCAGCTTGCCAAAACAGTTGTTGAATTATGCTTTTACTGAACTGTTAGTGTGTAGCTTTCAAAATATAGCAAATGTCACGCGTTTCTGACCAGTTGGATAAATAAAAAATTCATTCTTCAGATAAACTAAATATTAGACCTACACTGTATATTTTGGCTATCCAGTCTCGGACAATAAAACAGACAGAAATAACATACATGCAGTGCGTGCATGAATCAAGGCTCGTTCTGATTAGTCAAATATTTTCGTTAGATTGTCTTTTCTTTGAATGAGTTGATGATTGTCTCAGTGTGAACCTTTAGCATTCAACTGCACTCTGACTTTTTATACCGAAACGAAGTTTTTTATTCCCCGTGTTTACGCTAAGCGAAGAACGTCCATTGCAGAAAGCGCGCAGTAGTCACACTCGCTCACGCTCTGCCACTCGACAGTAGATTTCCTGGTGCTATATTCTTCATTGTAATGAAGCTGCCTAAAGTGAACTAATGTAATAATACTTATTAATGTTTTTGATTGTTTATTCATTTATTATTTATTATTCATATATTTTAATTAGAGACAATCATTGGATAAATTAAATCTTTTTTTTATTTATTCAATGATTGTCTCTAATTAAAAAATACGAATAATAAATAATGTAATAATATTTTCGTTAATGTAATGTATCATTAAAGTAATTTTATTAAAATT
Source organism: Gryllus longicercus (assembly GCA_038098605.1). Lineage (NCBI taxonomy): Eukaryota > Metazoa > Arthropoda > Insecta > Orthoptera > Gryllidae > Gryllus > Gryllus longicercus. Next base: position 664,596 of record JAZDUA010000596.1, on the reverse strand, counting down.
GTATTAAATTCTCGGTAATTGAAAAGAATACCATATTTTGGCTTCCCATAACTATATATTTAGGGGAACCTTCCGTGTTCCACTAAAATCAACAAGATTACTCGACTCCATGTCTTATTCTTGGAATTATTTTCGAGGTAAATCAGAAATGCAAAACACGTGAAATACAATAAACTGCAGCTACATCCTCAGAGAAGATGGAATTTGATCTTTAGAATACAAATATTTTCGTTAAAATATAAATTTGCTCTGTCAGGAACCAGGCTTTCAATACCATATTGCATTGCTTTACTTCAACCTTGGTGGGTTTTTTTGGACGATTTCCAGAATTTGTGGTTTGAATGTTTGAAATTACTCGCGATGGCGTCAGAACCCTTTTAGCACTGATACTTATATAAACAACCGAAGTTTCCGAAGAACTTGTATATCAAATAAAGATCTTTCCAAACATTTCGCGAGAACCCATGCCAATTCTTGGGAAATACATTAGTATACCGCTTATGTGCACCAACAGTATTCGTCACTCGTCCTCGATTAATAAACAAAGAGGATTCACTGTTTTAGTGTATTAATAATTGGAATGATATTAGTGATACAAACATAGAACTCTTGAGGAAGGGTTAAAAATCAATTAAATGATTATGAAGACCTTTTTTAAAAATTAGATATTTGAAAGTTACAGCATTGGTTCAGTTTTATTGTCTGATTAAGTGGCCCCTCGTGGAATTGCCTTGTCGCCCTGGCAAGCGCGCGCGAACGCACGGGGCACGCGCCTCCCGTGTCCTAATTGCTTCCTCGCAGCCTCTTCCGGACGGCGCCACAATGGTTGTGCGGCGCGGGGAGCGGCGGGCGGGTCGGGGCGGGAGGGGTCCAAGGACGTCGGAGCCGCTCCACGCTCCACGGCGCTTCCGACAGCGCCGCCCCTTCGCCTCCTCCTCCTCCGGGGCCTTTCCCGGAAGAGTCGCACGTCGGGCGTCGCAGCCGCGCCCCCCTCCGCTGGGCTTACGAGCCTCCTCTTCCTCGACTCCCACGTCGTCTTCGGCCGTTGGGCGCCCGCTGATGCTAATAACACTTCATCCTTTAAGTTTGCCTTTCAAAAGTTCATAGCAGTCTTTATTTATTTCTCCGCAGTTTTGGTCGCACTAGCCGACTGTTCTACTACTTCCAAGAGATTGCCTTCTTCTTTCTAATGCCCTTCTCTGTTGTTCTTATCATTCTTAATCTAAACTGAGTGATTTATGCCTTACTACGTAGACCCGCAGCTTTTTGTCTTTTTTCCTATCTTTATCTTTTCCATATTTTCTCAATCTTATAGTATTTCTATCTACCTTATCTCCTGCTCTTTTTCTGATTGAATACAGTAAAGTAAAACATAGTACACTCATGGTCATATTTTCCTCGTCTTAGTAACTTTTAAGTTTTCTTTTTTTTTTTCTTTTTTTTCTTATTTATTTTCCCCGTCTCTCTTTCTCCTTCCCTTCTACTAATAAAGTCTCTTCTCTATTTCGGAAATTAATTTTACTCTCGTCTTTCCACTTTTCACAAATTTCTCGCCGTAGTATGCCAAATAAAGTGTTTACATTATTGTTTTTCGATCTCACTTAGCTTGCACTTTTCTAATTTCGCCTTCTTCCTTGCCCCTCATTACCTCCAGTACTCTTTCCATTCTGCGTGAGCCTCCGGCGCCTGGCGGCGTCCGGTGCTGCGGCGCGCGTCCTCCGGCGCTCCCCGCCTCTCCACCCCCCCCCCCCCGCGCCGCTCCGGCGCCCGAGGCCGCGCGGAGAGGCTGCGCCGGGCGGAGCGGAGCGGAGCTGGGCTGAGCGGAGCGCTGCGCGGCGTTGCGCCGCGAAGGGGAAAGCGCGGGAGGCGCCCGCGGCCGCCGCCGCCACCGCCACCGCTCACTCGGAGCTTTCGTTTTGGGCAACGCCGCGCCATCTGCGCACAGCGCGCCGCGCGGCCTCGAACACGCGCCCTCCAGCCCAGACCTCTCGCTGGGCGCAGTTTCGTCCCGGCTCGGGAAGATCTTTCAGGAATGGGTTTCCTCTTCTATTCCCTCGCCTATTCCTCTTATACTTCGCTCCCTACGTCACTCGTTTTTACGAAAATAAATCAAATCAAATGTTTGAACAAAATCCGCTATGTAAAAAGATCTCTATGAAATCTATTAATCTCAAATCAGAACAGATTGGAAGGGTTTATTAAAATAATATATCACCTCTCTTCAGATATAACTAGCTATCGAGCGTAAGGGAACACAATGGTGAACACGACTCGAAAACGTTTGGACAAAATTGTTGGGCAATTTACCAAGAAAATCTATGATGTTTTGAAATTCTTAAGTTTAAGTTAGAGTTCTCTTTCGCCATTTTATTTCCATTAACCTCTGAAGCTGCAAACATATATATTCCTGTTATTTTGTGTAATTTCTGTAATTAAACCCCAAAATTAGTAGCTCCATTTGCTTACAACTAAATATCCTCAAAACCGAGAAGTTAGCAGATGGTCGAAGTAGCAGACGGCTTCTCTAAAAAAGGAATTCGCGGGATGGAAGAGTTGGAGGAAGTGGGCCAGAATGCTTCCGCCGGGTCATCCGTGAGAGAGCTTCGTTTCGAAACTAGAAAGTCGCCGTCATTATAATGTTCACGCAATTGTTATAATTTACGTCCTTTATTCGTTGCGCCCATCTCGTTCGGAGTGCAAAAATGAAAAGAAAGAAAAAAAAGAAGAAAAAAATAGAACTCGGAATGCGGCAAACATGGGATGTGGTATTAGTCGCCTAAAGAATGAGGAGGATAGGGATTGGCAGGGACTTAAAACAACTGTACCTTCACAGCACTTCTCACTGTTGAATCTTCAGGAAGTTGTATCTATCACGTGCGCCAACCCCTTCTTTTGTATGATCGAGCCCTTCTGTTAGATCGGGATTGGTTTAAACATACATCCATCACAAATATTATATATATATATATATATATATATATATATATATATATATATATATATATATTAAATTGCTGTTTTTTTTAATTATTTTATTCATTTAGCTCTTCAATGCATTTGAACGTGGACTAAAATCGGCTTGAAGTCGCTCTCTTGAAGCGTGGAGCCGTAATTTTGAGTGCAGCTGTGGTATTGCGCGGCGGGTTGGCCCTGCCAGAGTGAAGGGGGCGGGGGAGTCATCTGCTGCTCACAGTATCCCGAGCGCTGCCTCCCAGCGGCGGGACGGGACTACCCCGGGAGAAATCTTCTCCGGAGAAATCCCCCCGCTGGTTCACCGGCCTCCGCGCTCTTCTTTCCTTCTCGCTGCCCTAGAGCACTGACTCTCTTAGGAGAACTAATGGCGCTAGCCTCGGAACTGGAGGGGGAGGGGCAGGGACAGGGGAGGATTTTATAATTTTCCAATTTCGTTTTTTTTGTTATAATTAAAATCATGATTAAAAACAGAAGACTCGGAATGTTTTGGGTTTCATCACTCGTAATTTCCTTAACAATTAATTTCATTTCTTAATATTTGCTCGAATTAGAAGCGTATTGTGAGTATTTTTCTTCGTTTGAAATACTACATTGTTTTCCGTAGATTGTGAGAGTGGCAAAATTGTGAACTGCAATTAACACATTTCATGAAAATTTTTACTTTGGTTATTAGAGGCCCCGAGTGACTAATTTAGTGAATCTAGAGCGGAATCCATGAAATTTAGCTGATGCAATGTGATATTGAAATTATTCACCTCAGATGTGTAAATGATAACAATGACTGTTCCAATCAAATATTTTTCCGATGAACGTACCTTGAGCGTGATATTTCGACAAAGAAATTGTGAGTCAAAAGTCTATTAATGACTGAATAGCTTCTGACGCAATAAAATTTGGAGGCATAATAAATCACATTGGAATAATCTGATTAAAGCTTCTGATTCATATCTTGACATCTAACTAGTGTGATAAAGGAGTTACGATTAGTGACTTTCATAACTTCCCGATTGATAAATGTACTTATCTCCAAAACACATGATTGATTTTCCTCGTATTTATTCTAAATGCGTGGTAACGACCATCGAATTCTTGTAGGGAAAGAAACTACTGACACACACAAAAAGGTTATCAGTTGAGAATTGGTACGTGTTGTGTGTATGTATATCCAGGAATTAGATAATAGTGCAGTCTAATGACTGACTTCGCTTTGTTCGTGCTAACGAGTTACTTACACACACCATTGAAAATAAATGGAGCACATTAGGTGAGAACGAGTCCGTAGAGGTCATCTGGCCTCCTGGGAGAAGACATAAAAATACACTACCAGAATCGTGCAATCCCAAGGTCTACAATCCAGCGAACGCACGAAGGACGTGCCACGTTTTTCAGGAACACTTCCCGCTTGCGACCGACTTTCAGCGCGTCAGGACGACCGGGCGAAACGTGCTGCAGCTGCTCTGGGGCTGCGCGGGCCGGACGCGACCAGGGGGCAGAGCGCGTCACGGTCCATCGCGCCGAATCGCCTCGAACGAAACAAATGCGTCGCGAAGAGCACGCGCCGCGACGGTTGCGACGCGACAGGTGCGCCGGGCAACATCGCCCCGCCCGCCCGCCTGCCCGCCGCCGCCCCGCCCTTGACCGGCGCGCGCCCGCCGCCGCCGCAAGGAAGCCGCTTGCGGAAACCGCCGACCCCGCGCCGCTAACAGACCTCCAAAGACTCCATATGGAAGTTTACCCTAGAAGGCAGCGCAAGGGGACCGACTGCCGGCTGCCGCCGTTTGACGTCAGACGCCGCCGCTGCAGCGCTGGCCGAGGGCGACCTCCGTGCGAGCGCGGGCGCGACGCAGGGCGCGAAAACCCCTCTCCGCTTCCTGGTGGCGCCACCAGCGCCTCCCCTCCTCCCCGCACCGCTTTGTTCCGCCTTTTGATCTCCGTGGCGCTGCTGGCGGACTGCAAGTGTGTACGACGTCGTTTCAGCAACCCTGCCGTTTTGTAATGGGAGCGACGAACGTACTTACTTAACCGCTGAACAACTTTCTTTTCTTCAGCGTATCTGAACCTATCCAAGATACCGTTATTATAAGACATTGATGGAAAAAAAATAAGAAGTGTGTAAATGTGCAAAATATACGATAATAAAAATATTCATATACATCGACAATGGCCCGCCTATACGGCGTATATTGTTAATTTCACCAACGACGTTTTCTTTGCCATGAGAAGAGTAGCGGCAATAAAGCAAGCGGAAGAGAGTTTCGGAGTTCAGCGCGCCAGTGTTGACTCCTCGCGCGGAAAGGACAGCGGCTCGGGGCGGAGGGCTCGGGGCGGGTGGCGTTTACGCGCCGCGCGCAGTTTACAGGCGGCGTGAATGAGTGTTTAAGTGTTTCCAGGCGCGATAATTACTGTGGTGGTCATTAGTCCCGAAAGTTTAGGGTAACCAGGGAGACGGCTGTGGTGCTCTCCCTTTGGATCGTGAGATTCGGCGTCGACCTACATTTCAACTTGCGGGGGGAGGGGGGCAGAACGCTCCAAGAGTCTCCCCCAGCGGGGCACCGAGACAAACACTAATGTGTGTCTGACATGTAAGGTAGTGTAGTCCTTGTAATTATGAGTGTGAGTAAGGGGGAGGAAAAGTCAAGGAATAAGAAGAAAAGAGCTCCGTGGCCCATTTGTTATGATACTCCTCCGGCGTTCGTATTATATCGATCGGAGTAACCACAGAAAACTACCGTTGCGAGCAGCTGGCCGGTAGAATGTTCCTCCAGGCAGCACGCGTTTGAATTCGACGCAGCTACGTTCGAGTAAGTCACCGTCGGGTCTCGAACCTGCGCTGAACCGGTCAACACCGGTGCAGAGGCACCGGATGTTGCCATTGCCTTTGCCAATGGCGGCCCGGGGCTTTTCCGCGGCGCGGTGCTGCAGGGCGCTTGGGGCGCTGCCAGCGGCGGGGGGCGGGGAGAGGGTGGCGGGACGGCGCGCGCCGCAGGAATGCGCACGCGCACGCGGAACTGGGTCGCCCGGGGCACGGCACGGCACAGCGCGGCGCGGCGCAGCAGACGGCCAGGCACCTCCGATGCACTTGCGCCCGGCCCCGCCCAACGCACCCAAAGCTCGGGCTCAGGGGATTCCCCGAGTTTTCTCTGGGGTTTGGCGGGGTTAATTTTCTCCCATCCTTTGACACACACACCCCCACGGGCGCCCAGAGAAATCCACGGTCCTGGGGCAATTGATCCACGGGGGCCCTTATTATTTCAACCAAGAAAAATCCCTTTCTCAGTTCTTAAACACAATTCATTTCTTTTATGCATCAGAAATAAAGTGTAGCGCTCAATTTGTATTAGAGATAAATATATTTTACATTTATTTTGAATGAAAAAAGTTCGGGGTCGCAATTAAGACGGGGCCTAGGGCGAGTTACCCCAGATTCCCCCCCCCCCCCGCTTCTGAACGCCCCAGCCTACCCCGTGTAAAAATGTAACACAGAGTTTTACGAATCGCTTCTAGTCATTTTAAATAAATTGAAATCGCTCTTTGCAATGTTTTTTCAAATATTGTTATCTCTGGATGTTTATATGTTAAAAGATTACAACTCTAAGTACAGTGTTTCCCTCACTCACGGTTTCCGAATTTTCGCGGAAATTATAAAAGCGAAAGCTTAGTACGTATGTCTAAAATTGTCTATTGGTCTGTATGTGTTCAGGGTGGAAGTGTCAGAAATTCGGTTTTTCCCAGTAATTCTAAATTATGAATGAACAATTTGTGGACAGATCTCCCGCTTCGATAGGCAAATATAAGACGTGGTCGGCTTAGTATTTTCAATTCGCGAAAATTGTAAGATCCTTGCTTCATCGTTTTGTCGATTATAGTGTCCATTTTCTAGGGATAATGAAACAGGCATAATAATTCTGGGGAAATACCAAGTATGGTTTCGAGAGTCATTCATTTCTCCTACTCTTGTGGCATACTCTCATTATTTACACCCTTTATCTTGCCTTTCGTTACGTTGTTTTTGCCGAATATTTGGAGGTAAAGTGCGATAAAAAATCCCCTTCGAAACACGTCTTTCTCTGTCATTTACTTTACTTTTATTTTCATACGATTACGAATGAGAATTCGCAACAAAATTTTGTAGTTCTTGTCATCATAAGCCATCTAAAATTATTGGGTTGTAATTGTCAAAAAAGAAACATTATGACTATTAACTTCGCGTTTGTAGGAACATGGACAAGTTTTTTAATTTGAGTCCATTCTAAAAGAGGGAGATTTCATCTCTTAAAAAAGAATTTCATGTGAAGAGAAACTCTAGAAGTGATTTATTTAACAATTTTAATATTTCTTTTAAAATTAAAATATTATTTAAAACACATTTGTAGAATCATGAATAAATTGAGTTTTATTTTCTCATTTAAGTGTAAAAATACAATTTACTCGTATTTAAGGTTTCCCTCGTTATCTATTTTTAAAAATGGGGCATTTGCTTGCGCATTGTGGCTGCACTGCTAGGTAGCGAACATGGCGCAGCCTCCGCGGGGCAGTGTGGGAAAAGCATGGCTAACCAGGTGACACGTGTGGTACATCGTTGCGAAGACGCGCAGGAGTCAGAACATTTGGGTAAGTCCGAGACTTTCGATTCAATCCAGAGAGAATCGCGTTGGTCGCGATATCCGATGTAACGTTATTTGCCTAAAACGAAGCTCGAATCCCGAGAAATGAAGTGATCGAGGGGAGATGCGATGAGGGTGGTGCCGCGCATGCGCTGTTCTCGCGAAGGCGCGCGTTACAAACGTCCGCTAGCGAGCGCCGAACGGTGTTATCGCGGAATGCGGGTCTCTCGAAGATCCGTATTTCGCAACTGCTCGCACCACGCACCACGATTCACAGCGCTCTCTTACACTTTCTGCTATAACCAATTACACGAGGCACGCGACTTTTCCCACTCGCGTTTCCGGAAGTTGCTGACGCAACGGGTTTCACTTTCTGTAAACAATTAATTGTGTGGGAAGCGCCGAGCGTATCGCGGAACCCGGGCTCTCGTCTGCTCGCGCGCGCGAAGGAACTCGCCGTCGCTTCTTCGGCGCAACCGAGAGCGAGAGTGGCGGGAGAAATCGGCCCAGAGACCCCACGTGCAGACGCACACACACGCAGGTTACGATGTAGGCATTCTGTGGCCTCACATTTATATTGCGTAATTGTTTAAAAACGGGTCAACCTTGTGTTTTCACTTTATTATTTGCTTTAGTTTCTTTTTCAAAGTGTATATTCTTGTTTGTTTTTATAGTCGATATAGTTTTTATATCGATTTAGAGCAATATTTTTATTAAATACATGCCTACCGTATTGTCAAGTGACATCCGTATCATAATTACTTCCATTACAAAGTAGTATTTTCATTTATTATTTTCGTTTTCTTTTTCTTCTTCTCTTATTCCTCCTCCTAGTCCTTTTCTTCTTCCTCCTTAAGCTCTTCTTGTCCTCTTGAGCCCCATCTCTTTGTCTTCCTGGACGAAGACGACTACCTCGAGAGGTAAACTGTCCGAGATGAGGGATTGCGTGCAAAGGGCGGCGGCGCGGCGCGGCGTACTCTTCCTCCCGGCCCAGATCCCCCCGGGGAGGGGGAGCGGGGGGCGGAGGCGGAAGAGCCGGGCGAGGCCCGAGCCAGCGCTATTTCGGGCGCGTGCGCAGGCGCGCGCAGCCCCTGCGCGGTGCGCCAGCGCTTTGTGCCGGGCGCCCATTGACGCGCGGCGGTGGCGCTGGCAGCCGCGAGGCGAGGAACCTCTCCGCGGCGCCATGACCTCCGGGCCCTTGCCTCTGCAGCGCCCTTCCGCGGCACGTTCGAGGGTTCCAGTTCAGGCGGTAGCGGATTGTCGACTCTCACTAGACACTTGGGTCGAATTCACCCGCTGCCTCGCGAATTGTAGAGGTTGGATGTTCTGATCGGTAGTTTTGCTTCGTTCGTCCGATCAATACCAGGCGAATGCAGCAAACGGGCCACGTACTGACTGCGATCATCCCATACATCCTGCTTCCCTCCTTTCGCTTTACGCACAAACGCATACTACTTGCACATATGCCCTACATTACCACACGTCGCGGGAGTTTAGAGGTAACCAATTGGGAGCTTAGAGGTTGATGCTGCTGGGGCGCTTTCACGCTGAGGGATATTCCCGGAGGAGAGAAACCCCCAAGCTCACATGTAGGCCCATGCTAGACCTTACGTTCCTAGGGGGAGGAACACCACCATGTCCAGGGATACAGCATGCACTAAACTTAAGGAACTAATGACCTAAATAGTTGACGCGCCTGGAAATAATTTTATCAATGCATAAACCTAATTCAATGGGAACATTAATGAAGAAAGCAATGTTTATGTTTCATTCCGCGAAATATTTTTAATTTCACTGCGGGCGATTGATAGAGAGAAAATGTAAAATCTTCAGTATTAATCAGAATAAAATTGTAAACAATTAAGAACGATTGACCTGTTAAATCTTCTCCACTTTCAATCTGAATGCAACATGTATATTCGAATGTTTTTGAACAGGTAATGTTAATAATTTTGCTGTCAGATCTAATCTCATGTATAATTCAGGTCAACGACTCTCGAAAATAGTCCCTTTATTCGCATTAGATTTGCTTGGTAAATGGCCGTGGTAAATGAGTAAAGACCCACCATCTGACAGCATCCATTACAAAACGGACGGAGAACATAATCATCCGATGACTTCCAGCTCGCCTCTTGTGGATGAGTTTAGGAAGGGACTGAGACGCATTATATGCTGACTGCACTCACATTGTGAGAAAACGTTCTCCGTAGGGTCCTAACGGTCGTCTGCAATTGGGGCACTCCTGGGTCGGTCGCCAAGAGAAGTTAACTGGTTGGAGGTTGTGCTGATCAGTCAGGGACAAGGTGTTAAGTAAAAGTCTCTTGGGAACTAAGGAGCTATTTTTGACTTACACGATACAGGAGCGGATTTACTGTCATCGGTGTCATCGTTATTATGAAATTGCCCCGGTCGTTATTTATTCTGTGCCGCCCCTAAAAATACACCGAGCCCTTCTCGCCCCCTCCCTCAGCTGCGCCACCGATTCGTCCTGCCATCTCCTCGCGCACCTGCCCGCGCTGCTCTTGGATTGCTTCCCTGACGGAGACACAGATGAAAAGAGGCCGTTGAGCTGATTTTAACTCGTGGACTTCCGTCAACGGCCATTGCTCTTTCAGTTCGTTGTGCTTATTCAGGCCACTTTCCTAATTATTCACGACTCTACTCTCTTACTCCTCTGAGAAAGTTATTTAGGATATTGTTGCACTATTTTGTATGAGATCGTCTGCCCTGAGGAATCATTGCATTTAAATCGAAACCCACACGTTTCCTTCGCTGAGGTGTTCCTTGGCAAGTTCTTTCTGAAATAGATCCGTTTATTTCTCCCAGAGCGCTGGGTGTCAATTTACATTTCGATTTCACCTCTTGATAGGACAGGCCTTGTTTCTTCTATGTCTGCTGCTATTTTACCAGCCAAATCGAACTCTATGTTGTTGATTTTCACTGAACGGGGGATATAATTTTGTCCGATCGGTACTACATGGATCTAACGCCATATATTCACGGCGTTCACGTCGTACAATCGCACCGTACATGCATATCGACTCTGACTCGAGTTTAATCCCACGACTTGGGGTTCAAACCCGTCCTGATAGCCACAGCCCCGCTATTTTATTGATCGGAATTTTCCGTAGGACTCATAGAAAGGTTTTGGATATGTGCACTGATTGTCGATGAAATTGAAAAAAAAATTCTAATATTCAGATTACCTTTAATTATTTGTAAAAAATAAAGTAAACTGTTATAGTTTTTTTGAGTAAGTTTGGTGCAATCGGTTTCCTGTCGAAAATTTTCGTTCTTAAGAAAACTACATTCCTTTACTACTGTCAGATACTTCAAATAATTTTCATTGTACATAGACACGTACTACGCCTGTGCTGCGTTGAGGAATCGAAGGGAAGGGTGACATCGGCTCTGACACGTTGGGGACAAACCCTCCACTTGAAACAGGAAAATCGTTCCTCCGCTGCGCGGTGCTAATCACCTCTGAACCACGATGTAGCTCAGCTACAGCGCATGTGCCCGCGCAGCTCAGAGAATCGAATTGCGCGCCAGGAAGTGGTAAGGAAGGTTTTTAAAAAAATAAAATTTTCGACGGTAAACCAACTACACCAAACTAACTCGAATAACGATGATACTCTACTTTTTTTCCGTTTCCATCGGAATAATTAAGGGACGTCTTATATTCTTGAAACGAACGATATGTTGACACTTTAAGTTGCGAACTGTTGATTTTACGTCGCAATTGTTACCTGATAGATAATACTCAGGACGTAATAGTCCGTTCTTTACTTTCGCATTCCTTTGTCGCTTCTGCCGGGCCGGGGGGGGGGGGGGGGGGGTGAGCGAGCGGTGTCGCTTGTGGGGCAGCGTGTTCCTGCCCCTCGCAACGTCACTCCGTTGGCCACCCGCCGGCACGCCGGCCGCCATGCGCAACTGGTCGTTGCACCACCGCCCCAGCGATCGCCAAATGATGCAATATAATGTCCACATGCGCAAAGGCGATGAACGGAGAGAATGCATTCATCCTTAGTTTGTGGTAGTGTTTACGATTTATTTAGAATGTTCTGCCTGAAATTGTTTTGTCAGTTTTAGTTGCCAAAAGAACACATGTACTTGCTATTTAATCTTCGAGTACGCTATGTTGCTATGTAACCCTCTGTACTATATACTCTTCTCGTCTATATACTCTCTGAATATGTGTGCTTTCTGGAAATGTTCTATATTGTAGGCATTTACTTCTCCAGACTCAGCAGCATATTAAAATGCACACACTAATTAAATATTTAAATATGGAAAGTTTTTGTTTTATTGAAGATATTACACAAACTTTTTTTAAGGCCCTTTAGTTGTCTCGATCCCTTGGGCACTAGCTTTTAAAGTCCAATCTTCATTGTTTTCATTATAAATAGGGACAGATTATCCAATTATAGAGAATTACCCTTTTATGGACACAGTAGAAAATAATGTAACTGCTAAAAACTCTTTCATGAACATGCAAATCAGATTCTTGGCTCATTTACAAATATCCCTGAAGGCTTGCATTTAATAATATTTACACATTATGAATTCTCCTTATGAAAAGTGTTAGAAACTAAAAGCAAAAATTGTCATTTTTTTTAGCTCAAGTTATGAATGATTTATCTATTTGTACTATACATTAATGGTCTGTTTCTTATTAATTTCAGATCTGTCAGAGTGCCAGTTGATCCAAGTGCCAGATGCCGTGTACCACCTCATGCGTAACACTGCTCTTCGTGGTTGCAATTTGTCCAGTAATGTTATTACCAAGATCCCACCCAAATTTGCAGTGAAATTTTCACTCATTACTGGTAAGTAATTTTGGCATTGTAATTGAAATATGTTGTTTCCCATTTCATTCATATGAATGGAGAATAAATACAGTAGTTCTGTTCTGAGAAAATTCTTAGAATTAAAATGATCTTATTACTTAAAATGGTACTATCACCATTTTCATGTTTTCATTGACTAAATCAAAGATCTTAAGAAATTGGTTTGTATAAGGCATTCAAAAAAGGTTTGCTTTTAGGAGGGTAGAAATTTACAACAGTGAGAAAACCAAACAAGGAAAGGAGAAAATTGATGAAGAATTATCATTCTCACATTTATTAAATAATTATTATTATTTTTATTTTAACTTCAATATTTATATAACTTCAAATTGTATTAACTAGAAATGAATGTTAAAATTAACTGTGTCTTTTGAATAAATTCTTACAAAAAGATTAATATATTGTATCTTGAGATTAAATTTGGAAAATTATTTTATAATCTTTATAAAATTCCACGCACACTTTTTATTGAATTTCCTTTTGTTTCACTCACGGTGAGTGTGGGGAAGGTTCAAAATAGATGTTCATCTTGGGCAGGAGGGGGAGATGTTAAAAACTGTCACAAAGGGGGTTTAAAAAAGCCACATTCTGGGAGCATATTTTTTAAATTATCTCTATTACGTGCCATGTAAGTATTACAGTTTCTTTTGAAATGTGTTTTTTTTTCAGACTTGAACCTGTCACACAACCAGATGAGCAAGTTGCCTGATGAGCTGGTTGATTTGGCAGAACTGGAACGACTGGATATCTCACACAATGCCTACATTTCCCTTCCCAATGTTGTATTTAAAATCCCCAAGCTAACACACCTCAATGCCAGGCACAACCACATTGTTGGTAAGTATGCAGAAAAAATTGTTTTTTCTTATTCATATATGAGTCAACAAAGATTTATTATTTCCTCTATTTGCGTGCAAAGTATCTAAAATAGAATGCAATCCAATTGGAATTTTCAATTTCTCATACTGCATCCAGACAGTTTTTTTGAATGTATGAAGCACTTGCCTGCTCAGATTTACTAGTATCTTTATTTAAGAAGTTCTAATTTCCATAAAATCATTTAATTCATGTTTAGAGGGTTGTTTGATTTGCTACATTACATGAAATCACTCTTAACAATTGGCAGCAAAATTACAAAATTTTGCATTCAGAATCTTTAGCCCTAAATTAAATTGAATCTTGATTATCTATGTATGTTGATAGATGACAATAGATCCCAATGAATTTTTTTTCTAAAATTATTTATTTTTCCAACATCTCTTCAACTATCAAAGAGAAATGACAGCTTTCAAGCTCTATAGAAAGCGGAAAGAACAAACTGAATGAGGTGAAAACTGTTCTGATAATTTGATAATTTTGCACTAAATAACACTAAAAATTGAGGACAAAGTTTTGCTGTCTGTTAAATAAATTAAGTAGTAAGCAAACCAAGTCTATAAGGAGGAGGAAGGCAGAGAAATGTAACATGTTGTAATTGTGAAAATTAAGAAATGCGTAAGTTAAATAGTGTTTGATAAAGAAATGTATTAATTTTAACTTTTCTTCAATTAACTTTTAGAAAAGATTGACAGACAACGAAACAAAACCAAATTACACAATCATATTGTCAAATTAACAGTGTAAATATTAAAAAAAATGTTAAGTTTTTGAAAAAGGAAGATAAATGCTTCACTTTATTTTTCCTTAAAAACATCTCTGAACTAATTACATTATTATGTTTTGCAGATGTGGAAGTGGAACGGCTGCGGGTAGCACCTTCACTTCAGGAAGTAGACCTGCAGGAAAACCCCCTCAGCCCACGCTGCCACAATGAACTTTCGGCAGTGACATCTGTGCAAGTTCGGCTGTCAGTGCGAGAGCGTGAGGACTGGGAGGATCTTACTGTTTAGTGATCATGTCATGATGACATGCTAACTGTTGTAGCCATTGGGCTAGGTTCAGAAATTGCTGCAGAGTGGTACATCTGATGTGCTAGCTGCCTGGACGATATCTGAGCCATTTTCTTTTGTAACTTTGTCAGCTCTTTATGCTGACACACCTTGTGAAGGTGATTAGTTCAGTGTTGTGACTGAGCGTGGTGTTTTGTATGTGAAAAGTATTCTATATGTTTTTTAAATACTTCAAATTTTTTACATCATTTGAAATGCTCAGGTGTGAGAAAAGTGATTTTTATTAAACATACGTGTCTGGTCATTTTGTTATTTTAAAATAGCAAAAATCAGTCTTTACCAGATAAGCTAACCACCATTGCAAATAAATTTCTGGGGTTCTGGAATACACACATTAAAATTAATTGTATTTTGGTGTAATCATATCATTCTTATTAATTTTTCTCAGAAGATTTAACATGAATATTTATTTGAAATTTTCTATATTTTTTAAATTGAGGCTGTGATTACAAATAGATGTCATTAAATGACACATAAATGTCCTTAATTTGAGAAAGTACAATAAACAATCTGACAGAATGGCTTTTCTTTTGAGAAACCTATAAGTCAAGCATTCCAAATTAATCAGATACAACTGTTGCAATGGGAAATTGGTTAGCCACAATCTGATTGTAAATAATCTCTTAGTCTGTAAAGGAAGCACTTGCATGTAAGCACTTGATGTTTGGAGAGCACCTTTCTATGTGTACTTAGCTGGGGTTGAGCAGGTAAGGAAAGTTATCAGGAAAAAAAGCAAATATGTCTCAGGAATTGTGCCTCTTGTGATATGCCAAGTGTCTTTGAGGGCACATTGCCTTGCTAATGGTAGAAGCCATTAACACTCACAGTAAACTATCAGTATTTAGTTTTGATAACAGAATGGGAGTTACTTTCAAGGATTTAATTCTGAACACTAGTGTTCCAGGTGTTTTAAGATAGATATTCAAAGAATGCTGCAATGTTTTGGGTGCTACCTTACATAAAACTTGTAAATAATTAAATGTTACCACTTGCATATGCAAGCTGTGACAAGCAGAACTCAAGTTCCTAGACAGAACAATGAATATTTTTAAATATTATAAAGATATTGCACATTTTCTGTGATGAACGTTACCGTAAGTCATGGCAAACTTATGACACTAAGTTGAATACTTATTAATACTCTGTGCAATATTTAGTGCATTATTTGAGTTGTAAAAATATAAGTATGCATTTTAATGAATATTAATATATTTATAAATTTTTGTAAATAATGACTCCCTGATTTTACATTGCATTTTCAATGTTGTTGAAGTTTTCATTGAGAAATCAAAACTTAATGTTGAAATATCTGAGTGTTTGAGAAAAGACAAATGCTATAAGCTTTCATGTATTTGGCTCAACACATTTTGAACGTATCCACATTCATTGTCTCTAGTTGTTGGTAAAATAGAAAAAGAGCAAAATTCTTTTCAGCTACCCTGATAAACAAACTTTAATACATTTCAGGAAATGAATGGAAAACTTTGTTCAGTATACACCTACCTGATTCCTAAAATACATGAAACATGTGAAAAACAAAAAATGAGATAGCTATAGTATCCATGTCATCAGTAAGAATAATGAGACATGCAGGTGAAAGAATAATGCATTCATATCAAAGAATTGTTTCTTTTTGGAATATTATTGTAATTGACTCTAATATATATATGATTACATAGGTGCTAAATTTTACCTGTCAACCCATTATTATTTTATATTAAATAACTGATGAGGCTTTTCAAATACTGAATTTCACGTATTTTGCCAAAGCTAGCTGTTTTATTTTTTTATAATATATTATGGATTCAACTGATATGTGTGACTGTATTCACTGACATAATTTAAAATGGTGTTGAATAAATATAACATATAAAAATTCCAGTAATGTGCTTTTATACTTTCTATTTCCCTTAATGTTGGATATCCTAGAACGATGAGGGAAAACAAGAATCAGAAGAACCTGTGTGGAAGTTATTTTCATTTGGAAGTTGGGGATGGGGTACTTAAAATTCTTAATGGATGTTGCTATTAATTAATAAAATTAAATACCAATTGCAATTTATAATAGCACTTATTGTGAGTAGTATGTTACCCCTTTTCATGTGTTGCTGAACACATGACCTTCTATTAATTAATAAGGTGGTTTCCACAATTATTTGTAAAAGTTAAAATTCAAAAATATTGGCATTACCAATTTTAGATAATTACATTTCTAGCAATAACAGAATCGGCAAAACGGGCATTCTAGCAATCTGCTTGTTAGGAACGGAGTGCGGCATTCACTTGTTCATTAATTACCCCCACTACTTCCAAAATACGTACGATCCACCCGTGGATTTCACTCGCAGTCTCGCGACATTAGTAAGTGTCCACGTTATTTTTCTGGTTTTACGTTTCGGTTTGTAACTAATTGAGTTTTGAAGATACCGAGGTTAAATTTAATGCTATCGGCATTTGTGTCATCGGAAACAATACTGATGGCTGGGTGGTGAAACTAAATCTTATTCCGACAGAAATGCAGTGCCCTTTTTCTGCGTCGAGACTGATTACTTGAACTGTAAATTATTGGTTTTGGACATTTTCATGGCAGAAAATGAACATGGGAAATCATGAAGGAAGACATATATCATAGCGGACTATTGTTTTTTATTGCGGTCCTTGCTATGTGCAAAATTTGTGTACTGTTTTCATTAAAATAACGTTCACGTGACAGTAAAACACTTATGCCCTTCATAGAGCCTGCAAATGGGGCCCACACAAACATTGTTGAATTGTGTGCTACTTCTGTATGAGTAAATCTGCCTTATTTTGTTTACTTCATGCATTTCCATCCCCAGGAACTTTGTTCTCTCTCGTTTCTTGTTAGGTAGGTAACTCAGTGGAGGGGGTGTCTCAGAACAAGAGAACATCACGCTCCGCTCATAGCCAGAAGAAAGCTCGATTCTCCATAGAACAGGTATTAAAATAATGTAAAGTTCCTTTTGTCAAAATAACCAAACTCCCAACTCCACTCGCATCTAGCGAAGCGAGGACTCAAGAAAACGTGCGCGGATAATAACAAGTTTTATATAATTGAAAAACAGATTGGCATTAGAAAATAAAAATTTTGAAGTGGAATCTGATGGATACTATAACAAAATTAATGGATTATCAAAATAAAGAGATTTATTTTTAAATTTGACTTCTGAAACAAAAATTAGAGTACACAATGCAGTATCTAAATCAACAATACTTTATGGAAGCATGTGTGCATAAGATAAGATACAAACAAAGGCTAGAAGCTGGGCAAATGAGAATTTTGACATCAATTTTAACATAATGTTAACGATACCGTTAGAAGAGACAGAGTTAGAAACCGGGACATAAGGAAGAGACTCAAAACAAACAACATATATAAGGAAGTAGAATATTAGAATAATGAAAAGAAAAATGGCAGAAACACATAAAGAAAATTACCTAAACAACGCTCTCCTATAAACTGAAAGGTTGGAGAGAACCTGGACGGTCAAAACTAAGATCGCAAAACCAGGAACAACATAGTACTTGGTAACTAATGTATTACTGAATTTGAGAGGAACATGTCATGCTGGCCCCTGATGATAATAATATTAATAATGCCTTTTTTTAAACATATCATTTAACACAAAAGGGCAAAAATTGACAAAACTGATCATTGATGTTTTCAAACAATTTTATTCTTTTTTTGGTAGAAAAACTTGCCTTTTGCTTTTCACTTCTACTGAAACTTAAAAATTGTTGTTTTATAAAACAATTTTTAAGATTCATTTTAAAATTTTTCTCAAAAATTTCAAGTAACTCCATTAATAATAAATTGTGAGCAATTCTCTTTATTTTTTCTCATGTGCTACTTTCGTAATAAAAAAGAAAGAATTAAAATTCTGCTACAAAAAACAGCTATCTTTTGTCAGAAAACCTCAAGTTTATGGAGCCCTGATATCTTTAGATTTCTCTGTTCAGATTTATTTTAGATAGTCATATACATACTGAAACCAAATACAAATTAATTAAAAACCATAATTTATATCGAAAATTTTATTAAAATGTTCTGTTAATTATGAACCTTTTTACATCTCTCAATGTTTCGAGGAGCTCTTCTTCAGGAGTCTGATTTGAATACAAACAAATTCTTATAAATCTGATTAATTTTTTTGACTTTCAAGATTATAGTAAAACAAAAACCATATTTCAAGATATGTATTTAAAGAACACATTTCATTAAAGAAAAACATCACTATATTCAATATTGTAGTTGTAGGAAGACACCAAAAACAAATTAACTTTTGCAACTTCCAAAAAATCAGAGATTTCAATGAAAATAAGACATGCACCATTCTCTTAAGCATTCTTTACACTATTCAAAGACAAAGTTTAATCAAAAACTTTGGAGTCATTTTAGAGTAAGTTTTTAATATATTGAGGCTTCATGTGATGTAGCCTCAAAAATCAAAATATCAATTTCAAACTCTGAAGACCTTGAGTTCATTTAAATTGATTCAGGAATATCAATTTTGAAAAAAAATCAGCTGAAGGGTTTAGCTGCTAGCGCTCACCACAGATATTCAAAGTGATACATGTTTGCCATCAATCGATTTTTCTGTGAGAAGGACCCACAAAACATGGATTCTACTACACAATGTGTTGTAGGAAGTAACATACTTATTATAGGAACAAAATTTATCCCTGAAAGAAATACATACTTTTACTAATTATATTTAGTATTTATGCATTTATTACTAATAATTTTATTACATATTATTATAAATTTGTTTTAATTTGTAGATTATAACATATTTATTTTAACAATATTGAATACAATTAAAGAATTAAATACATGAATAAAGTGTGTGATAACTAAGTCAAATTTTTCTTGGTAGTAATCATTTCAATGAATTCTCTGATTGCAATGCACAAAACTTCTGCTGCTTGCCTTATTATTTCTTTATCATGAAAAGCAATACCAACTCTAAGGTAGTTATTGTATTTATTTTCAAGTGAAAATCGGGAACCAACTACCATTGTAATTTTGTGTTTCTTGGTTGACCAGTCAGTGAATTGTTTAGAATTAATAAATTCTGGAAGTTTTATCCACACAAAATATCCTCCCATTGGTCTCAGAAACACGCAACTTTTAGGAAGACGAGTTTCCAGGATATCACACAAAATATTCATGCGATTCTGAAACAAATCAATAATTAATTTCAAAAAATTAATATATAATTAATTTGAATAAATTAATAAATAATTAATTTCAATAATTGGAATTACAGTCATACATCATACATCAAACCTCTATATATCAAAATTCTCTAAAAATTGAATTATTTTTCAGTCCCTTGAAACTTTCATTTAAAAACGTTTCTATACATAGAAAATTTGTATATATATCAAACTAATTTTCTGACTTGACTATTTTTTCTATGAAGGAAAATGTATAGCATATACTACAAATTATGTTTCTAAAAATAGTATTGCTTAATTTGAAACAAGAATATTACTACAGCTCAAAATATACCTTCCTTCTGGATGTTTCTATAATTGAATTAATGTTAATTAAACACCAATGCATTTTTTCCATAATGTTCCCAGCTTTCTCATGAAGGTAACTCGCTCGTCCTTTTCCTCCTCAAGAGAACTTGTCAATCACGGAAATGCGAACACCAAAGCAGTCTGAAGGTCAATCATGTGTCCCTTTGTCTAATGGCCCTGCCCTAAGATGTTAATTCAGTGCAGGTACAGTTTGGTACTATACACTTCAGTTTACTATTATGCACAGAAGAGTGTTCGAAATGTCAAAACGAAAATTACTTAATGTTGCAGAAAAAAATAGTGGGCCAGAAATATAGAATACCAGCTAGTACAGTTTTCACTTTAATGAAAAACCGCGAAAAATTTTCAAAAATCTTGAAATGTAGGAGGAGATTGGAAAATTTCTATATAACAAAGTTTCTATATATCTAATATTATCAAAGAAACCGTTAGATTTGATATAAGGAGGTCTGACTGTAACTGATAATATTTTGAATCATCTAGACCTCAAAAATTCAATTTCTACAATATAATTACCTTAAATTTTTCACGTGCATATGTCAAATGTTTCTCCTGCAGTCCTAGTTCCAAAAGACTAGTAATTACTCCTGAGACATAATGATTAGTTGCACCACCACTCACTAAAATACCTCTGGAAGAAAAGAAAAAAGACGAATTGGTATCCAATCTTAAAATCCAATGCAGTGATTTGGTGGTTTTATGACATTTACTTAATACCATTAGAAACTAAATTAATTTTTTTAGGGAAACAAAGACATTGTCTTGTAAAAACTTAATCATTGAAAATAATTTGTTTTATGCAAATTATTTCTTTTTAATGCTTTTATAACTTGTTTTCAAAGATCTTTCCTTATGATAATTGTTCCTCAATCCTTTTTTTTCTACCATCTTACATTTTGGGACGTTCCACAAGTTGAAATATTCATGAGTAATCAATAACGACTCATGAGTAATCAAGAGTATTTGAATAATAAATATAAAGTTCTATCAAAACATTGAATGGTGTAGAAATTCAATTGATTTATGACAAATTAAGTTAAAAGAATGCAATGAAGTTTGCAAAGGGAACAAAATGTTAAAAGAAACAAAAATGAAAAAAATAGAACTTCACTTTTATCCATTTCTTTGGGAACACAGTGTAGAATAACATCATCAGTCTTAGAATACTACTGCCTTAAGAATAATACATTTAGTTTTCTACGCTATATCTCTTCCAAAAATCGTTAACCACATTTGTGTATTGTTTTCTGTATTTTTTAAAATTTTTCCTCATATAACACTTAATAGTATACTATGACATTACTATTTATACATTAATTTCTAAAATTGTTTCATTGAGGTATGCTTTTTCCATAATGAGCAATTAGTACCTTTGATGCTAATTAAAATTCCAACCTTCAATTGTTATTTTTTTTTACCCACAATTATTATTTACTTCCTGAGTTTGTCAATATTACGTATATAATAAGCAATTCTAATCATCTCTTTAGTTATTTTGAGAATAAAACACTTTATTTTGAAAATTAAACATTTCAAAATAAAATAAGAAAAGGGGAAAAAAATACTTAAATCATTTAAGTTCATCTTTTTTTTTAAAGCAAACTGCACATCCCATTAAGGGCAAGGCCTTCCTGCTCATTCAGGGAATTATTAATCCTTCTTTAATAATGTGATAGGATGATGATGAAGGATGAAGGGACGATCACAAATACATGCATGCCCGAGGTAGGATTCGAACTCGCGATCTGAGATCGTCACGACACTACTGCGTTAGTGATATCGGCTATCCGGATCGACTCATCAAATATCCACAGTAAAAAGCCTTTGTGGAATTAGAATTATCTCTTCATAAATTAGTTCTAAATGCCATTGGCATTCTTGGCATGGCATTGGCATTTTTAAAATTTAGTACATTACTTTCGGTACTCACGATTTTCTGATGTTTACAGCAAGCCGAGGGGGTAATTCCATCCATCCCACCCTCACACCAGGAGAAAGAATTTTTGAAAATGTTCCATTTGAGATCACATGTCCTCCTTTGTATCCAGGAGTTTCGAAATCATAAGCAAATAATCGTTTTGGAGGAGGGCCTTCAGTGAAATGTATGAGATTGTACACATCTTCACAAAAAACTAGTATGTTAAACTTGCGAGCTATATTCACAACTTTCTGACATGTGCCTGAAAAAATTAAAAAGCAAGAACTTCAGCAAAAGTGTGAAATAATATTTTAATAATAAAGTATAAAGAATCCTGTAGGAGGCAAAGACTTCCCCTACTGGAAGAAGATATCATTTAACACAAGTACTAGATCAGATTATTGTGTTACTGCACTTTTTCTTTGCTAACCTGAAATTGGACCTGACAGAACCTTGACAGAAATTTGAATCCTGAAAAAATACTTTTTTTTAGTACGTGTGTTATTTTGCAAGAAATTGCACATTTGGGCGTCACTGCACGATATTGCACATTTTTGGTAATGCTGCCTGAAAATTGCACGTTTGGGGATTTTACTAGACTGATTCACACTTTACCAGATTCATACTTTTATTGCATAAAATATATTTTTTATATTATCAACTTGCTTTAATTGATCATTTTTGAAGGTTTCATTTAAGAAAAAAAGTTTTTATGACATAACCCAGCAGTGCATTCGGGTGGTCTATAAAACCTGAATTAAAACTTCTGAGTTATTGCAGCAAGGATAGGTCCACGGTCCTTGGTAGCAACCTCTCAGCAAATGCTATGTTCGAGGTCTGTCTTTCCAATCAAATCATATATCTGCTTTGTCAGTCTTCGCTGAACTTACCAACATGAGACAGCATGCACCAGTCACATTTGAATTTATATTTGGGCACAAAGCTTAGCAAGAAGCTGCACTGCATTTCAAATTCATCAAATTTCTCAAAACAGAGAGGTTTAGGAGAGAATGAACACAGTTTTGAGCCACTTTCAGCAGTGGTCACGTATGTCAGAGTGAGGCTTGGGACACAGACAAGTATAAATTAAATGAAGAAACATATTAAATTAGTTGATAGAAGATATAATAATTTCTCAGTAAATAATTTGGAAATATACATACTTGTAAACTGTAATGAAAATAATTAAGAACACTTCTTTTGTAACTGTATTTTTGATTTCTGAAGGTATATTTGCATTTTTCAATTTTTGTATTTCTTTTTTGTTTTATGCCAATTTAATTTTGTGTGTGAATAATATTTATGTCAAATATGTTTTTTTAAACAATATGTACAAACTTAATTATAATAACACTATAATTATAATATTTCGTTCACCTCAAATATCTCATTCAAAATATAAAAATAAGTTGATACTACATTGATTAATTGGAATTTTAAAGTTACATAACACCATTTTGCATTGTCTTGATCTTTTTATTGCATGTTTTGATGCTTTTCTGCACATTTTAGGGAGTCTTACTGCATGAAAATCTGGTCTTTAATAAGTATAAAAGTTGACAAAGTAGAATTGGTGCAGAAATTCTTTGAAGTCCCTGCAACAATATGTATTCTATCAACCAAGTAACTCGTAAATAATTTGATAGTGGTGTCAGAACAACCATATGCTTTCAATTTATGGTCAAAAATACCATGATTCTTCGTATCAAAAGCTTTGGAATAGTCTAAAAAAATTATGGCAGAACATTTGCCTTTATCAAAATTAGTCAAAACGAGATCATTCAGGAAGGTAAGTGTAGTTGATGCACTATAGCCCCTACGAAAACTGGACTGGTTACTAGGTATAGCTCCTATGGAGTTAAGATGACTAAAAAGCTGTTTGTTACAGATACATTCTACAATTTTAGAAAGAAATGGAAGCATTGTGATAAGGTAAAAGTCCTTCAATGATTTGGCTTCGACTTTAGGATAGGTCTCACCAGCCCACATTTCCTTGCCAATGGAATCTCGTCATTCATAGATATATGGTTGATAAAATGTACAAGAATATCATGACAATAGGGAATACAGAAAAAGACCATTTGTCCAAAAATACCATCACTAGCTGTACCAGTCAACTTTAAACTTCAGAGAGCATATAAAAGGTCATGGGAGTTTATAAGTTTAAAATTGAATTCTATAATTGCATTCAAGTTTGGATGCAACGTGCAATCACTCAAAGTAATAGGAACAGAATTTGCAAAGAAATTTTTAATCAAATTTGGGTCAGTCAAAAGATGTGAATCATTGTTAGATGATTATTGGGGGGAGCGACACCACATGCTCTCAATTTGGACCATAGGTCATTTCAACTACTATTGCTCAGAATTGAAGTAGTTGGTTTTCTTGTTCAATCAATTGATTACATAAATTGCGTAACTTCTTATAACACTCCCAATTTGCATTGGTATGAGCACTGCAAAATCTGACTAGACCTTTATTTTTGAGTCTATTTAATCCCTTTATAGAACCTATTAACCAAGGCCAAGTTCTCTTTCTGGACTGTACACATTCTAATGGGCCAAAAATATTAAAATGATACAGAAAGTAATCACAAAAAACCCTCACCTTGGAATCTATGTTCAGACACCTGAGGACATGACTCCAAGGCATATGGTCAGTAGAACGGGAGACAAATTCCATAGATAAAGAATGTAAATTTTGGCGCACCATACCTCTGTTGGAACAGCATGTTGGGTCACAAATATAAGCCAAGATAAGAGAGTGATCAGAAACTGTTGATGAGTCAATTATTTTGGTATTCATTATCATTAATTCTCGCATTACAAAAAAGAGATCAATTATCATACTGGAAATAGAAGAGCAATGCGTGAAAGCATTTATCAACCGTTTTAGTTGTAAAAAAGTCCATAAGAGTATTCAATTCATAAGCCTTCATATTGGTAATATCAATATTGAAATCGCCAAGCAAATCACATGATCAGTCTGAAGTAAAATGTCACAATTCAGATTTTCCAAAAGTGCAAAATGTTCTTGCATCATACAGGTACCTTAACATTCAATTTATTCAAATATAGAGAACGGTATATGGTGACTACTGCTATACATAGCACTCTTGGATTTCAAGATGATAGCAGCTGGTTATTAACCACGTCACTAGTATCACAAATCATCATTTTAGTACTATACAGATTTCCTTTAAGAAAGTGCCTAAGCCACTGCCTCTTGAGAGAGCATTCACACAATCAAAATACATGAAAATATAATTTGGAATTACAATATCATTAGAGTCACCCTCAAGAAGTCAAGTTTCAGACACAGTTAGGATGTCAATATTGTGAATGTCAGTATTGTCAGTATTCCCAACAAATCAGCCAACTGGGAGAGAGATGGCAAAATGGATCAAGTGAGCAATTGATGGCTTATACCTCTTTCAAAAGGTTGTCATTAATAGTTAATATAAAATTAATATCATTATTTTAACAATGAGCATTCCTCTGATTTGAATCCACACATACTTTCTTCATCATTACTTCATTATTACAATCCAAATTTAACTCATTTCTTCATATTAAATCGTACAGTTTTTTATCTTCAAACAATATAACATTTCAGAAATGGATGCATTCCCATCCTCAGATAACATTATTGTAATAATACTAAAGTAAAAGGAAACGCATACAAATAGTATATAATGTATTTGGTAACACATACACAGAAAAACATTTCTATGAAAATAATTTAAAAAGATTAACAAATAACACAGTACAAGATAAAAGTAAAACTAGGAGTGCTACAGAAAGGTGGAGATTTTCTTGTACTAGATAGTTTTCTATTAGCCATCTTTATGGGTCTCCCCCATCCTCTTCCCAGCTGCTATCTGTCAGAGCCTGGAAGATATAACAGGACCTCTCAGGGTACCATGCTCCTCTTGGGACATTCCCAGTGAAGAACACCTTCACACTCCCTGAATATCACATATACATATTAAGTTATGGTGGTAATCCACCTCAGTTCTTGTACTATTGCTCTGGATCCAATCTCAATTAAAAAGCACAAATAGCAGACCATTGCCTGTCAGGCCAAGAGAGTATGGAAGGATTATGTTATAGATGTAATACCCAAAGGATTCAGAATGCCCTCCCTTGCCTCAAATATGATTGGAAACATTCATATCTTCGGTTTCAAACCCTCAACTTCATGTCCACCAACTTCAGCACACCTATACCAAGCCCTTGTATTATGAGGCCATATTACTTGACCACACAAATTGTAAATGTGTTACTGCTTTGAAACATAAAATTTTGAGAAAACCACTAATATTACTAAAACTGATTTTTTTTGCATTTGCAGCCTTTAATGTACTTTTTAACATTGAATCTGTATATCTGAATAACATTGACACCATTTGTTTCCATAGCAACAATGTAAACAATGTTATTAGGCATCAAAATTTTTCAACATCGTTCTTGGTAATGAAGATTTTTCTCAAAATTAACGAACTCCACAAAATGTTGTCGAACATAATATTTACAATTAATGGAATGGTTTAGTTTCCTTTCAATAATGTAATATTTATTCTGTGGAAATAATATTTTATCAAAAAACATGAAAATTTGTTTGTGTTTTCTCAATTTTTTGGTCCCTTAATAGAAAACTGGAATATGACTTTAAGGACATTATAGAATAGTTAACTCTGAATTTATATATATAATTTTCATTGAAAATTATAGAAAATGTTTGAGTGTTTCTGAAACGGCACAATTTTGAGCTACTTCTCACAAAAAACCTTTGAGTTTTAAAGAAACTTCATAAGAAATCATTTAATGCATTTGTGCTCAAAAATGCAATAATTTATTCAAAATACCTTTAATGTAAATATTAACTATGTGAAAGATATTACAAAGAACATTTGTTTAATGAGTGTGATTTGTGTAATGATAGTAAATACATTTGTGCAACTACTGAAAAAATGAAAATGACCATCAAAATTGTGTTCATGTTGTTATTCACAGTATTTAGTACTATCTGTTTACAAAGTTTAAAACAAATTTAGAGCTGTTTTTGAGAAAATTTTGTTTTTAAAATTGCCAACATTTCACTCAAAATTACAAGAAAACCACTTTATTTGAAAAAAAAAAGTACTTGACATTAATTACAGCAATAATTGTGGAAAACAAGTTTCATTTGAAGAAAAAGTCTCTATCTTCAATAATGTAATTGTACAAGGGGTCCAAACTTTTGCAGCTTTTGAAAATTCAGAGTTAACATAATATAATATTGGTTGATAATTGGACCTATGCCTTACTTATAGTGTATATCACTTCATTGTTACAAGAAATTTAAAGAACAATTTGGAGCCAATTTTTTAAAAGAACTTGAAAACTTTGCAATAGCTGCATGTAAAGTACCACCAAAATTCAAAGGATTTGTTAAAAATTTGCAACCACTTGAGTCTGCCCAGATTGATTGGGAAATATTCATTAAGGATAAATCCTAGGCATAGTTTAGGCACTAGAGTTGTGCTATGATGATGGATGTTTTGGAAATATAGAAAAAAGAACATTCTTGGCATCATGGAACATCAAATATGTATTTCCGCAGAAATCTCGAAATCAATTTTCCACAGTATTACATAACTTTGTCTATTCTGTGTATCAGTGGTGGCTGTATTATCAGTTGGGAGTGACAAGGTAGGCACTGCGTACCCTGATGTCTAGTTTAAGACATTTCATAATAATAAAAAAATTAAATGACTCTTACAATTATTATATGGTACAAGTATTATTCATCTGGAAATGAATAACGAACATTTCATTATTGTGGCATGAGCCATATTTCCATTTTACGCATTTTCTAACAGCCCGTGCACCATACAATCGTACTCGTCTCTTCCCGCAAACACATGTGCCCGCTCGCACCTCTCAGGGTAGGCACACTTGGATGCTGCCTTGTTTCGCACCGTATTCTGAGAAAAGACCCTGTAGTGTGCGTACAACAGTAGCATGCTGTGTTCATACTTGATGCATAGCATTGTGCATAGGCCAACGAATTCACTTCCTTTGACTGATATTGCTAAATGGACTAAACAATATGACATCAATGTCCTGTTCATGTATTCTTTTCTTTTTAAAAAAATAAACTTTTATATATATATATATATATATATATATATATATATATATATATATATATATATATATATATATATATAAATATTTATATATATATATATACATATATATATATATATATATATATATATATATATGTATATATATATATATAAATATTTATATATATATATAAAAAAAAGTTTATTTTTTTAAAAAGAAAAGAATACATGAACAGGACATTGATGTCATATTGTTTAGTCCATTTAGCAATATCAGTCAAAGGAAGTGAATTCGTTGGCCTATGCACAATGCTATGCATCAAGTATGGACACAGCATGCTACTGTTGTACGCATATATATATATATATATATATATATATATATATATATATATATATATATATATATATATATATATATATATATATATATCTCAAGCCATTAATACTGGTATCAGCGATTGGTATACATTATTGTATTTGTGAATACAGTTACTTCAAATAATTTTTGATGAAGTTTCTCAAAAACTTAAAAGTTTTGGGTGGAAATGAGCTTCAAAATGCCCATTTTCAAAAATGTTCAAACAACTTTTTCTCAAAAATAGCTCCAAATGTTTAAAAAAAAATTTCCATACAGGGCAAGGTTTTACTCTCCTATAATATTCTTAAAGACATGATTAAATTCTGAAATTAGGAGGCCGAAAATATGTAGTTTGGGAAGCTGGGAAAAAAGGGATCAAGAAAAACATTCTCAGAAGGCCTCTTCAAAGTTAGGAGGTCATCTTATAATCGAGTAAATACAGTAGCAACCTTCTCCATAGAAAATGGTTAAATATTAAAGATAGTCCGCAATATAACTTTGTCAAAAAGGAGTGATGTTAGGATCGAGTTTTCAGATTTGTACAAATGCAATAAAACCACAAATGAGTTGCGTATGCTATTTTTTTGTATATCAACATTATAAATTTATCAGAGAATCAGACTTGAATTTGCAAAACAACTTTCTTGTGCCATTTCAGGCATTTGCATAGCTTCCTCTAGGGAGCTATGCAGGGCCATCGCGCATTGATTTTTTCGCCCTGGTGCAAGAACATTTTGCCGCTTTCAGTAATACTTTAATTACATTCTTTTAATAGAAGAAAAATTTAGTTGGTTAAAATAGTATTTACTGAAGTGTTACTATAAATTTATTAAGTAATAAATAATATCTATTAACAATATAAAATAAGGTGTTTTTCGAACTTTCAAATTATTTTATAATATTCTCTGAATAAATATTGTTAGATTTCACTTTCAATTGATATCACTGACAGATCTGTTGATATTTCTTGTGACATGGTTGATCACTGGAAGATTTTAGGCAATAATTTTTAATTTTTGCCTAAATTTTTGCCATTAATTTTTGCCATTAATTTTTCTGGTGTCTACTGTAGGTGGCAAAAATAATAAAAATTGTAATATCACATAGCAAATGGCCTGATTAATTTCTTTTGGTACATGAATTCCAATACTTCAATTGCTGACAATTTTGATTTCAGAAAGTTTGTGATTATATCTAGTTCATCTGCAAGTTCTATTGTATTTTATCTTTTGGACTATCTGTATCAGTTTAAATTATGGATCCATACAATTTTTTAATGTCTGATTTACTAATTTGTGCTAGTTTGTTGAAATCATATACAAAATTAAATGCAAATTTTGCTCTTTAAGCAATTAAAACTATTCCTCGATAGATGAAACTAGTGACAATAATAGTCGTGTACGGAAATACAGTTCATATAGTATGCAGAAATTGTCTTGCAGATAATTCGTACTGTCATCGTCAAGTTCTTAACCCAACAGTTTTCTTTTGTCACCTGCATGTAAGTGGGGGAAATCTGCATCTACATTGCACGAATAAGCAAGCTCAGTGTTTCATCAGCGTGTGCACCCACACACACTCACGCACTCACTCACACATGCTCCCACTTATATATATTGTAATTTTCGAAAATACAAAGAGTTTGATTTTGCATCGAGCACCGGCTGCAAACAAAAATCCACTTTTTACTCCGCTTTACTACGCACGAGTAAAAAATGGAGTCGCTTTTGAGAAAATACTTGTTTAAAAATTGCTTAAGTTGAAGTTAAAGTTAAAGTTAGTCCCATTTTAGGAAAATTACATTTGATCAAAATTTTGTTCACGATCTGTCTTTTAACAAGATTTTATTTTAAAAAATCTCTTATCTTCAATATTGTAGTTGTATAAAGTCGCCTAAAAAATGTCGAACTTAGGCAAATCTCGAAAAAACAGGAACTTCAATAAAAATAAGTTGTTTTAAGAGTTCGCTATCCAAAGACAATGCTTCATAAAAAATCAAAACCACTTTGGAGAAAATTTCGAAAATATTGAGTCTTAATGTAAAGTACTCCAAAAAATCGACATATCCGGCGCGGCTCGGGCCTTCGGGCCTCGCGTTAACATATACAACATCTTTGAGTCTGTTCAACGCATTTTATACGAATACTCATCTTAAAAATCATTTGGCTGGTATATGGAAGCCAAGGAAACAAAGGAACCGTGACACCACCACCTTCCGATCAACCCTTAAAATCTGTATCTCCTAGTATGATCAATTCTTCTATATGCTTCTCCAGTTTGATCACCCTATTTAAAAGTTATCGTGCAAATACTTCAATCTGTTCAACACTTTTTTTCGCTGGATACTCCATTTACCTACAGAATGGCACAGGCTTTCTCGTAATAGTTATCTATTTTCTTTGGTCTGGGCTAGATATTCGAACTTGCCATATGCTCTTGCCTGCACATACTATCGCCGCTTAAAGTACAATATTTTAATTGTTTTAATTTTTCGGATTCTTAATAGTAGAATGTAAATATTATTTTAAGAATATGAAAGAACAGTAAAAACTCGACCTAAACGGCAACTTTCTTTGATGAATTTGGAGCCGTTTTTAAGAAAAAATTTGAAGACGTTTTTGACAAAATGGCATTTGCGCGTTTCTGAAAAAGCTACATGTTGAGCCAGTGTTGACAGAATAAGGTTGAGAACTTTATATGACAATATTTAAAGCACATGTACTTAAAAATATAATAATGTGAACAAATTGCCGTTAATATAAAGAGTAATGACGTGAGAGATAACTAAAAAAAAATCATTTTTGTATTTTTTTAAAAATCAAAAGAATAGCGGAATATGGCGTTTATGTCGTGTTATAGAATGGCTTTAGCAAAATCCCTACCAAAAGTTTAAAGAAAAAAATTGGAGCTGTTTCTGAGAAAATCTTTTGCAATTTTTTAAATTCAATTGCAATCAATAAATTAAATGCACAAATTGCACGCAATATTGCGCGAAAACTACTAAAAGTTTCAAAAAATGTACATGACCTTAATGAAAGAACAAATTGTGGTCAACAAATTTCATTTCAAAGGAAAATCTCTATCTTTAATTTTTTTAATGGTAGAAAGAACACGAAAAAATTCAAATTCAGAGTTAAACGTGAAAATCAGACATATACTACCAAGTGTATTTTACTTTATTCTTAGAAGAAATTGAAACAAAAAAAAAATGGAACCAATTTTTGATCAAATTTTGAAAATGTTCCAGTGGCTTCATGTAAAGTACTCACAAAAACTAATGAATAAGTTTCAAAAGCGCAGAGCTTCGACTCAGGCCAAATGGACAGGGGTTTCTTCAATTTGGAAAAACTCCTACGCGTGGTTTAGGCGCTAGTGCTGTTCACATACACCAGGCAGACACAGAAACCGACGGATGGACTGACAGACGTTTTGAAAACAACCACTTTTTCGGTATCAGGGGACCCCAAAACGTGAATTTCCGTTGAAATCTCGAAATCGATTTTACGCAGCATTACATAACCTCCCTAAACTAAGTACAATACTCTGTATATACGTATGTATACGGAAAAGTAAACAGCATATATCGCATGCAAAATGCGCATATATTGAAAAAATGACACAACTGAAACAAGTTTTATGATCAGTTGATTTTGGAAAATAAAGCATTCAATTTTTTGCACTGTTAAAAAAGGAATAAAAACCAATGTTAAGAGTAAAGTAAGCTAAGTATATTGTAAAAGTGTGGCTCGATTACCCAAAATTACCTGAAACATAATTAGAGGAAATAACTAAATTGCCGTCATTTCAATAATGTAAATATTAGTTAAAAGATATGCAATATATTTTTGTACTGATATGAGAAGAGAGATTTTACTTTCTTTCATTGTTGTTCCTGTTGGATTATGAAAAACTGGAATAGTATACAGCATGGCCCAAAATGGTCTTTCTTCAGTCAAATTCCATTGTCTTTTAGTATATTCTTCTGAAACAATTTTTTCCAAGGCTTCAGCATCAAGACCACTGTCAGTGATAGGAACTGAAATACAAAACATTAGAGAGAATATATTAAAATATTTTTACTAATTAAATAGTATGAAAATTATCAATTGTACTTATCATTAAATGCTTTGTAATTAACACCTCTGAAAACATTCTGTCTCCTGATAAATTACTATAATTGATCTTTTCAACATTATTAAATTCTTGCAACTACTAAGCACAATGAAACAGATTACACTAAAAACATAAGAGGGAATGAGTGTTCTTGACCTATGTGGATAAGAAACATGAACTTAGACAATTCAACACGATCAAGGTAGATAGCTGAAATTAAATTACTGAAATTGTTCACTGAAGATACATCATTGGATCAGAGAAGATTCAAAGATATTAATACAGAATGTGTGTATGAGAATGATGTAATTTGAAAATTGTAATGACTGGAATGATGTAATTTCAAGATAAGCAACAGAAAGTTTGAAATGCTTTTATGTTTCTATTCATGGGAAATTTTCCAATTGTTTCTACCCAAATGTATCAGTGTCCTTGCCACATAACTTGCATATCCATGACTTAAGCTACACATTATCTATCTTGGTTAAATTTCAAGAAAAATGTGTCATCCATAATTCTTTCCATAGACCTATGAATCATGTGATCATGTCACACAACAGTTCAAATAAAATTTAAAATGCAAGCACACTCAAAAATTATAGTTAAAATAAAACTAACTTAAAAATGAAAGAAAGTTGCATGAAATGAAACTGAATAGTAAACGAAGTATGTTTAAGTATGTTATGCAATGCATTTAGAAGTCAAATATTCATACACACCTGAACTTATTAAAAAAAAAAAAAAAAAAAAAAAAAAAAAAAAAAAAAAAAAAAAAAAAAAAAAAAAAAAAAAAAAAAATCACAAGAACAGAGGAATCTTGTTGTTTGTATAGAATCATTACATTTATGTTTGAAGACTGAACATTTTTTTTACAAAAAAGCATTACTTTACAAACATGTTATAGTTTACTAATTATCCAAGATAACAAATTAGGGGCTGCAAGAGGTATAATGCTTGGGTTCCCCAAACAAGTGAATTTAATAGACACATGGCTTAACATGTATTATGAACATACAACCTTGCCTAAGATGCAGCATAATGTTGGGGGGAAATATCTTACAGAGCCTATATTTAGACACCTTTTGTTAACAAAAAAAAATTAGACAAATAATGAACGATTCACCCACCCAATAATTCTTCTACTTGTCTTTTCTTGTAACTTGAAATACAGTTATTGCCTCTCATTTATAAATCAGTAGTTTTCCTAAAAACTAATTTGTTTAATGAATCACTGACTTATATAATGCAGAAATTCATTACTACACTACATGAAGAAATTCTGTTTGTTAGATAAATGTCAACAGCATATCACCGAAAACTCACATTCATTTCATGTACATGTCTTGACAATGCTTTACTAATCAACATTAAAAATGCACAGATATTACATTCTTTTAAAAAAACACATATAATATTTTCTCCTCTAAAACTATTTTATTCCATTAAAGTGATCATCGACTCAGAAAACAACAATAGTAAACTTTATTTTAAAAATATATGGTACAAAGCAACTTTAAAATGACCCGAACTTGATTTCTTGTTTATTCTTATTATTCAGTCTATTATGTTTATTCTGTCAAATTATTGTAAACAATTCCTGGCTTATTGATCCCATCTAAATCAGGTATTTGACTAGCTTAGCTTGGTCCATGCAGAAAATGCTGAGATAGCATTGTGCTATCTGCTTGCTTTGCTTCTAAACATTTCATTGTAGCTTATAATCTCCACTTGAAGATGTTGGTTCTCTTTTTGACATAAATAAAATAATACATAAAAGTATATCATCACACTTTGAAATTGATAAATGACAAGATGACTGAAGTTTTGTGAACAACCACATTTTAGGTCGGTGAACAGATTATAAGGAACAGTACAGATAAAATTGTTTTAAGTAATCTAAGATTCCTCAGCATTTTCTGGATGATCTGTCAAAACTAACTAAACATTAGAACTTATTTTTGATCTTGTTTATTTTTTAATGTCTCTTCTAGCACTTCTCAAATACTTTTTGTAACAAAACATGTTACATTATGAAAATCTTTTGATTTTTCTTTGTTGACAGAAATAGAGACAATTGAAACAAAGAAGTAAATTTTAAAAATATTTTTAAAAAAATATAGTGTGGCAAGGTTTCAAAGTTATCCTCAGGCTATGTTGGAACATTTTAGTAGATATAAAAAGTAATACATTTATAGTAAATTCGCTTAAAAGTTGTTTTTTCCCTTTTTTCGTAGAGGACTATAATTTACTTATTTGGCTGAGCCAGGCTTTTATAAGTGAGAATTAAGAATGTAAAGAATTTATATCATTCATAATGTGAATATAGAAAACACAAGATTGGTCTTTCTCTCTTTGGTTTCTCAAGTAATAATAATGCTTCATGATAATTGCGGAGGTCACTGCAACATGGAGCATGTAATACCTAAATGACATGCAGGTGTGTCAAGAGGGTGACAACTATTAAAGTACTCAGCTAAATTTATTGTCTTCAATTAATTCTAATGAAATTCATGCAATAATACATCAGAAAATATTTCAATTAATTTTCTTCATTTCATTAGGTATGTGATTAATAAAAATTACTAATGAAACTCTTGCATTTAAGAATAGATTGTAAACAATGATTTCAGTACATACTAAAAGTTGACCGACTTTGAAAAATTAGGGACTACTATGAATAATTTTCCATGATTTGAGCATGAGAAACTCATGTTCTTACCCATGATTTACAAGAAATATATCATAAAATGAATTATTTATCTGAACCTTTTATTATTTAACATATTATGCAATGCCTAATTATTGAAGTTGATAGAATTATTTTGTCGATGATTCATAAAAACCAAAGAAAAATCTCCTCTTTCTTCTAATTCAAAAAGAAAAGAGGGGTGGAGAGAAAGTCAATACATGTAATAAAAAAGATTCAGAAACTTTCTGGAAAATAACATGAAGAGTTCTCAAATTACAATAAACATAAGAATATAGCATTTATAATTATAATGAAAGTTGTGGAAATCTGATATGGGCATTGTTATTACAATAGACAGTTTGTACAACCTGTGACAATCTTCATATGAGGGTATTTTTGAAAAGCTTGCAAAGCAAGCATATATGTAGCATCTTCTACAAAAATTATTGAATCTGGCCACAGGAATTCTATCATCGCAAGTTGCAACCCATGTGTAGCTCCACAAGTCTGAACCAACAGTTCTCTAAAAGAAGAAAAAGTTTTTGTTAAAAATGTTCTCAGCTACCTTACAATTCTTACAATTTAAAATAGTATGACATTGTTCGATTGTCATACACTAAGTAGGTAGGTACTGATACCTGAGAACAGGTTCTCCGTATTGTTTTGAAAGAAATTTGGCCAATTCCTCCCGAAATTCCCACATTCCAGGTGCAATTCCATACTGGAAAAGGTATGCCTTTTCTTTTTCTTTTTCCTAGAACCAATATATTTAGTAAAGTACATAAAATTAAATGCATATTAATGCAACTTTATAGCATGATGATGCTAAATTCGAAAAGCAGCTCTGGAAAACGCTTTACCAAGCAATGGCGAGTTGCTTCCTGAAATAAATTAACACACAGCTGCAAAAGATCAGGACCTGGTGCACCAGCTGATAAATTCATAACATTATGGTCGTAAACATTGAGATCTGTCCCATCGAACAAGTGACGTAAATACGGATCGTGTTCTTTTGCCATCGTGTTGTAAGAAGAATGTCTAGTTATTCAACGTATTTGCAATGTTCTATACACGATGTTTATTGTGCTCCTTAATTCGACCTTGGAAACGATCCGGTATTTAG
Source organism: Gryllus longicercus (assembly GCA_038098605.1). Classification (NCBI taxonomy): domain Eukaryota; kingdom Metazoa; phylum Arthropoda; class Insecta; order Orthoptera; family Gryllidae; genus Gryllus; species Gryllus longicercus. The sequence continues at coordinate 628,333 of JAZDUA010000596.1, read as the reverse complement.
ATAATTCGTTAGGCCTACAGCTGTTACGGAGTGCTCAAACAGAATGTACAGTGAATTGCAGCGTAAGTAAACACGGGATATCTAGTTTTCGTTTATATCCTATTTTATTTGAACAGTCATGTGTGACACCCACGAACGAAATGATAGGCGGTACAGAGAGAGAAGGTATCTGCACCAGAATCTGTAAAACTTTAATCTAAAAATAAATCGCGCGTATAATCTAGTGAGATAAGAAGCAGGATGGTAATGTCGGCAACGTAAGACTAAGAAGTTGTCAGAAAGTGGCCAAAATGGGGCAAGTTTTGCTATCTGTGTCATAAAAGTTAATAATACGTACTCGAAGGGATAGTTGTTGCCTGCCTGCTCTGAGAATAATTGTCCAAATAGCGACGTATCACCTTAATGTTTTTGGTTTATTTTTTTAATATTAGTAATGGAAATTAAAAATAGTATTACAACTCAACTTTTCAAATGAATCATTTTATTAAATGTGTAGACCTACGTTCTAAATGGAAATTTTCTACCTACGTATTACAGATTAAGTAGGCATATTTTAACATGTTTTGTCTAAGGATCGGATTTATATGCACTAATATTCCACGAAATATGTATGTATACATGCAGTAAAACCTTCGAAAATACGCTCTATAATATTATTTTAACCACTGTTTCTGTTTCTCCTATTTTTTAGGCCAGTACATTCATCCGGCACTTCAGCCTTAGTTATAAATAAATGAATGCAATGTCTACATTTAACAATTTATATTTGAACCATGTTTAATTACAATTTCAAGAACCCTTTAGCCACCTTTACACCTAGAAAAGGGAAGTTCTTTTTTCGCAACTTTTTTTGTTCACATTTGTAGGGGAAGCCCCTATGTGACTGGAATTTCAAGTCACATGTGTTAGTTGATCAGCGTTACCGATTTTCAACAAGCGTTCGACGGTACGTAGTACTCGGAAATAATGCGCAACAAAGAAACAATGAAATAAAAAATTCATAGTATTTCCGGCTAAATATGCATAAATCATATCAGGAAACTGATAGGTACTTAAAATGAACCACGTGTAGGCGTAGCTTTGGTCTCAGCCGGCCGAGGCGGAGACAATTTCACCGCCCCCATATTTTGGAATCTTAATTTAAAAGACTAAAATATCCAATAATTCTAAAAAAACTTTTCGTCAAACAATAATTTTTATGTATTGTACAGGTAACAAATAAACAAAGTCGTGTATATATTATGTTTTACAAAATAATAATCACATTTGAATCGCTTATTGGAAAAAGGAAGAAAGTCCATGCACCTATGTGTCGAGAAAACTAAGAAAAACTTACTGACGCTTCCAATTCTGTTGCTACAGCTTTGTTATGCCTTACAAACTTGAAGAGACAAATTACCCCTATGTAATGGTGAATCGTATTAACACATTTGATATATATTTTTGAATCTATCTTCCTTTTTCAAAAGAATAATCCTTCCTTGGGTATTCTACAAAGAAATTGTAATAAACACGTTTATTTATGTTTTTACTCAAATGTTTATTGATTTATTAACTTCAATTTCCATAAATTGCGTTAAAAGTAATACATCATAGTGACGTTATAGCAAGTAAATATTTTGAATTAAAAATATTTAAACAGTAAAAAACTATTAATATTAAATTCCTGGTGGCAGCAAATATCTCATAATTCTTAATGTGAGTTAGGAAATGTGATTGTTAGGAAATGAAATTAATTGTTGTGGTTGATTATTTTCTACCTCACACTACAGTACTAATCATCATGTTGTGTAGCATTCCTTGAGGGCCTTGAGGGCGCATGTTATTATAAAACTCTTGATTTTCTGATGGAATATATTTAATTATTTCTTTGAATAACTCAGCTTTTTAAAATTTATTGGAACTTTCGAATTGTATGTCATATTTTTTGGAGCAAAGGTATTTTTTTTCCTTAATAAGTCTGTATGTTTTATGATCCTCTCCAACTTCCCAATCTGAACAGTCAATACAGCCTGGGTTTTCATAGGTATACGACAAATGCCAGAATGTAGCAAGTTATTTTTTTTTAACATGTTGTACCTTCATTGTTTGTGTCCAAAATTTCTCCTATTTTCCGCTAATCAGTGGGTGGATGGCATAAGATGAAAATTTATATCTCAATTTATTTTCGATAAAATTAGACTTTCTGCCTTTGTCCAATCAGCACTTCATTTATTACAACAATTCCGACACTTTGCCTCTTACATCGACATAGAACACATAATAGAGGTATAAAACACATAATTATACCTTGTCAATGGACAATATTAAGTTGTAATTGAATATAAAACACAAATCAACTTCCAATTAGAACTAGAAAGATACTATTACTATTTAAACTTTTATTGAAAAAAAATATTTGTTAGAATTAAAAACAAATCTTCTGTCTTCCACTAAAGCAGATGCGTTGTCTAGATTTCATTTAGTATCATCCGAATCTAGTAATACAGCCTGCGTTAGATAAGGAAACTTATCCGCCTAATTCTTTGACAGCTTTAGATCTTTTTACAATTAATTTTATAAGAGATTATTATTATTATTATTATTTGTTCACTGAAAATGATTTTCATTTTACTATCTACGTTTGAAGTTCAGAAATCGGTCTAATCACGACTGCAACGTTTTGTCACGACCGTAGCGCTGTTTTCGTGGATTTTTATAAAATATTCAGGTAATGCAACTCTTATTAACAACGAATTTTATTAACACTGACATCTAATATCCATTATTTTCACTGAAAAAGTATTGTGTCACAAATGTGTAAAGAAGACAATTTTTGGTTTTTGCATCTTACGATGAAAATAAAAGACTATTTGCTGTCACAACCGTAACACACCGTTTTTTGTAATTACTTTGAATAGAAAATAATGTTTTACTTATATATATAGTAACGTTTCTCGTGGTGAATTAAAACCAACACAATATTTTAAACAAAAACGTTTATTCGTGAACAATTATACACTCTACTGACACTAAAATCTACTTCGTCTATTTACAGATATATTACACTTAATTCTTTTTCTTTACACACGACTCCGTTTTCTTGATTATTTATTTACACAGTTCACTTCTTACACACTATTTATTTACACTGTTCTCTTCTTTTACAGTATCACCCAGTCCGATGCCCTGTCCACGGTCCACTGCACTGACCCCAATTCCCTGCGCAGACCACAATTCCCTGCGCAGACCACACTTCACTGCGAACACCAGGGTCCACTGCACTGCTGTTTACCGCGATGCACACTTCACAGCTCAGCTTCCACTGCAGACGTCAGACTGCTGACTGCTGTTCACTCACTGCACCATTGTTCACCACAATGCACACTTTACAACACAGCTTCCACTTCGGACTGACTGACTTCTCTGCTACTCACTGACTGCTTCTACTCAGAGGCGGATTAATATTTTTGCCGCCTGTAGGCACATCAAATTTGCCGCCCCTGTTTAAAATTAATGTTACATTTCAAATTGTAACATTTCAGTAACAATTCCTCATTAATTTGAACGTTTTAACTTTAAAAGTAACATTACATTTTACACATTGTTTTCATAAATTAAATAAATTTTTTGGATTAGCTAATTTTGGATATAAACTGTACTCTGTTCAATCAACCAATCAGAAGTCGTTGGCGAATTCTTTTCATGTGTTCTGTAACATTGAAAATGTTCCTATTTGAAATTCAAACAATTTATAAGTCAAAGGTTGAGGGGGCGGCTTTAGTCTCGTTTAAATCATTTTAAAAATAAAAATAGCATTTATGCTGTTATAGTTTTTAGAAAACCTAAATTTGTTTTAGAAAATATCAAGAAAACTTTGCGCCTTTGAAAATTTGCCGCCCTTGAAAATTTGCCGCCGTAGGCACGTGCCTACTGTGCCTATGCGTAAATCCACTTCTGCTTCTACTCACCACTCACTGACGTCTTACTGACTCGCGGCGGCCGGCAGCGGCGCATTTACACCTGGCTGGCGCTCGTCCCGAGACACCCGGCAAATTCTCCGCGTTTCCCGCGACTCGCGAATAGTCCGGAACCGTCCAGTGGGGGGGGGGGGAGGGGCGCCGGCAGTTGACGCAATCCACGCGCAGCGAATTCGGCAGGTGATGCAATATTCGTAACAATATATATATATATATATATATATATATATATATATATATTGTAACGTTCCTCGTGGTGGATTAAAACCAACACAATATTATTTAAACAATTAGGTTTTTATTCGTGAAGAATTATACACTAAAATCTACTGACACTAAAAACTACTTGGTCTATTTACAGATATATTACACTTAATTATTTTTCTTTACACACGACTCCGTTCTTTTGATGATTTATTTACACAGTTCACTTCTTACACACTATTTATTTACACTGTTCTCTTCTTCTACAGTATCAGTCAGTCCGATGCACTGCCCACGGTCCACTGCACTTGACCCCAATTCCCTGCACAGACCACAATTCCCCTGCGCAGACCACAATTCCTTGCGCAGACCACACTTCACTGCGCACACCAGGGTCCACTGCACTGCTGTTTACCGCGATGCCCACTTCACAGCTCAGCTTCCACTGCAGACTTCAAACTGCCGACTGCTGTTTCCCCACTGCACCACTGCTTACCGCGATGCACCCTTCACAGCTCAGCTTCCACTGCAGACTTCAGACTGCTGACTGCTGTTCAACCACTGCACCACTCTTTACCGCAATGTACACTTCGCAGCACAGCTTCCACTTCGGACACACTGACGGACTGACTGCTTCTCGGCTACTCACTGACGTCTTACTGCTCACTACTGGCTTCTACTCACTTCTGACTCGCGGCCGCCGGCAGCGGCGCATTTATACCTGCCCGGCGCTTGTCTCCAGGCACCCGGCACATTCTCGGCGTTTCCCCGCGGCTCGCGAATAGTCCGGAACCGTCTAGTTCGGGGGGAAGGGAAGGGACGCCGGCAGATCACGCAATCTACGCGCAGCGAATTCGGCAGGTGATGCAATATTCGTAATATATATATATATATATATATATATATATATATATATATATATATATATATATATAATTATTCGGCGTTATAATGGAAAGTGTAAACTTTTCATGTAAATAAATTAATTTAGTTGTATTTTCCCAGACTATCTTTTGAATCCATTTACAAGCCATGCCCGTAACGATGGAATATACATAAATGCATACATACATACTGTGGCGAAACCGATTTCTTCATGCTAGGAAAATTAAATTAAATAAACAGATTCGGCCACCCTGCGTAATACTGGGAACAGATTGCGACACAGCGTTGCGCGCGCAACCCCGCTTATCGCGACATCCGTCTCCGCCTCCGGCCCATTAAAGTAGTCGTTAAGAGGGTTAGTCGCCGACAGATTCACTGTGGAGCACGTGTTCGCATGGCCAGCTGCACGAACCTTCGAGATTGCTTTTGAAATCGACAAATTCTTTCACGGACAACACCCGTCCTGTGCGAGCATGTTCTGGAAGGGCAAAGAAAATTCTCGACGCTCACAGTTATGCAAAGAGTCGGAACTCCATTTACTACCCCCGTCACCATTGGTCGCAATAACGCGATGCGCCATTTCTTTCGGCCAATGGCGACGCAACTATCTTAAGGTGCTAGAACATGCGAGAAAACGAGTGGGGGGTAAGAGTTAACCTAATGCAGTTTCGACTGACAGAATATCAGAAAGTGCAGAGCATCAGACGGGGCCAGATCTTTTAGACGGGGAGCAGTCGGGAGAGAATCTTCTCTGGGGGGATAATTATTCGTCGGGGAGAGACCAGCGTGTCTCTGAAAGACTTGTAATTTTTCGTCGGACGGAGCCTGAGTTCTAGGCTAAGGGCAGTTAGGAGAAAAACTTATCTTGGGGTGGGAATTATTCGAGCGAATGTGCCTATGTGGGATTTTATTATTTTGCTGCGAGTTTTGAGCGTTGTGCCGGCTGCAGTAGACAGAGAAAATTCTCTGGGGTGGGAATTCGTCGTGAGGCGAATGTTTCTCCGAAGAAGTTGTAAACTGTCCGAAGTTGAGTCCGACAATTATTATCACGGAAATCAGAGAGACGCATGATCGACCACTACGTTCCTGAGATTGTGAACGCCCGGCCGCTCCAAGTCTACAAGTCTACAAGTCTACCAGTCTACCAGTTCAACCAGACAGACTCCCAGACGTCGTTTCAACGCCAGCCACGCGCCACCGCCCTTTGTGGTGACGCCATCAGACGACCCGACCGCCAGCTGACGGCCCGGGGGGCCATTGACCCCTGTTGAATTTTTCTGAAGGACGGCAGCCGTTTCCTCGCCTCGGCCGCGCCCCTCTGCGAAGGTCGCCGTTTCCCCTCGACGGGAACGCGCCCGTTCCGGGCCCACAAAAGGGTATTCATCCCTGCGAAAATCCTGTAATGCGGTGTCGCGCTAAGACACAGTAATCTGTAATATTTGTTACCATTGTGATGCTAACTGTAAGTCTTCCTAATTTTTAAGCTTTATACTGGCTACTAACTTTTCATCTTCTTATCTGTCCACCTATTTTTCAGATTTCCGATTCTATTTAATGTGTAACTTCCCTGGGGCATTTTGAATTATTTTGCCCAGGAATAAAAGTGATTTTACCAGTGATCAAAGTGTTTCCTTCATGTTACCAGTATTTGTTAACAATTCCTTCCATCACCGACTGAGCTACAAGGGCCGCTTACCGGGCGTTCTCTCACGAGACGACCGGGGGTGTTACAATACATGCTTATTTCTTGGAGCGTGAGGCCTTATGTTCATGATGAAATATCTCACGGTATTTCACGTCTTTCTTAGTTGTGCAGCTTGATGTTGCAGGCGATGAAGAGAAATCTAGCGGCACGGCCAAGAAAGACGCGAAGTTTCGTGAGATACTCGTAGTCCATTGTGAAGACAAGGTCTCGCGCACCAAGAATTACAAACTCAAATATACTCATCATCATAAAAAAAGCTGCACCCCGAATGACCCTACTGATCCGCTGCGAACTCAGTGGGTACGAATATTTTGCACACCATTCCGAATGCCAATCATTTGTTCGCAGTCGGCCGCGCATTGGGGGTTGGGGTGTAAGGGACGTCGCGCTCATCTGCCGAGATACGGAGTCGGCCATTGCGACGTCGGGTAGTGTCGCCAGAGCGTCACCTGCACGTACACTGGGCCTAGGCGACGCGTTCGACAGCCAGTAGTCCAGTTACACGCGTTCGAGAGGGACTGCATCGTGGGTCTGCAGGAGGCTAGTTGGGCCGCCATCCCGGTCGCACCTCAACGGACACCTCCATCGCCCGCTGATGGCGGCAATGGACTGAGGAAGACACGCACATAAGACAAGCAGGATCTGGACGTCTGCCACGCACAACGAGGAGGGAGGACCAACGGATTGTCCGCCACGCGCCAACAGATCGAACGGCAACGATTGGTACATTTCAGCAGGCTATGCAGCCTGCACTTTCAGATGTTGTAAGTGCCAGTACCATTGGCAGGCGGTTGCCCAAGGCAGGTCTTGTTGCATGCCAACCGTTACGACGCATGGCACTCACACCCCAGCTACGCGTCTACAGACTCGCCTAGTGTCGGGAACGACGCACCTAGGGCCGCGCAGACTGGCAGTGGGGCATCCTTCTGCTTCTGCCTTGATAGCGACGACCACCGTTTAAAGAAGTTTATTTTGTTTCTTAATGATACCTAAAATACTTGACTTATTTACAGATAGGTTGCACAGTCCTTGTGTTCTTCATTTGGTTATTTCCTTGCACACGACTCTGTTCTCGTGATTATTTATTTACACTGTCCACTTCTTATGATTATTTATTTACACTATTCACTTTACACTATCCCACAGTCCGATGCACTGTCCACGGTCAACTGCGCTGATCACAATTCAGTGCGCAAACCACAATTCACTGCAGTGATCAGGGTCCACTGAACTGCTGTTCACCGCGATGCACACTTCACTGCTCAGCTTCCGATTTCAGGCTGCTGTTCACCTACTGCACCACTGTTCACTGCAAAGTACACTTAACAGCTCAGCTTCCACTTCATACTGACTTGGACTGCATACTTACTGACTACACACTCAAATTGACTGACTGCTTACTCACTGACTACATACACACACTAACTGACACGCCGCTGCCGGCAGCGATGAGTCAGTTAGTCTGGCGTCCGTCTCGATACATCCGGAATTTGCGCCACACTTCTATGCAATTCGTGACTAACCCGGAACCGTCCAGTTCGGGGAGGGGCGAGAGGCGTCGGCAGATGACGCAATCCGCGCAGCGAATTCCGTCGGATGATTCAATATTTTTTTCCTTTTCCGGATGAACTACTCAATCCATCTCTGCAAATAAGGTGTTGTTTGAAAACTGGTCCCCGAAAACAAGGCCCCGATGTCTGCGTGCGTAGTTAGAAATATTGTGAAAGTTATATAAACATTAATAGTATGAAAAAATTCGAAATGTCGCCATGACGTACCTCCTGACGATAAGGCAGGTTGTATCGGAGCCAGGCAAGGCAGCACACGGCGAGGACGGTGTGAAGGAGCAAGGTGGGTTTAGGAAGTCCGGCGTACGGCAAGGCAGCAAAAACGTTTTTTATTTGAACATGACCTTTTATAAAGGACTGTTTTATTAGAATATTTTGTTTAAAGCAAAAATCTCTATTTTGAATTGCTTTGTTTTGAAATGTTTACGTTTTTGAGAATAGAGAATTCATCGGAAATGAGACTACCATTAACTTTTTTTACAGTCCTTTGATACATACAAAGAGAAAAATTGGAGAAGTTTTTGAGAAAATAATTGTTTAAAAATTTTTAAATTGCCTAGATTTCACACAAAGCTACGCGGAAACAACTCATATTTTCGAGAAATTGAACATAACCTTATTTTAAGATTTGTCTTTACAGAACAAATTTTACTGGAAAAATCTCTATCTTTAATATTGTGGCTGTAAAACGACGCCGAAAAAAATTGAACTTCTGCAATATTCAAAAAATTAGGGAATTTATCGACAATGAGACCTATAACATTCTTTTAAACGTCCTTTACGCTATCCGAGGACAAAGTTTAATAAAAAAAATAGAACCATTTTTGAGAAAATTTAGAAAATGTTGAGGCTGCATGTAAAGTATCCCCCAAAAATCAAAATATCCGTTTCAAACTCAGAGGGCCTCGAGTTCCTTTAAATCGATCAAAGAATATCAATTTTGGTGAAAATGGGCTGAACGGTTTTGGCGCTAGTGTTGACAACAGATAGGCACACTTGTTAGAGGAAGTAGTTTACTACTTATACAGTTGTAATACGAGTAATAATACGCAATGATTATTTTTTTCTTTCGAAAATACGTTTTCCAGTGCACTATTTCAAAACTTTGTCTTCTTATGAAGTATGAGCGAGCAAGTGAAGATATAACTTACACTAATTTCCTATACTAACGAAAGTCATTTAATGTGTGACTTGTTTACATTTTAAATGTTAACTAGCAGTCAACAATAAAAGTACATTTTATATTCAGCATAAATTAAGATATTTTTTGTTTTGTTTATGTTAAGTCGGCTGGTCTCTACATCTATACCCCCTTCCGAGGGAATACTGGATACGTCTCTGGTTAAGTCGAATTTATATTTTTTTTTATTTTGCACCTCTACTAGGGCGGGTCAGTGAAATTTAATTTTCAGATCAAAAAATTAAGGGTGATGAAAGGTGCCTCGATATGTGATTTCGAAAAATATATTTGCCGATCTAATCAAATTTCGTTTACTTGCAAAGTTGTTAATTAAAAATATCAATTTTTGTCAATTTCCACGAACTTTTGTCTTTTTAAAAATTCTGGTTTAGGAAAATTTAAGTAGAAATGAAATAAAGATGACATCGGATAATGTAAAGAAATGTAGTGGTAACTGGCTTGAAATAATATTCATTTTCTATCGGAATTAGGAACTTCTGCCTAGCGTCGCTTCGAGAGAATACCGAACTTCTGGAGAGTACCTAATGGAGAACAGTTTAGAAGATGCTAGAACGTACTAATCGGTCGATGTGGCAAAGGCATCTGCACTAAAGTGCTTGAAAAATGGTAAATAGCGTACCATTATATTTTACCCGATTTCGAATTCACGAGAAACAAGATACTGAGCAGTTCGGACAAATACACTGTGGTGTATTTGGTTGGAATCAAATAAAAACCATCTATCTCAGAAGGTAAAAATAAGAGATATAGGAAGTCTTCGCCATAAACTTTGATCAAATACTTGATATCCGCATTAATAAGTACGACATGGCTCTGTGCTTAAACGTGGATACCGTGACAAAGCCAGAATATGTTGAAAGAAAGTCGACAGTAAAATTTCATGTTTTAAATACATAAATATCCAAATGAATTTACTTGTTTCAATTAAAGATAAAAGAGAAAAATTAGGCGCTATTGGTTCACATCAAATTGGCATACTGGATTTTACTGAACATTTTCATAGACTTATTAAAGAGCTTAAAGGATATGGGAATGAATCAGGCAAACGTAATAATGAAGGCAGGAAATCTCAGCTTCTACTAGGAAAATGTATTTCGAATATGATGGAAATCAAGCAGGCGTAGAAAATAAAGTTTCTCGACGAGTAGACGAAGGAAAGTGATGAATTTAATTTAGAAGAGAGTACGCATACACACGCAAGAATTGTGCTAAATAAGTTGGATTTAAAAACATGCAAAGCAAAACATTAGGTATGGTCATGAAGTTAAGGCCACAACTGCAAAAACAATGACTGCCTTTATACATATCAGATTGAGCAACCTTGAAGAAAACATACGGTTGAACAGCCTCGAAGAAAAGACACAAGAAGGTTGACTATAAAAATGAATGGGCATTTGGAAAGGATCATGAAAGCCCACGGCCAGAAATCTCACTTACTTTGTGATGGGGTGAAATCAAGTGCAATTTAATGATCGTTAAGGTCCAACCAAAATAATGTTAAATGCAGTTAACTCTGATCGATATTTTCCAAATGCAATAAACGGAGAAATTTTAGTTTAGTGACCTCAGCGGTAGGTATCTCTATTATTTCTTAAATTTATGAGAAAGAACCAGACCGGAAACATCCTGAAGTGTTTTCTTGAATTCTCGTTGGTTGTATTCATGTAAAAGCCATTGATAAATAATTACACGCCATTGAAGGCTATTCCACAAATCTGTACGTTGGTTGAGCATCTTCTCTCTTCATTGAGTTGAACTAAAGTTGGGTCAAAAGCGGATCTTTATTTTTGTACTCTCCACACAAATGAGTGGCCCAATGGCATTTAATTTCAGTCCTAAATGATAAAACATCATCAAAAAGCAGTTGGATAGGAGTAATTGGTCAGATGCTGGGCACTTCCACGGAATTGTAAATCGATCCGTCAATTCCTATACTCTCAGTCGGGGAACCTCTTTATCACACTTGAAAGTGTGCTAAAAGATGGTTTAATAATCAAACATCCTGCTAGAACCATATATGCCATAAGACCAGGAACAGTTAACCGGATTTGTCGCATTTAAATTTTAAAATATGCTATTTAAAGAAAAGTTATCCACATTGATTGAACAGCAAAGCTATGCATTCTTGGATTAAGTTTCATGCTATTTTTGTATCAATTGTACCCCTTCACTGATCGGGTGTGAGTTTGAGTTGACAATTACAAATTGCCCGGTTTTATATGCATTTAGCGAAATTAAAATTCCGATCTTCTTGAGTTCACGTGTTCCCAAAATTATGGGCTTGTGCCCGTGCAAAGAGGTCGTGCGCGTCGTCTAGTGGGGTCGTATAATCACGATCTTTTACGTAGCTCCAGAAGAAGAAATCCAGGAGAGTCAGGTCGGGAAAACGTGACGGCCAGGCGTCGGGGCCTCTATGAATCCAACGTCCCGGGAAGTGCGTGTCGAGGTGAGCGCGGACGTTATGAAGGTGCGCCGGTGCACTGTCGTGTAGAATCCACACCCTAGCACATTTTCTGGAAGACCCGGGAAAATATGTCGCAGGAACGGGAGGTATGCATCGGCATCGAGATGTTCCAGGAGTACATATGGTCCGCTTATCTGACCGCCCAGATATTTGTTTTCCTCCGAAACGTGCTGACTCGGCCGCCTGACATGGGGATTTTCGTGTGCCGAACAAAAGTAATTGTGAACATTGAAGAACTCGTCTGGCGTGAATTTGGCCTCGTTAGACCACAACGCGCGTGTAGTGAATTCGCCTTCGTGTGTGCCACGGTGCAGCAGCCACAGTACGCCATCTGCCGAGGAAGGTCGCCCCTTCCTCGTAACCCTTGCACGGGCGTGAAAGTGAACAGGTGCTGGGCGTCTTCCTTGCAGAACTCGACGCAAGTCGTACTCGATGCGCGATGTTCCGAGGGGAAGCACAAATATTCTGTCTTCGTCTGACACTAGCTATATCTTAATGTTATGACTCGCATGTCGTTAAAAGTACACGAGTTCAGTCAATTATTGACAGTATTGAATGCATTATTTATAATTGGAGAATTTTTCTTTCAATTGACATTAGGTTTATTGATTCAAAATGTACACTTCTTTGTGTAAATGTACATGACTTCTTTGTGTAAATTTGGCAGTTCAGAATGTCATTTTCTGTCTCTCACGCTGGATGCATATTTCCGCCTGCAGCAGCTTGCAGTTGGAGTCGGAGATCGCTTGTTGGGATATCATGTGTGATGGAATAATCTTTCATTATTACAATATATATCTGAGCAGTGAAATTTTCGAAATAAAATAATTTTATTTGTGAAAAACATGTCGAAACAATAGTGCTTGTTGCAATGCGCTGGAGTCTATCACTGTATTTTCGATATCAAGTTCTTTTTGATTTCTATTAATTATGTTACCCTCGATTGTCTCAATGCAGAACTAATACAAAAACGTAAGTGCCCAGTGGAAATCAAAGCCAGAACCACGTGCGCGGCAGGTGTATATACACAGACACTACGCGTACAATTATGTATGTAATGTTTCAATATATATACATTTCATTACATATCTTCTGAATTTTGGAAATTACATTTCCGTCATTTGATGGAGGTGCAGCTTCCAGTCTGTTGGGGCACCAGCGGCCTCCGCCAAAGTGGAATAACGCGCAGCGGGCACATGCATTGACGCAGTGATACCATTTCCCAATACTCGTCCGTAGAAAACGCCTTCATTTCCTCCATTTCACACTGTTGCTCTCATGGAACTGATGCTAGTGCACTAGCGTAACATTGACTATGACAACGTCACGGTGCGTTCTAAAAGGTTGTTTCGTTTTCGCTGTAACAACGGTAACCCGGCGCGTTGAGCGTTCTGTCCTTGTACAGCCTGATGTAAATTTTGTGTTTGCTGCAGAATGCAATTCACTGTGTTTTCGTCGTTATTATGCAACTGGCGCTACCAATAAATTACCATTGACCCTTATACATATGATGCATACTTTTGCACCTACCGTGGATATTAAGGAACACCTGTATAAAGTAAGTCTTCCACAGACCGGAAGTTTATTTATTTTATTTTATTTATTTATTTGCGTCAAAAACGGTGTGTGACGTGCTATGGGGAGAAGTTAATTTGAAGTTACATTTATGTCCAGAAGCAAAACAAGGGGCCTTCTCAGCATTTGCTCGAGGATCAGGGAAACTGGACGAAAACCTGATCGAGATGGGGGTCATTGACCCAGAAGCTGAAGTACAATACGTGTTACAGGTTCTTTACAATTATACAATCCAAACCAAAATCCATAAAATACTTAAATGTCATTGTTAAAATTAATATTACTTTCCTTTTGGATGCTTGTATAGAAACAGTTGTGCAGCAGAAAATATTTGACTTGGGACTTAAACTTTTGTATCGAATTTAATTTTTTAATGTCATCTGGCAAGGTGTTGTAAAATGATGTACATGTATTATATGTGAATTGTTTGTATTTCATTGACAGGCCAAGAGAAACGGGCCTCTCTCAAGTGAAAACCATTCTCCTGCAAAATTACAATTTTGTTTGTGTTTTCTTGTGAACAGACTATTTCTAAATAATAATCGGGTGTACATCAGGCACCAGTCATTTGTATGCACTGAGTCAGAATACCCGGTCTACATTAGGTTAAAAATATAAAGAAAAATGTAACTTGTTTAAAGCTCAAAGTGACGAGATAAACTCAGAGTGAGGCGAAGACTCATTTTGACCTCCAAGATCCCTGAAGAGGGTTGCGCTCGGAATACATAATCCGGTGGCACGGTTCGCGCTGCTGCGGAGGGGCCGTGACTCAGCCGCTAATCCTCTTCCTCCGGCCGGCGACAGAGGCAGAGGCGGAGGCGGAGGCCAGGGCGGAGGCGGAGGCGGAGGCGGAGGCGCAGGCGGAGGCGTTGGCGGTGGCGCAGGCGGGGGCGGAGGCGTTGGCGGAGGCGTTGGCGGAGGCGAAGGCGGAGGGGAAGGCGAAGGCGGGGGCGGGGGCGGAGGCGGAGGCGGGGGCGGAGGCGGAGGCGATGGCGTCCTCGTTCGGCGCTCGGACACAAGCGGCTCGTCCACTTCGGCTGGAGCGAATGGCGGGAGGCAGCATTTGCAGGCGTGGATTCACCCCTAAGAGTAAAAAGAATGCATTAAAAAACTTTGTTGGGAAATCATCTCCACCATTCATTAGAAATGATCTTTTGACCCCTCGAGATTCCTGATGTGGAATTTTATTTACTGTCTGTGATTATGACAGTGGGTCAGGGATAGAATAATGAATAGGGAACGGATTTCCACGTAAATACATATTTTACATACATATTTTATAGGAACAAGATACATGCATTCAATAATATTTTTTATAGTTTACAAGACACCTTGAATGAATTACAACTATTTTTATTTTAAATATTTTGGTATATAATTATATATTTTATCTATTACTACCTATTTCGTTACATTTTAATATATTTATATGTCCAAACAGACCATTTAATACACGAGTTCGGAATATATGTTGCTGAATTATATTTCTTACAAAGCAATGAAATGCACTTTTATGACCAATGAACTTTCTTCATGAATTGTTAAAACTTACTCTCCCTCTCTACGTAATAATCGCTGTTAATAATCACGTAGTTGAGATCAAGGATGAACAGATGTATGTGAAGCAGAAGTAATTTCAACCACGTGCATGCTGATGTTTCATGGACCGATCAAAAAAACAACTCATCAACTCGATCAAAAAATTGTTGGTGTAGTAGGTCGGGGTTGGGGTATTTCCCCCGCCCGCAACTCCGGAATCCATCATTGACACCACGATACTACTATTCACTTGAGCACCATTTCCCCTTAAACATTGTGTTTACTACGACCGTGTTTTATAATTCGAAAGAAACTAGAATATAATTACTTCTTTTAAAATATAACTTTCTTTCAGTCTCTTCGAATCCACTTTACGATCCGATTGGTGACGTTCTGTGCTTGCAAAATGCTTCAGTGAAGGAATTCTAAACTACACAATAATTTTTATTTTACATATTTTCTATTTTTCTCACATATTTTCGAAAAAATAAATAGATTCATTTGTACGTATTTTACCTTTTTATTGCAATAAATTCCGTTCCCTTATAAATAATAAGCGGACTAGGTATGATCTTAGAGCGTCCGTGAAAAAAGAACATTAAAAGCTCTCTAAAGAAAACTAGATGAACTCTTGTGATTACATCGCACAAAACGAATTTGCCATCGGCATGCACAGAGGGGGACTCAGGGGGACCACGCCCCGCAGACATTTTCTATGCGGCCTCATTGCCATATGCAATAAAACATTTTATTTCTGTAAGTGGCCGAGGTGGCTAAGAGCATGTACCGATTCAGCGCTTTGGTCGCAGTTTCGAGTCATAAATACAATTGTTTGTCCCCGTCTCTCGTGTGTTGTCGCGCAGGACCTCGCGTTCTGCTGAGCTCAGATCGCAGAAACCCACAAGTGCGTTGGTGTCTAGTGTATTGTCGAATATGCGTTCCATCGGGGCGTAAAGGATAACCGGCTGTCGGCTGGAAAAAGCCATAGACATTTTTTTCTGTAAATTTTGTGAATCCATGATTTTCCCCCTTTTATTCGACAATTAGGATGTTTTACAATTGTATTTATTTTAGACCCCCTCAGAAGCAACTGAGGTCATTAGTGACCAGGTATTTACCAAGATCTGCACGTGTGTTGTGGTGGACTACGACAAGAAATTCTGCTAAATATTGTGACTGAATCACGTAAAGGAACACATGTGTCAGACGATTGCCGAGCTTTGGATTTGTATACCCTCAATAGTCTTTGCATTTACAAATACTCAGTCTTCGAATAAACCGCTTACTTCGCTTCTCTAACTAACATCACACTCTTGCTCGCGCTTGACGACGAAATCTCAACTGCTTTCGGTATATTGATTGCAATTCGCACAACCAGCCAAAATTCGTTTTCTTGTGTAGTTGAATGATATCTGCAATAAGAATACGCACCATCAACCATCATCTTTATTTAGCCTTTAAATTGCCTAAAATTCTCTTTATTTTCTTCGACTCCTTTCTCTTCCTGAAAATGGTGAATGATTACTTTTAAAAACCTTGCAATTCTGTAAACACGAAAAATGCATTCGATCATTTGTAAAATAAGTTTCAAGACTTGGTTTCGTTCTGGGGCAGATCTTAGTGTTTTAGCATGCGACCGCTGAAGGGTTAAATACAGAATGGATTTCGTTTTACCAACGCAATTGGTGCTCGTCTATGAAGCGAAATACTTTATTTGTTACTTGAATTTTAAAGTTTACTGTTTGCTGCTTGAGAGTAAACATAAGAAATCAATATTCGTTTAACGATTCCGGTAATGATAAGTGATTCCGGGCACGGCGACTAAGGTAATTTGTCTCATAAGTGCATGCTTTTCTCGGACTCTGCATGGCGAGATCCGGCGCCGACCTACCGTCAGCTAGCCTGTGCATTGCCCCAGCCGGGACAAGCTCTAAGCTCCCGACCGGTCTCTCAGCATGTATGATAGTGTAGTACATGTTGGCGTGTAAGTGAGGGGTGAGAATAGGACAAGGAATGAGGAAGGAGTGAGAATAGGACAAGGAAGAGGTGAGATCGCGCGCGGTCCGTTTGTTAGGGCACTGCTCCGACATTCACCTGGAGAAACCAAGGAAAACTACCGATCAGAGCAGTCGATCGCTAGAATTGTCCTTCAGACATCGACTGAATTCGACCTACTTGACAAGCTAGTGTCGAAAAATCCTGACACCGTCAACCTAGGACCTCCCGGTCAGAGAGACTGCAATGACATCAGTTGATGCCCTGAGCCATCTTTCCCGGTAATATTAGTATAAAGAAGTGTATGGAAATATCAATTCAATTTGAAGGATGCACAACTATTGTAGATAGAATGGAAAGGTTGCTAGCGTTCCTATTTCCCTTTGAAACACAGGCGGCCTTCAAACCCTCATTTCATTCAGTGAAGGAAGCCTTGACCGCTGACAAGGTTCCCTGAGAGTGCCCGCCGCCCTCTAATAAAAGCTCTGTAAAGTTATTTTGGGCGTCAGACAGACTACTTGTCAAAGACGGGGGTGAGTGTCCTCCTCAAGAATATTATCTCGTCTCTTCTAATTAGGAAATGACGCATAGGCGAGATCGGCCCTTTCCTCGTTGCTAGGCCGCGGCCGCCGCGGCGCGGGGCTCATTGCTGCGGATTGGGGCTGCGTGCGCGGGGTACGAAGTCTCGGGGGCCCGCTCGCGCTCCTCGGGCCCGGGCCCGGGCCCTCCACAGGCCTCGGGGCCGGGGGAATACCGTCAGGGGCCCTGAGCACGGCCACTCTACGACGCCCCCAGAAATAGTGGAATAATATATATGGAGCATATGTAACCAAAATAAGAAGTAAAATTATACCTTTTATTTACAATTTTGCATTCAAATAATCAATACAAAGGACACATATATATGTAATTTAAAATAATTTTGTTCTAAATTTTGCACATTATTTTTTAGAAAATGTGTTCGTGTATTTTTTTTTAAATCTAAATAATATTCATTTTCTTATGACTCGTAAATTAGATATTTCAGCTATTATTTTGACGTATTTATGAACTAATATCCTTTTTGATGAAAAGTTATTAAGGGCACCCTAAACTCATGCTTAGTTTCCTTGCGTATTAATTTACATTCACTCGTCGGACTTGTTGAGGTGGTGGTTTATTTTGTAAGGGTGTGAAAGTAGCAGGTGAAAAGGGGGGAAGTGAGGAAGCGCGAATGGAAAGTTTAAATAAATAAAATATTTTATAACAAGGTTTATTAAGAGTTAAAGGAGAAAAAAGGGTCTCAATTGTTACGACCCTTTGCACTTTTGCAGGTGTTCATTGTAAAAAGTCATAGGCGAAATGCACTGAATTGTATTTGCTCAATGCTCCAATTCTGCTTACGTGATCAGTGATTACGGTTTCCTGGTGGAGGAAATATCACACAACTTGGTGCCATCTGAATTTAATATTAGTGGAATTTGGTATTTAGATCAGAAGACATGCCACGAAAGCTACAGGCGTTGCTGACAATAGAGCGACCAATAAGTCACAACTATGAACAATAGCCAACTAGTAGTATAAACTTTATTACTCAATTCAATCTCTGTGAGGCGCAAATGACTACATCTATAAACTCAGCCGTACGCAAGATAAAGCTTATCCTGTATATTTTTTTTAATTTATTTACTAGCTGATGTTTCCGCTTATTTATTAAACACAATAATCTTTTAGACAGAATAATGAGTGAATTCTCTCTCCCCATCCCACCATGCCCTGCCTCGCCCTCACCTACACTGTTCCGGTTTTTCCCGATCCCAAGATTTCACTCTCTCCCCACCTCTCTCCTTTAACACACATACACACCCAGAGGTCTCCAGGAGAGGGGGGCAGGTGGGGCAACTTGCCCCGATCCCCGACTTAATTGGGGCCTCGAATTTTTTCATTCAAAAGAAATAAAAAATAAATTTATCTCTACTCCAAACTAAACGTAAATTATTTTTGATGCTTGGAGAAATGAATTCTTTTGATGAATTGGGGGAGGAGGGATTTTTTTTGTTTGAAGAAATGGCTCCCCTTTGACGGGACTGCAACTTCGTGGGCCTCAGGCTCCTGGCTTTCTCTGGGTGCTCCTGCTTCCATCCACAATACTATCACAATATGTCGGGAGACCATTTGGTCGGTTGGAGATGGTCCCGGCTGGGTCGGTGCCCTTTGGCGGAGATACCTGGAAGGGATAGCGCGCCCTCGGTGCAGAGGCGGCGCGCCGGTTGTGAAGTAAACGGCGAACGATGTACCGCAGGCAAGAGCTCCGGTACATGAAGTGAGGGAGCAACAAGGCAGTCAGTGACTACTTGAGAGAGCGAGTGCCGTGGTCATTGTGTTGTGGATTGGTGATTCCGTCGGAGGGTTGGTAAACTGTGCTGTGCTACGGAGACATCTGCTTACTACGACTGTGCTTCGGACTTTGCATTTTTCTCCTTGGAGTATGGTTGACTGGCTTTTTTTTAAAGCGATTTGGAGTGCGGATTTTGTGAACACTAATAAAATGCATGTAAAACAAACTCTTGTTATTTGTTATTCCTTCATATTTCTGAACATAACAAAACACAGCAAGCCGACCCAATGGCGTAGCGTGGGTGTCACCCGCCCGGGGCGGAGGAAAATGTCGCCGCTCCCTTATTTGTGTACTTCAATTTAAAATACCAAAATATGTAAGAATTCTAAGGAAATTTTCGGTAAGAACAATCATTATTATTGTGAATTGTACAGATTACAAATAAAAAAGTCACGTGTAGATGTGTTACACTATAATTACATGATTTACAATATTATCAGTAATCACTACACATTCATTTAAAGAAGTCTCATAGAATAAGAAATGAAAGATTCCGTGCTCATTTCAATCGGTTCGAATCGTGCGACAAAAGTATTGAATGAACTAGCTCAAATTTTTACAAGGTATTATTATTACTTATTGGTGGCGTAAAGGTGACCTAAAGGTCGGCGCCGGATCTCTCCTCCCAGCTAGGGAGAAACACCGCACATCTCGGACTACCCTGGCCCCACCGTGCCTCTCCCCGGCTTTTAAAAACCAATAACACTTGCACTGTGGCCCCATGCATTAGCAATTACATTAGTAATTCTATTATTAGAGTAAGTTTAGGGAAAGTATTTTGAGGATACTCAATTTCATGAGTACATTAAGTTTTTGGAAGAAGTGTAATCGAAAATAGTCAGTTTAAGGGTCGAAGTATTCCCGAGGCAAGTTTGTCACTTTACCTTTCCGATATGGATCTTTTCCCTGTTTGAAGAGCATAGCTGACGGTATTCGAGAGATGTTGCGGTAGAATTTTAAGAATAGAAGAAAGAAATGCACGTGATGGGAGGAGTTACTAAACTAGTAGTTAAAATGTTCCTGGTAGTGTTTGCGATGTATGAATAGATACTAAGGGGGTGCATATTATATTGTACATAGCTCCTTAAGTGTAGTTTGTGTATATGCTGTTCTCTTTCGCAAGAGACCAGAAAATAATCTCCGCGTGGATTCATTATTGATTTTGTTGGGTGCTACTTCTAGATTTTCGAGGCATATAAAGTAATCAGTAGCTCCCTTTGTTGGAGCTCAGATAATATAAAGATAATTTTGAGCTCAGAGAGGCGTTCTACAAAGGGAATTTTTAACTGAATGTACATTTAATTTAATTTCAAGGAGATAGAGTCGAGTTATTTCTCACGTAAGTACATGAGTCTTCATACACCGTGCTCTTATTTGATTATCTTGTAGTACAATGGGAGCCTGCAAAATGATAAAATTTGTAAAATACCGAGTTCAATACAAGATAATCAATGTTCTATAAAAAATAAAAGAGACTCATAAATCGCTTTGTAATGCAACCTCAGTAAATGTTTTATTTGAAAGAGATTAACTGTTATGCCCCATTTTGTAAATCTTTTACGTGTGCCCGCACCTATATTTTTCTTCTGCATTTGAATGAAGTTGTGTGTAATATTTACTCCATTTTTACGCAGAGTCGAGGGAAGTACCATGTGCCCAGCAGCAAACGTTTGTGAAAATTGGGGCATAATGAGAAGAGAAATTGGAACGGAAATAGGAAGAATCGGACGTAGAATCAGAAGTGTAGAAAAGAGGGTAGGAAGGGAAATAGGGGAGGAGATAGGGGAAATTAAGGAATGGTGAGAAGGGTGTTTTAACAGGATACTGCATGGGAATCGCGTAGATGATGTGTCATGTCAGCTCGTTCATGGTGTTTGCTCCCGAGTGTATGTTTCCCAGTAAGGTTCATGTGGACCCAGGCCACGGTAAGAGTTTTGTTAAGAATAAGTTAAGTTAAAAAGTGTGATATTCGTTTCTTTCAAATTCAATTTTAGTTATTGGTTAGCGAGCCATCTGCTGCACATACCTGAAATCAGTTAAGAATTCCCCCATAATTTAAAGGATTGAGTGGCGTCATGATGAAGTGTAATTTTTGTGAAATGAACAATTCTTGTATAACTTCGGGAACTTGCTTTCTGTTGAAACGTAAATTGACACTGAAAGCTTTATGAAATACTAGCACATTTGCTGCACGTAATTCACATCTTTCTCGTGACTTTTGCTCATCCCTGCCCTTTGGGATCTTGAAGGTTGTTCGCGTGCTCTTGAGTCTGACGTTGAGATGATTCTCGTCTATGACTAACATCACAGACCATGTGTACACTTTTGTCTCAAATCGCGGTGCAGAATATATTACAGAAGCGGCTGGTGCTCCAACAGACTGGAAGTTGCACCTCCATCGAATGACGACAGTATTATTTCCAAAATTCTGATATATAATAAAAAAAATAAGCAATTCATGTAAATTAATTAAAACTTAAGTTAAATAAAAATGTATTGAAACATTACTTACATAACTTTATGCGCAGTGTCTATGTCAGGTATACACACCTTCTGCGCACGTGGTTCTGGCTTTGGTTTCCATTGGCCAGTTTTTGTATTAGTTCTGCATTGAGACAATTGGCGGTAACATAATTCACACAAAACAAAATCGAAATATAGTGATCGCACTCCAGCACTTTGCAACAAGCACTTTGACACGTTTTGCACAAAATTATTTTATGTCGAAAATTTTACTACCTTGGTATATCTTCTAATAAAGATATTCCATACACACAACATCGCTCGCAGACCGTAACTTTGCTACAACTGCAGCCGACACACCCACCATGAGAGACAGAAAGGGATTTCCCTCCGGAACTGCCAACTTTACATGTAATCAAATGTACATTTTGAATCGAAAACCTAACATCAAAAGAAAATTAATTCTCCATCATAAACAATGCATACAGTACCGTCAATAATTGACTGAACGTGTGTACTTTCAATAACAAGCGAAATTCATAAAATTATGTTACATTTAGTGTCAGACGAAGGCAGAAAATTGGTATTCCCCTCGGTTCACCGCGCAGCGCTCGGCAAGACCCCCCACCTATTGGTTGCTACAGCGAAAATCATATATTATAGCTGTCCCAAGAGTAAATGCAGTAATAGGTGCAAAACCTGGGAGGGCACCTGAGGACGGAGAGAGCGCCAGTTAGGCGCTCTTTGGTTTTAAAATGATTTCACGTCCATCGAGATTGGTGGAGTATCTTGTGTATTGAAAATCATTAAAACGAGAATGTATATTCATAATATTATAAAATATTTTTCGATTATCTGGGTGTTGTGTACCCTTGCAGCATAAGCACAAGCAGCCATACTATATCATCAATCCCTGAAAACACCCGCGAATTATTCTCTCATATTTGATTTGCAGTTCATGCATAAAAATATAGGTAATTGTGATGTAATTATGAGGCACTAAACTATGTATGTAAAATAAATATGTGCACAACTAAATGTAATTAAATATCGATTTTTTTTGTAGTGCAAGTATGCTACAACTGACAAGAGTTGTCACTGTTCAATAGTAAAGTAAATTATTTGAAACATACTTCTTAAAAAAAGTATCAATAGTATATGAACTGAGGAGTAAGAGCAATGAAATATGAACATAATTTGTATTAATTATAAGCTTTGTTTTCCAGAAAGAATAAATCAGATAATATTTATAGATATCACAACTTACCGGTACTCTTTCATGTAAATTTATCTTCAAAATTCATTTTGTGTTTTTTCAACATTGTATGATTTGTTACAGCAACTAGTGAAGTTTTTCAACACTTATTGCAAAGAATTATCAATTTGTATCCAATGAAAGTCTTCTCAATACTATTTTACTTTATCCTCATGAAAACTGTAGCAAATTCTTGGATTTATTTCACTGATGGAGTAAGTGCTTTCCCAGTCATTTTACAAGACAATTTCTTAAAATCAGTGTAACCAATGCCACCAAATACATAATTTTTTATTTGAAAAATATTAGAAATAGATCTGCAAGGAAATTCAGTTTTGGATTTATCTATAAAGGAATGAAAATGAGAAAAGAAACTTGGCATGTATAACATAATTTAATGATTAAACCAAATAACATAGAAAATATTTACATATATATAATACACAATATAAAAGACACTGTCATTTCCTTGGTTTAGAAAAATGAACATATATTAAGGCTTCCTTTGGTGAATCACAGTAAAGCTTGCAATTCTTCTTATATAAGATGCACAAATAAATTATCATGAGATCAGTGTTTCATTATATCTAAATGATCCTTCAAATTGGATGATTACTGAATGACTCACTTGAAAGAACGAGCTTAATCTTAGACTAAAATACATTCAAAGTTACAAAAAAAATGATAATATAAAGACAATACCAGATGGATACCACTGAAAGATCATACAAACACTTATCACAATATAAATACATTAAACTAGATCAAAAAATCTATGTAGTACAAAAGTCCTCATAGATATTTAAGGCACTTGATTTATATTACTTTTTTTGGTTGCTCCTGATACATGTAAGAACTGAGATCATACTGAGGTAACTTGAAATCCCATTAGATAGTTCTTAACTAGAGTGGGACTATCAATTGCTTCCACGAAGCATACTTATTTGGTATTAAATGGCATTAGCCGATCTCATAGAAACAAGTTTTCTTTACACAGAGTGAGAAAACTACTTAGATGAAAGCTAATCCTGACTGACTATTTATATTACCATATAGTATATTACAAATAATGTGTTGAAAATGATACACAGGAAAAAAATTATAACAGGTGAAGATACAAACTGAAATGAAAAGTAGAACAAGATGAAAGTACAAACTTTAAGAAATTCAACTAACAAAAATGCCACTAACTTTGTTACAAAATTTAAAATGACTCTTACAAAATCCAAAATGTAGATATTTTAATGTATTTTTTTACAAGAGGCCACACACAATGTCTTTCATTCAACTCACTTATTAAAGAAATATTTAAAATTACCATGTTCTTTAAACATATTGTTTAAGAATACATTGGTCTGATTAATCAGCTATGAAATACACATAAGATATTTGCTTGGCTTAATTCTTATTATTTTCCACTATTTATTTCCTATCTTTCTCTCTTTTAATATTTCCAAAATGAAAACAAAACTCTAAAAATCCACTTGTATTTGTGTACTAACAAAATTAAAAGATTTCTGAATTAATGAAAAGTACATTAACTACAAATGATTAGCAAGGTTTTTATGGAAGGTGGTACATTAATTTCTACACAAAAGAAAATATAGAAATGACTTAAATCTCATTTGCTTCATTTTACATAAGTGAACATTCGTACAAATGAAGATTTTGAGTAATAAAATATAAAAATGTGCAATGTAAAACAGGAAAGATTTATTTTACAAATAAACCTCTCTTAACATATGATTGATCTACTGCACTACAAACAAGTAAAATAAGAGACTGATATTGAAATAAAGAAAACACTCAGCACATTTGAAGTAAATAACTCTTCAAATGCACTCTGTATTTGTAATACAGTTTCTTTTTCAAAACATTCTCAAAAATGACTTCAGGTGTATCATATATTACTATCTTTATCAGTGTTAAACAATAATCTTACAAAGAGAAAAAACATATTTTCTAAAATATAACAAAAAATGTTGACTGAAACCAGATCAAATACTTTTAGTGTTGTGGTGACACCAGTATTACATTTAACACATAATATTTCTCCCAACAAGAAAAATATTTTGGATCTGTCATAATCATTTTCCTTTATCTTGATTAATAGTTCTGCATGAAGTATTTTATCACCATTCACAGCTATGGAGAAAGGTGATTCTAATTGTACGTGCCAATAACTGTTACAGACTAAAATATGTCAATACAAATTATTAGTTCAGTTATAGCATTTCATTGTGGATTTACAAAAAAATAACATTACAAAATAAATTGGCATACAAAAGGCAGTGATCCTGTGTTACATATAGACATGTATAAGGCAATTATCAGAAAAAGTTAAAGGGATAAAATGCATGGCAATGATAACTTAAGTGTTTGTTAACTTCTCTAGCTGGAAAAAATGTTTAAAAATACACACAAAACATACAAAACAAAATAAAATTCAATGTGACAGGTACAATCAGCAAGTACATTATTGATTATCCAGAGTGAACAACTGCAAATATCTTTTTTAGAAGAAAAATCTATCTTTTCTATATCTTTTTTATAAGAAAAAAAAGGGGGGTACAGGTCATTTTCAGAAAAATGTTTCCATTGATTGCTCAATATCCAGATATTTAAGTTTACTTTCATCATCTCAGTTCATTCCATATGTTTCAGGAAGACCCTGTAACTCCTTGTAAAAAGTATTTTTCTTATTTCCCCACAATTGTGAGAATTTATTTTGCATGATTTGTGTTAACAATAATGTCATTCTTTAGAGAAGCCATTTAAATGAAAGACAGCTAATTAACAGTTTCCGATATTAAACACGATGTCAAATACTTCAACAAATATTAAGACTTTTCATTATTATCTGAACATTTATTAAGATACAACAGTAATTATATTTTTTAAGAAGAAAAACTGAATATTAAAAGACAACAGTAAGTTTCGGCGATCAATGATCACTTTCATTAACATGTAACGGAAGTTCGAGTATTACATATAATCATTAGTTTTGCACTTTTCGACTGAGGCAACTATTTTGATTAATGAGTACTTCCGATTAACATCGAGATAGAAACG
This sequence comes from Gryllus longicercus, assembly GCA_038098605.1. Taxonomy (NCBI): domain Eukaryota; kingdom Metazoa; phylum Arthropoda; class Insecta; order Orthoptera; family Gryllidae; genus Gryllus; species Gryllus longicercus. The sequence goes on along the minus strand of JAZDUA010000596.1, from coordinate 602,071 downwards.
AGTCTAAGTCATCCATACGATAATAGTATGAACAAAGAAGATTAGTACACGAAGTTGCTTTGCTACTAAAGCCCATCAGGACAGATCATCTCTGATTTCCTTCAAGGAATGAAAGCCTTGATAACAGGGCGTTTTCGTATCATTAAAGTATCAAAAGTGCACAAGGGAGTCCTACTGGCTCAGGGAGTGATTTCCATTTCTCCGCATTGCAGAGGTCTAATGGATTTGGAGATCGGAAAGGAAGGGGGAGGGCGCCTCAAAAGTGCACATCTTGCACGTCGATAGGAGTCTCTGGTTGTCGATCCTCCTCCACCTCCGATTCCTCGGGCACGACGCCGGCCATTTTGGCTGACGCGGTGGGTTGCAGCGCCGCGCCGGGGGCTGGCGTGTAGCCCGGCAGCGGCGCTGCCTGCGGCGGCAGCTGTTGCTGTTGGTTCGCCACTTCGGCCGCTAGAGCGCGTTCGATGTGCCTGATGACGGCCTCTGTGGCCTGCGGGTCGGCGCGTGTGATGGCGCACACCGTGCGGGCCATGCTGCTGAGCACGTGGGTGCTGGCGCCCGGGTGCAAGCCGCGCACCGCTGCGCAGATGGACGCGGCAGCCAGCAGCGACGGCGGGCTCTGGATGAATTCAGGCTCTGCAACACAAGAGAACACGTTTAAGCACAAATGCATTAACTACTTCAATCATTATAATAATTGTGGTACATGTGAGGGGTTCTGATTTTACATGTTTAAAAATTTGTCTTATACGAGCTTTGGAAAACGGTGGCTGGATCATTGCCTGCACAATAAATTACACACATAGACAACATCCCGTTTGAGGGAAATTTTCCTATACCGATCTTTATTATGTTTGCGAGTCAAAGGAAAACATTTTTTTGGCACACCTGAAGCAGACCTTTAAACTGCATGCGTCGCCGAGTAGCGAACCGAAGACCACAAGGTCGTCGAAAATACGCATATTTGATGTATCGTAAGAAGTGCATTGAGAGAGTTCATCGAAATTTGGTTCTAGAAGACACGTTTGGTTACAAAACTCCGCACTTGGATGCCACGTGGTCATCTGCATGCGCTATTTAAAAAAACCGAAATCATCCCTTCTTTATGCTATGGCTTATGTACGGCGTATGTAAGGCAAGCATTGCTAGTAATTAGGAACTCTTGGAAATGACTTGATTACATCTGTATCGCAATTATAAGGCCTTGTTAATAACGTTGCCAAATAATTATATTTTCCCAACAATTTAGAGCTAAAAAGGACGATTTCAAAACAAAATGTAATTGTAATGTATATAGTCAATGTCACACCAATGAAGTATTTCAATTTTAATTAAATTACATTCAATCTGTCTCATTTAAAATCCAAGAAGTGTGGAATAAATATTTTAAAATAATTAAACATACTATTAAGATAACATCACAACAAACTGAAGAGAAGGGACGAAGAGGAAACAATGGCAAAAATAAAACTGGCTGATATTCAAATCTTAATAAACTTTCAAAAAACTTAAAAACAAAACAAACTTAGGTAAACTGCCCGAGCAAATGTTTGGTTCCTGTTAGTATACTAGAGCGTATCGATACTCCAGTGGAAGTAGTAGGTAGATATCGGGTACATCGCGTAATGGACACCCTGCTTCGGTCCCCATTTCGCGGGGCTGCGCGTAAAATAGCAACAGTGGCAGCGTTCGTGACGTGAATAGGCCGGAGATTTTATGATAGCAAAGCTGCAGGGGGACGCGGACCCCCCCCCCCCCAGCAGCCGCGTGGGATACGGGTTTCCACTGGTTTTTGTGTCCGTCCCGGGCTACCTGGCCAGCTGGGAGAGTACGCAACACCTGCGGGAAGCCGGGGGGGAGCGGGAGGAAAGAGGGAGACAAGACGCGAGCAGAGGCCTTTTAAAAATGGCCGCCGTGTTTACGGCGCGGCCCACAATGCGCGGCTGCGCCCACGTGGCCGCGACGACAGTCCACGAGGATTTATCGGCGGCCAGGTACAGATTCCCCTGAGCCGGCGATTCGCCAATAATCGGATCACAAAACGGCGAAGGAAAGGGCGAACGCGCGCTGCAGGAGCACGAGTGACAATGTACACTTTTTCTCGTGTTGAAACTGGCCTCGTCGTCCTGCTCCCGTCGATAATCCCATCTGCCTCCTGTCCAAACGAACCGCGACTTCCAGGCATGTGATCAAACAGATGAACCTTTCCTCTCTTATTCAACTTCCCGCTAAGGAGAAACTAGCAGATGCCCTTTGTCAGTAATAATTGTCGCCTGTAAATGAGAGTTAGCTGAGTCTAGCCGAACTTAGAAGGGATTTCAGCGAATAATACAGAGGAATTTGTGTTTAATAATCACAAATGAGATTGTACGTTTAGTGTATTTATTTTGAGAAACCTATATAAATATATATGTAGGTACATTATAATATATTTGTGAACTTTCACAGCACTTAGCATACACATGTAATGAAAGCTATGATGAAATAGAATTCGAGCACTGGTTCTTGTTCAGGTCTCGTATGACCCCTTTTCATTTATAATGCATATGTGATGGAAATCTTATAGCAGTCGCATTCATGACTTGAACGAACAGGCCACATCTTGTTTGTTCCCCGTGCATGGGAACCGCGTGCAAATCTGCCGGTGCGGACCAGGGGCACCAGGGCGCCCTCACCGGGAGGCGGCGGCGGCGGCGGCTGGCAGCTTTTTAGAGCCGCCTCCGATGAGCCTCGACCCGCGCACTGCGGCGCCGCCGCTGACAGGGCGCTGACCCGGGCGGGCGCGAACACGTTTTTAAATGGGACGTGATAAAAACATTCACAAATGGGTTGTTTTATATTTTTAAGACAGTTCACGACATTAAAGAAACATAGAAAAATATGTTTACGGTAGTAGATGTAAGGGAAAACTATATTTTTTATATATAAGCGTAAAAATGATATAGAAACTTGAAAAATGTTTCTAAATTTTGTAATTTATTGGTATGCATGCTACGACAAACTGACGTCTCTTCAGTGTTTCACTTTTTCAAATAGTCTCATTATTATTTTTAATGTCAAACATAAACAAATCAAGTGGTTTAGGCTTACGGATAAAACACTTCAGGACTATCAAAGGCTATTACATATAGTTTTAATACTTCTTTCCCCTTACACGTCTAAGTCTGCGTATTTTTTTATATCTGACCTCATCTCTCGGGGTGTGGTATCTTAATACTTTTCAGGGGTCGTGGTAGTTAAGACTGGGGTAAGGCACAACACCCCTAGGTGTAGCTTGGCAAAACACTGGCGGCGGCGACGGCTGCCACGGCATAACACGACACTACCGCGACGCAGGCGACAAGCGGCTCGTTACAGCTGCCATTCTCTCCTCTGCCCCCCACCCCCCACCCCGGTTCGGCTTCCAGCGCGCTCCGGGCGGCGCAGGCAAGACAGGGTGCGACGTGATAACAAGAATACAGAGCTCATTTGCATGTGAAAAGGGGGTTGCAGCCCGCCGGCCCGCGGATTCCCCTGCTGCAGCAGAACGGCGACGGAGCACAGTGGGTCGGAATCGCGCAGCCTGCGCTGCTTTTGCACCTCGAAGTAACCTTTCGGCACAGTGCTAAGACCAACAATACAAAAATTAATGCGATGCGTTTTCACCAAATAACGTACCTTCAATCTCTGTCTTTCCTACTGTTTACGTTTTAACATAGTGGCTATCAAATGTCAGTTGAAGCACATTTTCTCATTTTCATGGAGTATCTTTTCAACGTCTGGAAAACCAGCCAAATTGTATAGCCATAGACCTTCTATATGATAGAGAAGAAATCCGCCGTTTCATCAAAATTCACCCTTATAACTTAATTACTGGTTCTCAAATAAGACCCCAACAACTTTCAATAAACCAATTCCCAACTATCAAAACAAGTAAGTTTTGTTAGTTAATAGACGCAGGAAGAGGATGAAATTTACTTAATGATGAATTTTTCGAGGCACGAAATCACGGCTCTGCAGGCTGCCGCCTCAACCGCCTTGTTATGGATGCCTCAGCGTTGAGACTGGGGCACACGTTTAGTCTTCAGAAATCCACGATAGATAATTTTGTAACTTGATACTTTAAACGAAACGCTAGATGTACTTTTTCTAATCGTACTCAGATGCGATCAAGCCCACCAGTGACTCCAGGACCAGAATCCCTGTCCTTGAAGACAAATCTCTCTTTACTCACTCAGCTTCTGATTTCACATGCGTCGTCGCCGCCATTCCTTCATCTGACAGGTCATTCGAAGGTGCATGCGGTGACGTGCCTTAGTTTCAGAGGGCAACCCTACGAGTGAGGGGCGCGGAGCGGGGTGGGTGGGATGAGGTGGGGATGGAGGGGCGGAGGCAGCTGCTGACCCCTGCGGCGCGGCGCCGAACGCTGTACAATGCAGGCTTCCGCCTCGCCTCGCCCCGCGCAGCCCCCCTCCCCGCCACGTACTGCGTCGCGACGCGGTGCGCGAGTTCCCACACGCACCTCGAGGTGCGCTGACCCCCCCCCCCCCCACGCACACACTAGAGAAGTCATAGCGTCGCTCGCTATGGGGGCGGGGGCGTGCCTGTTGATTGCTCGTTTCATTCCCTTGGGGAACAGCCTTTTGCTTGATGAAAACGCCCATCATTGAATTTTGTCGCAAAAGCGAAATGGATAGATAAAGGTTATCAGAACTGCCGAAATGGTAGAGATCGGGGTGCACTGATGACGGAATGTCATTTCCATACTTCTTTTGGGAGTTCAGAAACTGCTGCATAAAATACAACTCCGGGGGCGAAAAATTTAAGAGTGGCTCCTTTTGGAGGTTTTCCAGTGTCCATAAACTTCGATTCCAATGACTTTTTAAACATATTTTAATTGGTGGTGGTTCATTGTTATTTTATCTGTGAATAATACCGCGCACAAGAAAGCTTTGGCCGTCCGCGCCACGCGAGGAAACGTGGTTTTTCCTGAACGTGCGCTCATTCATTATTATTCCTTCGAACACTTCGTCACGTTGGCCTCCCATACGATTGTCGCGTTATTTCCTCCTAGCAGTTTTCGTTCCACGCCACCGAATACAACGAGTAGAATAATATTTTCAGACGCATATGATTTTCTTCCCAATCTTGAAGTCTTAAGAAATTTACCACTTCCCAAAAACCATCCAGACTACTCTCTAGAGGATTTGCATAATCGCCGATTCTCCGAACAATTACACAGTGATTCCGCTCCAAAGATTATGATTTCCCAGCCCGACAGAGCCTATTGTTGCAAAGACTTATTTCGCAATAATTGGCCGCTCAGTGATTCTCTACGCACCGATACACTGCCTCCGAGAGCCTGCGGCCGATTAACTACACGTTAATTTGCTTCCGCGGTTCCCATGGCCCCGCGCCGTGCCTAAGGGCGCGCTCCCCGAAGGGCTTCGCGGTCCGGACCGCCCTCCGCCCCGCGGCGACGCAACGCGCCTTTGATGACCGCCCGCGGCCACAAAGCGCCGATTGTCTCGTGGGCGAAGGACCGACGGGCGAAAGGGCTGCGGCCTCCAGGTGCGTCGCCCAGCCGCTTCAAGGAGCCTGAATGTCGTCATCGATTCGCCCGCTCCACGCCGCGGCGCTCCAGTGGTGCCCAGGCGATTGTTTCGAAAACAAAGGAGACGGGCCGGTCCCGCACTAGGCTCTAGGGTAGGGGTTTAAAAGCAAAACAACATACTTTGCATGTCAAAATTCGCATAATTTAATATTAAACATTTTAAAAACAATTATATATATTATGCTGAATCCGCATAATCTATAGCTATCTAAAGACAAACAATAAGACGCCATTTCTCAGCGAAGTGCACAATATTACGTCATTAAAAACGTACAAAACAGCACAAAAACGAACTCTTTTTCAAAGCAATACTATTCAAGATTACCAATCATCCAAACGTAAAGCTGAATACATCACAAATACTCTTGAAATAGTTTGTCACGTATTATGCAGTTCGCGGGTTGAGTTGCTGCAGTTATAAGGGCGCAACCTCACGGAAAGTAAGTGACGGCTGGAAAAAGCGCAGGTCAATGTTAAGTTTAAGAACATATGCACAGACGTAAACTCATCATCCTCCCCGGACATTCATCCAATACCGCCCCCCCCCCCAAAAAAAAAACACAATCCCTACTTTATGTTACACCAAAAGCTGGGGAAGGAGTATTTTGCCAAAAATTAATGCAGCCAGGAGATCCAATGTGGCACCCGGGGCGACCGTCCGCCTGAACAAGTACTCCACCGCATTCATCCCCTTTTTTTGCCCCAAGAGCTCGCGTCGTTTTCGGCGTCCCCGTGCCCCGCTCCTTTGCATGCTGCATGTGTCGCCGCGGAGCTCCTCGGGCGCCGTAGTGCGCTGCACCAAAGGCGGGCGGGCGGGCGGGCGGGCGGGCGGGCGGGCGGGCGGGCGGGCGGGCGGGCGGACGGACGGACGGACGGGCGGGCGGGCGGGCGGGCGGGCGGGCGGACGGACGGACGGACGGACGGACGGACGGACGGACGGACGGACGGACGGACGGACGGACGGACGGACGGACGGACGGACGGACGGACGGACGGACGGGCGGGCGGGCGGGCGGGCGGGCGGGCGGGCGGGCGGGCGGGCGGGCGGACGACGCGCTCTGCCGAATCCCCCACCTGTTGGCGCCAGCGTCACCGCCGCCCATCTTGATTTACCGAGGTTCATTTCCATGCAGGTGACGCGCGCGGCCCGCATCATCCCCGGTGGACCTCGCGCCCTCCACCCTTATCCGCCTCATCGGACGGGACGGGACGAGCCCGCGCCGACACCCTTTGATGCTTCGTTAGAGGAAGGGCCCGGACGGCCGCCCCGGGCGATCGGCCGAAATTCGTTTGCTGCCCGCTCGCTTCGGGACTAAATGAGCGCTCCGACAACACTAAAAAATAAATGAACGATGCGATGTTTTCGAAAACTTGTTTTCGTCAACGAAATGAAGTAGAGCTATTGCACCACATTCTGGAGGTTTTGAAAGGACTTGCTTTCCTCGGGGGAAAAAAAACTGAATTTCTAATTCCGGGAGCAGATTTTCATATAAAGGTGTTCCATTTTTCAGCATTGAAAATGTTTGTTAGAATGTTCACTGTGTTTGTTAGAAAACTTCTTCAAACATGAATTAATAGCCGTTAAATTGTGGCTACGTTTGGCAGGTCTCGCGTGTTGAACATATTTAATATTACAGAACTAAATGGATACCCTCGAAAATCTCCTTAGTAAATGAGATGAGACCGTTCGTGAAATGTGCATGTCAATCAATCAAAGATGATAAGAGACATACGTCTTCTGCCTTCCTTTTCCTGCTTTCTCTTTGTGTGACCATCATTCGAAATCTTCTGCGTCATTGCACTCCTACTGTCATTTACCATCTACTATAGGTTATAAAGAATTCTTTTGAAATTTTGGGTCTATATTATTCGGCACGTTTGAAGAACACAAATTAATAATTAAACACACGCGCAAAGCACACGATAACGGAAATAATGACAAAATAATTTTTTGATCATTAAGGACATTGGCAGACACGGGGGCGGTGTAAAGAAAACACCGAGTTACGTCCATGACGATGTGTGAAAATTATGGCACAGTTTCCAGCGCGGCAATCCATCAAATGCTAATGCTCACTGCAGGCCGAGTCCGTAGTGTGTAATTTTTAGGGCCCCTTTGTCGCACTTCCGTGAAATTACGAGGGCTGGCGCGCCCTCCACCGCGGGCGGAAGGGTGACATTACGTCCACGAAGGGCGCGTGGTGGGGTGGGGGTCATTTACCGAGGGCGCCGAGACACCCCTGTCCTACCCGTTGGAAGTGTCCATTGGAACCAGGAACTTGCACGCAGATAGGATGTTTACATTCAAAGCACTGTTATAGATAGCTATTGCTGCACTCACGGACTCGGGGCGTGTTTGTTGAGAAGATTAGCAGATGAGTTTTCCGCCTTAAATGTCTGGCCTGACAGAAATTGGTCCTATTAGTGTACTATTGTTTTTTTAACAATAGCTGGTAAACTAGGTGAAAAGTTTAAATTATAACTAGTATTTACTCCGTGCTACAGAGAAATATAGCATTTCTTCTCAAAATATTTTTTTTCAAGTAAATTATTCAAAATGTGACCTAATTGAGGCAGAAATATATAGTGTAGTGTCAATGTCGAACTAAATATAAATTTTTATTCTTTTAGTAACAAATCGACATAGTATATAATGATTTCGAGAAAAAATGACAGAAACCGAAGATCAAGCGATTTTATCTGATGTCTTGCGAAACCAGATCTCTAATTCAACGAGTTAAATTCGATTGCCGGACATCAGCTCTCCGAAGCTCTCGCATACTAAGCAGCTCCATAAGACCAGTTACAAATTGCACGTACCGGCGACGCGAATCCAAATTAACGTCTGTATTAAGCCAACACTCCACACCTTTCGCCGCGAATAACCGGTGCTCGTCTTGGGACATCGAGACGTCTGACGGCACGGAACAGCCGTTAGAGGCCCATTACACGGCGCCAGATCGCGCGGAAGGGGCGAATGCAGCCGGATGCCGTAAAGCAAAAGCTGAAAGCGGCCGCCGCACCGGGCGGCGCGAGCCTATCTCAGCCTCCGCATTGAACGGCCGTTTGCGTCGTCTCCGGGCTCGACGCGAAATCCACCGCCAGGGCGCAGCAGATGCGACAGTGGCGCGCCGCTCGCACTGGTACCGCTGCATTGCACATAAATCGCGACGCGTCCTCCGCCGGCGGCTCACCTGCTGCATCGGCCGCGCCAATTAGAAAGCAGCATCGCGAAAGGAAGTCCTCCTCGGAGAAGCGAGGCGGTTAGTTGCGCCGCCACATCTTAACTGTCGCGGCGGCGCCGCAATGGGGAAAAAATTACCGCGATAAAATGGGATCAGGATGCGGACAAAATGGCGGCCTACATCTCCCTAATCTCTCGATGTCGCTCGATAGGACCTTTCTCATCCCCAAATGGAGACAGAGTGCCAAGAGGTCGAGTGTGGTGCAGTGACAAAAATTGCGTATGATATTTGTCACGTCGGCGGAGAAGCCGTAAAAAAGCGGGCGGGACGCGGGCAGCTGCTGGCTTCTCCGCAGACTCCAGCCCCGCGAGGTGCGCCGTGGGACAAAGGTTCCAAGGAGCACCGGCGGGGGGAGGGGAGGGGAGGGAGGCGACGTGTCGACCGCATGTCGACGGCGAAGGAGCTCGCAAGGGGCGGCGACAGCGGCGGCTGCAGCCGGCGCGACGCGGAGCGGGTGGGGCGGGGCGACGGCCGAAGGGTCACTGGCATCGCGGGTTCAAAAGACGCTTTCGGAAAACACATCTGGCCCCGCCACACTCGCGGCGGTCGTAGCCCGCTAACACTAGCGAGCACAACAGGCGCGGGGGGGGCAATGCCGTAGAGTTCACAGAGGTCATTCAAATAGAACTTGGCACGTTCATGAGCGGGTGAAATGCGAAAAAAGTGAGGAAGTGTGTATGTATATAAACAATACATCTCACACTGCACAATTGTTCAAACATTCGAATGTCAGGGGAATACAATTACCGGTCTCCAAATTGAAGACACATGCTTTCTGTACGGACGTCATAAGGATTCGTATACTACGAATCATTATTCAGCTTCACCTAAAAAAGTGCTTTGTCTTAATTTTTCACTGAAAGAAAAACGACAATAAAAATAATACTGTTTTAAGCGATCACTATCACGGTGAATGGCACGTGAAAGGTATGATACAAACTATTATGCTTCAATTCTTACTATCGTAAAATTTAATCAATGTGTGACAAGTAAATGTACAAATGTTATCGTTTTATAAACAGGCCTTCATTGTTATGTTTTTATTTACTGTTGTAGAGTGCATAGTCCTCCATTTCATTTCGTCACGAAAATGGGGGTAGGCGTTTAGAAGTAGCAAACCTGACACACCATTTTCAATAACCACATAAATCGAAGTGTGTTGAGTGCGTAACTCGTTGTTCTGCATACCATGAAGTAAAAACGTTCTGATTATTTTTCCGCATTACAGTGACATTTGGTACCTTTAAAATTTCACTCTAGACAAGATAGAATGTGCCATTGCATGCGGAAATGTGATCGCCTCAAGAGTTAATCAGAAGAGTCAGATGTGGAATGTCAAAAGGTAATTGCAACATTCCCAGACGTGAGATCACCAGTCAAGGAAATGCTGCAGTGGCCATCGAGGTTCTTATAAAAACTTTTACCTATCAATAAATACTTGAATAAGCTTTACCAAAGATACACGTTCCAATGAACTTCGCATATTGTCATTAAATCAACAGTAATACTGTTCTGAACATTATGAGGCAATATTTGTTATTACGCCTAATTAACAAAATTTGATTTAGTTGAATGTTTGTCCACTTTTATATCTAAGAAATTTGTATTGGGGCTATTTTAAACCTCAGAGAAAAACGGACTATGATACATTTCGTGTTTAATATTGAGTATGACCAGTTTTATACTAATAAAGGTAAGAAGAATAATACAATTTTCAATATTTCACATGATTCCATTACAACAAGACATCAAACACACAAAGGCAATTACTTGGTCACTCGATCTGATTACTGATACTATTCTCCGGTTAAAATCTGTATGGTTGAGGTGTACACACACAGAAAGCCAGGCGGTAGTCTCCGCATCTACTTGAGGACCGAGACAAAGCCAGTTTCCTAGTAGCGTTTATTTCACATAAAATCCATAGAAGTTTCACAAATTCTCGATGGATCGAGAGGCCCTTCCCAGATACTTCAATTCCAAGATATTTTTATAATCTACAGGAGTAATTCCTCTTGGGCATGTTTCGGCGTGATTTGCAGGACAAGACGCGTTCAGTCGACAGTATAAGTAGGCCACTACGCAAAGTGCTATCTCTTTCGCAAGGTGCTGACCTGATCTCAGATAGCGGCGTTAGAGAATCAACTGCAGAAACGAAGCTCTGCTTTGACCCTGACGCCGTCCCGTTGATTCGCCAATTCCGAGAAGGCCGCAGGAAGGGCAGACCCTTCGGGGAGGCGGCGAACGCCACGTTCCCACGCGACGCCCAGCACGAGTCTTTCGGACACGGCGCTCGTCGAAAACCCCAAAGATTTGCTAACTCACGTCTTCGCCCTCTGCTCGACTGAATGTTATTTCCACTCCTAACATACTCGGAATTTAAACCTTATTTATTGTACTTTCTGACGGTTCTACTTGCATGTAATTACTTTTACTTGAATATACAACTAGTTTACTGGTTACACTAATCGCATTTATTTTATTTCTCACATGTGATAAACTTACAGAAGCTTTATTTAAAACAAATTCTACTCACATAATAGCAGCATAGCTGGTAATTCATATGTTTCTTCAAAATATAATAATACATCACAAAGTATGTTAGAATCAAACTATATTATAATGTTTACATTTGCGTAATATCTCGTATATCAATTTTTCTTCGACTTAGGCAATATTGTAGATGGTATGTATTGTATCTGACGTCATCTACCTGAGTGAGTTTGAAGGCTGCAGCACTTCTAGTTTCCATAGTGTGGACTCCACACTGTTCTCTGGTATTTCATTCTTTACGTTCACGATTGGTATGTGATGAAGTAGGATCGATGGTTGGTATGAACCCTCTTCTTCTGCATCTTCTTTGAATGACTTCTCAGCCTGTTTACAGCCCACTGAGTGTCTTGTGAGTTGCGATCACATCACATCATTCTTTTTACTTTTCGAAGTTGCATAGCGTTAACTGTCTGCATCTAGTCACCCACTGGGTCAGAATTTTAGACAATTCCCTCGTTTTTCAACAATTTTGATATATTTTTTTCCAACATTATCTGTATTATTTACAGTTGAGACGAAAACTTGATGTTTCTTTCCAAAAGTCTTTCCAAAACACTGACAGGTTTCCCCTTCGATCGAGGTATTTGCAATTTAGTATTTACTCCTCTCATTATATTTTCGAAAACCGTCCAGCTTGCTGTTTCTGATTCAGTGAAACCATTCTGCTTTGATATCGATTTCATGTTCAACAGTATTTCGTGACCTTTTCGGCGAATCTGTATCTACTGGATACGAGAGCATGTTGCGTGTCCGTAACAAATTTGTGTTCCCCGTCCCTGATGACGCTCCGTGGCCGAGCTGTGTACTCCTCGCGTGCCATCGGATGTCACATGATGTGCGGGGTCCCACGCGGCGCGACCTCTGCGGTGGCGACGGTGGGTCACGCGGCGACCGCTACGTTATGGCGCGTGTGAAAGGAAGCCAGCAAATGAGGCGCGTCGCTCAGGTGCAGGGTGCGTGAGTGCGTGGCGCACGGGTCGAGGGCGGGGAGGTGCGTGCAAGACAAACTCATTAGCAGGATTCGCTTTGTCTTGGTGCCAAGTGATACGGAGAAATTAGATTAAGAACCAAATTGACAATTTGTAAAACAAGAGAACCTTTTTTTCTCTGAGAAGTACATAGCATCCCACCGCCGCGGCAGCTGTTCAGTCACGACTCTTAGTAAAATATTTATGCTCGTTAAACGTCGTTGGTCACGAATCATTTGCGCATCTCACATCCAAGACCCAGGTTTAAAATAAACATGACACGCGTCACAAAAATAATGTGAAATATACTATGTGTAATAAGTAAACAAATAGAATGTCACGTCCTAATTTCAATTATTCCTCGTGACGTACTATAGTTTCCTCTAACTATGACTTTGCATGAGAAAATGTTGAAGCCATGCGCAAGTGAGCCAACTGTAAAAGAATGACGGACGAAGCGACAATCGACATCATTGAGGAGCGAATGGGCAAGCCAAGCGGTAGCCGTCACTTTGATTTCTTTTTCGGCTGAATTCTCTATGCATATCAAATGCCGCCATTTTACGAGTACATGGAGTTTACTCACTTCGCAGACAGTGGTTGGGTCATGAATTGACCAATCATGCAGTAAGTTAAAACTGTAATCGTAGATACTATCTAACCGAGCCGAAACTCTGAAAGAAAGCGTTGTGTTGGACATGCACGCTCGATAGTATCAGACCAGTAAATACACCACCTTCGCTCTAACAATTGGTAAGGTCGCAATATTTCGTGCAGATATTTTTCGTAATAGCGATTAAAATTGCCTGCCTCAAAACATCCCTTATTGTGAAATCCGTGAGCGTCGCCGCGAAATACATCGCCTTGGATAAGTTAATAGATATTCTCACTTTTATCACTCCTCCCAAAATCACTTTCCGCTAGGGCAGTTTTCAAGAAAAAAATTGTATTGAATAAGGGCAGATAGATACTTGACTGACCATATCATGGTGCAGGGTTTGGTCAGATGCATGCTTCCATCAATTAAACCAGACAATACGCTGCACATTTCGTATTGATCGCCGGCGTCTTCAATTACAATTACCTACGCGGTGCCACCGCGTGCGCTTCGGACACTTCTAGGACTTGTCTAGCGGGATCCTCGGGACTACTTTTCGGCGATCGGCCAACAGGGATCCCGCGGAAGATTGGACAGCACTGACACGTATGAAAAAAAAATAGAGTGAGCAGTGTAAATGGAATCATGAAGTTGGACTCCGACGACATTTCATTAGCCACCATTTCGTTTAGCTTCCATTTTCAATTGGGCAGTGGAAAGGAACCACATCTGCCAATTAAAAAGAACGCAATGAAAACAAGAACTTGCGTGGAGACAATTTACCGCCATTAACTAATACGACGCTTATCTCGTGAATCAATTTAATACGCGTATGCGTGTGGGGGCTGGAGAGGGGGAGTGCATACGAGAGAGAAGGGGGCAAGCGTGAGAGATCGCCAGTCGATCTCAGCACTGGGACAACTCCCTATGATGATCACAAGCGGATAGGCACTACTGGGGGCTGCGTAATGACAGGGTGTGCTCTATGAGAGACTGAAAATCTACAACAGCAGATTGAACGGGGATTTCACGAGGGCACCAGTGCATTGTTACATTTCACACGCCATCTGAAAAATACTTATAAAACGAAGAAAGATGGCACATCATATCTAGTGTAAGGTACAATTTGTAAGAAATTTATCAAAATTACAGGTACGAAACTTAATACTAACAAATAATTTGACTGTAAATTAAAAGTAATCTATTTTCTATGGACAGAAGAGAGTGTTTGAAGTTGAAATGACGGGAAAATGACTTTAGCAAATCCAGTCTGTAGGTCAATCAAATCATAGACAATCGGTCGTATTTCGGTTACTGTATGACTATTGTATCACATGCCCGGCACTGGGATAACAGAATACTGACCCTTAAAATGACATTCTACGATGTAGATATTTAGAAGAAAATTTTTAATATGCATTTGCCCCTACATGTTTCTTTACTAGGCGGCCGCTTTCTTCCCAATCAGAGAATAACGACCAAAGGACTACAGCAGAACACACCGGAGGTTGACTTGATCGGAAGCTCGCGAAGCACGAATTCCTCTCGATCATCTCTCGTGGGTTTCCGGCGAGGCGCAGCGGTGCGTGCGTCGGCCCGCGCGAAGGGCCCTCCCCTGCCCTAGGGCGAGGGCTTCGCACGCAGAGTAGCGGCCGCCGACCGCAGCCCGCTCACGCGACCATCTCCCGCGCCCAGCCGCCCCCGCCCCCGCCATGTGTCCCCAGGGGACACCTGCGCCCGCGCACGAACGTCGCGCCCAGCCCCACCACGCCACGCCCCGCGGCGAGCATCACCGCCCACCGGGAAGGAGGGATGCGACAGCGATGACACTCTGTCGTTTTGCGTTTTATTAATTCCCGTCCGACTTATTCAGTCTTTCAAAGTTTTGGATTTATTCATAATTTCTTTTCTATAAATACGATCACAGATGAACATTACATTTTTGTAGCGATCTTCTTCTTCAGCGATGACATTCTGTCGTTTTGCATTTTATTAATTCCCGTCCGACTTATTCAGTCTTTCAAAGTTTTGCATTTATTCATAATTTCTTTCCTATAAATACGATCACAGATGAACATTACATTTTTGTAGCGATCTTCTTCAGGGCGGAGATGGTTGCGTTCGAGTTTATAAGCTCGTGCGAAGTCCATCTCCACGCCTTTCGCCCTGAGGAAGGTCGCAGAATGGCAGCCGAAACGTTGGCATCTGTGTCGCGGATGCGGCGGCTCCCGACAGCCATGTTGACTCCGGCAGCAGAAGCCAATACTCTAGTTTACATTTTTTACTTTCTCGTTTTACGAAGTACTTCCTAAGAAGAGAAATGTTTGTAATAGTGCGCCAGAAAACAGCGAATTTTCGGCAGAAAAACTCCTTATTTTATTTTACAATTACACAAGAATATGGCGTATGTTAACCCTCCTACTTTTATTAGTATGTACTTTAGAATTTGAATATTTTGTTTACAGTTTGAAAAAATTATAAGCAATTAATGGAGGATGTAATAAAGTCTTAGCATAAAGGTTTTTAATTTTTGGGAGTGGGAAGCTGTTTTTCTATTGGTGGTTATGTTTTCAAAACATGTCTTTTTAAATATATCTATTATTAAGTATCTATTTATTAATTTTTGAATTACTTATTATTTTTTTCTAATATTTAATTTCCGAATGAAAAATAACCTAAATAAAAAATTGACGTAATTTTCACAAGTTAATTGAAGATTCATTCAGGCGCTTATTAAATTTATAAATAAGTTAGCTGAGAAGTGTTATATTTTCATAATACTATTTAATGGTATAATAAAGTTTTCTGTTATCTACTTTTTTGAATGTTAAATCAGTTGAATGTTAAATCTTAAACTGCGTAATTGTTGCAACTGCGTTGTTTTGCAACACGGATGTTTTGTGATTAGATGTTGCATCTCTGGTTGAAGTGGCGGGCCTGAAGGCGCTCACCCTGCGCCCTGCGCAAAGGAAACTCGAGGTCAATCTTTTTGTAACTGTTTTGACAACGTTGACGAATCATCCGTTTCCCCGTCATTTAGATACGGTTCCTTGGTCATCGTCCCAAGATCTTGGTCGAGTACTACCCACTGCACAAACAGCCAAAAATGCCCTTAGTGCACCTCCTTCTTACTTGGCATTCTTTTGGCATTTACTATAATTATTTTTTATCCATCGAGGATTATAATCCAACTTTCTTAGATTACACTGAAGTCGGTCAACAATTTCAATGAAAGCTTGTAGAAGATTAGTCTTCTTTGGTGGAGTTTCGAATTAGTTCATAAACATTCGGGAGAACAAATTGCTCTTTGGTGTTCAAGCTGAGGTTTAACATGCAAAATATCGAAAATGTTAACTATTTTTTTAGTATTAAAGTTAAAGAAGACTTCAATATTTAATTTCATTCTCAAACTCATTCTCATTTCATTCTTAGTTGCCTACTTCAATTAATATAAAAATATAAACATTGATGTATACTATAAGAAATTACAGAATATTGTTACGGAGTGTCTTCTCGTATTGTTCAGTACAAAACTTCGGAAAATAATCTGGCGCCATTTATTATTATTCGTGGTGTTAGTCAAAACTTTGCCAACTGTGAAGATAACACAAATGAATGCACAGAAGGTATCTAAAACCTTTATGGTGAGATGAGTGGAATATCTCAAAAATTAAAATCTTTGCAAAGACTTCTGGCGGAAGTAGTGGCAGTAGTGAGCAAGGCAGCCGCCGCGAAAGGAGTACCGAAGCCTGATGAAGCAAGACTTATCAGGCGCGTTTCTATTGCAGGTGAGCACTCGTGCATTTCAGTTCATTGTCGAGGTAAAAGTGATAGAAATGTTCATCACTTAGCACTTAACTATTTTCGCACATAATGCAATGGTCGGCAAAGTCGTCTTCCTTCGAAATAACGATTGTCAACTTAGTTTCTAAGAGATTCTGATTTTCCAAAAATTCAAAACTGTGTAATAAGCAATTGAGACAGAATATACGTAGTTTAATATTGTGAATGGTAACAAATTGATTGTGAGCAGGTTGTGATGTATTTTGGTAGTTTTAAAAACTAAAGCGTTTGCGTTGTTCCAACCCCCCCTCCCAAAAAAAACAATTCCATAATTATAACAGTATTTTAAATTAATAGAGAATTGTGGAGAAAACATTTAGGAAAATTAGGGAAGCAGTTAGAAAACTAATGGGCATGGTGTAAAGAATTCGTTTGCATGTAATTGAAGAGTGTTTCTTAAGTAGCCGTTTATGTTAAAAATTATCATGGATACAACTTTAATATTATTTGCTTCACCAAGCATGACCTTCCAACACAAAAATAAATGAAAGAACATAATGGCCGTGTTTACGCGCGTGGTTACGTGACAGTAAAACAAAAGAATGGGCATATGACTTCATTTCAAAATCTAGTGAAGTAAAACGACGAATGATTTTACAATGCGAGATCTTGAGGAATAGTTAAAAGTTACCGATCGTAGTACGATATAATCGAACTGACATTGGGTGTTTCTATTGGTTTCTAATCATGCGAAAACTGTCAATCCTGAAGACATCAGCTGACAATCGGATTGCACCTCATGAAGCTCCATTGTCCGATCGCTGCGTGGGAGGCGGCTGTCCTTTTAGCCTTGACCCCGATCAGCGGTCGTCGGGCGGGCGATGGGCCGCGGGTAGGGGCGGAAGGGCAGACGGGCTGCAGACGGCGCGAGCGGATGCTCGAAGACGGAGGGCACGTGGCGGCGCAGCGGTGGGGGCGGGGGAGGGGGAGCGGGCAGAGGGGAGTGGAGGGGGCCAAGGAGAGACTCGAGACAAGGGGCCCAACGCAACAGATGACGCGCACCGCCGCCGCCGCCGCTCCCCCTCCCAATGCCCTTCGTAGTAGTCGTAGTAGTAATCCCTTATCGCATATTCCCCCCCGATAACAATGGGGAGGAATAATTGGGAGCCACCGGAACATTAACATAGGCCCGCGGCGCGCCCCCTTCCCCCCTGGCGATACTATCTCCGCAGGAGGAGGGGGTGGGAGGGCGAGGTGGCAGGGGGGGGGGGCGGATGGCTCGTGGCAAGCCAGACAGGCCGCCTTCGCTTCTCTTCCGTCCACTTCTTCGATCAAGCCCTCAGCAAGAAATCGGAAAAGCAGCAATTCCTAAACTTTATTTTCTGACCTTTCTTTTTCTTGTGGAGCTCGAACTTCACACTTCACCCTCGTCTTCATTTTCATTTTTAAAGTCAAAGTTTTATGTAAATATTTGCTATGATGGACAGCATCATCATCATCATTATTATTATTACTATTGTTTCTCTTTGAATAATTACTGTAAAATTTCTTGAGAAAGTCTCCTAGAAATTACTTGTACCATGTGAACAGGTTTATTTCCTCTTAAAGTGACATTTTGCCCGTAATTACTTGAAACGAGATCGTCTGTACCAAGGATTATTATTAAACAGAAAATTTGCTATTACATCGACGAGTACTATAATAAGTCCCGGAATATTGCTATATAATGATATCGAAGTAGTTACACGAAGTCCCCCCAAGATGAAATCAGGTTAGCTAATTGAAAAAGGAGTAAATAAAGCCAACGAAGGGGATGTCAACATACGTAGCAATTAATGTAGAATGATCTTGAAGTTAATAATTATCTTGTCCTTCGCAAGAAGAAGATAAAGACTTGGAATGACAAAAACAAGTTTTTTTGTTGGAAACAAATGAAAAAACGAACTGCACCTGAATGATGTATTTATATATTCCATTCGCAATTAATCCTGATACTTGACGCAGTCTTCAGGTCAGAAATGGAAAATTATGTTGTTCTGATGGACGCTTTTTGTTAAGTTTCCTTTGCGAACTACCTTGAACATTATTTACCCGATACTGACTGCATTTCTGAGGTCGCAATCGAAGCTTCCTAAATCGAGTCCTCCAGGTCTAGCTTCGAGTCCTCCGGGTGGTGGATACGCGTATTAGTCAAGTTGCTGCGTACATTAGACTATATAAGACCAGGTGGTCATCTGGTCATTCGTTTCTGCGGTTTCCTCTGATCAATTTCAAGCGGATGCTGGAGCAGCACTTTCAAAACGGTGTACCGACCGCGATGACACCTTCCGTTCATATCCCACCTCCACGTCCAACCCAATTGCCCATGCCCATAAATATACTCCCCTTCCCACGGTCTAAAAGAGGACAGTACTGCAAGTACGTGACTGTCAGACCAAAGACCATGGAGAGATAACGACCTTGTGGAATGAGGTCCTCTATGACTTCTGCTACAAGTAGAACATACACGAGTTGCTTCATGTAGACCAACATCTACTGCAAAAATCACTACTGTAGATGGAGAGATGGCTGGAAAATGAGTTGGCCAAACTTCGACATCAATTAACTCGAAACGATTGAAAGTCAGCAGGAAACAAGCCACTCCAAAGAGTCTATTGCTAGAACGGGGAGGGAAATGGAAGCGTCGTTCGCAGACCGAGAAGTGGAGCAACGGAACCGGACCCGCCCTGCTCCGTGCAGGTGACCGGGGGGAAGGGCGCTGGTGCGCGGAGGCTGATTCGCGGGGCGGCTCGCTCGCCCGTGCGCGCCCCGGCAGCCAATGGCGGCGCCCGGCGCATCGCGCTTTGTCTCCGTTCAAAGGCCGCCCAGCGCACCATCGCCAGGGGGCGCGCCCCATTCAGGAGACGTCACCTTCGCGCAGGGCGTAACGCCGCGCCGCCCCGCCTGATACCGATCCCCTGCGCTGCCCGCCGCCTGGCGCTTTTCATTGCGTCGCTTTTTAACCCGCGCCCGCCACAACGTCGCTCGCTCGCTCTTTTAGAGAGGTTAGGCCGCTGTTTCTGAAGAAGCACGTGTTATTTTTTTTACACAAATGCTGCTGCGATAATTGGAGGACTGTTTCTTGACACATTGATGTTCTATTTTTTCACGCTATTCTATATTTACAATTTCATTGGCTGATTCGCATACGCGATACCTCAAAAGCGTTTTGTTATCGCTCTTGTATTTGGTTCATGATGCATTATTGACAAATATTTAAATCATATCTATCCCTATTGAACTTCCAGTTAAATAATACAATAGTGCTGGTGCCATTAATCAAAAACACTAAATTCCTTTTATGTTCGAGAATACGATTTAATTTATTAAAATAAATTATAGGAACTTATCAACATGTTACACAATTCAGAATATAATTTGTGTATGTTGGAACACCTTAACCTCCAACCCCTCCACTGACCTACGAACCAACCTGCCACTAGCGGACAATAGCCCACCTTAAGGGCACCGGTTCTAAAATAGCGGCTTCCGAGAAGGCCGCGCCATCGACTGCGGACCGCGCCACAATCAGCCCTGCCAGATCGCGGGCGATTTCCTGCGCCGCCACTCTCGCTGAATAATTTGCTTGCGGGATTCCGCGAACGGTCAGTGCGCGAGTCAAGGTTGCGGGCGGCGGCGGCGGCAGGGCAGGTGGCAGACAACTGTGCAAAGGGATTCCGCGGCCGCCGCTAGGCTTCTCTGTCAGTCGGAGCCGCGTTTGAAGCGGGTGGGCACAAGCTTTTTCTGTGCCTTTATGCTTTTCCGATGTACTAAATTGTGGGGCATACGAAAATGGCAAATAGCTTTCACGTTCAATGGTGGTGCGGGATTTAAGAGCCGATTCTATTGATGCTGAGCGAGTTTTGACCTGTTAATGTCTTGTGCAAGCAAGGTCTGTTAATCGGTGTACTTTGTTGAGAATTTATGTTTGTAAACATCTCTCCTGTATAGCCAGAAAGAAATGCCAATATCTCAACTTGCGATATTAGTATCTGCCAAAAAAGAACTATTAATATCTGCCCAAAACAACAAAAAGCCAAATTCTAGTGTTCATTTCTCGATTTCTTCTGACGAGCAACGATACATTCAAAATTTGATAGCGCGACCTCACCTTCGTTCGTCGACACCATTGACCTCGGGAATTTTTCCTTTCGGAGGAAGTTCCCGTCTTCTGGCTGCCACGCCGTTCGGCCAAGATTTCCATCGCCGCTCCATTTCCACTTCTCCTCCGCCCCCGCCTCCTCCGCGCGCGGCCAGTTCCGGTGGGGTTGAGGCGGCGGCGGCGGAGCGGCGTGAGGGCCACATGACGCCCCCGCCGTCGCCGCCGCCTGGGCTGACCGTTAAAGAAGTCTGGCCAGCACCTGCCGCGTCGCTATGCGGGCGCACGCGCCGCCCGCACGCGAGAGCTGCCACCCACCCCCTTCCCCCACTCCCGTCACCCCCCCCGCGGTCATTCCAGCCACCCACCGCCCGCCCGGCAGGTTTCTCCGACGACGCCCGAACCTCGACGCCCGCCGGGGCTCATGTTTACGAACTCTCCACGCACGCTACGCCGAAAGGAGAATCATTGGGTCCTCCTCACGTACACTTGTTATTTTTTTTATTTAATTCTTATAATACCCTCTAAGGACAGCGACTTCTTTATTACTCTACTTCATGAATATATGAAATTCAGATTCTGCTTGATTGCTGTCAGTCCATTAATGGCCGCCGTATACGCGTTATCTGTAGGATTTTTTTCTATTTCTAAAAACATCGTAAATAACAGAAATTAAAATTTTATTTTGTTTTTATTGTTTATTTTGTGAGCAATGGGAATTTGTTATATTCTTCTACACTGACAAAGAGTTATTTTTGTTTACATGACGTATATTTTGCTTCAAGAATAGCTTAATAAACATTTTACGTGTTTACTCAATTCCTTTTATAAAAAATCTCGGTGTTCGACAACTAGAGCAAAATCCTGACAGGAACAAACATTACGCTTATATAAGAAAACTTTGAATATCCACTGTCTCCATTGCTTTACGTTAGTCGCTTACATTGTGCTATCCACAAAACACTCCCCTGGCCATTTTATTATTACATCTAACGAAAACGAAAAGGAGAATTTGCAGAAGCGAAACTCGACCCCGTTCTGGTTTCCCTTTTCACTGCGCAGGTAGAGGGGCCCTAACGGATCCGAGGAGGCTGAAGAATGCGCCCATTCTAGAGTGCTTTAAAAAACTGGGTGTTTTTTTTTATCCCTGGACTGGTTAGCAACTGTATCTTTAGCTGCCCGAAAATTCACAAAAGACGTCAAACGTCAAGACATCATCGACGAGACCAACTCCGAGCAGTACCGTTGAACCAGCTGCAGCAAGCAGTGCGTCAGTACCAAGTGAAGGCATTTCCTCAAACTTCCTGAAGGGTGGAAATTCCTGGACGTTGTAACAGTCTCTGTCAAAATATGTTTTTGTCACCATGACCTTCCAGTATTTACTCCCTTCTCTTGCCCCGTTTATCCACTCGCACACAAACTATAATTTGACAATACATTTGCGTAACAATGATAAGTCACATATTCCATAATAACCCATCAGTTGTACGTACTCTCACTATCTGATTCTCTTTTAAGTTATTCGAGTGAATTAAAGAAAAACATTAGAGGAAAGTTATAAGGAATGTTCCAAGCTCGAACATTGAAAAGGTTGTCACTAATTAAGGTAGATTACAAAATCAGTAAAATGACATTATTTGAGTCCTCAAGTAGAATTGTGTTTAATTGAATTTTCACAAAGTCATCATGAATCCATAACTTAACAGTTAAGATGTTGGACCTGAAGAGCAGAATCGATCTAATCGAAGCGGTTGCGATTCGCGCGCGCGCCGCATCCGCGGTAGGCGATCGCAGGCGCCCGGCAGCGGCCGGAAGAGCCTGGCTGTGCGCCCGCAGCGAAATCCGAGCTCCGTTCGCCGCCCGAGGAAACACGTCGACTTCCAGGAAGGCCGCAGGCGCGGCGCGCGGGCTGCGATTCCCAGGCCGCGGCGACACACGCTCGCCCGTCGCTCACGCTCTTTCACGCTCCACTCACGCTCACACGACATAAATACTTTCATGCTCCACTCACGCTCGCCCGCCATTCATGCTCTTTCATGCTCCGCTCACGCTCATCCGACACAAATGCTTTCAAGCTCCACTCACGCTCGCCCTCCGCTCACGCTCTTTCGTGCTCCACTTACGCTCGCCCTCCACAAACGCTCTTTAATGCTACACTTACGCTCACCCGCCACTCACACTCTTTCATGCTCCACTCACGCTCGCCCTATACAAACAACATTCTCTTGGACACCGTGCCGATTTTCCGCTCACATAAAGCGAGAAGAATTCGTGATTCGTGTATGCTGCATTTGGGCCCGTAGTGGAAAACATCTCAAGCTGGAATTCAGTTTGCTGTAGCGAAGTGGACGCTTAAATGTAACTGCATAGATAGTTCACTCAGTAAGGAATCAGTTTAATCAAATATTTCCCTTATTCATATAAACAAGTTATATCCAACTAGAATGCAAACGTCGAGTTTTAAATACTACTTTTTTATTCTCTCGTCCTCACTCCCTGCCTCTCCACATACGCTGTCATTCCAAACGCACTCCTTCACAGATGCTGTGAAGGAGTGCGTTTGCCCTCGTCGCGTTCGTCCTCCGTTGCATATGTACGCTCTCCGTTCACACTAAAGATCGCTCGAGCTGCCGCTCAATGTCAATATCACTAAATCTTCGGACAACCTTAGGACTAACGCACATATGTTTTATTTCTGAATTTTGGGAACAATGGACTCCTCAAGGCATCTGAACACTTTCCCGAAATGGAAGAACGTGCTCGTCGACAGACTGTAAACACATCGAGAAATAACTGGAAAAATAAATTAGTACGGTTATTTATCCAGAAGGGAAACTGGTATTAACTCAGCCAATTTCTTTCTATACTTTGTAGCATGTATTCAGCTAGACAAGCTGTTGTACACATTTTGTAAGAAAGTTTTAATAGTTGTCAAACAAAGCAAGGTGTCGCCTCTCCGACATCGATTTTTTAGAAGAAAATGTTTATTATAAATGAGAAATCATACTTATTATTTCAACTGATTATAATTTTTAGAACCTTTTTATAAATCACTTTCCTATCAGTTTTAATAGTAAATTATTCATCATAATTAAGAAGAAATCGTAGCCACAGAATCTTTTTAATGAACATGTTCGGAAAATTGTATAAAATCCAATGTGCTTCTAGAATATTTTCAGATGGTGCTCAAGAACGTTTCGCCGGCAAAGTATAATTTCTTGGGAGTAAGATCACACACAAAGAGCGAATCAAACCAAGAACATCCATCTCGAGCTTACGGCGAAGACGCTGTCCCCAAAGCTACCCCTGCCGCCGGGCGCGGGGTGGGGTTGGGTGGGGTGGGGTGGCGTGGGGGTGGGGAGAGCCGGCACGCGCCGGCGCCCCCGCATCCGGCCGTCGACCCTTCCACCCCACCCCCTCCGAGCGCTTTAATTCCCCCTCCCACAGCCGCCTCCACCCCCGCCGCCGCCGCCCTCCTCCCTGTTCGGCGGGCATGGACGTGAAAGGCTGGTGAGGCCGTCGCCCGGGGCCTCTCCGTCTTGGCGCACGTGAAAGACACCGTCGGCGGCGGCGACGACGGGCGACCTCTCGCTATTCTCCGGCCGCGCCACCCTCCCCCTCACTTCGCCCTCGCTCTCGTTTCGGCGCGCGCACACCTGGCCCGCGCACAAAGGGCGCGCAGGAGGGCCGGCGGGCGGGCGGGCGGGCGGGCGGGGCCCGCGGCGAAGGAGTCGCCCTTGCGATTGTCGACTCGCGCAAGCGGCCGCCGCCGCCGAGGTGTTGCACAATGATTGCGCTCCTTGGGCGGAGGGGGGGGCGAGGGACGGAGGCTGCAAAGACGTCGCCAGCGAGGGGAGCCTTGGGGAACTCCTAGCGGCCGGCTGCGGCGCGGGGGCGAGGGTGCAGACGAAAAGGGGGAGCCGCACAATGCGCGGCTTCTTGAAGGACCCGCGGCGGAGCGGGGGGCGGGGGAGGAGCGGGCGGACGGCCCGTGAGTGAGCGGGGGAGGGGTGGGGAGCGCGGTGTGGCGCGGGGCGGCGCGCGACTCGCGTGGCTGGCGCGTGTCGCCTTCGCCTCCGCCCCCTCAGAGGCTTCGCGTAGGCGACGGCTCTTCGTGTTAGCGATACGTCTTCGTGTCCCCAAGCGATCTCTATTAGTATTCCTGTTTATAACATCCTACGCTTTGACGAAGCTAATTAATGATATTTTATTTGCATACTAATGAAGACCTTTTTTCGTGTCCAGAAAACGTGAACTATTGCACTATTAGAAATGAACCTGTGACACATGTTATGAGGTCCACAGTCACACGTGGTATGTAGCGAGTGAGAAACTGTTCGTACCAGGTATTTTCTCCAGAACCTTCTTAAGAGAGAACTAACAAAGTACAGAAACACTGATGGCAATTCCAGCCAATTTTTTTAACGAAACTGCACGTAGAACCAAGTACACAACGTCTAATTACTTTGCAGATATCGGACGAAAGTTAAACACTACGGGGATAATACTTCGATATATTACGAATTAAATTGTAAAATCAAAGGTTTATTGTGTTTACAGATACATTATAAGACAACAGTGTGATTTGCATAGCGAGGGGAAGTGAACTCCATTGTGTATTATGTACGTCCAGCAACTGCTGACAAGAACTGCTCAATATTGAGTTTTTTTAGAGGACTCCCAACACCGCGCAGACGGCCGAGCCCCGAAGCGGCTGCGGCGACGGAGCGGGATTGCGGCGAGGCCCGCTGGCCTAGAAAACGGCCAGACGGCGCACTTCCGCCGCCGCCGCCGCCGCGACCTCGCGCAAAATTATTCGCTGGGTCACTGTGTCCTCCCGCAACGCGAGGCGCCAGCCGGCGCGGCGAGGCGGCGGGCACGTGCGGTCGCGCTGGCGGTCAAGGTTGCGCGGCGCAAGGCTCCGCGGCCGGCCGGTCAGGTGAGCGAACCGGCAGGCGCGGCAAGGAGCCGACGGGCAATTACGCTCACGCGAAAAAGAAAAGTGGAAGTAACGCCATGTATCGATTATTCAAAGGTGCGTGCCGCCTTATTCCTCATCAAACTGAACTGCGCGAAATCGACGATGGGAAAAAAAGACAACGTATGAAAAAAGATTCCGAGAAGAATCGAGATGTTTGCCGAAGCTGCACGTGGACTCTAGATGCCGAGAAATGGAATGCAGGGGGCAAACAGCGAATAGGACGTTTGAAAAATGTTCTATAGAAAGACAATTAGGGCACCCAAAAATTAAACACAGAATGAAATGGTCTGGTGATTGTGAACAACTCACATTAAAAGAAAGAAGAAAAAAAGAAGAAATATACCTGCGGAAATTGAAAACCTAGATGCTAGGCCCTTTGCTTTATATTACTGCGTTGTACACCCTTCCTTTATCTCGTCACCGCAAAGGAGACTTAGATAACAAAAGTACTTTTTCTAGCTCGCGTTTCCCCATCATCATTATCCGATTCCCTTTCCCTCCGTCGTTTCCTCGCTCGCCTCGCCTTCTTCGCTTCGCCTCGGCGTGGGCGCTGGCGGCGCGTGGCCGCTGCCCGGTAATTAGCCCCCGCGCTTCCTCCCGCACGCCATATGCCCTGCCCCCCCCCTGCCCGTCCCCCGCAGTCCGCTAGGGCTAGCGGGAAGGCAGCGCCCCCACTAGGACAACGCCACTTCCGCCCCGATCGCTCAGCCACACGCCGAGCTTCCTTAAGCCGGAGGCGGAGCGAAAGGTTGGTTACGCTAGCGGCTTTGCTGCAGGGCGTACTTGGGTTTTTATTTCTTGGCGCGTGTGGGCCTGTCTTCGCGATGGAATATCTCACAATATTTCGCACTCTTCTCGGTCGTGTCGCTAGATGTCGCATGATCACGACCGCATCGAGCATGCTAGCGATCATGCCACATCTAGCGGCACGGCCGAGAAAGATGCGAAATGCCGTGAGATATTCCATCGTGAAGACAGGCCCTCACGCGCAATGAAAGAAAATCCCAAGTTTAGCAAGGAAATAATAAAACGAACAAATTGCCAAATAAAGCTTGTTCCAGAGCACACTCCGCATGAGGCAACATCGCTCGAGACAACCAAGAGAATCAACACAAAATTCGGTAGATGGCAGCCCAGTACGACATAATTTTTAGTTCACCATGTCGTCATGGGCGAAAATCTTTTCTTTCTTTCTTTTTCTGCTTAGGTGTATGCGACGAGTTCAGAAACGTTTCAAACATACGGAAGACACGGATCGAAAGACTGAATATAATTGAGTTAATCATTATAATGATTAAGTTAATTCCAATTTAAAATAATTTGTCTTTTTACCACGGGACTCTGAATAAGTAATAAGCGAATTACTCTGAAACATTTCGGAATACCTATCTTAGATTTTTGAAACAATACGAAATTCCTAGAATCCTTCTTTCTTTCTTTTCTGACAGCTACTTTTTATATCGGAAAGGAAGACGCACTTTCTCTGTTCATTCCCGAGTAGGCAAATTCCAGAGCCAAGAGTTCAGAATATTCGTAAATATTAGTCACAAGATATCAAATTCAAATATTAGTCCTCCTCTTAATAGACAACACAGCAGTTCCCTCGTAGTTCTGCTAAACTTATGTTAGGAGAATTCACATCCAAAATTAAGCCGTTTCTGCACTGTTTGGAGCGCAACAGACAATTATGTAAGCAGCGAAGCACACAGTAATCCGATTGCATGTGCTTAGATTATTTTTGTGTGGATCGCAGACGCTGTCTCACCAAAAAATACCACGGGAGCATGTGTTACTGCCTCTCTCCGATACTCTCATAACAGGAAAAATTAATTTTCTGATATCGAACACATGACAGAGTAATATCAGCTGATCTGTCTGTCTGTCTGTCTGTCTGTCTCTCTCTCTCTCTCTCTCTCTCTCTCTCTCTCTCTCTCTCTCTCTCTCCCTCTCCCTCTCTAATTCTTTTTTTAATTTGGAATTTTTTGATACGATAAGTACTTAATTCTTATACAGATAATTTGTTTCTGTTCGTCTGAAGTTTTAGAACGCGTTCCCACGCTGCAGGGAATTCGGTTTTCCATTAAGGAACACTCATTCGTTCAAGACGCTAAAAACAGCAGGCAATTTTACAAGATAACCGGTGAAACTCAGAGAAGGGTATATGTAAAACAGATAAAAGCATTTGAAATATTTTAAAGCTAAGTGTGTTGGGAATCTAATCAATGCACGCTAAGAACAAACCATTAGATAAAGAAGAGAAAGACAAAAAGTGCGATGTGTCACGTGTCAACATTTTTCACGCGACTCCTTATCCATAAAAAGAACTAGGGCAGCCTCTCTTCTACAGTGTTCCTCGTAAACTAAGCACTGGAGGAATCTCAAGCATGTGTGAAGCGGGCAGGTGCGAAACCTGACTGAACTGCTTCGAAAACCTGGATACGGAGATCTGGAAACGAGGAGCATAATGATAAGAAATTAGCCTTAAAAGAAAATAAGAAAAATACATGTGTATGCGATGTATGTGTTAATGTTTCCAATGCCTTTTCGAATATATTTAGTTACAAATAGCAACTATGGACTCTTCGTATTTATCGTTAGTGGATCTATTTTATAAAAACTAACCTCCGCGATTACATTGCGTCAACACTTCCCTCTTTCTCACCCTCTCACGTACATGATAAACACTCAACTGATTCATCCCTACAACTCTCCTACTTAATCGCTGGTGTCAGAACTTGAAGACGTCAGAGGCTGCAGACCATTAAATAGGAAGTCGCCGATGGGGCGAAGGAAGGGCTTAGGTTAGAGCTGCCACGACCTCTCCGGAGAGATGAAAATAAAATGGAGTAAACGATGGGCGCTCGGGCCCTTTGATCGCTACAGCAGCCGAAAGTTCTGGTTAGCGGCGGCGCGGGGCGGCGCGGGGCGGCGCGGGGCGGCGCGGGGCGGCGCGGGGCGGCGCCGGGGCGGTGCCGGGGCAGGTGGCCGGGGCGAGCGGCCGCGCGCGTGCATGGTTGGTGCCCCGGGGGGGGGGGGGGGAGACGGCGACGCCAGCGCGCTCTCGTTTTTATTCCTCCTGCGCCTTCCGTATGCAACGGGCGGCGCTGCTGCGCTCATTTGCATACAAGTAAAATCCGGTGCACAGATGCCCAACGGGCACAAGGCACCGAGCCCCCTACGACCGGAGGGGGTCATGGCAGGTTCCCCTTCTCACTACAGCCCCCTGCGCAGCACCCTGCAAACCCCGATTGCAGTCTCTTGCACTGACCCAATGGCTAGATCCTACACCATCATCCGTGCTCAAGGAGCTAATATATATAGCGAACGCATGCACAAATTTGAGAGAGAACTTTTTAGCAATAGGATACTAGACAATCATAACCAAACCAGGTCAGAACAAACCAATACCTAATACCTAAGAGAAAGTCTTCCATATATTAGAAATTTTGCACTGCGCAGTGTAAAACGTGAATAACAATCACGTGACTAGTAGTATGTGATTTGTAATACCCTGCAATAGCGAAGCAATGCCGTAGTATGAAAAGAAAAAAAAAAAAAAGAAAAAAAAAGAAAAAAAAAATATATAAACGAACTGACATAATACTCATAACCAAAGAAATGTTAAAAGAGAAATGGCTAGTAGAGTGATTGCCAAGGCATTCGTTCACACAAGCTAATCTCACCGGGATTGGCGATGTGTTAAGAACATTACACGGCCCTGCAACTTTTAGAATCTTAAATAATTTACGTACGCTAAAGCAGTTTTATACGCAGGTGGTGTTCCCTACGCTTGAGTAGTTCCGCCCCCAAACGAGTGCGAGACAGCCGTCCCATTCGTCAACTCTATGAGACTCGCCCTACTTTATCCGCAGGCGATACATCTATAAGAAAACAGAAACCGCAGATAGCAGAGTGAGTTCTGTTTATGTATGCTTGCAGTCAGCGAGACAGAATAAAGTTCATCTAAAAATGCGCAAATTTTATGCACTATTTTAGAATGAGGTAGTCGTAGAACTGTCAAATTCAGACTCTCAGACTGCAGATCTGCAGGTGATGGTTGACCCATTGGAACTTAAGAAGGTTTTCAATAATACAAATCTTGATGAAGACACATTTCAATGCTATTCGCATTCCAATTCCAACGCCTTATCAATTTAACATATTACGTGTAAGTTTGATACGCCTACACATCCCCTGATTAAAAAATTCAAATTATTATTATTAGTTGTCTTAGAATAGATCTTACTGGGAGATGATACTACAATAAATATATCACCTACCAATTATAGTTGTTGCAGGAGCCTCATCTTCAAAGTAGAACTTTTTTACTCTATGGAAATAATTAGGTAACTGCAAAGATTTTTTTTGTAATGGGACTTAATTTTCAATGATATATTTAAAATAAAAGAGATAATAATGTGAGTACAGACCAAATTCGATAGCGTAATAAAAAGCTTAATACTTAGCTGACTCCACAATGTGTTGTTTTGAGAACAAAACATTCATGATTATATGTTATAAGTCTTATCGCGTAATAGTGCCGAAGTCGTAAAATTAGGAAACTGAATGTCCATCACCACGGTGATGGCCTTTTCAGTCTTTTGTTACGGTTGGCACGAGCCTGCCGGGAGTATTATG
Source organism: Gryllus longicercus (assembly GCA_038098605.1). Taxonomy (NCBI): domain Eukaryota; kingdom Metazoa; phylum Arthropoda; class Insecta; order Orthoptera; family Gryllidae; genus Gryllus; species Gryllus longicercus. Next base: position 571,574 of record JAZDUA010000596.1, on the reverse strand, counting down.
AACTAATTTCTGCTTTGTCATGGCATCCCTTCCTCTAATGGCCCTTGCTCTTTGTTGAAAACGGCGCGAGACGCCACTATAAGGTACAGTCACTGTCCGTTCAAAAGCGCGAATGACTTGTTTCAGTTGTCAGGAAATGAACAGCCTAACCATTACTTCTGCCAACGCGCAATACATGTTTAGCATAGGTGTATGCGACAAATTAAAAAACGTTTCAAACTTCGGAAAGACACGTATCGGAAGCCTGAATATAATTTAATTAAAAATAATCATATTATTTAAAGTAATTCTAATTCAAAATAAATTATTTGTCCTCTTACCGTGCGATTCTGAATAAATATTAAGCGAATCACTCTAAAAAAGTTCGGAATACCATCTGAGATTTTTAAAGCAATATACGAAATTCCTAGTGTATTCACAATCACTCATGACATATACCATAAATGGTTTCAAAAAGTTACCCTCTCTTGAAACTACGTTAAATTCAGTATTGATAGTATCTTCAAGTAGTAAAATCCCCCACCAGAACTTGATGGAAACAATATGAAAACGAGTAGTATTATCACGTGAGCACTTCGAACAAACTATGCATAACTTTTTGCACGGACGATACACTATTTCTCACTTTCATGGTGTTTTCTCTCATTTTGTCACATTTATGATAATACGCACACTACATGAATTTTATCACCCTGATTCGTTTCATCAAGGATTGCAAACGAACAATCCCGCCCATTGGGAGAGGGAAGGCACCCATGTGGAGAGGGAAGAACGGTCTACAAGGAGATGGAGAAGACAGGAAAATCGTGGAGGGAAGTTACAGGAACAGAGGCTAATCGAGTTAGATGGAAGTCTCTGACCGTGATACTAAGCTCCTCGTGGGAGCAATGGCAAAGAAAGGGACAGCAAAGGGTCAGTCCTGTCTGTGACGCGCCGTCAGGAGGTGCGGGCGGACAGCGTTTTCCCGGCCCCGAATTTCGACGGGGCGCGTGGCCTCGTCGGCCGCGGGCAGGAAGTCGTCGGCGGGCCCAGCTGCCTGCGCCGAAAGTGAAACCCGCGACAGGAGACGGCGCCCCCCCCCTCTTCTTCCACTCCCCGCGACTGGGGGCCCGCAGGGCCGAAATGGGCCTCAGCTCGCACAGCCAGGAACATTCAGTCAAATAAACAAGAAAAATTGAATTGAAATTGTTTTTATATTATTGAACCGATAGATGGACATTACGCAACCAGAGGGACGTAAAGCCAGTCTAACGATCTGGATCCGGTAAAAACAATTGAAAGATAGAAATTGGCCAAAAAGATTAGTACACTCTTGTTACAAGAAATGGATTTACTTATTAAGCAATACATTATTTAATGCTTTTACATAAACAATGTTCCCTACAGTTATAAGATATTAAATCTGAAAATTTATATTTCTAAAAAATAGCCTCCTTTGGTATTTAAATTATAGGACGAAAGTTGTCATAACGATATTTTCCTTTATATAGCTTCTGGCGTTCAAAAGTAATTTACAAAGAATAATCAGAGCCCAGAAAAAAAATCATGCACGAAAGAGACCATTGTAACACAGAATTAAACATGTCAATACTAGAAAATTACCTGTGTAAATTATGGTATTAGCATACGGTTTCTCATTAAATTCTAGAAAAATGTCTCAGATATTCTAGCTCAATGAAGTCATACAATCAGCAACAATTTAAATAAGCACGTTATACTCCGAAATAATATTAATCATGCATATGAATCAATTTCTTTTATAACATTCAATAATGTTGAGCTAACGTCTTTGAAAAAGTGAGCGCGGAAAGTTTTATGGATCCAAGTAAAAACTTATCCACCCATCTCCGCTGCTTTAATAAAGCAATAAATATTGTCTGGGGTGCATTGCGACTGCTGCCCTACATGCGGGGTGTCTGGAGGGCAGTGGGAGGGGGTGGGGGCTGCGAGCTACACAGGGGGGAGGGGGCGGGGGCGGCGCCGACAGACAGGCGGCGGGCGGACAGCGGAGGCGGCCGAGCCACGTGGAGCCGACACCTGCCTGAAGCCCCCCTCCCCCTCCTTCCCTCCCGCACCGCGGCTCAGTAGTCTCAAGGCATTTAAAGAGGCGGCGGCGGCAACGGGGGCGGCGGCACGCAAGCGCGAGTCTGCGAAAGGCGCCGTGAGGGGCGGGCGGGGGCGGGGCGGGGATCCCAGCTGCGTCAGCGCAGAATTCTGCGAGGGGATTTAAAACGGGTTTCGCGTTCGCTGTCTTCCAAGATAGAGACCTGCGATCGTCTGCAATCGAAGGAGCACAAAGAGGGAAGTGTTTCTTTGGGAATTGTGGGCAAACTGATTGATATGTACACGGTCAAGCAGAAATGTCACGCTCAGAATGCGAGTAACAGATCTTCAATTTGAATTTACAAATATTACACAGGCAGACATACATACATACATACATACATACATACATTCACACTCACACACACAAAAGGAAGTTGTCAGTTACAAAGACTTCACTTATGCTTCTCTATAAAAGTCGACGCGCTGAATCCGAATGTGAAGCCAGAGTTGCATCATCATACTCCAGTTTTCTTTTAAATCGAAAAAAAGAAAAAAAAACTGAAAATGTAAATTTATTATTTACTATTCATAACCATTAAAAAAACTGGAAGGTTGTGGCGCATTTCAGCTCGTCGACATACCTAGAAAAACACAAGTCAAGTCTTTGCGTCTTTATTAATTTTGTGTCCCTGTGATACTTTTACTGTAAGGATAAATATAATTCAACACATATTTTTTTGTAATTTTAAGAACAGTTGTACCAAAAATTCATTCATTTTAAAAACTGGATTGATTTTCATCTTCAAATACGTGGTAAACTTAGGTTAACTTGAAAGCGCCTCGAAATTTAAAATCAATAAACAAATTGATATATAAACAAAAAAGAGAATGGCTACTTTTAAAGAAAGCAATATTATATATTATTGGAGAACAGTTCCGGCGTTGTCGAGGAAGTCAGGATTCCCAATATATCAATATCAGTGTGCACTCAAGAGGAACTGCGCTTCCATTGAGTCACGGTCAACAGAGCGCAGCTTGGAGCGAGGCAAAGAGTCGCGACCGCTTCATCCGTCCGTTCCGTTGAGGCGTGTCGCCGTCGCGCGCCCGTGTCGGCTGCGAGTGCCGGATGACGGATGGCACCCCTTCGGGGGGCGGGCGGCCGATCGCCTCCAATTAGCGACGTCGGGGGCCGGGGCCGGGGCTGCGCGAGAGTCTTGGCTTTCGGCGCCCGCATCGCCGAGTCCTCTGCCTTCTTGGCTTTGTGATTGGGGTCCGCCTCACCCCACCCCTCCTCTCCTCTCCCTGAGCCATTTCGCACTAAAGGCCCGCGCCTCATTAACCAGCCGCCGCCCGCCTCGCCAGGGCCCCGCGCCCGGCCGCCATGTGGGCAGGGCACCGGAAATTAGGCCAGGGTCGCCATTTCCCTTAATTCGTATCCTTCCATCTAGATAACCACACTCACTACTCCCTTTTTAATGCACGGGAGCTCCTTTTTAAATATTATACAACACGTTTATTGCACTTGCGCTGTCGGCACGTGCTCGAAAGGAACCCTCAAAAATCCCCCTGGTTGGGATGAACACGGGCGGTGTGTTCTCCTAATAGAAGACTACTACTCACGTGCATGGATGCAGTCGATAGGGATGAACACGTAATGTAGAAATAAACTTACTTTTCAAGCACTAAAATGAACTTTATAATTACAATAAATAAAGGAGTTTATATTATAAACAAAATGTACATCCCCGTGTTTATCAGCGATATACACAACGGGGGATGAATGATATAATACAAAATAATCATTTTTAGACAAAGGATAGAATTAATAACCTTTTGTTCACGACTGTAACCATTCGTAAGACCAAATTCGAAAAGAAGATAACCCCTAGCCGGAATTCAAAAAAATATAATCAATGTTTGTGGGAGGGTTCTGAATAAGGCAAACCCATTAGAAAAGAGGAATGAAACTACCCGATTCTTAAACAAACCGAGCGAAGTGGCTGAGGGCTTTGTGCGCTGACTTCTCATTCAGGAGGCCGGAGTTCACTCCCCGTGCCGACCATCATGACTGGGGTTTTCGGTCATCCAGACGAACGCTGGAATGGTTCTACTCAAAGCCACGACCGCGAAACCGGCGTCGCTAGCCGAATTCGTTAACTACGTGAAGTCACGGATTCCAGACAGCGCCGGTCCCTGGTTGGGTGACCGAACGGGATCTAATGGCGCCGAGGCCGCTTGCCCGTAAAGGAACATATAATAGTTAAATATAGAAATACAAATACAAATTCTTAAAGAAAGCATTGAGGCTGATTTCACTCCCGAAGCCACTCGCGCGCGCCTCGTACCGCGAGTGCGTGTGGGCGTGGGGGCGGCGCAGCGCAGGAACGGGGCGCGTGCGGGCGGCGGCGCAATGAACTAAGTTTACACCGCGTTCGAGCGGCAATTTCCGGCCGCCTCCGGACACGGCTGCCGCCTGCCCCCCCCCCACCGCCCGCCCCCGCGCAGCGCACTGGGCCGAAATGGGCCAAAGGGAAAAAGCCACAGGAAGAAACAAAAACAAAAAGCCCGGACGCCCAGACGCGATGCGGAAGCACTGGTGCAGCAGCTACGGCTTCCATTTCCTCTCGAAATCTATTTCTAAATTAGGCTTCGATGAGGTGTTTTGCCAATGAGGCTTCGAGTAATATTATTTTCATACGGTGCAGAATGTTACAGAAAGGAGCCCGTTTCTGGGAATAAACATTGCTGTTGTCTGTGGTCAGGCAATTTCCTCATGGCGAATTTTTTAGTGTTTGATTATTTAATACGTAATTTTAAAGAAGTAAATCAACGATTATGAGAACAAAATGAAATTTGTAAGTCTTTAAGTTAAGTAATTCACAAATGTGGGGATTCCAAGCTAACTGATCGACACCATCGATACATCACGCGTAAAACATCACTATCGTAAATCTGCATAAAAGGGACCACTCCTAAAGCCGGTATCCTATTTAATTAGTGATAGGTTTTGTTCTATGACAACTTGTTCACACCAATCTACGAGGATATTCGTACTACCATAAAAACCAAAACCTAAAACAAATCGCAATTCAAAACAGTGAGGAGTGGGGGAGTGGGCGGTGCTCCCGTGGTGACACCAATTAAAAATTTTTGTAGTTCGTTTTGGATTATTTATTAAAAAATATATATTTCAATTATTCCGAATTACCTAGTTTTTAATACATTATAAATAAATATCTTGGACAAATAAACTTGTATAATTATCATATAATGTATCGATTCAGTAATGTATATATTTTTAATAATAATTTAAATTGTGGAGGAATGATACTATTAGCTTTTCCCGGGTGACACCAACTGAAGCTATGCCACTGATTCAAAAGAAGTTAATTAAATTTATCAACATAATGGGTTATCCTCCATGTATTTATTATTCGCTTCAAAATCCCAGAGCACCGTACCGCGCGCGCCGCTTGCGCTTCGGGCCCAGTGTGGGCCGTGGGCCGTGGCCGGGGGCGCGCGACACGGCGTCACGGAAGCAGAGCACAGCGCCGCGCGCCGGTAGAGCACGCGCTGCCCCGGGCGAGGGGCGGCGAACGCCCGCCACCTGGAGCCTCCCTCCCCTCCACCTCCACCCCGGCCAAAGCTCTTATCACGGCCGCACACCGGCCACTGGCATGCGATGGCGTGCCCTTGTTGCAACATTAATAATTCAAATCGTTCAAAGAACTGTCACCCCGGCCGGGAATTAAACCTGAGTCTTAGTTTACGCCCATTTGCTCTTTGGACAATCCGATTTGTTAAAATACGTTTCCAGGGCACGTACTGTGCGGAACATATTTGAGAGGAAATTGCTTCTCTAAAGGGAGATGACAATTGAATGTAATATGAATACGTTCATTCTTCGTCACATTTCTCGTTCGATCGTAGAACGGTACAATGCCAATACCTAACCGTGCCACGTCTGTCGTATTGAAGCAACAATCTGGTAGAAAGCGGTGTTATTTTAATTTGTACCACGTCTACGTCATGTGAAAAAATGTAACCTTAGTAACATAAACATATAAAACTGAATTTTCTTCATTAAACATTTCTCATTTTCTTTTCACATTGGCAGTTTCCACTGTAAGATTTCTGTTGAATGCACATTCAGGGGTTTTAGCACGGAATTGAGCGGAGGCTTCAGAGCTACCACTAAACTGGCACTGCCACTTCTGATGCGATCGTCGAAGCCAAGATGAATTGCTGAGATGATTGGAAAAGATGCGAAGTCATGAATTGAAGAAATACTGACTGTAATTTTCTTACTGAACTAATTTTATTACTGAAAATGGGTTCCTCTTAATTTCAAACGAGTATATTGTTTTTCACATACCCCTTCAATTTCAAAGTATTTCCATCGCGATGCTTTTAGTTTATTTTCGTAATGGCTTGGACTCATACGGACATTTCGATTCGGCATCGTATTGCCTGTAAATTTGATAAGTTCAAACGAGCGCTACTTGATTACTTTGTGTTTCCGGGTGCTTCACCTGCTATGGTCATTAGACCCGTAAGTGTAGTCAATTTTTTACCGCGGGTTCTTTCACAACTGGATGGCTTGATCCGGCGCTGACATACACATCGGGGTTTGAGGGGTTTCCCTCATCCAGGTTTCTCCTACCAGTGGAGCACCGCCCTTGCCGTGACAAGCCCCAAGCTCCCGACATGTGTGGTAGTGAAGTGGAGCGCCACTTGGGGGGATGGGACGCAGTTGCAGTGCGAAGGCGCGCCGGAGGCGTCGCGTCGGCATCCGCGGTTCCGCTTCACGGCGCGGCGCCCGCCCCGCCCCCTCCCCTCCCTCTCCCCCCCCCGAAGGGCGATGGGGCCGGAACAATCCCTCGGAAGCACAATGCCATCGCAGGGCGAGCAGATGCCTCGACGCCCGCCTCGCCCCGGCCCGGGCGATGCGTCAGCGCCGCAGGTTGAGGGGGTGGCCGCGCCAGCGCGGAGGCTCCCCTCGCGGGGGTGCTAGCCCCTCCCCCCACTCGCTTCCAGGGGCGAGGCGACCGCAGAAGTTAACCAAAGTCATTATTTTACGGAAACACTTTACATGAAGTTTGCTTTCGTTTACCACAATTTGAATTGTTTTAACATAATAATTAATAATATATTTATGTTGTGGCACAATAATTGAAATTATAACATCATTTATCGCGCTTTCCTGATGACATTAGACTAACCCTCAGCTGCCCTTTTTTACTATAGAATACCATTATTATTATCATTATTATTATTATTATTATTATTATTATTATTATTTCCTAGGGTGATTATTTTAATATTTCTTTCATTGAAATCATGTGGAATTCCCCTATTGAAAATAACATTCTTGCGTCACAAAACAGGTGCCCTTCAATGGTGCCTTGCGATCAATAATTGCATACGTCATCCCAATTGAAACTGTCATATTAACATGCGAAAGGAAAAAGCTTTCGTAGGTTGATGCGTGTGTTTTTCCTTCAGAAATATTTAATGTGTATTTCCGGTCTCCCATGACAACCATCATTCTTTCATATCTGTTCGTTCCTCTGATAGCAAACATCATGGAGTCGTAACATCTTTCAGATGCGATTTTCTTATCGTCACCAAAGTCGTGTCGTTCACAAGGAGAAGCCACAGCTGAGAACCTTCTCAGTACATAACAACTTATCAATTCTCGTAAATGCCTAGGAAAATATACATTGCTGGTCGAAGGATACAACTTCCTGAAGCCAAGACAACACCGCATTCAATGGCGTTGGCTGGCCGTCCGCAGATGCTGCTTCTCCAGCGAACGTCTTAGAAGAAAAATACGCCCCATTAACGCCGTCCCATCCTTCTGCCCCGAAAGGTCGCCAGCTCGTCATGTCCTCCACTGCGCTAGTGAGATGTCGCGCCGACGGGGACGTAGTACGTCTTCGTGAGTGCAGGAGGCGGTGCGTGGAACGCAGGAGGCTGAAAGACGTCAGCGCGCTGGGGCAGGTGGGCGACGGGAGGCGTCGATAAAGAGGACGAGAAGCCATCTGGCCGCTTCGCTCAGATACAACCGCCTGCACTGGCGGAGGAAGTGTCGCCACAATTTGAGCCCTTCCCCACGTTCATATAAATTTGGAGAACATCTCTACATGACGCATGGATGGGACAGTTCTGCCGGGGGTGATGTGTAAAATAAAATAAGAGAAGATACTGGCCCCGACATTTGAAATAACTTATTGGTACCTGCCTCCAGGAGCGTCCATCTTCTTGAAGAGGTCATTGACATACAGTATTATTTTCTTACTCATATATTTATTTAATTCATCTTTTAAAGATGGGGACACAGTGCTGTCTTCTAAAAATGCGCCGACCGAATTGTCTGGGGAAATCACAGACAGAACACCACAAAACGAAGGCCGCGAAAGAAAATACCAAACGAATATAATAATTTAGGACACGGAAGGGTAGACGAAAGGAAGGAAGAAGTAAGGAGGAGGCCGGGGCGGGGGGGGGGGGGGGGAAGCAAGCAAATCATCCCGAAATGGGCCGGCTGCCGCCGCGAGCCGCGTAGGTCCCAAGACGCCATCCGACAGTCAGGTGGCGACGGGAGACATCGATAAAGAAGCCGAGGAGCCATCCGGACGCGGAAGGGGGGTGGGGGTCGAGAAACGACCCCGCGGAGGAGGAGGCGGCTGCGCACGGCAAGCTGCGCAAACAGCCGCAGCAGCGCCTGCCCCCGGCGCAGATAACTGCGCGGCGCGCAGCGGCGCCGACGGAGCGCCCTCCGCTGTCATCCGGGCGGAAGGCAGCTGCCCCCGCGGCCCCAGACGCCCCGTGCAAGCGGGCGACCCCGATGCTCACGGCTCTATTTACAATGTTTACATTCGAAGCGCTTCTGGAAAGGAAGACTTGATTTCCGAAAGTACTACCGGGAGCTCAGGGCATCAACTGCAGTCACTGCAGTGCCTCTGACCGGGAGGTTCTAGGGTCGAGTCCCGACGGTGACAAGATTTTAGACACTATCCAGCTAGCTAGGTCGAGTTCAGTCACTGTCTGGAGGAGAGTTATAGTGGCCAGCTGCTGTGATCGGTAGTTTGCCGCAACTAGGCGAATGCCGGTGCAGTACTCTAACAAACGGGCCGCGCACCGCGCGCTATCTTCCCTTCCTCTTCTATATCGTATGCTCGTTCCTTACGTACACACACACACACACACACACACACACACACACTAATATGCACCACATTACCACATATGCTGGGAGACTGGCCAGGAGCTTAGAGCTTGTCCCGGCTGGGGCGGCACCTCGCTGTTGGGAGATACATGGTTGTGGAAAGCCCCAGTTGGTTGGTATCACCCCGGTTGGAAAGGTTGGTATCGGATCTCACCATCCAGCGGGCGAAAATAACAACTACCACTCTAGGAAAACATGCACTACTCTTACGGGATTAATGATAGCCGTTGACGCGCCCGGAATTATTAATCAATCAATCTGAAAATTACACACGCCGAAGGATTCAGGAGTTTCGGCAAATGCGCAGTGGCCATGGTGTTCCAAGAGACACACTGCCCATGCACGGCTTCTCGAAAGCTCTGAGATAGGTTATCAAGAGAAAGGGTGCAAATCGCGTCCAAGGGAAACCCAACAGGTGAGAAAGTAGGCGACCACTGGCGTAGCAGTCAGACCCACCGTCGTCCGCCGCTGGGACAGGAGATTAAACCCGGTCGAACCATGCGGAATGGAATTTGTGATGGAAAAAATGGATTTGTAGTAGGTTTTCTCAGAGATCTCCCGCTTCCCCTGTCTCTTTTTACAGAATTGCTCCATCTTCAAATCAGATCTCATTTATGATGATCTGACATAACCACGAGGCTAATTTTAAAGGCTTTGATCCCAGCCGAAAGGCGGATATGACCACAAGACACTAATTTTAATTCATAAGATAGGAATATCTTGGAACAAAAAATCATGTTGTCGGGTAACGCATCAAATGCTCCACATCTCCAAATCACTTAAGAAACGCCTCAGAACTGTCACATCTCAAAATACCAATTTTCTGATTCGATTGCCCGTGTATGGGGGAACATCTCGTTCGCTCGTAAATCCTTCATCGACTTCTAAGCTGACAAAGCGACCAGCCGCCACCCCCGGAGTATTGTACTAGGACGCTTGGATACACACAATCGATCATCCGATCTTGGAAATCGCCCGGCTCATCCGTCACCCGACGCGCACAACAGCGCTGCGCCTCGCCCCGTCCCCATCGTTACCTCCTCAGGCGCTCTCTGTCACCTGCCTGCTACTTCATCATGCCGCCAGAGAAGATTTGTTGCGACTGGATGCTCAATGTAACATCAGTGACGCACCCAAGAGGCGAGGGAGAGGCTAAGTGGTCTTCACCCCCCCCAATCCAAACATTCCAATTAAAAGATACAATTTTTTATTAACTTTCTATTGCAACGACTCATACAAAACTTCAATTGAAACAGTTACTAATACTGTCAATATATAAACAATTATTGCATTTCATTTGGAAAATGATACAGAAGAAAATAATATAAGTCAGTAGCAGTAGACACCCGTATTAATAACACTGCTAAATATATCTTGTATTTTAATTGAGTAAGTACTGGCGAATATTTCATGTCCTCAAAAGGAATGTAGGAGTACTAAACAAATATGTATTCGGTTTCAACCGATACAATCGTGTGCAAAGTTTATATTTCATGCAAAGCGTGCATTCAATATCATACATCTACCTGGAATGCATCTTGACACTGTAATAGCTCAAATAGTTTAATGTGATCAATTAATTCTGATGATTGATACTGCCCTAATATCTGAATGTTATTTCTGAAGTTCAGGCGGTGTTGAGTCTTGTGACCTCTGTGTTTATTTGAACAGAATAACAGTAGCAAAGATAAAATGTTTATTTGAAAAGTACATATTTTGATGTTTACTAGAAGCAAAAATCAAAATGTATTCCTCGGCAGCTATTAGACAAAAGCAACGCAAATACATGAGAATAGTTTGCATTTTCTTCATTTAGATCAATTGTTTATTCTTAACTCTACGGTAACAATTTTACATTATTCTACCTAGATACATTCAAAGCCATCATTGCCAGAAGTGAATAGCAAAAGCTCACGACCACAGCACTATTTACTCACCTGCCCTTTTGGACGAGATATCATGCAAGTTTACCTTCTCTACCAGACAAAGATCTTCCTTCTGTAGCATTTGTTACGAGGTCACGTCGATATTGGGTTATCCATTTCCTCGCACTGCAATTCTCTATACCTTTATTACCAGTATTAGCATGTTTTTGCATGGAAATCAATTAGTAAGTAATCTGCTTATATTTGAGACACAAAACTAGACTCATTACACATGTCGAGAAAATGTTGCGAAATACAGTACTATGAGAAAACAGCATGCTTTGCAATTGCGAGTGTAAACGGGAATTCTCTTGGGGTATAACGAAATTTTAATGAAGGTAATTATCGTAAGTCTTATTGAAAGACACATGTAGAAAATGCAAGTTAAAAATTTGATCTGTTGAAGAAACACGAATTTGCCAAATAAACAAAACCACTTTGAAGAGACCGCTTTGACAGTTACTGCTTGGCCACTGCTAGCAAGGTAACTGTATGATAGGTCTATGCACTCATTGTGTCAATGTGTTCGTTTATAGATAACTCTTTTGTAAATGACTTCTTGCAATGTCATTGCCCTGAAAGACGTTCATTTGTTTCCGATCTGTCAAAGCGGTCCCTTCTTAGAATAACTCTCCTATATTCGAAGCGATTACTCTGGGTGCGGTCCTGAGATTTCGCCGTCGTCGTCGGGCGCTCGTGCGCCGCTCGGGCGGTGCGCGGGGGTGGACCGGAAGGCGGCGTAGGCGGCGGCGGCGGCGGCGCCGCGACGCCGGAAGGCAGCTGCGGGCGCCGGACGCCGCCAGCGCCGCCGCCGGCGGGGGCGGGCAGCTGGCGGGCGTCGCCGCCCCCGCCCCCGCCGCCGGGGTGTGACGGAAGCAAGCGCGCCGTGGCTGTTACCGCCTTCGCGCCCCGCACCGCCCTGGCTCGTGCCCTCGTGCAACCCCCGCCATTGTTTCGCCCGCACCCCCTATCGCGGGGGAGACCCGGAAACGGCGAGAAAAGCTGACACGGACGGAAGATTTTTGTTTTTAAAAAAGGCGTAATTCGAGGGGGGGGAATGCAACACGGCTTCCGATTTCAATGTAGCCTCCTGCATCCTTTCCCGAGACCCCTGTGCCTTTTGCCTCTTTGTCACGCAGAAGCAACGCCTGGATTCAATTCGTTTTAATTACGCTCGCGTGATGGTTGCGCGAGAGAGCGACAACTCTGGGGCTTCCGAGAGGCAGCAATGCAGCAAAAGGCACTGCGCGGGCTTGACCGCGGGGCAGGTGTGGCCAGCGCCGTGTGTCTAATAGACTCGCAGCGACTCGCGCTTTGTAGGCGGCGTAAAACAATTTTCCAATGGCCGGCCGCGTCGGACGCCCAGGGGCTACTTAAAGCAGCGGCAGGTTGCAACGAGCGGCGCCACGGCAACCGGGAGCCCGCGGGAATCAATAAACGCGTCTCCCGCGCGCGCGGCGGCGGGGCGCCTGGACGCCCCCGGGGCGACGCTCGTCGAATCAAGACGCTCGGCGCCGCCGCGCTGTCGACGGCGATGTAACAGAATGATGACCCGCAGGGCCAATTGGAGGCACCTCACGTGGCCTCGTAAACGCGATCGGGGCCGCCTAGACGAGCCGCTCCGCAAACAAACCCTCTCTGAATAATCGAGTGATTACGGGGCGCGCCGTTAAACGCGAGGACGCCGTCTAATTACGCGCGCGCCTCGGGGCAACTGGAAGCCACGAGTCCATCACTGTCAACATCCTTCGGTGCAATCAGGCAGGCGCCGCCGCGGGGTGGGGTTTTAAGACGACGCCAGCCCAGAGAACACGTTCGGAGGGATGGTTTTATGGGAGGCTCTTTTTTTTTCTCGGCAGCGGACGCTGATGTATTGAGAAGAATTATCACGTTAGATTTTCTCCCAAAATCGCTTTAAGAGCAACAACCAGTCATCCCCTATCGGCGCCTATCATTAATCCTTAATTAACCGACCGCTTCCGGTCCGGCCCTAGGGATTGGACGGCGCGCGCGCGCCGGTCCCGCCGGGATGGCAGCGGAAACATCTGCCCGCGCGGAGACGGCGCGCGTCTCTCGGAGGCGGCAGCGGCAGCACGCGCCGGCGACGGACCGCTTAAGAGGACGGTTTAATACTCGTCGCCGCACATCAAGAGGACCACAACCCGTTTCCACCTCGTGTATAAACAGTCTCGGCGGGCGATAGCATCGCGTCGTGGAGCGGAGGCGCGCGCGCGGGCTCGCGCCGACCGCCGCGGGGCGCATGCGCCAGCAAGCGCCGGCCACTGCGCACGCGCCAGCGGCCCGCGCCGGCCCCAGCACTCGGCCCCGCGGCAGAGCGCAGCGGCGCCCGTCATTACACTGACAGCTCCCGGCACGAGCATGTGTGTTCGGAACGCCCACCGTGTGTGGTCCTGCATTAACGAATTAAAACTTTGTTGGTAATGTGGTGTAAGTAGCGGTGTACGACTCGCCGAGCAAGACCACCTCTGAGCAGAGATGGCAGCGGACGAGGAGCGGTCGGTCGTTGACGTCTGTGACGCGTCCGCGCCGCAAGTGCGTACGCACGCAGACCCGGGTAAAGTCTGAGCACGATTGCCAGGAAAGGTAGCTTGGCCAGCGATTTCGTAGCGACACATTACGTCCCTTCAGTTTTGTATATTCCGATTATCGCTGACTGGTAAAATTGAAATGCTAATGAACAAAATCGCTCCTTTACCATACTCTTTACAGGCAAATCGTATCTTAAGAAGGTAATTTATCGTTTCTCTGAACACAACGCATTGCCATGCATCAGTTATTCCACACTATTCATAATGAAATCAGAAATTGTTCTCGAAATATCACTTTCACTTGGCGACGAATGCTTGCGTTCTCTTTGAGAGTGTATGGCAATGTGGAATTCCCAAAATATTAATATCACACTCGAAAGAGGCATATTCAAGAACGTACCGGCATTTGTTTTATGTATTTTACTCTTTACCGACATGGTCTAATGGATTCAAAACATTACTTGATAACTAAAAATTAAACGTTTGTTTGGTTTAGTGTTTCAGAAAAAACTACAATGGTTTGATTTGAAACACATTTTGAAACTTTGATATGCCTTTATCAAACAAAACTGAATTATAAATTATTTTTCAACAATGTCATCTCCAACACAAATTGATTTCAAAATACTAGACTATTCATATGATACTCATATTTTGTGAACGCAAAATATTTAATCACGAACGATGAAACCACTCCTTTATTAATACACTACCACAAGACATACAGTGACAAAATAAATTTACCTGTCACTGATGTTTCAAAGGTCAACTGATGAGTACAGAAATGGTTAGAAAGGTTGACGAACGTTAAGCAGAATCTCCGACAACGTGAAATGCTACACGAAGAGTCTTCGAGCACTTGCACGCGGTCGGTGACATCTCGATAGCTGCGCATCCTGCCAGCCTTGACGACGCGGCGAATTTCCCGTCCTCAGCGCCGGACCGAGTCAGCACTACGGACGCACCAAATCGAACGCCGCCAACAGGCAACAAACAACACGCTACGTTTCTAGAACAATCTCGACGAATAACTATAGGCATTTTGATACCGCACAATAAGAGTAGCAATTCCGCCATTCTGAAAGCATTGTCCGGTCACGTACAACTCTGGTCATCACCCTTCGTACGCTCACAACAATCTACCAGCAGCTCCGGAAATAGCAATCAGCGGAAATCAGGGCACAACGCAGCCGCCCTCGCTCCTTCTTCCGCTTTCCCCCCATAATCCCTCGCGCTCTGGCTGATACAGAATTGAATTCTGTGCGCGGATGCTCGGCACGCGACAAAAGAAGGTCGCTTGCAGCCGTCGCCCCGCGAAGCCCCGGTAGCGCTGCTGCGCCCGCGAACATCTGCCGGTCGGCGCGCGCCGCGCCGTGCGGCTTTTGTCGGCGACGGTGGCTGCGCGCCGAAACTGTGGCAGCGGCGCATTGTGGCTGCGGGCCGATTGACCAATATTGTTTCAACGCGGCAGCTGGGGCGAGGGGCACGCGACCCGGCCCTAGGGGGCGGGGGCGGGGGTGGGGCCGGTGGTTGTAGCGGGTGGTCCGGGCAGTGAATCATGGGCTCGAATGGCTCCCGTCCTGACACTCGCCTCTTTGGGAAACAGGTTTCTTTTCATGCGAGAGTTTACGCGACACGTTGAGCGTCTCAGGCGGAGGATGGCCAGTGGATTACACTGACATCGCCCTCGCTTCCTGCTTCAACAAGAATCAAACTTACAGAAGTATTCGTTGGAAAGAAATCCAAACAACGGATCAAATCTACTCCAAAGGTAGCTCTACTTTAAGAGAATTTCAAGCAAACTCCCACTAAGGTTCGGGAAGTCGGAATATCAATACATATGAGAACGGAGAAATCTTTGAGATGTATTTTCGAAACTCCGTGTAAATTAATGTTTTGAAACATTTTTGATAATGTTCTAAAACTCAAACGCCCGTACGGGTCATTCAGCTCTAATCATACATACATACATACATTCATTCGCATTTTCATTTAATTACATTTCATTACAGATTATTTAAAAGTTACGTAACACACACCACGGTAATAATCATATATCATACGTTTGCTCATTCAGGATTTGTTAACCACGATAATTATTTAATTACGCGTGTATATTTTAAGTATCTTCCAGCGTTAATTTATGCCCCCGCGAAGGATATATAGATGTAGCCAGCTCAAATAATTTGACAGTTGCCATCCATTTTGTGAAACGGTGACATTTACGAAGTAGTATAAAAATTGTGAACGAGCTGGTATGAGGACGTCGTTTTTTGAGAAAAGTACTCTGGAGTTCTTAGAACTCCTTTCTCGGGGATATTTCTGCATACGACCTTCTAGCCTCCCTTCCCCTTCTGCGAGCCCCGGAGTTAGTGGTGAATGCGGCCTCGGTAGTGTGAGTGGCGGAGGAGCGGTGGAGGAGGAGAGGGGGGGGACTGCTATCGGTGCCCAAATGGGGCAGGGGACAGAGCTTTCCCAGGTACTGAGAGCCGCCCTCGTCGCCCAGACTTCCTTCAGACAACGAGGGCGAAATGCTGGCGATTGTGCTCGGATTCCCACGGTGCCTCCAAGCAGCTGAGAGGGACAGAGCCTTACATATTCTTTTGTTCTCTTTTGATCCTCATTGTCCTTGAATAACAAAATTTTCCACCAATGTAACCAGATGAGTTGTTTATGCATTTGTATACTTGCGTTGATCAGTATCATTTGAGTTTGGTCATAAGTAATCAAACTATTTTCAAACATTAGTATTAATTCATTTTGGGATTTAATTAAAAAGTATATTTACTTTCGGGCTACACCTCTAGCACAGCTGCTATATTCACTATTCCCATTCTTTGTCCTCTGTTTCAAAATTTTCAATATTCTATTATATTCTAAGACTGTGTCAGTAACAAGATGTTTCAAATAAATCACCCATTTTCACCAACTCAGTATTTAAATACAATTCAACTTCGAATATCTGCAGTGTCACAATCGCGAACATACCGACTCCCAAAATCGCACATATGTTACCGGTGCAGATAAAGCGACTCCGCTTACCACATCCTGGTTTTCCGATAACTCCATTCCGCAGTGAGCACTAAAACCCTTTTTACGGGAACTGCACGTATTTATGACGGATTCGATAGTGCCGAGCGCGGAAATAAATCAGGTTTGGCCACTTTTCCCTCTGTCGCCAGTACGGAGGTCGTCGCCCGGGGAAACAAGTGCAGCGAAGACTGCGTATCGTCCGACGTCGGAAAGGCCACCTCGCTCATATGGACGTTGGCGATATTGCACTTCCGCACCCCGCCCAGGAAGTAATTACCACAGGCCGTATCAAGCAATGTGACCGTACGGTACTCCTGATGGAAAGTCTGCTAGACTCTTCAGCTGGAAACTAACCGCACGATAGTGCAATCGACCTTCATCTCTGATAAGCGATCTCATCTGTGTTGCTCCGGAGCTTCGCAGGCTTGCTACAAAGGCGAGAGAAATTAAATTAATGCTTTGTCGTGAGTTTCTTCATCCGCAAATCTCTTCAAATCCTACGTTTTATAAATAAACTAATAACTGTTTCAATCTGAATTCATATTTTCTGAATGCTTCGTAAAGTACCATGCAAATTGAACAAAAACTGTCATATAAAAGCACAAACGCAGCTGCAGCAGATATACTTGTAGAACAGGCGTTTTATACAGTGATCGTATGTGACTAATTGCAGATTATGCAGTGTTGCTACCAAATGTTTTCCTTGACTCCATAGCGAGGTAGCAACTAAGGTAAATAGCACTTATCAGTAGTTTGTGGGTATTATATCCAAAATAGTATTTCTATTACAATAAATATTTTAATAAAAAACTGTTCGTATTAGTTTTAACCAGGCATTGATTATCAAATAAGCATTTCCTGAACCTTTCTGGAGACGGATTGCGGAGAAAACGTACGCATACGGCACTTCACTTTGAACCCTCAAAGCCGTGACGTAAGAAAACAGATATTTTTCAGACTTGACGCCCGCACTCCTCGATCTGAGGCACGAGACACTTCAAAAGTATGAAACAGAGGCGAAATGTACGCGAATATAGTGTGGAGCCGCCAGAGAGAATTCAGAAACTATTTCGGGGGAGGGATTTCAGTCGAGACTCTCATAAACATTTTTGGAATTGTATTTTAATTGTTAAAATGAAATTTAAGCAAAAATCATGACAATTTTAATTTCAATAAAATTGCTTTGGATTTGATAAGATCTTTCTTTTGAATAAATTGAGTAAAATTACAATAAATATGCGCCATGCTTCCCATGCCACCTCCCCGGAAATGCCACTGGCAGCGACGAAGGACACACCACTCAAACAGAACGAAGAACCATTTCACGTTGAGTGGAGAACTTTACTTTATTACTTGTAAATGCAATTGTCGTGTAGTCTATGTTGTTGCTATGAGCAACTCATATTGCAAAGAAAACAATGGCAACGAAATTACGGTAAATGTCCTTACCGTAATTTACAACTTTCCGTCCGATAAAACGTAATCGAAGCATGAATAGGCTAAATATTCTGTTCAATATTTACCTCATTTAATTTCAATTCGCTCAGACCTCTACTTTTCGTCTAAAGCAGTAGATAATTATGAATCACAATTATCACCAAGTTCTGTTACTTTTTCACCTTTTTTATCATTTCCGCTGTTTTAATATCACTTTAGCAAAGTAGCGGCAGGAAGGGCAGTCACTTCTACCTCCTCCCGCATTGCGAAACTAGCAAGTCACGCCATATCACCAAACAAGCTGACTGTGCTAGTCTAGGTCGCTCGAATTTGGAGAGAGCAGCAAATTACAGAGCACAGACTTTCCAGGGGTTCCCAATTTCAAATGATGCGTCGTAAGTAGTCTGAACATTTCAGATGTAATTAGATCGATTTTATAATATACTACTTGATCCGGCAATGCTTTCCTATTGCAATGTATTACACTTCACGCGCTCCTGGTCACGTGATTGTTAATAACGTTTTACTCTACGCTCTGCAAACATTTTAAGAGATGAACGTTTCTCGCGAGTATAAGTTTGTTCTATGTCCTAGATTGTCCTGAATTTTGAATTATCCTATTGTTAGAATGTTGTCCCTCAAATTTGGCATGCATTCGCTATGACACTGTCTTGGAAAAATTTGATTTTATTGATTTGTCCGAGATAACGTTTAAATAATAATTCCAGCCGATATTTCACATTCGCAGGGGCAGAATATGCACTTAATACTTTAGTGTGCGGCGGGTTGCGTGGAACTTTTGTTGAGGAGCGTTTTAGTCAGCATAAACGCGTAAAATCACCATCAACGCGCGTCTATATGCGACAGACATACGCACATCCCCATTGTACTATGCTCATATTCTTCGTACAATTACAAGCAATAAGTTGACAAAGTTTTATGGCAATCGGATGAAGGGTATGGCAGTGCATTAAATAAGAACATTGATTTTTATATATTTGATTTGAAATAAACATTTCATATTCTGAATTATATACGCAGGAAATTTTTAATGTACGCAAAATTTAATGTATATTACCTATTAAATAACAAAGTTAAAACTCGTCTTAGTAGAAAATACAATTTAGCTACCATGAAAAATGTATTAATAAAGTTTTGGGAAAGAAATGTTTTTTTGACGGAGAAATCTGCCAAGGACAGTTCTAACTGACAGAGATGGGCACGAACAAGCCATTGCTAGTGAGAACTTGTCCGTGCACGGGATCAGGTGAGCCGCCCCTATCTTCGGAAGCGCACAGGTCGTATTGACCGGCCCGCGCGACGGCGTAAGCGCGGGCAACTCCCGGCTTTTAATTAGGCTGCTTACGCGCGACAGCTGCCGGCGGCGCGGCGTACGTGTGAGGCGAAGTGCCGCGTGTGTTGGCACGAGGGGGGAGGGTTCGCGGCGCGGCAGCTGCCCTGTCCCCGGGGCGGCCCAAGGGCGGCGGCGGCAGCCAATGGCAGGGGCGGAGGAAGCAAGTCACCCGCAGGCCGCCCCCAGCCCTTGGGCCGTCGCTACCGAGGCCGGTTCGGCCCATCGACCCCGCTCCACCCCCCACCCTTCCCCCAGACGCGCATGCCGTGACAGGGCGCTGCTCCACCCCGCACGCCTCCTTTAGCAGGGGCGGATCGAGCCATCATTATGGGGGAGGGGCGTCATAAATATTTGTCAAATAATAAACATATTTATTATATTGTACAATATTTTTGTTGTGTTATATATTATACAATATTAATTTTTAAATTACACAATTCTAACAAAAATGTTATTCAATAATTTATAAATATTATTCTTAAATATGTCAATTTTGCTAAATAAAGGTAGGTAACAAACGAAAACACTCCGCCTTTTGGGAGCGGGGTACGGTCCCGTCTGCACGACTTACATACCTCCTCTTGCCTGCGTTTTCAGTCTAAGCCACCACTCTCTTACATTGCACATACGCAATAAGTCATAATTACCCCAGGCCGAACACTACACATCAGAAAACTCTTGTTTCTCATCGGATCATCCTATGGAATACTCCCAGTGTGCGTGCCTAACCAAGGGGGTGCCGAGAAATCAAGAAGATCCGCATTTAGAGCCAAAAAATGATATATTCCATTATTCATTATCCCACTCAGATCGTACGGTTGCATTAGTACGTGAAGTCAGATAATAAACTCGTAGGACCTTGGTCATCTCGGCCTCGTGTACACTACTCGTGCAACTCATCCTTCTACTCCGGGTCGGGCTCCGCGCGTCGCATGACGTCGCAGGGTGTTGTCCCAGATCGGTTCGCACTCCGTCAGCCCCTCCCTCCCTCCCACCCACCTCCCGCCCTTCACAGCGAACCCTGTCCGCGCCTGGCCCCGCCCCTGCGGCACCCCGCGCGCGTACGCGCGGAGGGGGAGGCAGCGGCCCGGCCCGGCCCAGCCCAGCCCGTTCACGCGTCCCTGCGTCGCCCCCTCTTCCCCCCCCCCGGTCCACGCCCCTCCGCGGGCACGCGCTCGCGCGGGCTGCACAGCACAATCGCGCTCGCGCATTAACATAAGCGGCCGGCGGAGCGCTGCCGACGCCGCCCTACCGGCAGATGCAAGCGCCCCGCACTCGCGACGCCCCGCAATTGTGCCCGGCGAGACCAGTTGCGTCATCTGCGCCGGCGGTCGCCATCGCAGGCAGGAGGTGTCGCTTTCAAAGATCTACGCTAGAGGGCATAGAGCTTGTTAAGGGCACTTCCACTCCCCCAATTGGCGGTCTGCTCTTGGACGAGCCCTGCCCCTAACTAGCGTTCATGATCCACACGTGTCCTGTATGTTGTCCCACACAGACCCGCTTACGTACAAACTAGTTTGATTGGTGGAAAGTAATGAAAAATGGACATGTTAAAAGAATATGTCATAGAATACTGCATAGCAAATACACAAACAGACCTTTGTATTTTTCTCTTCCATGCGCCGATTTCTGATTTCTTGTAATCTCACATTTTGTTTTTTTGAAAAAGGATTCACGATGTCTGCAAATAACTATATCTGATTAAATTAAATGTTTGTACTTATTAAAACAATATCTTAACGTCATTCTTGAGCACTGGGATACGTTGTTCATATGTCAAGAACAAAATGATTATACAAATGGCAGTTATATATATTTTTATCGGACGAAAGATGGCACGTCCAAAGTAGAGATTCAATCGTTCATTGAAATATACCCTTGAAGAATCCATACTACTCAACTATCAATTGTTGGAGATGGACTCTTATCGATTTCTAAGGCAGGAATTTATTGGTCCATTTGATTGCAGTAAAGACATGTGTCTGTCATTTTTTAAACTATACAATGCAAGTTGTATCCTTGGGCTACATAACAGTAAGTTGAAATAATTTTCAGAAAATTGAATTTTAAAACAATCACCAAAATGACTGCATTATCCAACCCTTCGACTTATGGAGGTGTCCACCACTACACCCACCACCTTCACGAAACAAGAAAAATGACTTCCAATGTCCACGCTCTATCGCCGCCGAGGTCACGCCTGCCGGGCAAAGTGGTTGGCAATGCGGGCGGGCAGTCGCCCTGGGGAAGTCAACGACGCCGCCCAAGGTTCGCGCACGTGTGGAGGCGGCGTAGGCGGGGGCGGCAGCTGCGCCGGAGGAAGCCGCGCCGCGTGGGGGCAGCGCTGACCGTCGCGGCGACGCGGGGGTGAAGAGCCTCCCCAAGGCCCCGAGCGCCTGCACCTGACCCCGCACGCGCGCACCTTCTCGAACACGCGCGAACACCCTCTGACAGTGAGGTGCCTCGCCGGCGATAGCTGTTGCAGGTGCGGCGACACTGCTTGGGGTGGCCCAGGGTTCGAATCCCAATGGTGGCGAATTTTTAAAAAAAATATTTAAGGTCGTAAGGTGATTGTTTTAACTGTACGGGGAAACTGCGGGAGGGGACGTAAGGACAACTCGAACACACACGCCCGAGGCGAGATTCGAACCCGCGACCCTTCGAGCCCTTCAGCCTTAGCGACCTCGGCTATCCAGGCCGGCGGTGGCGGATTTTTGACTCTAAATAGCTACGTCGAATTCTGACACGATAAGGAAGAGAGTTCTCCTTCAGCGGCCGGCTGTTCTGATCGGCAGATTTCCGTGGTTTCTCCGATCAACGTCAGGAGAAAGAAGGTGCAGTCCTTTACGAACGGGTCACGGACTGCGCACGATCTTTCCGTCCATATCTTTGGCACTTCTTCTCCCCATCTGCACGCGCACTTACAACTTACGTGCTCTACTACTCTACCACGGAGTTCCAGCCTGGAGTTCAGAGCTTGTTCCGGTTGGGGCAGAGATCCGCTGGCGGAGACACCTGGATGCGGAACATCCAGCAAATGTGTAAATCAGCGCAATATCTCAAGTTCTAGAGGGGAAAGAACACCATGACCTGCCACGATATAACACTGATTACAACACTGGCGGGACTAATGACCGCAATGTGTCAATTGCCGCGAGTCAATTAACGCACGCGGAAACATAAATCAATGAACCCACTTAATAGGTGGAACTTCAACCGGCGTAAATTAAGTGTTTGCTTGTGCACACCCATTCTATTAAAAAAGAATGAAGATATTTTCGCCTAGAAAACAACTTGAGAGTAATAAAATCGATATACGAGTATTCGAACTACATTCTTACAATCAAATCCTCTTTCAATACTTTGTATTTACATAAAGTACTTTGGCACGGAGGATTCATCCATAGTCAGTTCAAATAGTGAGATATTTATTATTATTAATACCTGAAAGAAAAAAAAGTGAAAAAAAAAAGTTTTGTTCATCAATGTTTGGGTGGGCTGGGAACGTCATCAGGAAAGTTCAATGTGAATAAGGAGCTACTCAGAACTCCTATTCCGAAGGGATCGTAAATTGTAGGAGAGGCAATGGATTTCCCAATAATGAAGATATTTTTAGGAAAGAAAATCAGAGAACTTCTCAATTGGAGGAATAGAATAATATTGCCGCTTGTTTGGGCATTCTCAACACTAAGGGAAATTTCAAATGAAGTTACAGGCATGGAAAGACACTCTTGTGAGTCTCGGCAGTGAGCGGTGAGTCTGAACAACAAATTACGCTAAACGAAACAAAAACAAAATTGAAAAACGTTCAAACGAACGCAACGAACAATGAAAGTAGTAGTCAGCAATGAGTATCCTTGAGCGCTGGTGTCGGCGTCGGCGTGCAGATGGCGCGGCCGTCGCCACTGCTCATATCCAATTACCGCAAATTTATTCACCGCACCGACCGCGCAACTGTTCCACTGTTCTGCGACGGCGACTGCGGACCGCGCATGGGCGCTGATTTGCATTTCTCGCTTTTTTCTTCGGCCGCTAACGGGACAGATGTAAGCGCGCCATTGTTATCGAACGAGTTTCCGTGCGCCAGGCGAGGAGTATTGTCTGTTTTCCACATCTTTCTACAGAATGAAAAAGCTGACGAGTCGTACCAGTGGAGTGGCACTGCTTTTGAAACGATTCGCGGACAGCAAACGGACGCAGTGGAATTACATTAGTAAGCAATAATACTCATCTTACATAACCAACAATTAGCCAACAAGCTAATGTCAGCGGCAGTTCATCGCAATTTTTTCTTCTCTATCTATCGAAAGCCACATGCAGTGAACAAAACGAAGATTGAATAATCTACTTTATAAACAAATGAAGATCAATCATTCCTTGGGACAATTTGACTTATTTGAAGATGTCACATTCATTACATTCCTAAAATGTACATCACAAAACTACTTCAAAAGGTTTAGAAAATACATTGGGAACCATCACATCTTGTATCAGTAACGAGTAATTGTTCGCAAGCCTATATTAGAAAATGTCACATTAATACACACTACCGATAAATGAAGAAAACAAGCGAATTAAGGAAATTGAATTGCATAAGCAATGTCAATGTTTAAAGAGAGTATAAATCGTTCGTGTTCCAAGAAGGAGGCCCCAATGCGCTTTCCGTGTTAAAGACGGGTGTGTCAAAGGGAGAGGGACTTACCGACGTAGCAGAAGCCGACGAGGGTGATGGCGTGCTGCCGGGTGAGCGGGTGCAGGCGCAGAGGCGGGGGCGTGGTCGCGGAGGCGGAGGCCGAGGAGGCGGAGAGACGCGCCAACACGTGGTCGGCCACGTCGTAGCCTGTCACCGCCACGGCCTCCCAGCGCAGCTTCCCCAGCACCAGCAGCTCCCAGCTCTGCGGACACGACACGCACGCCCACACTTAATACACACGCACGCACACACTGAGTCACCAGTTCACTAGAGGGTTCGCACGAGATATCCGTGCACTCGACCGTTAAAATGTGAGTGCGACACATGATATTGTGCAGGCGCAGTTGGTACAACTTTGCATACGTTCGCTGTTCAGAAAACATTAGAGTAGCCCAGTGCGAGATAGGAATTGTAATCCCAAAACTCAGACTCATAATTTCTTTTGAATATGTTAATAATTTGTTCAGTTGGTTTTCATGTGTGTTATCTTGCAAGGAATCTAAGGTAAATTTTTTGGGTCGAGATTACCTGACGGAAAGCTACAAGGCATTGTTTTTGGAGAGGTAAATCAAAAGTTCTCTTCTCCCTCCTACACGTGAGACCTCATATTGTGCGGATATTCCGCACGTGAACTCCACCAGTTGACTAAATCTCTCCCGGCCACAAAATTCTACTTGTTTTAAACCCACGTTAACAAAACTTGAAAATCTCGATAAACCATTGAAATGTTTTCCAGTTTTTTAATAATATCAAATAAAACAACAACACACATATGCATACCATGGTGCGAAAACCACACAAGTACAATATAAAGTACACTGATAATAAATTACTAACTTCATTTCCTAGTACTGACAATTCCAATTTCATAACAAGAAACACACATTAAGAAATACAAATCAAGTACGCATTTTATTAATTACACAATTACGCACATCTTACTTATTACCCAAACGCAATAACATTAAACGACCTTTATGTACACACACATATGTAGCTGTGTGTATGTATGTGACTAATCGGAACTGTAAATAACCATAACGTTTTTTGATTTAAATTTTGAATAAAGGGCCAATTGTATATCGCGATTTGGTAGTTTGTGTATCACTTTCGAATGTCAAATGAGCTCTGCAAAGGAAATTTGACTTCTTACGACGAATGTAATTTAGTTAAGCACTCAATCTATTGACCAAATGTACGAACATTTATCACATAATATTTATTACAATCTATATTTATTCTTAAGGTTATGTACTTAGCGTAATGAATTGAATACTCTGTGCAAGGATGTCGTACGGACCCTAATGGTGCAAGAAGCAATTTCCGTAGACATTACTTCTTCATAACTTTTCACTTCCAGAGTAACGAAGGTACTCCAAGTCCCAAACCTTCAAGCGGTGACTGGCACTTCCCTACCTCAGCCTACGCAGTCAGCCAGTAATCCTCCGAAGGCAAAGGTGATCGAGGACAGAATTCCCCTCGGCGCTTTGTCCTTTCCGCCCTTCCGTCTTTTGTGTGAAGCGCGCGCGTTCCCACGCTAAGAATTTTCTTGACCAACGCGGGCATAATCGCATGAAAATGTATGCACGCGGTACCGCCGCCGTCGCCGGGTCGACAGCACATTCAAACGCAAGGAAAGCGAAACCCACTCGGATCCCCACGGCGCGGAAGGGGAAGTGAGGTACGGCGAGAACGCGCAGCGCTGCCGTCGGGAGCCCAGGCTGCGCAGCGGTCCCGTTTCGTGCAAAGGAACAGAGACTTACTTAATGAAACACGCAGGACACACTCCATGCCATTCAACGTTTTGTACAGCATACGGGTGTAGCTAGTTGCAGCAAGAACTAAATGTTAATGAATCGGTATCTACGAGGGCGGACCTCGCTTCAGAATATGGCGAACCAAAGGGTTTCCTTTTTGTGTAAAGTTCAGGTTACTATATTTGCACTAATCGTACCTTTCGGGTAATTTGCACAAGATATCAAATACAGATCAAATTGATTTGAGTGCTAAAGAGTGTTTTTGGCACAAATCACCTTAAAATAATTGGGGTTTCTTTACACAATGAACAACTGCTGTTAAGTTTTCTTGAGGAAATGATCGAACACTAGCCTCAAAGGACCAACTGGTTGCAATATCTCGTTAAATGGGTAGAAAAATACAACAGCTTCATTTTCTTCGCTGAAGCGCTTTTAGACGAAAACATCCCCAAACAACTACTTACGTTCACATCGCTTAAACGTGGTAGATTGCATTACCAATAAACTACGTATGTACATCGAAGCAAATTCTTGTACACCCATACTTTAGTAACAAGACAATTAGGTGGTGGCTCACTTGGAAACCCAGCATTAAGACGATGCGCCGTCCGTGCTGCCGTCAGCAGCAAAGACAAAGGGAAATTCCATCATCTGCCTTATGACTACTATTGCGTGGCAGATAATGCTCGTACTGCGTCGCAGAAACGCACGGCCGAGTGAGCACCGGAAGGACGAGGAGGCCCTTGAGGAAGCCGCAGGTGGGCGGGGGCGGGGGCGGAGGCGGGGGCGATAGCTCGAGCGGGACGGGGGCGGCGTGGGAGAGCGGATAAGCAGGAAGCGCCGAGGGATGAGAAGCCAGACGCGATCGGGCGTGGCGGCGAGGAAGGAGGGAGCAAAACGAACAAGTGCAGCCTGCCGGTCCGGTGGCCGAGATGGTTAAGGCAGCAGTGCCGTAGCGATCTCGAACCGAAGGATCGCGGGTTCCGTTCCCGCCTCGGGCATGGGTTATGTTCTTCCTTTCACCCCCTATCATGTCATCTTCACAGTTAGCATACCGTTAAATGCAATAATGTTTGCTAATGATCTAGACATTAATGCGACCTTAAATCACAAAATACAATAATAATAATAATAATAATAATAATAATAATAATAATAATAATAATAATAATAATAATAATATATGCAGTCTACTTCTGGTTGCTGCGAAGTATTTACGAATTCCTACCAAAGAACTATGGACGAAAAAAACAAGCAAATAAGCAACTACTGGGGAAATCCGTTTTCAGTAAATTAAAGGAGACCGACACTAAAGTGTCAATGGAAGAGTTTTAAAAGACAGATTTTTCACGATCATGGGCAAGGAATATTCTCAAAATTTTGCAATGACCGAAGTAGATTTAAAAAAAATTAATTGAACCATTTCAAAATAAGAAATAAATTACTTTATCTATCACATCATCTAACACCAAATACCAACATTTAACGTAAGAAATAAAACTTTATAGAATACGGAAACTTATTTAATGTAACAACAATTCCAATGGTGTCCATTTTCAGTATGTGAAAGTACTCTCTCTTGTAACCTCGAACCATATGCAAAAGCCATTTTCCACCGATTCCCTCATAACATCCTCAAACCCTACAAACCTGTCATATTATCACGAAGTTCTTATCAACAATTGGTTGTATGGGCGGCCTGAAACAACCCAGTTAGACTGGATAAGTGCAAGGAAAACAAAATTCCCAAATAGGAAATCCAAAACCAGGCGGGCGAAAGCAGGCACCGAAGGGTCAAACGCCACTCGAGGTTGAGGGGTACCGGGCGGCCAGCCGTGGCGCCCCATCGGCGCCCCGCACCGCGGTAGAAGCCACCCGTACAGGCGGGGGCGGGGGGACGGGGGCGGAAAGTCAACAGCGACGCACGCATGGGCGGTCGCGGCATCTGCGCCACGCACCTCGACTCGACAAACACGGACGAGTTGCGCGTCCCACCCCCCTCCAGCGCACACGAAATAACAAAAGAACATCAATTCGAATGGTTTTACGCTGCTTTTTACATCACGAGGGATTCAATGTCAGAATATTGACAAAGTCTGAAGAACACACAGGCATCTCGATTGGAATAACTGTTCAGTGTTCCGGTCCAGTCAGCAGGCTCCTTGAATCGTCATTAGTTGGGTTTCATTTAATGCCGACCGAGGTCATTGTCAAATATACTGTAGAGGCTGGTTGATTTTCCAATGTTGTCACAGAGCCTCCCACCACAATTAGGGATAATTGTGAAAGAATCACCGAGAAGAATAAATACAATTTATCACTTGATTGAATGATTATTTCTTGTTTACGTCAACTGCTATGATCATTAATCCTGTTAAGTTTAGACCATATTTATCACGGGATATGGCGGTGTTCTTCCCTTCATGAATGGTGAGGTCCTACGCTACACTGTCGTGATATTCCCAAAGAAGTACATGCACCGCCTACATGCCGGACACCGCCCCGGGCGGGATAAGCTTTAAGCTCCACACATACGTAGTAGTAGTGCAAGTACGTGTAGGTACGTGAGAAGTGAGGGTAGAGGAAAGAAACATCGTTGACGATCCGTGGCCCGTTTCTTGGGCTACAGCTCCGGCATTCGCCTGGTGTTGATCGGAGAAACCACGAAAAACTACCGAGCAGAGCAGCCAGCCAATAGAATTCTCCTCCAGACAGCGTATGAATTCGATCCAGCTATTTAGCCAGTGACCTAAATCCGCCACTGTCGGGACTCGGACCCTAGGACTTCCCAGTCAGAGGAAATGTAGTGACATCAATTTGTACCCTGAACCACCTCAGCCAGTAATAATATTCATTCTGAAGAATATTGTTTACAAACTAATGATTTAAAAAATAAATTTTATAAGATCCAAATCTTTAATAATTTAGGCACTATAAAAAATAGATTCTAAGAATCGATTCTGAAGTAGGCAACAAGAAAATGAGAAAAAAGAATGGAGATTTTTTTCTACCATGACGTAATCTCAAGGACCACATCCATTCCTATACGTATGAGGCAAGAGGTAAAGAAAAACTAACAAATAATAAACTAAGAACCGCTTTCCTTTCAAGAAATAAACACGCGAACCCGGAACCTCCTACGGACGGCGATCGCCCCCACCTCCAACGAGCGGGGGGGGGGTGGGGGGGAGTGGGAAGACGCGCGGCGCGGCGCTTCAGTGCGCTTCCTTCCGCGCAGCCGGCGCCGCCGCCTCCGCCTCCGCGCGCTCTTCCTTTCCCAGCCCACGGGAGCGTGACCAGCGCGCGACAGACGGCGCCCAGCGGCCAAGCCAGGCCGCGAGCAACGCGACTCAGGAACGATCGGCCGCTTCTATTAACGACATTCGGGTCTTTGGAGGGCAGTATATTAAGAAAACTCTATTGAGACCCCCTCCCCCCCGAAAAAAAAATCCTAAATTTACGTTTTTTCGTAATCAGAGTCGACGCTACGTCCAGTTTTTGGACACGCGCTCTACTCGTTCCGTTATAAACTACTTTTTAACATCAATAGCTAATTTTAATCACCAGCGATAAAAATTCTTGCACCGGTCATCTAGAAACGAGTTGATTTTAATAGAAAAAAAATTTGACACTTGATTTTCTTTTTTATCGACAGAAAATGACACCTGCAATTTTCACCCAATGAATTTCATATATTAAATCATTTAAAACACCTTCCTGAAAACCGTGGCAAAAGTCAGTTAGTTGGTCTGGTAAACGTCACACCGCCGAATGACTGGCTGATGGATCGACAAACCTCACGTGATCCCTTTCAATCGACCAAGTGGTTCCCTGGTCTGAAAAAAACCCACTAGCGGATGTAGGAAACGCCCGGGAGTCCATCTAGCTTGTCGCAATCACCCAGAGAAAACCAGCATCCGCGGAGGATTATCTAGACAGTTTTGCAGTCCCAAAATCTTTGTGCTTGGACAAAGAAGTCCTCGAGGTAGCATGATCCCGGAAATCTCAAATCGAGGGCAATGGTTCCCACTCCCAGCATCGCGACCCCCGGCGGGGGACGAACCAATTATGAGATCGAATTATAAGATGCATTCAGCCCTCCACTTGGAAGAAATCAACCCATCACGAAACTACGACGACCAACTAGCGGTAGCTGCGACAATCGGGTGGGTGCCGAGTCCCCTTCATATTGAGAGTAGCGCAAGTCTTTGCGTCGCCGCCATTCCGACACTTAAAAATGCAGCTGTCAGAATTCAAACTGCGCGATAAAGTTCAGAGCCACCAATTAATCCAAAATCAATATTAACACATGTATACAGGAAAAATCATACCTCCATTAATTACAATTTCTTTTCAACAATTGAATGCTGCCTGGCGAGGCTATCGGGTGCGGGGCAATTAAAAGGCGGCGGTTGCGCGACTTTCTGTATCAAGAGCCATCGTGCGTGTGTGGGGGGGGAGGGGGCCGTGGCGTCTGTCGGCGCAAGCGACGCGAATCCGCGGGGGTGGGTGGGTGGGCGGGCGTCGCGGGGCGGCGCAGGTGGGCGCGCGGTCACGGCCCCGCGCCCCCAAGACGCGGCGCGGAACGATGGGCGCCGGCTGACGCGCCTTCTGCCGCACCCCCGCCCCCGCCCGCGCCGGTCTGCTTACGCGGAAGCTGCCTTCCCGCAAAGGGACGCAGTGGCTAGCGCCAAGCAAAACCCACCCTCCACATCGCGCTTCTCGTTTCTTTTCTTTTTTTTAATTTAAAAAAATTCACTTGGTTCAATAGGATACCAACATGATCAGTCTTCAAGCGGGATAGGACGTATCCATAGTCTATTAAAGACAATCAACAGTTTTATTTCAAAATAAATTATTTTAATAAATTTATTCACACGTAGTTCGACGCGATGGTTCGTGTTCCAGTTAATCACATACTCAGGTACATAGGATGATAGGATACAAAATAATTTATAATATATGAACATTATCAACAATATGAATTTTTATATCAAATATTTCAGTTAAAGGTGGTCATTTGGTGCATTTCTCTCTCGTTCTCGTAAGCGAGAAAGGCTGAACAAGGGGTGGGGACCACGAGAATCTCGTGCTACGAAAATGCATTCTCGGAACGAGGGGACGATAGCGATAATCTCGTAGTCAGGGCCTCAGATAGAAAGGATCCAATTCTCTTCGGATCCTCGGCTGGCTTGAACCGTTCACGAGAAAACTGTCCCTATGAGATTGGGGAATCTCGCGATTGGCGGCGCTCTTTCGTTGTTGTTTTAACTTATTTAAGATCTCTTCCCAGCTACTAAGGTCATACAGTGAGTACTATAACATCCGGTCTAGCGGTAACGGTATACGGACACACACTCATTCCCCGCGCGAGATTCGAACCCGCGACTCTTCAGGCACGAGGCAGCTAAGGCTGTTCATCCTCAGCGATCTCGGCTATCCAGGCCGGCCGGCGGCTCTCGCAGTCTCCTCAAAGAGATAGAATCTCATTCAGTACTATCACGACCTTACGTTGGCGGTTCCCCCACCAAGGCACTTCTCACTTCTTGGGCCAGAGAGAATGATGACTCACAGCTACTACAAGATACGAGATACACACTGGTTTGACCGTGTTCTTTCGTGTACCTGAATATGTGATTAACAGAAACAAGAAACGTCGTTTGGAACATGTGAATACATTTAATAAAATAATATCCTTTGAAAGAAAAACTGTTGATTGTCGTTCATAAACTAAGGACACCTTCAACGCATTAATAATAATTAAATAAAAAATAAAAAAATAATAAAAAAAATAAAAAAAAACGCTCGCTGACAGTGAAAAACCTAACACTCCTTCCCGCGTAGGGCAGTATGCTAAGACGCAACTGCTGGAAGGGAGACGGCCCGAGGGGTGGCGCGGGGGGCGGGGCGGGCGGGTTCAGCGGGGCGCGACGCAGAGCAGGCTGGTGTTGTGGGCGGTGGCGCGGCTGACGGCGGTGCGCGGCGTGACCGGCGCCCACCTGTGGCTGCGGCCGCGCATCGCCGAGGACGACACACGCCCCCCACCCCCCACACACCTTTGCACTCGCTGAGCAGCGAGTTACAGCTCGTCCTCGCAGCCGGCGACGGGGTGGTTGGTTGCGTGCAAGTGGCCAACAGGACTTCTCTTCCGTTACAAGTTGCCTTAACCCTCTTTCTTTTTACACTTTTGTCCAACTAAGTCGTATCAAGTGTAGTATGTATGTAAAACAATAGTTGGGCAAAGTAAAGGATACTGATAGCTTTGTTTTTACTTAAAATAAATACAGTAAGATCATTTTTACTACCCCAAAAAATATAACAAGCCCATTTCCAAAAACAAGGCCAAATTATCTAGCCTGAACTAAAATTCATGGCTACCTCAAAAGAGCTTATCTATACCCTGTCTACTTTACCAAGATAAGTGTGAGGGAAAGGGGACAAAGATGAGAGAAGGAAAGATTGCGCACGGTTAGCCTGCGTGTTAATATCCAACTCAGACATTTGCCGAGTACTGACTGGAGAAACCTCGGACAACGACCTTTGAGAGCAAGAATTCTCCTCTAGGCAGAGGCAGAACGCGTCCTAGACACATAAGTGTCGAAAACCCGCCACTGCCGGGTCACAGTCGCTAGGTCCACGGGTCGGAGACTTGCAAAGTACTGGAGAAAAACGGCGCGAAGGGGCCGTAACGCGTGAGGACCTTGGGAGAGCGCGCGGGGCCTTCCGCTGGGGTGGAACGGCGCCGTCTGTCTCCGCGTAGGGAGTCACGGTCCGCCTTGCCCGGCGCTCGCGCCCCGCGTATGGCGTCTCCACACGACTCGTCTCGCGTCGTGGACGCGGCGCGTCGCGGCTCCTGCAACTGCCCCTCGACGCAGCCACCTGGGGTGCGCCGCCCGTTTCTTCCTCAGTCCCTCGCCCCGCGCCTCGGCCATCTTAATGTATGCGCGCGCTTCTCCCCGAGCCGGGAGGGTCGCCGGAAGTTCGCTGGGCCGAAGATGACATCCTCCACGCGACTCGTTCTCGTCCAGAGAATGCGGAAAACATCGCGGGTGTTTTAGAATTCACCAGGAAATTTACACCCGATGCATTCATGAAAAAATGGACTTGAATTCCATGAATTAAATTTGAAAATTTAACAGTTATGACATGGATAAAATTCAAAATAACGTTTTCCGTTGCTATATTTTTTCGTTTCAAAGGTTTCGGAGAAAGCATCGGAAAGCAATGAGTAGAAATCGAAAAAGAATGCATCAGATTGAGGAGTTCCAAACAAAAAGACTACGAGCTTATGCACTGCGACAAACTAGATGTGCTTGGATATCATTTTCGCTAAAAAGTGGCATTTTTAGTCTTCTATCTAACACACGAAACCTAAATTCACGTAAACGGTAATCACCTATAACCGGAAATCATTGTGATGGAAACTTTACCGATGTCCACATGAAGGGAGAGTTCCACGACAGAAAGAAGTTAGTCCCTACTCTCTTCAAAAATACAAGAATTAATGCGATCGTTGAATACACTTGTTTTAGGTTATGTCCGTATTCTTGTATTACATTTTCCTTTCTTTTCCATTTTTTGCTTTCTCACGGTGGAGAAACGAATTCAAACCGTGGATATTACACGAACTTCACAAAAGTCTTTCAAGTGACCGCGATGACACTAAGATTTCCCCACCACGAAACGTCTAACCTCACTTCCGCCTATCCAAAATATAAACAAACGCCAAGGCTGAATAGAGAGAGAGAGAGTATGAACTCCAAGAACAATTGCGGGAAACAAAACCCCTATTCCGGCCCCCTTTTCCCTTTTCGTGCACAAAGGGCTGCGAGTACAAATCGCCCTGGATGCCTACGGCGCCCCGCGTGCTGTGGTCTGCCGGGCTTGCCCAGGCGGGTGCCTCCGCCAGCTCCGTTTCCCACACGTCGCCCACGGGGCTCGGACAAGGGGCCAGATTTATACGAGACTCGGCTATCGTAATTGGGACCGAGACGTCCTCGGAAGCGATTGATTGATTCCGAGCGCGTCAACTGCTAAGGTCATTACTCCCGTAAGTGAAGTGCATGCTTTTTTCCTCGAGAGGTGGCGGTGGTCTTCCCCCGCTGGTGGAGAGATCCAGCGCCGACCTACCGTCGGCAAGCGGGTTTCCCAACCAGGTATCTCCCATCAGCGGGGTACCGCCCCACCTGGAGTAAGCTCTACGTTCCCGTCGCTCTCCCGGCATTTGTTGTAGTGTAGTGCATGTTGGTGTGTAAGGGGTGAAGATAGGGCAAGGAAGGGGAAGGAAAGATCGCGTGGTACCGTGGCCCATTTGTTAGGGTACTGCTCCGGCATTCACCTGGTGTTGTCCCCGGAAACGAAAAAGCTCTGATAATCAGTACTACGTCCCAATGTGTATTAATAAAACTTAACCCGATCTATTAGCATTGCACTGTAACGATGGAAATTCGTGGCAATGCCGTCAATATTGAAAGCAGAGGAATCAGAATATATCCTACATTACATTCAACACGGAAGTGTGCAGCATTTGGCGTTCAACCCAATACACGGTTACTAGGACCGTACTATGTCCTAAAAATGTTAGAAATATGAAAGCATTTATGATCTACAAATATAAAAATATTACTGAACATTTTTTGGTTGCCTTTTAGAAACCTTCAAAATCTTTCCGCTGTTTAAATAATCATTATATTGAAAATGTACTCTCAAAATCTAGTACATTCACAATTCACCCCTTCTGCTTTGGCACCCCATGAAGACAATTCTATCATGCTTACCTTACATTTTACATGGAAATAACACAAAGAAAAAAATGACATGTCATAAACATCCGGACCCTAATGATTAATCGCTCAGTAATGCGAATGAGCATATCACTTGTGATAGGTGGTACACGAATATCATTGAAAGACCTTCGAATCCTTCGGCGAAGCGTTACCAAATGGAACGAATGTGTGTGTTTCGTGGCGGGAACATGCTTCATTTCCATTACGCAAGTCACTGGGCAGGTGGCAATGCACTCCGTGGGAGCATGTCACGTATTCCCTCGGACTATGGGATTATTGCTGACGAAAGAAGCCTGTAGGGACAAACTGTTTCATGATTAAATTCATGGTGGTGGAATGGTTTTCTAACGTTTCTAAGAGAGAGAGAGAGAGAGAGGGAGAGAGGGAGAGAGAGAGAGAGAGCAATACTTACGACATTGATATCCAATACGACGTTACATGTCACAACAGTTTTTGTATTGATGTTTTTTCAACGAAATAATTATTTAATGATTACATCACGCAGCAGTAACATTTCTCAAGGCTTAACCGTATATTAAATTTTAGTATCACAAAATAACTGGACGACTTCTCTGATAAGTGGTTTTCTGTGGTTTCCCTGATCGCTTCGTGGCGAATGTCGGGGCAGCGCCCTAGAAAACGGGCCACGTACAGCGAGCGGCCCTTCCTTCCCTATCTGTTTCCTTTCCGTCCTTAGGGCCGAGTTGTCATCCATGTTCAAATGACCCAGCCCACTACAGTACCGGTAGCGTATAAGCGACTTTGACTGTTCTCTCGCCAAGTGCTGTTGTACATGTGACCAGCTCTGAAGCAATCAGCTTGTGAGGATTTGTTTACTTTCTCATAGCCAGGATTCAGTGTTGCCGCTCATCTGACTAGCACGAAGTCGCGGAGGCGATACGGTTCGGCTGTGACAAAGATTATGAACATGATACCAAAGGCGTTTCATCGCCTGTGGGTGAATGTTAACGTTTTGAGATTTCGTTGATCAATATTGTAGGTGGTGCCATTTGCGTAGTAATGTATGGCAACAGCGCATCGAACTGCCAGCGTCGCTTATATGCTGCCGATACTGTAGTCAAGGACATCTCCGTCGAGCGTCGGAGGCGATGAGCCCCGAAGCGGGCTGTAGAACCAGAAAAGGAGATAGGATAAATATTCCTTACAGATAAATATTCCTAGTAGAATTAACGGAAAGTCGATGAAATGGAATAATCCACGAAAAGATTGAAAGTTGGCGAACGCCATTAAAACAAAAACAGCACAACGTGACACAAGTTTAATCAGAAAAGTGACATGTAGTGTTTAAATTTTACCGTTAACTTTCTAGCTAAGTACACTGAGCAATTCGCAATTCACGTATTATATTTATATTCACTTTTACTGGTGTTGGGGAAAAAATTGGTAACGCAAGACATTGCGAGTCACGTCCGTTCCCACGTGATTTCATTACGAATGGAGAAGAGTGAGTGGGTGAGCGGGTGAGTGGGCGAGTGGGTGCGTGGCGGGGAGGAGCGGGGCTTGGGAGCGGCGATGGGGACGAGCGAGTGCGGTGACGGCGCCGCCCCGGAGACGCTGCACCTGGGCGCGTTACTCACGCCTTCCTCGCCAGCTCACCGCCGACCCTACGCCCCCGACGCCTCGCCTCGCTTGCAACGCGACACCCTGCGGGACAACCGCCTCCAACAATGGAAGCCATTGACGCCGGATTGTAACACTCCCCGCACCCCGCTGACACTCAGAAGCGACACCAGCCCCAATAGGGAGCCAAATTGAGAGGACGCAGATGCAATATCTTAGCAAGTTACGCTTTTAATAATATCCTAAATATTGTAAATGCGTTCTGTGATTCTAAATCATCATATATTGAGGTTATCAGTTCAACCCGAGCGAACGAACATAAAGTTTTAAAAGTGAAAATAGCTTCATGGTGAAACCCAATATCTAACGTTTGTGACAATCCGTGCTAGAAAGAAGGGGTAGCCTCTAAAACTGTAACAGAACATCAAAATAGGTCTGATTTTGTCGATGATTGTGTAAGAAAATAACTCATAAAACCTGGTTTGAAGGGCTCAGGACACATTGTCTCTGAGTAATGTTCGATTGCAACGCCTGATGCAGCGCAACGTGTGTAGCGGGTTGCATTGTAGCCTGCTAATTATCGAACATCATAATCTTGGACTACTCATTTTTCTGTCAAAACCTTTTTGATGGAGAGCTGGAGCGTAATTCCTTGTCCAGCAGTAATAGACTTGCGAAATTGGAAAGGAATCACTACTAAGCCATTGTCTTTCGTTAGAGTAGAAGGGATGTTTATCATATTTTTTGACTTGAATATTACGTGTCAAACAAATATAAAAATAATGAAAAAGAAACGCCCAATAATCCTTTGCTGGGCGCTCACTGTCACGTTCCACTCAGCAAATAGTGACAGTTCCATAAATACTTGGGACCTCCTTAACTAGTATCAACCCTGTCATCTGTCACTCATTTCCTAACTTCGTCAAAGCAAGAACTCTGTTAACTCCAACTCACCACGGTCCCACCGCCGCCTTCCTAACACACCGCCATCCACCCTCAACGGCCCAGACCAACCCGCTGCCCGCTTCCGCCCCCGCCACGACGCGTCGCGTGGCGTGGCGACGGAAGACGCCGGCGACGCCACCGCCGCGTCTCGAGACGCACCGCGCCGCGCCGCGCCGCGCCGTCTCATCCCGCCATCTGCTTCCCGCGGCTGCGCACACACCTGAAATCCTGCCCCGCGCCCGGCCCGGCCCTACGCGCGCGCGCTTCCTCCAGATCTATTAGCCAGATTGCCCGGCCGGCCTCCTCATTCATACACCGGCTCGGAGACCCACCATTCTTACGGGAATTACAGGCTCGGGGAGGAGGGGAAGGGGCGCTCTCCTCGGGTAGCGCAGATAATGAGGCATTATGAGCCGAACGTCTTGGCGTCCCGGGCGCCCGTGCGTCATGCGATGCGACACGACACTCCGCGCAAGTGCGTACGAAAAGCAGACGCTTCCTTCGGGAGAAAAAGCACGGAAACGCGCTTCCGGTAAGGAGGAAGTCGACGAAAAACTTGCGAGCACGTAAGCTCCACGCACGAGAGCAGGCGAGCAACGTGCGTTTTCCGATCTGTCTCGATCACCTTAAGACGAACGGAAGAAAAAAGATATCAAGCTTTACCAGGTTTTTGAGTCAATCTGTATAATTACAATGATTTTTTATTTTGATTGTGAGCACTTCCCCCGTCTCGAGTACATGAAATCTGAAAAGGGGTCAATGATTATAAAGCGGTCGACTGGGGGTGAGGGTAGGTGGATGGGGGAGGGTGATAACCGAATATGCACCGAGCGACTGATCGGTATAATCAAAAACAGGAACTGAAAGGTTTCAAAATATATTAATTAAGTTGATAATTAATGATTTTCTTATTGAATGCTTAAAATATTTAATAATGAATTACAAATTTGGTTATTTTGGATTTCACATAATTTCCATTCATTAAAAACCGACACTTACAATATTTTTTTTCTGAAAACTTGTCTACATTTGAATAATGAAATATGAAAGTACTACAAAAAAGTCCTTGTTCCATATTATGTCAAGTCATTTATTTGCAAATACTTTCTATTACGATTATTTCATATGCTGTAAATTGTCAAAATGATTATTTGTAACGGTTACGTAATACACGTATTGTAATATTACTTGTACATATATTCTGTAATTTATGAAATATTAAAAAGCCACATTAACATAAATTTTATGTCATTCTATTCAATGATTTTAGTTCAAACAAATCAAGGGAACAAATTGGTGCCATTTATGAGAAATTTTTGAATGTTACTCCAGCTTCAAGAAAAGTTCCCCCAAAATCAAAATAGCCATTTCAAATTCAAGGGATCGCGACATCAGTCAGATTGAATGTGGAATACCAATTTTGGTGAAAATCCTGCCTCGGATTTAGTCGCTAGTGTTGATCAGAGACAGACCAACGGCCCGACGAACGGGCGGATAGCCGACACGTTTTGTCTTTAACCAATTTTTCGGTAACAAGGACCCACAAAACGTGAATTCTTACAACACAACCCCTTAAAGGAAGTAATTTACTAAATATAGGAATCAGAATTTTGAACTTTTTCGGTGTCAAGGACCTACAATTCGACTTTTTCGGCCAAATAAACGCCGTTTTCGCCGTAGCATTATATAACGTTCTCTATTCTTCTAGTATTGGGGAAAGTAAAAATGTTGGGTATCCCTTTTTCCGCAATTTATTTATCGAACACGCCGTTTGAATAAAGCGCGTTTGAACTCGTAGTTCTACTGTGAGGCTGCCTTGACGACAGGCGATTCAGACAACTCCCTCTCGCGCTAACATCAGGGCAAAGATGAAACAGTAGTGTCGCGAGGGAGGGAGCGTGGGAGACACAATTTGCCTAAGATCCCAAACAAGGCTCCGCCAGAAACGATTTGTCGAAATCGTCTGAGACAAGTGGGAACGCCCCTTTGTGTCCATAGATCCTTTCTATATGCAAATCGGGCGTGTAAACCCTTTTCCTAACCCCGCCCGTTTCTCTAATGTGAGAACACGCACACGAAGAAACACAAAACACTTCGACGAAGAATTTCTTCACTCAAAAGTTAAAAATTTAATTTGAGCTGTATTGAATTTGCAATATTAACTCTAGTGTTTTCAAGAAAGCAAATCACACTACCATAATATACTCCTAATGAATGGGTATGGCAAGTTTTTTTCAGTCTTGTGGTTACAAGAGGCTCATTGATGGGTACACAATGTTTTCAAACGCTACCAAAATATCGATTCTTGTGAAGATGTTTTGTCGACACTCTCTCCATTAAAACAATGTGAGAATATGATAGGTACATGATTATGACTTTTATCGTGAGAAATAGCACTTTCTCAGCTACCGGGACATAGCAGTGATGATGGCCGTCATCTGGCTTGCAATGTCCGATTATTCTCGAATATGACGTCGAATAAAAGGATGATTGCTCATGAATATCTTGACATTGAACCGGAGAAAAATGGTAACAATGTTCGCGATCGGTTGTTTGCGTCATAGCACTTCCGCTGAGAACATGCAGCCAATTGAATTCAAATAAATGAAGATTTGAATTTCGCATGACAATTTGTCAGGCCTGTAGTGTGATGTAGTTTCCGGGCAATTGAGACACCATGCAGTTTCCATGAGAGTACATTACGTATTGTGAGCTCGTTTCTATGCTTAAGAATGGTGGTTACGGGAACATTTTCATTATACTTTCATCCGCTCCCGCCCGCTGCAGAAACACACATCTTGCGGTGTAATTAAAGCGAATATCGCCAACTTTTCGAGTGGCTCTGATTCGTCAGCTTCGCGAGACATTTTTAACGTTATACTAACCAATAATTAAAAGTAGAAATAACCAATACCAAGAAGTAAAGTTATTTACGTCTTGCCTCAAAGTGTTTTCATTTACACCAACATTACAATTTTCTTTAACCGTATGTCAACTCCCTTTCCCTAAGGTGGCGAAGGGTAAAATCGACTCCGCTCAGTGGGCCGAAACGGATCCAAATTAGCGCACAGCATTATATTACAAATAACCTCGATTTTCATTTTTTAAATGGTTTCATCTGATTTGAAGTTGGCGCTTTTATAATCTACGACCTTAATAGCTGCATTTTGCATAGCATTCATTTTCCCATTAAATTTTTCTTTCCAAAAGTTGCGTGCTAAAGGAAGGATTTTTAAGTACTGTGCACGTCTTTTTGGCCCATATCGGCGCTTCCTGAGTTAGACGGGACAGCGGCGGATTTTACGGGGGGGGGGGGGTATGCCCCCAAATCCAATAATTGTATTCAATTCATTGAAAACAATTACTATTAGATCTCAGTATATCCATACAGTATTTCCATTATCAATATACTCCAACAGCTTTTTTTTTTTATTTCAACTAACAATTTCAAAAGTATATGGGGGTAGGGGGGCGAAATGAATTCGCCTCCAGCTGCAATACTTTCTGAATCCGCCCCTGAGGCGAGATGAAGGGTACTCACGCGCATGTCGGCGGGGGTGATGCTGTGGTCGGTGTACGCGCAGAGCAGGTCAACGGAGAGCGCGTGGCACTGGCGGACCTTGGAGGCGAGCAGCAGGCACACGGCGCCGGCCAGCTGCAGCTGGCGCCGCGAGATGGCGCACGCGCACAGGAACCGGTCCAGGAGGTTGACGGCGAGCGGGAACACCTGGTCCTCGCAGCGCTGCTCCTCGCACACCTACGCACACCGCGCGCACCCTCTCACTCCACGCCCCTCCACTCCACTCCGCTCCGCCTGGCGATAAGGCGGCGCGCGCCGCACGCCACCGCTCCGCCCTCCGCAAATCTCGCCTCTCCAAACACAAGCTTCCTCCCCAATCCACAGGAGAGGGAGGGAAATCAACGGAATCACCTCAAGGGTCACCCATAAATTACTTAACGCCACAGGGGGAGTTGAGCGAGCGTTACATAAGGGGAAGGGGTATTTGTTTATTGTAATGTAACATTGATTTTTTTTCAACGTGTGCTGAAATAATTCATTTTTACTTTCCTGTATGCATAGGTATATACCGAGTAACATACGTAGTATAGGGAAAGCAGCACACCTGTTGATCTGGCTCGAGTCGAAGCTGTGAGATTTTGAAAAACATTCTTAGAAATTTGGGGGTACTTTACGTAAAGCATCTGGGACGTTTTCGAATTTTTCTCACAAACGGCGCCAGATTTCTTCTTTAAATTTCTTGTAAGAATAGAGTAAAATACGTTTATAAAGGTGGCGTAGATCAGATTTTCACGGGTAACTAAATTTTCAAGAATTGAAATATTTTGAATTTTTTGCGGCGACTTCCTACAACTAGAAAATCGAAGATAAGAGATTTTTTCTTCAAATAAAATTTGTTCTCCATAGAGAGTTCTTTCATTAAAGTCATGTACGTTTTTTTCAAACTTTTTGTAGTTTTCTCGCAATATGTGCAATATAAAAAAAATACAAAAACAAGATTTTGAAAACGGCTCAATTTTTTCTTTCAAATTTCGAATTTACTGTAGCATTTAAACGCCATTTTCTTAAAAACGGCTCCAAATTTTTCGAAGAAAAATGCCACTTAGGACGATGTTTTATTCTTGTCCAGGACAGAGGAACTGAGCCATTTCTAGTAAACAATTTATTTACAAATAATTTATTTTACTACTAAGTAAATAAAATACAATAGGGGAATAAAATAATTTTAATGATACAATTAATTGATTGCATGTTGAACCATTTACATGGTTACCAGATGGTTTGGAGATCCTCTTATCCAAATGTGTGCCAATTCTCCAAACTCTCAGCTCAAAAAGCCGGATAATCACGAATTACTAGGAATTATCGGGTTAGCGAAGGATTATTACATTTTCAGGAGGCCATAGCCCCCTCCCCACTTTGTGCGCATGTCCTTGCTTCAAATCTAGTTTTAAATTACGGGCTTCAAAACGAACAATGTTCACTGTATAAGTAATCTTATCGTTTAAAGAAACTCAGAAATTCAGCGAACAATTACGTCAAGTGTGATACTATCTTAAATATTGTTCGAAACGCATCTACAATCTTCATCCTTTTCAGAAAAATTAAAGCTGCAAACCAATGGCAACAGACGCTGCAATTATCATTTGACAAATCTGCCCCAAACCGCAAATGAATTCGCTTGAAAATGCCATGTGCACTTACGGAAATTGTTTCCAAAGATACTATGAATGGTACCAGGACGAAGCTCTATGTTTTATATCCCAAGAAACGATAAACCCTAAATGTTTATTTGCGTGAAGGTATGAAAGTTCAAACAGCTATTTTTTCTGAGAACGCGGAGAGTAAGATATTAATGTGAATTGTTACGTCTTCCATTAAGATTGAAGGAGCAGCTTGAGTGAGTTACATGCATGCTACAGTTATTCCATTACTCGTATCACTCGATTATAGCACTCACAGCTTGATCAAAGAGCTTGTCAAGAAAACGTCATCGCGGGACGTGATTCAAACAAATCTGCAAGGTGAGTATACACAATTCAAGATTTTGCATCTAAAATTAGGATATTCATAAATCCAGGTGGATAATGAAACTTTCCACTTCCTGGCTAGGAGTATTGGAATACTGAAATAAAGAAAGTGTGAGGATAGAGGTCAAAATTGCCTATATAAAAATAAATTATCATTACAGAATATTAGTGAATTTGCAAAAATAGCATTTAAAAAACAATTATTACAATATTACTCAGGGATTCGTAACATTGATACATCAGAATATATGTTCAAAACATTATCAATATGTTCTTTTAGATAAAATGAGAAATAAAAACTTCCTGTGCAACTGGTTCGAGAAATATGAGAAAGAAAATCGTAATAACTAATACTTTGGACTACTTAAAATTACTATTTTTACAGCATTTACAAGAGAGAGAGAGAGAGACAAAACATGAGCTTTAAGAGGGCGAAAAGATGGATCAAATAAAGGATTCTCTCACAACAAATAATTCGATTACTTATTCCATAGTTCAGTTAAGCCTTATAATTAGCAAAAGAATATGTTGGTGGCACATGCTGTCATAGCATACATAATAAACTAGTAAAACATATTATTGCATATGCCTCTCAATAGAGGCAATCAAGTCAGTCCCATGCATTCATATTTCAAATGTCAAATGACATGTCTTATTTCTTTCTTGACTCAATACAAACAACAAATTGACAATATGAAAACAAAGAGGTACACCAAGGAAATGAAGTGCCAGATAATACCAATTAATCCTTACAGTAATACTACATGTACTGAGTGTGACAATGACTACCAAGAAAACGATGTTTTAAAGAATTGACCAATAAATAACGAAGGACATAAAACTAGTGTTTTGAGTTAAAACTTCTCATATTTATAATGCAGATGATTTCAGAGGTTATTAAGAATAAATATGAGATAAAAGTACAAGATAAAAAAATACAATGTGACAAACCATTATCTCGGAATCGGAACTTCCGGCGAAATAAACTTATTGAATTCCAATGATTTGGAACATTTACATACAAGTTTAATTAAATAAAGTAATTTCTATAATTTTGCAAAATGCATACAAGGCATTTACTACTAAAATCAGCTCATTCCATTTGCAATTTTTCAAGAAAAACAAAACGTTTCCCGCGCCCACATGAGGTTTGATGAAGACGGGATAATATCCCGTTCCTGCAACATTTTAGGTAGGAGTAAATTGGTTTGAATTTTATGAGTTTTGGAAAAATCCCATTAACTTAGCAAAAATGCTGAAATGTGAAATTTGGCAAACAATGGAATGAGATGATTTTGATAGAAAATATATCGTACATGATTAACAATTGCCTTTCAATAAGAGAAAGGACAAAATTTTGACAGAAAATAAGAAAAAAACATTCAGAACGGTGCATTAAAACTTTACAGTGACTTTTGTACATTAGTAAGTAAAGCGTGAAATGATCTTACAAAATCGAATTCAGAAAAATACAATTAATGAAATGAATTGAAATCATTTGCAATGTTTTAATGTACTCACCTCCAACATCCACGTTGTAACAACTTTTCGCATGAAAGGTTGCAGATCTTTCTGTATAGTCTCAAAATAATTACACGATGGGATGTACAAACTTTCAAGATCTAAAAGGTTCTGAAGAACACGCATGTCTTCGAATATTGCCGGATCTCTTTCAGCTATTTGACTGTCTTGCAATCTTTCCGCACAAAACAATTCCATGTCCATACGAATTTCGTGAATAACCACAGAAAAAATCAATACAGTTGATCACTTTTTATAATATATTAACAAACTGTTATCGATTATCAGTTGTCACTCGGTGAGAAATCGCCGGAGCGAAATGCCGGCAA
Source organism: Gryllus longicercus (assembly GCA_038098605.1). Taxonomy (NCBI): domain Eukaryota; kingdom Metazoa; phylum Arthropoda; class Insecta; order Orthoptera; family Gryllidae; genus Gryllus; species Gryllus longicercus. The sequence goes on along the minus strand of JAZDUA010000596.1, from coordinate 526,837 downwards.
GCACGTGGCCAGTCGCGATTGACGCAGTCACGTCAGACGTATCACCGATCAGCTGAAGTCACAGCACCCTCCGACAGACGGGGAAGCACTGCTGCGCGGATAGGGAGCACATGCGCCTATAACCACGAGGGTCCTGCGTCCCCAGAGCGCTCTGTCCATTGCTTGAGGAACTAAGAGTACGTGTTGGAACTACGGAAGATGGCCAGAGCGGGCGGTTTAAAGAAAAGAGAATGTGGAATGGCTGCTTTGAAAGGCTTTGGACATTTTCCACAAACTTTGCCTCGTCCAAGAAGCAGAAATTTTCAAAGTAAGAGGTGCTACAACATAGCACAAATTTCTCGTATAATTTAAAATGGCAAGTAACCTGATAAAAATTATATTCAAAATTCCGTATTTCTTCCTTTATCCTTTGCGAAACTCTTCACATTACTTGTAACACGGTATCCACATTCCATTTCCTTACATTTCAAAGACGCACGTAAGTAAACATAATCATACTAATCAACATATGGTCAACAATTTATTTACCAACACCGAAATTTTACAGTTATATGGCGTCGAAAAAAGTATTTACAATGGTAACAACGCAAAACAAATAGTTTGCTTTTAATTTAGTACTTACTAGGCTGTCCGGGTGACGCCGCGTCCATGTCCCTTCCTCAGGGCGTATTGCCCTGAGGAAGGTCGCAGAATGGCGACCGAAACGTCGGCACCTTCGCCATGGACGCGGCGTCACCCGGACAGCCTAGTAAGTACTGACTCCGGCCGCGGAAGCCTACGCTCTCACTTGCTTTTAATTTTGTTCCTGTAACTATAAATAAACAATTTTCATAATTTTCACAAACAATTAACAAAATGTGGAGTTATTGAGACAAAATTTCATTTAAGACTGCTTATCCTGATAAGTGTGATATTTGATCGAAAGACGCTTTTTACTTTCTCGTACTGGTGTATACGTAATATATAGTAAGGAATGCGAAGATGTGTCAGAAAGCTATACTAGTGGTGCTACAACAGCACATTCCGTCCTTCACTGTATTATATCCTACACGCCAGCCGTTACTTGAAAATCTCAAAACGACAGGAAGCATCAGCAATCATTTTTATTACTCTCTCTCTCCCTCTCTCTCTCCCCCTCTCTCTCTCTCTCTCTCTCTCTCTCTCTATATATATATATATATATATATATATATATATATATATATATATATATAAGAGCGGTAAACTCCGACACCGTGTGATCGATCTACATGAAATTTGGCACATCTACGTATTTTTTCACCCAGGTGGTTTATGGGATGTTAATTATGTTGTAACTTCACTCTGTGTCTCTGCAGGACAAAATTGCGCTTCATTTTAATTCAATTTCCACTCAAACTGCGCTCTACATGGGCTTCATTGTTGCTGAACGTTGCCGTGTGGCGCAGGGGGAAACCGAGAAAGTTAGTGAGGAATAAGACGCGCGTAAGTAAAAGAGAGACAGAGAGATACACAGACAGAGAGAAAGAGAGACAGATACAAAAGACAGAGACACTGAGAGAGAAACAGAGAAGGGCAAAGAGAGACAGAGACAAACACAGAGAGAGACAGAGATACAGACAGAGAGAAACAGAGGTAGATCAGACAGACAGGCAGACAAAGACGCAGAGAGAGAGAGAGGGAGAAAGAGAGAGAGACAGACAGACCGACAGACAGAGTCGCGGTGAGACGGTGAAACGGAGGGGGAGGGACAGAGTAACAGAGACAGAGTAACAGGGAGAGGCAGACAGAGGCAGGGTCAGAGAGAGAGAGAGAGAGAGAGAGAAGTAGAGAGAAAGGGGGAGGGAATGAGAAAGAAGGATATGTAGGGCAGAACAACGTCTACCGGGTACCGCTAGTGATTATGTATTTGAAAACCACAAAATTATCACAATATAATGTGTATATATAGAACATATCTTTTTGTTGAATTAGCTTTGGCAGCTTAACATTATACCAGCAAAGCAACCAATTTTTGGAAATCCGTTGGACCAAAACAATAATTTTTGGATATTTGAAAGCCCAAGAATAGCACAAAATTCTGGTTGTAAAGAAAATGTGATTTGTGGAAATGGCTCTGCAAGCTTAATGGTCGTGAATTTAACTTGTGTTTCTGGGAGTTGTATGGCGTCGTGTCACACAAACACTGGTATTTGCCTCACAAATGCGTGGCAGTTAATTTCAAAGTATGGCAATTAATTAGCAATAAATCATTTAACTGTTTTCGTCGAGCTACGATACGAATAATCTTATGTAGGGTAACCAGACGTCGCCTTTTATCCCGATATGTCCTCCTTTTTACTTTCTCGCTTACGCAGTAGAGACAAGATAGCAGACAACTTACGCAGTAGGTTACGAAATGTTCGCGAAAAAACGGCAAATTTGTGGCAGAAAAACTCTTATTGCTGGGACCTAATAACGAAAAAGTGGATAAATCCAATTGTTAGATTTAGAAAAAACATCATCTTAACACGTGGTGAAGCCAGAATCCATTTTTGTGGATTCTTGATATCGAAAAGTCGATTGACGGAAACACGTCCGTCTGTTCGTCCGTCCGTTCGTCCGTCTGAGCATTGTCCGTTCACCGACCGTTTGTGTGGGAACATCACGAGCGCCTAAACCACACGTAGGATTTTTTTTCTAAAATTGATAATCTCCAGTCGATCTGGCTCGACTCAAGGAGCTGCAATTTTGAAAAACATTCTTTAAAATTTCGGAGTACTTTACACGAAACCCCAGGTACATTTTCAAAATTTTCTCAAAAATGACTCCAATTTTTGTCTTTAATTTTGTTGAAATAATTAAATAAAAAACACACAAGTCTCTGTTTCACAGTTAACACTGAATTTTCGAAAATTGCAAAACTTTGAATTTTTAACAGCGTCTTCCTACAACTATAAAATTGAAGATCGATATTTTTACGGAGGGCGGGAAATAGGTATTCTCTCGTTTGTCCAGAGGGCCAAAGTCACAGTTTCCAACGCGCTTTAACGCCTTAAGAATTAAAGTTCCAAACAGAATTAAAGTTCCAAAAAATTGTAGGAAATTTGAGAACTCTAATTTTGTAAATAGCTGTGTTTCGATAAAGCGCGCAGATTTCGAGATATACGGAAAAGTAAGCGAAAAAGTGAAGAAAGTGTGAAATTTTTAGTTTTTTAATTAATTTATTTATTTACTAGCGGAACTTGGAAAACGTTATTTTGCCCCTCATCTCCCTCTCTCCGTCTCTTTGTCTCTCTCTCTCTCTCTCTCTCTCTCTCTCTCTCTGTCTGTCTCTTCCTCTCCGTCTCTCTCTTCATCTCTTACTCTCTCTCCGTCTCTCTGGCCCTCTCTCCGTTTCTCTCTCCGCCTCTTCGTCTCTCTGTCTCTCTCCATCTGTTCAAGGTCTCATCCTGCGGATTGCGTTGTGGGAAATCTTTCTTTGAGGCCAAAATTATGGTTTTTAATGCTTGTAATTATTTTTTCTTGTGCTTTTTTTATATTTTAATAGTTATTATGCTATTAGGGTGGAGATGAATCCAACAAATCAGAGTTAATTAAACCTGTTCCAGCAAGTTATAAATGGTGTAACTAATCCGACATTGCTTTATGTATAGTTTTTTTATTTATTTCTTTGTTTTTTGCAATTTTCATTGTGAAGCTGATCTTTTTAAAGGTGTCAAATATAAAATTCGAATTCAGCAGCCCAGAAAGCATATAGAATTGTTAAGAAAAAAATTCCGGAATATTTTCCTTGATAGTGATTGGACTACAGGCGTGTTAGTTTTCAACGAGAGATAAGTCATTCCGATACGCTGGGTTCGTGTACGCTTGTGTCTGTGGTGTTGGTGTATGTGACGTGAGTATGTGACGAACTCGATGATACCTCAAGGGGAGCCCAGACCAGCATTCGTGAAATCAAGCTAACTGTAGTGCTCGTACATAGCTGCGTCTCGCAAGCACATACCGCGTGTGCGTTGAAAGCAATGGCGGCTAGTGCTTAGGTTGCGCAGTTACACAACCCCCAGGTAACCAAAAATATATTATAAGTTAGGATTAGACATTTTCGCACTCGCGGCTCGGGGTTTTCTAATTGAGGAAGGCTTAAAATGCTTTGCATTATATTGCATTGCCTCCATTGTATTTCTATACATAATCTCTTCCGATACATGCAAGAGTCGCGCAGTATGCAAGAGTTGCGCTACTACTGCATATTAATAGAACTCATTGGTGTCCACCCCCTAGGTGCATAGCACGCGCGGATCCACGGGGAGCGAAATAAGGGAAACTATGCCTCTAAAATGTTTCAGTAACTAAGGGCCAAATTCATAGTCGTCACTTACACTGAGTGTTCCCTTAAGTACACGAATCGTATTCATAAACAGCCCTTGAGTGGTCTTAAGAGATCACTCATTCCTATAAGCGAAGCAGCCTGCTCCCTTAAGTGTCCCTTATGGCTCCCTCTCATCGTCAGTCGTAACCTTTAAAACGGCGATCACCGACTATCGAATTCGTTTTGCTGGTGTTCGTAGAGTGTAGCCAGTTAAAACGTTCCATTTGTGAAACGTTGTGGAAAACGACTTCCAAGATTATTTTGAGTTTTATACTCAACACATCCTGCGAAAATCAAAGAGATATATTAAAGATATGAGCAACCCTTTGGAAATGTTCATTGATGAACAACTCCAAAAGCGGTTTCGTTTCAATAAAACCACTGTACTGCTTACACTCGTGCCGATGATCGACGAAGTCCCAATGACTAAAAGAGGACTGCCGATTTCCTCCTTATTAAAAGTTCTCGTTGCATTAAGATTTTATGCAACTTATACCAGATCATAAGTTAACGTTGTGGAATCAATTGAAACTGAAACTGTTAGGCCTTGCACGTGACGCTCTTAGCTCTGTTGCTGCGTTTACTCTTTGGCTCAATCTTCAACACAGGGCTCAGTAGGGTTGCACAACAAGTGGGTGGATGACTTGTCGCCGAGCTACGTGGCGTCCAAGGGGAATACCAATTTTCTATCTTCGTCTGACACTAGCTGAAACTTAATTTTATGAATTTCGCATGTTACTTAAGTACACACCTTCAGCCAATTATTGACGGTATTGATTACATTATTTATGATGTTTGGAAAATTTGTTTTCGTTTAAAATTAGCTTTCTTGATTCAAACTGTGCACTTGATGACTTCTTTGTCGTAAAATTGGTCGCTCTGGAAGGAAGTTCCCGAACTGTCTCTCACTGTGAGTGCATATTGACGGCTGCCGTTGCAGTCTGAGAGCGCTGATGTGAATACGAGTGATGTGAATACGAGAAGAATATTCTATTATGACAATATACCAGGGTAGTGCAATTTTGGAAAGAAAATAATTTTATTTGTGTGAAACGTGTCCAAATAATAGTGCTTTTTGCAAAAAGTTCTGGAGTGCGATCTCTAGATTTTTGAAGTTCTTTTTTGCTTTGTATGAATTCTATTACCATCAATTGCCTCAATACAAAACCTTAAGTGGCCAGTGGAAATCAAATAAGAACCGCGTGCGCGGGAGGTAGAAATACCTGACATCAGTGGCGTGTTCTTTATGTACGCACGGTACACACTGCGTACTCTGTAACTTAGAAAAGAAACCTTTATTTAACAGAAAAAAACTCCCTTTATTTATAACATAAATCTTCTAATTTATCGAATGCAGGATTTCATATTACACACTAGTACTAATGAAATGCCCGCGCTTGCCAAGCATTGTTGTGTGTGTGTGTGTGTGTGTGTGTGTGTATGTGTGTGCGCGCGCGCGTGTGCGCGTGTGCGTGTGTGTGTGTTTGTGTGTGTGTGTTTGTGTGTGTGTGTGTTTGTGTGTGTGTGTGTGTTTTTAACGACGGGGGAAATTAATTTACGCACCCTCGACCCAGACTCTCATATCCGGGCCGATTCGTGTGGGACTCATCCGTAGATAATACCCACTAAAACCCTACGTCCCTCGCCCCACCTACGGAACCGCCGTCAGGCATTACTTCGTTAGGTGGGGTGGCAGCGCTATTCTAGCCCTCGTCCTTTACGCCTTTATTGGCTTCCACTTCTCGCACGCTCTTCAATTCTGAGGCGTCGCATGACCTGGGCAGCGTACGTTGCAATTGCGGCCCATCTATCTTCCGTGGTCATCATCAGTGGTATGGTGTTCTCCGGTGTCAGGCGCTGTTGTAGGATTTCCTGCAGCTGGTCTCGTTCTCCTGAAAATCGCAGGCAGGGTGTGTGTGTGTGTGTTTTTTTTTTTTTTTTTTTTTTTTTTAACGACGGAGGAAATGCATTTACGCACTATCGACCCAGACTCACATATCTGGGCCGACTCGTGTGGGACTCATCCGTGGATAATACCCACTAAAACCCTACGTCCTCCTTCGCCCCACCTACGGAACCGCCGTCAGGCATTACTTCGTTAGGTGGGGTGGTGGGGCTATTCTAGCCCTCCTCCTTTACGCCTTTAATGGCTTTCACTTCTAGCACGCTCTTCAGCTCTGAGGCGTCGCATGACCCGGGCAGCGTACGTCGCAATTGCGGCCCATCTGTCTTCCGTGGACATCATCAATGGGATGGTGTTCTCCGGTGTCAGGCGCTGTTGCAGGATTTCCTGCAGCTGGTCTCTTTCTCCTGAGAATCGCGGGCAGTTGTACATCACGTGCTCCACATCCTCCTCCTGTCCTGGGCAAGCTGGACACGTCGGGTCGTCATCTAGCTTAAATCGGTGCAGGTACGCTCTAAAGCATCCATGCCCCGTCAGCAACTGTGTCACGAAGAAGTCCACTTCTCCGTGAACCCTCGACGCCCACTCGTTGATCCGTGGGATAAGACGGTGGGTCCACCTGCCGTTTAGCGTTGCGTCCCAGCGGTTTTGCCACTGTCTCATCGTTTCCCTCTTCTCTTCATCCAGCGCAGCGAGGGCTTCTATTCGCGAGCCGTGTCTTCCCTGATAGTAGATCCGTCGGCGCTCGTCCGCCAGAATCTCTATAGGCGTCATTGCTGCTACTACGCATACGGCGTCATATGACACCGTGCGGTACGCACAGACCACTCTCAGAGCACTCCGACGGTAGACAGATATGGTCCTCCTGGCGTATGCTGCTGTGTGTGTGTGTGTGTTTTTTTTTTTTTTTTTTTTTTTTTAAAGACGGGGGAAATGCATTTACGCACTATCAACCCAGACTCACATATCTGGGCCGACTCGTGTGGGACTCATCCGTGGATAATACCCACTAAAATCCTACGTCCTCCTTCGCCCCACCTACGGAACCGCCGTCAGGCATTACTTCGTTAAGTGGGGTGGTGGGGCTATTCTAGCCCTCCTCCTTTACGCCTTTAATGGCTTTCACTTCTAGCACGCTCTTCAGCTCTGAGGCGTCGCATGACCCGGGCAGCGTACGTCGCAATTGCGGCCCATCTGTCTTCCGTGGACATCATCAATGGGATGGTGTTCTCCGGTGTCAGGCGCTGTTGCAGGATTTCCTGCAGCTGGTCTCTTTCTCCTGAGAATCGCGGGCAGTTGTACATCACGTGCTCCACATCCTCCTCCTGTCCTGGGCAAGCTGGACACATCGGGTCGTCATCTAGCTTAAATCGGTGCAGGTACGCTCTAAAGCATCCATGCCCCGTCAGCAACTGTGTCACGAAGAAGTCCACTTCTCCGTGAGCCCTCGACGCCCACTCGTTGATCCGTGGGATAAGACGGTGGGTCCACCTGCCGTTCAGCGTTGCGTCCCAGCGGTTTTGCCACTGTCTCATCGTTTCCCTCTTCTCTTCATCCAGCGCAGCGAGGGCTTCTATTCGCGAGCCGTGTCTTCCCTGATAGTAGATCCGTCGGCGCTCGTCCGCCAGAATCTCTATAGGCGTCATTCCTGCTACTACGCATACGGCGTCATACGGCGTCATACATGCGGCGATGGTACAGTTATGACCTCCCGGACCTGACGAAAACCGTAAGTCCATATCGCGGCTCGACTTGACCTGTCTGAACCAAGTAGGGCCCTCCATGTTCTTGTACTGCTCGCAAAGAATCGCCACATCGATCTTAAGGTCTCTCACCGTTTGTTGCAGAAGGTCCTGGGCCGCCTCGCAATGATTTAAATTTAGCTGGAGAACTCTCATTTTCTGTTATCCATTGCCTTCATTGCTACTTGATACGCCGGACACGTGAAACTCCCCGTCGGGTGGTTCCTCTTATCTTTGCAGAGCACACACCTCGCCTCAGGGCTTTTGCAGGCCTGACGTAAGTGGCCGTCTTCTCCGCATCGGTGACAGGATTTCGACCTGTCCGTCCCTTGGCAGTCGCGTGCCAGATGTCCGAACGCCCAACAACGATAACACCTCCGCACAATTACTTTTTCTCTAACGCGGCAGTTCACCCACCCAATGCGAACTCGGCCGCTCTTCAATGCCCTCCTGGCTAGTTCCGTCGGTAGACGGGCCACTGCAGTTTGTGTGCCTCTGTAGGCCTTCCGCACGGATATGACACTTGCTAGCTCAACAGGTGATTTCACTTCCCCGCTTACAGCTTCACGCACTTCAGCCGCCGTTGTCAGCTCGTCAAGGTCGCGAATCTCGAGAGTCATTTCGTCTCTCCGTGTCGTTACTCTTGCTAACTCGCCCAGTTTTCTGGAAATAGCTTCAGATATCTCGGAGGCTGCTGCAGATTTCCGCAACTCCAGCAGCAGGTATCCGGCTGCATTCCTCCTCACCTTTGCGACGTTCTCACCAGCATCTTTCAGAGATGGGTGCCCTTGATCTGCCTTAGAATGTCAGCATAGGAAGGGCCTTCGTCATTTGCCTTAACAATAACGCATTCGGGGCGATAAGAGCGCGGCTTCGGCGGTCTCTGTCTCTTCCTTCTTACGACATGCCAATCCATCTCATGATTTTGGCATGGTGTCTCATCAGATGGTTTGTGCAGTTCCTGAGGAACTTCAGCATGTTGAATGTTCCTTCCCTGCACCGACTCTGATAGCTTCTTCTCTGCCACTGCCGTAGATTTCAGCGGTCTCACTTTCCGCGAGGAAGTTCGTCCACCGCCTACTGCGGTCCGCAACTCCGCCGCCGCTGTCGAGGGCCCGCCACAATCATCAGCATTCGGGCCAATATCAGAAGTCTGCTGTGGAGCCTGCGTCTCCACCTCCACCGTCCTCAGGCAAATCGCATCATTAATTGCGGTTCGCAACTCCGCCGCAGCCACCGAGGGCCTACCACGGTCATCAGAATTCCGGCCAACACCCGACGTCAGCGGCAGAGTCCGTATCCTCGCCTCAACAGTCTTCGGGCCAATTACATTGTTCCCCGCAGGCTGCAACTCCGCTGCTGCTGTCGAGGGCCCTCCATAACCAGCGGTATTGGGATCGACACCCCATGTCTGCGGTGAAGTCTGCGTCTCCGCCTCAACTGTCTTCGAGCTAATTACCGATAGTGACTCCTCCATGTCCACCATCTCGTCAAAGTCAGCTCTAATGGAGCTCACCATACGCTTTATCTCTCCGTGGACATTATTCCTTGGCAGGACAAAATTCAGGAGATCCCCGATCTTCTTCCCCAACTCCAGAAACTTCACTTTCCTATTCTCCTCCCGGACACTCTTGTGAGCTTGGCTCCCCCCAAAATCCATGGAGCCGGCACCGACTATCGGGGCTTTCACCCGATCAGAATCGGTGGCGAGATTCGGCGTCAACGCTCGACTCGCTTGGGGTAGTAAGTTTTGAGGCTCACTCATACCCATCACTGGTTTATTTTCGGGGTGACCTTCCCTTAGCGTTTTATATGCTACCGCCAGCAGAAATGGAATTGGAAGGAGGGTGAGAAAGGAATTTTCGTAGGGATAGGGAGCAAGATCCCATAAGCTACTCAGTCCACCTATTGGATCTTGTGGGATGGGAGGAAAACTAGGTGGGAAAGTAGGGATATTTGGGGAAAGGGCAGCGGACAGCTGCTCCTTTTAGTCGCCTTTTACGACAGGGGGAGGTCCCGTGGCGCTATTCTACAAAAACCCCGGCACCACACAGGGTGTGTGTGTGTGTGTGTGTGTGTGTGTGAGAGAGAGAGAGAGAGAGAGAGAGAGAGAGAAAGAGAGAGAGAGAGAGAGAGAGCGTAACCACAGAGGCGCGCGGACGCGTCAGGAGGCTCGGGGGCGGTCGGGTGCGCTCGGTGCGTTTCGTGGGGGCCTGCAATCGGTTGCGGGATCTCGCTTGAATGAAAGTAGTGTTTGAAACGAAAATCTTGGCTTTTAATGATAAATGTGTATGTATGTGCACTCGTAATTATAAGTGTAGTATATCTTTATCCTAATGCGTGCTAATTAAGGTTTTCGTTTATCATTCTAAGTGCAACTACCACGTAGGTTATACCTTAGGGTTTGCAATCGACAAGATTGCGACCGCTGGTGTTTCGGCAGGACGAACACGAACGTGACGTAGCATAGGGGAGAAGTATAATCTGCGCACGATTTCTTAAGCTCCAGAATGTCTTCCTCTCCCCAATACGAAGCAGATCCCGGATAATTGAATTGTCAAGACAATCAAATCCCGGATAATAGAGATATGATGGAAATCTTCACACGGTCCAAGTGCAGCGTCTCCACTCGCAGGATGCTCGCTCACTTTCGCCTTCTTCTCTTACTTTGCCCGTTTAACGCTTGCTGGCACGTACTGTCCCCTTTAAACTACAGTTAACAATTCTATTCTTTTTACGCTGTTCTGTAGCCTGCTTACCAGTGGCGACTCGCGGGTATTCGCACGTTCGCATGTGAAACACCGAAATTAATTCGGTGCAATTTCTCTTATTTTCATCCATGTCCCTTGAAAGATTAATTAATTAATTAATTTGCGTCAAAAACAGTTAAAAACTGTGTGTGGCGTGCTGTGGGGAGAAGTTAATTTGAAGTTACATTTATATACGGAAGCAAAACAAGGGGCAATCTCAGCATTTGCCCAATGATCAGGGACATTGGACGAAAACCTGATAGAGATGGGGGTTATTGACCCAGAAGCTGAAGTACAATACTTGTTACAGGTTATTTATAATTATACAATCCAAATAGTATAAAATACAGTAAATTATTAAAATTAATATTACTTTCCTTTTGGATGCTTAGTGTAGTCCCTAATAGTATCGAAACAGTTGTGCAGCATAAAACATTTTACTTGAGACTTAAACCTTTGTATCGAATTTAATCGTTTAATGTTATCTAGCAAGGTGTTGTAAAATTATGTATATGCATTATATGTGAATTTTTTGTAGTGAGCTGCTGATACTGTCACCTGATGAATATGATTACTGCGTCCAGTGTTGTACTTATAGACAACGGCGTGTGCTGAAAATATATTTCCGGCCCTTAAGTATGTCATTTTTGACAAAACCACTGATTCATATATCAAGAGGCAAGGTAATGGTAAAAGACCTAAATTAATAGAGAGTGGTTTACAGGAATCACGTGGGCGGTATTTGCTTATTATTCGTACAATAATTTTTTATAATCTAAAAGTCTGGGAGCTATATGATGTATTTCTCCAGAATATTATGTCATATCTCAGGCGGGAATGAACATTCGCGAAATATACACAACGAGCAGCTCTTAAACATCTCTCAAAAAGAGGGGAATTCAAGTACTCTCAGAGAGTTTCCAACACATGGAATTTCAAAACACGCGCCGATCGGAAGCTGCGCTTGACAGAGCTCCGCCATTTCCCTTCGCGAACGCCAGCCGGAGCACACTCGGGAAAAGGCTGCCGCGGGGCTGCAGGGGAAAGAGGGGGAAGTACGGCGGCTTATGAACGGATATCTCATTACTGAGAAGACGCAGGATATCTCTGCGAGTGCCTTGACATGTCTCTAAGATATAACACTCGGTTAGCTGAAACGAGAAGTAAGACACTGAACGAAGGCAGTGTGAGTTATCTCTCCACTTAAATGGGCTATCATCCCTTCCTCTCTTTCCTTTTTCGCTAGCGCGCGAAACGCGAACGCATTGCTGTGCATTGTTAAATTCATAAGTATTTTGTTAACTTAATGTTATAAAGCGAGTGTTGAATTGTATGTTTTAAAGTGAGTTGCAATTACAAATTCTTTCCGAAGCAAACCCAAATGTATTTTGTAAGTGTATGTAGTAGGCTACTTTAAATGCGTTTTGAAAAACCGAAGTTAAAGTGTTTGTTTTTCTGTGAAGTGTGTTTGTGCTACTAACGGGGAAAGGCGTCGAAAACATTAAAAGCCAGAAATCAATTACTTCAATGAAAAAGTCACAGAAAAAAATGCTGACAAGAAACAACATTGACTGAAGCGAACCAGATTTTGTTTTTCGTCACACAGTGTAGATGGTAAACTATCCAATTTTTTAAGTATTAGGAATAGAAACTTGTATTTTTAACTCTTTAAATTTTAAAGATTTGAGCGAGCTTATGGAAAATACCATACAGCAAAAGAGCGAGTAAAAATGTTTCGAATCAATGTGTAAAATAGAACTCTTGATATCTTTGGAAAAACTGTTCTAGAACGTGCTGAGTCGCCACGCGGTGACCCGACCCAAGTCGTACATATTTCTGAGGAGTCTTGGCCGAGCGGAGTCGAAGCGATTGTTGTGAAAAGAAATGAAAGAAGCGTTGCACATTCTAATAGCATGACCACAAGCCGGACTGTTGCTTATATTAATATGATTAATTTCAATCACTAATATAATTTCAGTTCCTTCGCACGACTCCTCTAATGCGAATCTATTCCACTTTTGTACTCCGACAGCTCAACGCACTTGAATAAAGTTCCAACTTCTCGTTCTAGTTCGTGATTCCAATTATCATTCCAGCTAACGGTTTCTTCGCTATTCCAATGTACCTTCGCAAGATGGCTGCTCCAGCCCACGTTTCCGTACGAGCAGAACCATTCATATATCAGCGTTCTGTAACAGAGGAACAAATTTACACTACGTCAATTCGTAAAAGAAGTCTTCACATCACGGCGTCTCGTCAAAGAAGGACTTTAGCTTCGTTCTCCAAAATACTTATGTTTGCCTTCTCTACAGTTCGGGGAAGCGTGACGTCATGCCCCCCGGGACGGAATCTCTAGTCTCCCGTACCCCCGAAATTCAATCGCAATGATGAGGTCAGCCGCTCTTAGATTGCGCTTCCACTGATCGCTCCGTCGCGCAGGTCACGGACTCCGGACTTTTGTGACGTCGACCAAACCTGTGGGTGAACTGGGACGTTTGGAGATATTACCAAGCGTCACAGTCTATATATTGCAACCGAACACGCCGTCAAAATTTCCGCGGCGCGCCGAACATTCAGCAACTCTTGAGATCAGGTGTCGTTAGCTCTAAGTGAGCGCAGCTCAGCGTGGATGCTAATCTCCAGCGCCCGACGGTTCACCACCGATCCGCTCTCAGATCTGTCAAGTTAGTTTCGTGTACTTTTATTGCCGATACTCCGTTTGGGATTACGGACTTAAAGGAACTTAGGCAAGTTTAGGACAATGACAAAATCGAAAGTTGAAATTCTGTGAGATAAAAATCATATATTCTTTCGAAAAGAGCTTAACAGTGTTATCTTTGAATACAAGGAAGAACAAGAGTCACGTGTTCACGAATGACGCTGGACGTGGACGTCACAGCCAAATTAATAATTATTCCACTAAAGAAAACGATCCTTCTTTATATCACCTTTAAATTTAACAATAACAGTAATTTTCCAGGCTACCAGCTGGTGCAACTTCTAAAGAACCTGGTCTTAACTACCTCAGTCTAAGGTTACCCCTTTCAATTACAGAAAAAAAAAACGCTTTTATGAGCTCATCATAATTTACACTTATTTTGAGACACAATCATTAAAATTACATTCTACGATACAACATTTTTAGTTTCCTCATTCCCCTCTGAAATTAAATAATTTATCATTGGTTTCGCTTAGTTACCTATTTCGTGATTTTACTACGTTATTAACTTCATTTACATAATTGTTTATTGTTCTTGTTTTCGCCTACACGTTTATTCATACTTCTGCGTTCGGAATCGGCGGGTGGACCCCGCTGGCGCCGCCTTCTTGGCGAAGCAACCATGAAAATCGCACGTCGGCAGCCGAACCTCCTTTGCGGTGACCTCGCCTGCGCTCGGCAGCGCGCTGGCTCACCGCGGAGTTCGGTGACGGTGTCGATCCGACTCGTCGGCTGGCGGTTCCTCCTCGGAGACGCCCGCGACCTCTGTGTTGAAACTTTGTCTACACACAAAAGGCGCGTCGCCGGACGGCCGGGCTCCGCGTTGAGTTCGCCACTCCTCGCTTTCATGTGCTCGTACCTCGCTCCGTTTAACCTCATCCTTTTCTTCAGAGCGCGTTCTCTAAGCAAAATCCAACTAGTGGTGCTACAGAATGGAACAGATTTTCCCGTATTACTTTTCTATTTCCTTTGGTCTCGGCTTGCTATATGAACTTGCTACATACTCTTGCCAGCTGCCTTTACAAAATCCCCAAATATACATTTTTTAAACTTTTCTTAATTTTTCGGTCTCCTAATAGTAGAACGGAAATATTATAAGAATATTAAAGAACAGTAAAACGCCATCCTAAATAGCAATTTCTTTTTGAAAAATTTGGATTCTTTTTTAAGAAAATGGCGCTTAAGCCCTACTGTAAATTTGAAATTTGAAGCTCTTTTTCACAGAATACTTTTGAGTTTTCGAGAAACTTTCTTAGAAGCCATTTTAAGCATTAACTCACATATACAATAGTGTTCACAAATTTCTGGAAATGTGCATATTAACGGTGTAAGAGATCTTTCAAATAAATTACATTTGTGTAATTTTTGAAAAAACAAATAAATACCCCAAAATGACTTTTACTTCATATTAAAGAGTACAATAAGTACAATCCATTCGAAAACTTGAAGAAAAAGTTTGAAGCAGATTTTGAGTAAATAGCATTTAATCGTTTCTGAAAATGTGGAATTTTTGAGCTAGTTTTTACTGAAAACAGTTGACTTTTCGAGAAACTTTATTTGACATTATTTAAATTACATGTACTTATAAATATTATAATGTGATCAAACTGCTGCTAATGTAAATATTAATGACGTGAGAGGCACGTCAAAATTTTACATTTTTGTAATTTATGAAGAAACAAAAGAATAGATCAATATGGCGTTTATCGCATCTCATAGAATACATTTATCACTATCCCTACCAAATGTTTAGAGAAAAAATGTGGAGCCCTTTATCAGAAAATCTTGTTTTCGTAATTTTTTTAAAGTTGATATTGCCTGCAATATTGTGCGAAAACTACTAAAAGTTGCAAAAAATGTACATGACCTGAATGAAAGAACTCACTATGGAGGACAAATTTTATTTGAGGAAAAAAATCTTCATCTTCAACTTTGTAGTTGTAGGAAATGCCCGGAAAATGTTGATATTTTTAAATTTTCAAAAATTAAGACTTAAACCTGAAAATCGGACTTATTTTTCCACCTTTATAAGTGTATTTTTGTGTTGTAAATTTCTTGTAATAACTCTATTATTACAAGAAATTTTAAGGAAAAAATTAGAAGGAGTTTTTGAGACAATTTTGAAAATATCCCGTGAGCGTCATGTAAAGGACCCCTAAATTTTAAAGATTTTTTTTCAATATCTCAGATTTCGGCAGATGGACAGGGTTTTCTTCAATTTGGAAAAAATCCTACACTTGGTTTAGGTATTAGTAGTGTTCGTAGACAGACGGACAGAGGGACGTTTTGGCGTCAATTGATTTTTCGGTATCAAGGACCCACAAAACAGAGATTCTGGCTACACTACCTGTTAGAGGAATTTTTTTAAATTTTGCAACTGGACTTATCCACTTTTTGTTATCAGGGCCCGGCAATGATTTTTTTTCTGCCGAAAATCCTGTTTTTTTTCGCGCAGCATTACATAACTGTCCCTATACTAGTATGTATATTACTCCGTATAAACTTATGTATAGGGGAAGTAAAAGGGAAAGGAAGATAATACCAGTGAAGATTTTGGATATTTTTCATTGATGTTAACAGACTTGTTCCCTCACGAGGAATAGGTTTGAGTATGGCCTCAGATCCTTTTTGAGGACAGAGCTCTGTACATGATATATCCTTTTCAGTTCCTTCTTGTTCTCTCTTCCATTCTGGCGATTACGCAAGTGCGAAGAATGAAATCAATAATTCCGTTTTCAATGTTAGTACTTCAAGATTCAAAAGGTAATCCACAACAGCATTTCCTAAAGTCAGTGTCACGAGTAAAATAAATTCGTAGTCGTCATACCGGATTGTTACGAGCAGTCAAGATTGCCAAGAAAACCTAGTTTATTTCCATGTAAGTGGTAATATACATTTTAGTTAGAATAAAAATGTGAATCATTTTAACTATTAATTTTTTTGCAATAATTACTTTTGAATAATGATTTTTCAATGTTTCTTAGCTTTACACCCCTATTTTAGCTAGAATTAATGCGTTTTTACTGCCTATTTTGGTAAAAATAAATGCCTTTTTACCTGTCTCTTTAGGTAAAATAAATGCCTAAACTTCCGCGCTCTAGTCGTAACGTATTTAATGGCACCGTATGGTATGCCTTCTGTAACTCCACAAATATATGGACTGCTCTACCTCCCTCAGCATTTTTCTTCATTACATTTTTTTAAAGTAAAGATACTGTTGGTGCATGACATTGAGGCCCTGAAGCCATTCTGTACCTCAGATTCTGTAAATTGTTCTTCGATTCTCCGCTTTATGACCCTACCATAACACTATTGCCACTGAGAACATTACATTTAAACTCGATACAAGGACGAATCCAGACGATCATTTGGGAGAGGGGGGATTATATATTTTTGTTAAATAATAAAGATATTTGCTATTACATTTTTTGTAGTGTGTGTATGGTATTATACAATATTATTGTTTAAATAATTACATTATTGTAACATAAGTAAATATTTGAAAAATGTTGCCAAATAAAGGAAGGTAACAAACAAAAACCTGAGGCCTTTTGGGGGTGGGCGTGGCCCCCATGCCCTCCGCCTGGATCTGCCACTGCTCCAATATTTCTTACATTCCTGTCTGCTTCCTTTCTTGAAAATAGGAGTAATAAAGGAAATAGCCATGCTATGGAATGGCACTTTTAATTGACTTTATTCTACAATTTGTATTCTCAATGAATGGATGTACCAGTACATTAAGTTGACTGACTACCAACCGTATAATGGCTTTCATCGTCCTTTCATATCGGAGGCAAATAATTCTCAAAGATCGGTGTTATTTAGACCATCATTCATAAAATTATAATATTGTTCGGTTTAAGATATCATACATCTGTGGAGTACGAGCAACACAACCTAGAAACTATATATCTAGGTGATAGTATATCCAGGTGATTAATAATTTATAAATTGATTTAATTAATAAGATGGTAATTATTTAATTGAATAAAAATAAGCCGTATTAGACTAATATGGCATCTCTGCACTGCATTTAAAAGCTCCAGTTTTTCCGTTGGGTCAGAAAGAAATATTTGGAGATGATTAAATTAGAAATTACGAACGAATTGAAGCCAGTCACATTTGTTATGTTGTTTAAGTCTGAATTTATTTTCAAGTATTTAATTACTTTTGTATTTAAAGAATGTAATGCTGCAGGGCCAGGAAATTATTTGTGAGATACTACATTTTTACAAATAGTAAAGTGGTTAATACTATATTTAAAATTAATTTTTTGAAGCGATGAGAAAATGAAATATTTGTATAAGGTAATGAATTCATTGTTTCGAATGCATTCATAATGCGATATATTAGATCGCATTTATTTCCGGATGTTCCATTTATTTGTAAAATTATCCATGCTTGTCTGTATAATGTGCTGGAAATATAAAAAAACGTTTATAACGTTCGTTTACTATTTAATTTTTTTATTTTTTTCAAAAAGCTAAGTACGAACTTAGCAAAGATGAAACGTTTTAGCGGGATTTCTGCTTTACTGCTCTCCGGAGCATCTATGTTCTAAACACTGTTTCTTAATGATTTCTTAAGAGACTAACTATGGTTTTGTTTTGTTGTAAGTCTTCATTTAAAATAAAGTAAAACGTTTAAGAATGATAGTAAAATATCTCGGGGACACGGCGAAAAATTGAATGTATTTGAAACAAGAAAGTGTTCCATAAAAACGCATTAGAATAATTTCATAAAACCACAATGCAAAATTCACTAATGGTGACACAAATGGTACATACTTTCCCCTATTAGTTTTCTATTTCGTTTAGTCTCAGATTCGGACTTGCCACATACTCTTACCAGCTACCATCTATCGACGCCCAAAGTACATTTTTAAAAAAAATTCTTAATTTTTCGGTTTTCTAATAGTAGAACGAATAGAGATATTATTTTCAGGGTATTAAAGAACAGTAAAAATAGTCCTAAATGGCAATTTTCTTTCAAAAAAATTAGAGCCGTTTTTAAGAAAAAGGCGTTTAAGCGCTACTGTAAATTCGATATTTGAAGCTCTTTTCCACCGACAATTTTTGAGTTTTCAAAAAACTTCATTTGGAGTCATTTGAATTTACAAGAATCCCTGTTTTGTAGGTCCCTGATACCGAAAAATCGATTGACGGCAAAACGTCCATCCGTCCGTCTGTCTGTCCGTCGGTCTGTCTGTGGACATCACTAGCACCTAAATCATACGTCTGATGAGGTTGCATCAAAACACTTGGAGGGCTTTGTGGATTTTTTTGAATGATTTCAAAAAAAAAAATCAAATAGAGATGTGTATTAAGTTAACAAATAATCTAGCAGATGAGCTATCGATGGAACCGGAATTTTCTGAAAAGCATAAATTAAAGGTTAAAAGAACAATGTTCGACGAAAGAACCAAGGACAATGCTGCCGTAATTACTTCACTTCAAATGTTTAAATTCACCTGCACTGTGCACTAGACACTTATCCAGCAGACGGTACAGAGATCACCTCTGAAAAATGTGATTAACATTGTCAATACTTCTAAAAATATGATCCAATACGACCAGTATTCAAATAAATTCGGAATTATTTTAGCTGAAATTTACGCTACTATTGACTTTTTATCCTAATTTAAATTAAATGTAGGAAATTATACATTTTAATAGTTGCGGTGTTATTAAATAATAGTTATCTTCATAGATTTGTGGCAAAAACTAAATGACGCTCACGAATGTTTTTTTAAATCTTTTTTTTAGGGTTCGGTACAAAAGTTGTGTTAACTTAGGGACGCCATCCCTAATCTGTGAAGGCCTCTATCGTAATCAAGTGGAAGTTTTTTATGTGAGTTAGCATCGTGTTTTAATTTTGTGTGCCTCAGCGGCCCGCAGGCTGTAGATCTGCCAAGTGCGCTTCCCTGAGGGTTGCGCCCCTGGCAGCCGCCCCACAGCTACGACGCTGCCTACTACAAAATTGGAGAGAGATTTTTCCTTCAAATAAAATTTGTTCCCCATATTTAGTTCTTTCATTATGGTGATGTACACGTTTTTTGAAAATTTTAGTAGTTTTGGCGCAATATTAAAAATAATAAAAACAAGATTGACTCGAAAACAACTCCAATTTTTTCTTTAAACGTTTGGTAGAGATAGTGCTAAGTATACTCTATAAGGTGACATAAACGCCGTATTACTCTATTCTTTTGTAGTTATTTTTTAATTACAAAAATCTATTTTTTAACTTTTCTCCCAAGTCGTTAATATTTACATTAGATGAGAATTGTTCATATTATTATATTTATGAGTACATGTGCTTTAAATAATGTTACACAAAGTTTTTCGAAAACTCATCAGTTTTCTGTGAGAAGTAACTCAAAATGCCTAATATTTAGAAGCGCTCAAGTGCCATTTTCTCAAAAATGGCTCCAAATTCTTTCTTCCAACTCTATCAACATATAGTGCTAATTGCACTATTTAATATGCCATAAAGCTCATTTTGGGGTATTCTTTTATTTCTTCAAAAATTGGCAAGAATAGTCCTTGACAAGTCCAAATAGCTAGCCAAGACCAAACAAAATAGAAAACTAATACAAGAAAGACTATGCCATTCTGTAACACACTTAGTTATCTCTGGGGCCACCTTAAACAATTCATAGAGACACACCAGTTGAAGTAACTCGTCTACGAGCATGGACACCATCCCGGTGTGGATACCGTATGTGAAACGGTGCGAAAGTCCATGATTCAACGAACAAATTCTTATTCATGCTAGGAATAAGAGGAAAACATTTCGAACTCTTCTTATGAATTGTACGAGTTTATGAGAAGTCAATAATAAATTAATAATAACGAGAAAGCATAAGATTGCGAGACGCACGTTCATATGAACTTTTTTTTTTGTAAGGAACCCATGCCTGAAGGTTGTGAAAGTGTTTGAATCACTCTTGTTTATTATAACGAGGCCATACATGCTACGGGTCGCTGTAAACAGATGTATTGTTGGGTAGTAATCTCTACAAACTTCCAGTACTCAAAGCGTAATGGTGCTGCTGGAATTAAAAACCATATAGTTGAAATTTTATGGGCTTCAAGAAACTTTGAATAAAAGTTCATGGATTTCTTGACCCTTTCCAAAATAGGCCTATCAGCAAAAAACTGAAATATAGTACACTTATTTTTTTTAAATAGCAGGACAGAAAAAATATAGATAGCTCATTCACACTCAGAGACAGACTTTTCAGGAAATATCATGTAGTCAATGACTATTCTCTTGCTTTGAAGGTCAAGTATAAGAAATGTCATTAACGTTGAAGTAAATTTGTATGCAGAAACAAACTTACAAATAAACTCTTTATATCATAGAAATTAATAAGTTGAAAGAACAGAAAAGGTACATTCAAAATAAGTTAAGTCGTTTTGGAGATTACCCTGGACAAGCAGATATTAATTGTTAAAACGATAGAATGGGTTTTTAATATCATGTGCAATTATAAAAAGGCAGTTTTTTGAAATCACTGATACACCAATTTATAAAAATAAGCATGCAAAACATGTGAATCAATTAAAGGAGAAAAATAAATCGAATTTACAGGGAAGGGGAATGTTGCGTTTTGAATGGGTGTTAGTTCAGGAAAGATCTATACCAATGGCTAATAAAGGCACTTCATTTTTGTAAGCTTTACTGCTAAGTAAATGCGTGTGTCACTGCCAAGTGTACACAATGTTTGAAAAAATTGGGACAAGTAAAATAAATAATGTATTTTTCAAATAATTTTATATGCAGTAGGTATAGCACAACCTGCCCCATTGGTACACACTCTCGAAACAGTGTCCAAGTGAAGTAAAAAACAGCAGGATTTATGTTCCTTGTAAAGGTTTTCACCATGTGATTATGGTGTGGTTGACTTCCCATGCCTGGAGCCATAAAACATACCTGAACCATTGTTTCGTTTGGAATTATTTATCTTTCATTATTTATTTCTAATGATCATACCCACATCATACAGCAGCAGGAAATGGCAATGATCAAGTGAGAGCGTAGGCTTTCGTGGCCGAAGTCAGTGTTTACTTGGTTATCCGGGAGACGCCGCATCCAGGGCACAGGTGCCAACGTTTCGGTCTCCATTCTGTGACCTTCCTCAGGGCGTAGTATTGCACGGAGATGGACTACGCATGGGTTTATTTAGTTTCTCTCCTGTCTCTGATTGGTCGGATGATGAGTCAATGAGGAGAGAGGGCAACGGACAATCAGGAAGCGGGCCCCCGGGTGGGGGTGGGGGGGAAGAAGGCGCTCTGCGCGTAATCGGACGGCGTGGAGCAGCGGGCCTCGTGCCGGGTCTCGACCGGGCGTCCTAGTAGAATAGATGCTTCCAGTCATCGGAGATAATAATTTCTATTGCCTCTTTAACTCTTCTAGTTCCCCAGCGGTCTTCTCTAGGAGGCGGGTGTCATCAAATAAAATGGCGTGACCAGTTTTCCGTGCGTGGAGGGTACGACCGATTAATCAGTATTATATGGCGCACACTGAATAACTGTGCCCTGGACGCGGCATCTCCCGTGTAGCCAAGTAAACGACTGATCTGCCCTGAACAGGGAGGGGGTAAAGGTGTAAGATACTACTCAGGGGCACACTCATTACTCTAGTAATCTCACAGAAGGTAAAGCCAAACTCCTTTATAAGAGACACCTGGGGGAATGGAATTTTGTCTTATATGCGGGAACACTTATAAGTGGGAAATGGGACTTCGACATTTTAATGAAATGTTGCCTTATTTTCAGTGCATTAGTATGATTTGCACGCTATTTTTAACTTGAGAAAACAAACTACTTGATACCAGAGCCCATTTACCCAGATCTTTTGAGTGAACTTAGACATAATTTAAAGCACATGAGCTCATAAATGCATGGTGTGAACATCTCACCTCTAATAACTACTTGAGAGAGAGAGAGAGAGAGAGAGAGAGAGAGAGAGAGAGAGAGAGAGAGAGAGAGAGAGAGAGAGAGAGAGAGAGAGAGAGAGAGATCAAAAAATTACATTTGTGTAATTTTTGAAAAAACAAAAGAGCAAACCGGCGTTTATACCATACAATACATTTAGCACAATCCCAGCCAAAAGTTAGAAAAAGAGCCTTTTTGAGAAAATCTCGCTTTTGTTATTTGCATACAATATTGCGTGAAAACTACTAGTTCGTAACATAAGTGAAAGGATCAAGTATAGAGAACAAATTTTCTTTAAAGGAAAACTCTCCGTCTTTAATTTTGTATTTATAGGAAACTGCCGAAAAAATAGCTGTATTTTTCAATTTCCGAAAATTCAGAGTTAACAGCGAAAATACGAACTATGCCACGTCAATAAGTGTATTTCATACTATCCTTACAAGAAATTTAAAGAAAAAAATTGGTGCCATTTTTGAAAAAAGTTTGAAAATGTGCCAAGGGCTTCTCGTAAAGTACGTACGTCCAAAAATTAAAGAATATTTTTCAAAATAGCTGAGCTTCGAGCGGAGCAAGATCGATCCAGGAGTATTCATTTTTGAAAAATCCCACGTATAGTTTAGGCGCTTGTGGTGTTCAGACAAAAAATAATTTTGTCGGTATCCCCAAAACGTGTATTTCCGTTGAAGTCTAGAAGTCGATTTTCGGCAGTATTACGTAACTTTCTCTATATTACTCCGTATATACGGACCCGAGTCATCTAGAAGAAAATTAAACGCTTTGTCTCTTACAAGTGAGAAGAAATGCATGGCGAGGAATACAATCTTGTCCACAATAGGCGGGAATCCCTTATGACGGGGTCTCTTAAATGCGTGAAATAAATGCATTGTTTATATACAACTGATCTTGGGACCAGGAATTTTGTCTTATAAGCGGAATTCTCTTACAACGGGTTTTTGCGATATTAATTGGCATGCACATTTTATTAATAAACGCTACATACTGGACTTGAGTTTAGAGACAACCGGTGAGTTTTTATATCTCACATAGGGTACAAAAACATAAACCTTTAGTTGCCGAATCAAATTTCACCTACAGCAAAATAACTTGCCTACAAAATAGCTCTCTATGATAAAGTGAAAAATGTGATGGGAGATCAAAAGGAATGATATTCTCAAGGAAAATGTATCATAGTTATACACTATTTTTCTCTTATTTTGAAATACTACTTTTAATACACAATAAAACATTATAGGATAAGTGTTTGGCATGAAACCAGGAATGTTACACAAATATAGTACATGGGATTCACTAGCATTTCAAACCATTTCGAGGGACTTGACTACTCTTATTGTCAGGTACAATGATTTTTTTATTTACATTACAGCAAAGTGAGCGAATACCACAATTGTGGCATGTACAAGTGTACTTGTATTTGAAAAATACAACTTCAGATGTTGACATAAGAATTTTTAAACTACTTCTGAAATGCTATACAAATTACATTTACAATTAAAATAAGTTTAACAAATTTTATATGCGAAACATAAATATTTATTTTACAATTTACATTAAAAAGTTAAATATTGAAAAATATTTTTACCACAAATGTGAAACTAACATGATTTAAATTATATATTTACTTTAAAAACTTAACACAAACATCATTTTTTAAATTTTGATGCAATCATACATAAAAGAAAATTTCTTTCTTCACGAAATTGTATACATTGTATGTACAACTTATGTACAAATATTTTACAAAACAGTCTTTCTTGTGACTTGGAATTATAAATTCCTTACATTGTCAAATGATTAAATGACAATAACAAGTTCATATTAGTACATAATGAGATAAAGGATCTCATAACATTGCACATAACATTATAAGTTACCTGAGAATAGTAAAGAACAAACACTACCAAAAGTACAGAATACAAATCTAATATTTGCTAACCAATTTTCATTCAAGGTTATTGAAAATAATTATATTAACTAACAAACTTCAGGTAAAAAATGTTTCTGCTGGTCCATGTCCAACTAAATGAATACAAAGCATAAATAAATAAAATTCCAAATAAGATTGAGATTCATTAGCTGCAAGAAACTTGAAGGGGAGTGTTTTACCCACCAAATAGTACTTTCTCAACATTCTCTGATTCACCAACAAAACCGTTCAACCCGTCCAGTCCATTCGAACTACACCCAATTTTAACTTCCTTTCTCAGCTGGCATTCCATCAACCATTTTAATAAGAGTAGGCAGCGGAGCAATTGCAGTAAGGAGTTGTGTGGTGTGCTCATTAAGAAGTTTGCTCTGCTTCTTATCTGTAATAGGAACCAGGGGAGGGGGAAGAAAAGTGGCAGGTCGAGGCTCCACACCAGGTGGAATGCTGTCTTTTGAAACTTTCTTTACACTTAATACAGGAAGAGATGGTTGAACTGCAGTAGAACTCAACACACTACAAGAAGTAGGCACAGCAGTAGAAGTATGGCTGGTCACTAAAAACGGGAGAGTTCTACGAGGTCCTTGGACATACACTGGTTTCATATCCTTATGAATTATTTTTAAAGTGCGATTTGGAAGTGAAGAACTTGAGGGCACATGTACTGCTCCAAAGTTTTGGACACATCCTTTAACTTTATCCTCAACATGTAAAGGAACAATTTTGCTTTGGGTAGGTGAAACAACGTTAACAAACAAAGTATTCGGGTTAGTTACTTTAGAAGATGCAGAGCTGACTTGTGTACTTTCAGTGAAGCTTCCAACTGCAGCCTTCTTTGTTTGAGAATCATTGCCTTGAGTAACACTTGAATCTATTTTGATTGTTTTATACTTTTTTACAAGCAAACCATCAAATCCTGAATTAAGTTGACTAGTCTCACCTGGGATATGTACTTTCATCTTTTTGGCAAGTTCTGGAACAGTGTCATAACTTGATTCTGTTATCTTCCTCTTCATAGCAAGAGTATAGGGTGCAGAGTTTTTGACTTCTTCTGTAATAGCTTTAACTGGACTGGTCAGAGCACTTAGAGGTTTCAAAGTGATCTTTGGCTGCGATCGAACACTTGCATTAGATGTAGCCATATTCTCATTTTTATTCGTCGATGAATCTCTGCTCTGCATTGATGTTGAGACACAAAGAGAATTCTTTACATCACTGGAGTTATTAAGACAAGTCACTGTTATTTCATCTGAATTAATAATATCTTTCACCTCAGTTACATTTTGAGAAGTGACAACTGATATGCTCACAGACTCATCGTCATCTTCAACAACATCATACTCATCATCTGAAGTTTTCAAATTTCTTTTTCTGTCTACTGTGTTTTTTGTAGTTTCTACATTAGCACTTTGTTTTTCAGATTCTCCTAGTGGAGAACTACTGTTCTTCCTATTGCTTGTAATATCCTCACAGCTGTCTTCCATATCTTCTTCATCATACTCTGAGAGATAATCTAAACAATAAAATATACAAATGAGCTCAGGTGATCTTGAATCAAAATCTAAAGATTCCTCTTCACATGACACTTACCTTCTAAATCACTATCATTTGATTTGTGTGGAAATATCACTGCACCCCCACTAAAAGTAATAGATAAAACATAATTACTTTTAATCACACAATGCATGGAAATCTACTCAAAGTATTTTTAGCAACACTTCTATTAACAATTTTTGTTCTTAAGATTCAAACCTTCCATTATGTCCTTACTTACCAGTAACGTGCCATTGAGAAATTTAATCCATCATTTGAATCTTTAACATCACTTGCAAGAGATTGGTTTTTGTCTTCAGCTTGATCATATTGAATTTTTAGTTTTTGAACAATGTCCCTTTTTATATTTATTGGAAGCCCTGCGAGAAAGATCAATGAAGTCGATCATAAAGTGAAATATGTTAAAAAATTAATTTCAGAGATTGAATCTTAAGACATGCTTACAAAAATGCGACCTGGTATCACAATTATCAACAAGCAACTGCTTGAACCTTTCAAAGGGCTTTCTTTGTATTTTTTGATCATTAAAACAGTAATTGATGCCTATTTAATTAAAAAGAGATTTTGTTAACAAAAAATTATATTTCTACTAATATTAAGGGCATTTTCAATCACTAAAAACAGGAAAAGAATATAGTTAATTTGGCAACATTACTGTAATAAAAAAGCTTTTCTTTCATCGTTAAAAAACTCTCAAGCTAAGAAAAAGGCAAATTACTCAGTATAATACTCTATATAATTATATACTCTAAATAATTACTAAGTAGTCAAGAATATTACATTATCTTAAAATCTCTTCACTACCTTTCATCTTATTGTAGAGATATAAGAGGGATTTATGCTTTGAGTTCTTCCACTTCTTATGTTCTTTCTCCAAATCTCGAGCATTACTCTGTAAAGACTGTATTTCAGTGACGGCCTACAAGAAAGATTAAATTAAAAGTTTATTTTGTTGTTCAAGACAAATTGTGTATGATGAACCTTGTAAACTTTGAAGGAAATTCCCTTAATTAAAACTTGAAACATTTTTAACTCTTTCCTATGCATGATCTCAACTCAAACCTATAATACTTACGTATAATTCAATGTATTTGATTCTACTAATGACAAAATGATTTCTCCATTATATGAATTTAAAGACCAATATACTACTCATATTTATCTTTAGATTACAAAATTGAAATCAGAAATCACATTATGAGATTTCAAATATTGGCATCTAAGAGAAAATGGAAAAGGTTAGACAATAATATACCAGGAGAAATCAATCATATCTTGTGAAACAATCTTGTGAATTTGACTTGCAAATATACAAAACTCAAAGACAATTAATGTAAACAACATTAAATATACTGCCAAGAACAATGAATGTGCTATTATTTGTTTCTTTATTATTTTTCAATAGATTCATTACCAAATGTGCATTTTATCTTTATTTAAAAGAAATTCATACTTTTAATATGACATCCTGTTTTGATGAATTTGGTGATAATAGTGCTCCATTATCATCCAAAGCTCGTTTTAACTGATACAATCCAAGTTCAAGATCACGACGACATTTCTTATCTTGGAGCCTTAGTACTTCAATAGGTTTTAATCCATAACTTTCAGCATCTGTAGCAACCAACTTATCAATATCAAATATACCTTTTGTAGTCATCATCTGAAAAGGAAATTATAATTTTGTATTCTTACAAATTCTTATTAACTTGATTAACCCATGCTTTCATCAGCTGCTCATGACTGAAATAAAAATCAATTGAAACACTCACATAGTTGCCATTTAAAAGAGAAGAATCAAACTGCTTCAGTCCATCTTTTCCTAAATTTGTCTGAAGAGACCAGGTAACAAATAACTGCTTTGGAATGTAGAGAATAGCAGACTGAAAAAGCCTAGAAACAAGGCACAGTTTATAAGCTCTCAAATTGAAATAGTACAAAGTATATGTTTTTCAAAATAAAACTGACCAGTATTTTGCTTGTATTTCAAATACAAATTAATTTCATTAAAGGTTTTCAATAGGTTAGAAATATTGATTACATAATATAAGTTTACAAATAATTAGTAAATACTTCATTACTTTCTTAATAATTAATTAATTGTATACAATTTATTGTTGAGAAAATACACATTAAATTCAGTGAGGTGCACATTGATTTTTCAATAGGTTTGTCAAAAATATTGTCATTAAATTCTACTATAAGTATACATAGTTACTTATAAAGTTATAATATACATTTAAAGTTTACAAATTTTATACTCACCTATCTAGCCACAACTGAGTAGACTCCAAGTTACTGAACATCATTTTCACTCCTGACACAGGGTGAGAGAAAAACAGACCACCTCCTCCTTCATAGTTGCATGGAATACACCCAATCCATGAAAAGGAAGGAACCAACCACCCTGCAACTGGTTGTGGTTGCAATGATTTTTGTGAATCTTCAGTCAAAGTTTTCTTGGAATGACCCTTTTTTTTGGGCGATGAGGACACCTGTTTTTTTGATGCTGATGAGGTAGATGCAAGTGATTTCTTCTTTGTAGGAGATTTTGTTGAAGATGATAGATTTGGAGTGGAAGTCAGCTGAGATGAAATTGGTAATTTTGAATTCCTGTTAAATTTGTCAGTATTGTTTGTTTCATAAGATAAAGATTTGTTAAAGTTGACACTTAATTTCTTAGCAATTTCTCCACAAGCATCATCTGCTTTTCTCTTAGGTGAGCTCTCCTTCAATGTTGTTTCTTGACTTTGGGTTGAACTAGGAATTTGAGGTACTTTTCCAGTTACTGAGACTTTAAATGAATCCATTCTATGTTTTATTTTATTGGAATTTTCTTGTTTTGCCACATTTGACTGACTTTCTGCATTCGTCATATCTGTACTTCTTTCTTTCTCTTTTTCAGCATTGTCTTTATATACACTATTAGCTACTTTACCAACAGTTGTCACATGCACTTCCACATCATTATTATGAATATTATTGTTACAAATGCCCATTTTTAATAGACCAATATTATTATCATTACAACTTGTTTTTTCAGATGAATTTTTGGGATTGTTTTGGGGTAAGGAATTTTCTTTCTGAGCTTTAGAAGCTTCATTTTCACAGTTTCTTTTGGTATAAAGCCAAGAATGTATTTCCTTTTGTTTTTCAACAGGTCGTTTACAAAGCTTTCTTAATATACTAACAACCTTTTCAGAATAATCCTGCCCCAAGTTCTCACTGGTAATTGGTGGTTCATCTCCATCATCGTCCAAATCAATTAAAGTTCTGTATTTTCCATCACAAAGCACAGACTTTGTAATACTTGGATCTTCATTTATTCCATATGGACCAATGAAAACATATGAAGAAACATGAGGTACGGCGTATATACCAAATTTTGGCTGATTGGGATTATCACAGACTAAGTTCTTGTTTGAAACTTGGAGAGGTAGACGGACAGTTTTCTTGTGACTAGATGCCATCTTAATTGTTTCAGAAATATGTTTGTATCTTGCTGAGCAGTGTTTAGAAGTAATATGCAATACATCAAAAGGCTTACTCACATTCAATACAAACCATCGACTATCACCTGCACATGATGGTAAAGGAATTGGCACATTTTCACCTTCAGCAGTTTGTACTTTTGTAGATTGCCAAATCGTTTTCAATTTTCTGATTCTTGTTCCTGATTTACCATCACATTTAGAAACTGAGAGTTGATTTTGAGCACAAGTTGCATTATTAATTTTAGATATTTGATTCGGAGACAATGATTGCAAGTTCAAATTGGACAATTTCTTGACTGATGTAGGAGACTTTTCTACTTGTTTAACATATTCTGGTAGATCAGGGCATAAAATAGATAATTTTGTTGCAGAATTACTTCTCTCTTTCTCAATATGGATTTGACTCTTAGACTCAGGTGAATTCAAATTATAATTTTTTGATATGGATTTTTCTTTTTCACTATGTGTCTGACTACCAAGTTCTTGTGAACTCACTTGTTCATTTAATGATGTCACTATAGACAAATGTTTTTCTCTTCCATTTATTTTTCTTACCACAGTAGGAGAATTGTTTAAATTAGATGATTTCATTATTAGAAGAGGTTTCACTTTCTCCTCATGGCTTTCATTTACATACCTTGGCGATTTTTCATTCGTATTTACTGTTAAATGAGGTTTCTCTTTTTCAGAAAGTCTTTGAGAATTGAGATTTATAGCAGACTTGTTCAAAAAAGGTCTTTCAGGGTCAGTGGTTTTTGTATGTCCTATTGATATACTCTCAATGCACGATTTCATTTCTGAAAAAGGATCTTCTTTCAGAGACTGACCTTGCTTAAATTGCCCTACCAATTTCATGTTCACATTGGAGGATTTTACTACTGAAAGAGGTTTCTGTTTTTCAGTTTGAATTTCACCAACAAATCCCAGCAAATTTGCATTAGATGATTTCATAATCAAATGAGACTTTCCTTGTTGAAAACAATTATGATTAGTAAAACTTGACTTAGGAGGTGAATTACAGTCAGCTCTCTTCAATATGAAACATTTCTCTGAACTGGGTGAAGATGGCACATCGACAATAGATTTTTTTTCAGTTGCCTTTACACATAATTTATCTTTATTCAGGTCAGGTTTTGATTCAACTAATTTTAAATTTTTTGGAGGAACACCATGACTTACCTCTGATGAGGTTCGGTTTTTGAAAATAGTGCCAACCAACTCAACATGTTTCCCATCAAAATGTAAAAGGGCATATATATCACGATGGAATTGTTTATTTTTTTTACCATCAGATTTGAATAAGTCCGATACGATAGGAGGTAATTGCTTATATTGTTGTTCAGATACATCATTAAGATTCACAAATGAAGGATCTGGTCGTAACTTAGTAGAGGTTATGACTAATTTAGATCCGCCATTATAGTACCAAAGTTGAATACTTTTTGACTGAAACAAACTTTTCAACACAGGCCATTGCAATAGGTGAATGGATTCTTCGTTACCTGAGGGGAAGGAAACATTACCACCTTTTTCTTTTAATTCCCGTATTTTTCTATTCAAGAGATTGGCAATTTTATCAATTGAGATGTTTGTGTTCGTTTTGCCTTTAACATTTTTGTCGGACGTATTTGCCTTCATCTCATCCATTGTTGCAGACACACTGTGAGTTTGAAATTGCTCAATTCCAAAAGTAAGATCACCTTTTTGAAACTGTTCTTCACTGAGAGTAGTAACACTTTCTATTTTCCCAAAACTTAACGAACCATCATCAAGCATAAAATCTGAGGTGGAAGGTATGTTGATATTTTGACTTAAACATGAAACATTTGGAGGCACTTCTGCAGGAGATGGAATGGTAGAAGCAATCGAATTACTAGTAACTAACAAGTTGTTTTGATTCACACTTGAACTATTATGTCTGTATCTTTTTAATAATTTGGTATTGATGGGAGCTGTACGAGCTGCAAAGTATTTTGGATCATACCACACATTTGGAAGAAGTGTGGTGCTCTTAACTGCCATATTTCGTGATTTTTCTTCTAACATCTGTGAATTAGTTTTAGTTTGCTCTTTGTCTCTTGAAGTGTCTAAGTGCATCTCCTTTTCTTTTTTCTGAGCAATTGTCAAGGCACAATCACTTCTTTTTAACTTTACATAACATTCCTTTAGTCCATACTGCAATTTCATTTCTGATACTTTTACTTCCCAAGGCACCTTTGTTACTCCAGAACCAGTTTTAGGAGGAATACCCTGAATTAATTCACGATTGTTGACAACAGCAATCCTTGTCAATCGTCGTGCAGACGGATCAATATTTTCATCCGAAGAAATTTTAAAATCAACTAGACCATAGTCCTTTCCCAGAGCAACATAGGAATCTCTATATCTTCCTGGGAGTTTAATTTCCCTTTTGCGTCTACTACTACCATTACTACCAACAACAATTGTTTCATGTTTTGCACGTATAACAGTTTGCTGGAATTCTTTCTCTTCTTTTGCCAATATACGGCGATTCTGCTGTGGGATTGTAAGTAATGTTAAGGGAGAAAGTAAAGTATGCTGCCTACTATCTCCTCTTTTATAACTCTTTGGTTCACACTCACAAGTGAACATACATTCTTCTTTACCACAGTGTTGTTGTATAGCAGGCTTACAACATTCGAGACTCTCACAAACGCATCCTAACTTACAATATTCTTCAGTACATTTTTGATTTCTAGCATCCCACATTTCTATAACATTAACATCCAATCTTGTCAGCTCCCTAATCATTGGACCTTTCTTTCTTTTCAGCACAATATTTTCATTTACATTTGAAGATTCACTGGCTAAAGAATGGGAACGGGGTTCTTCATGAATGACCAGGTCTCTTGCTTCACGACGTTCAACATAATCCACAAGGTCTTCAACCACTTTCCTTACATCATCTTCAATTTCATTCTTCAAGAAACTATTTGTTCCACTGCCAACATTGTTCTGATCATTGTCAACAATTGTATATCTTCTAGGCCTTTTAACTCCCAAGATGTGGTAATCATGTTCCAAATTTTGACGTTTAAAAATACTCGGTATTGTTCTCACACCTACTTGCGTAAGAGGTCTTGGACAGCGAACACGCACTGAAGTACCAGTCATTGGGTCAAATTTTGGAATGATACTTTGAGGTCTGGTAATCGCACTAAATGGTTGATAAGGATCCTTTGAAACAGGTTTTTGTGTGAAAGACATGAAGGGAAGACGAAGAGCTCGAACTGGGAGAATTACAGTATTTGATTGGAGAGGTGTCTTCGTAGTTTTAGTTACAACAATTGATGCTGCAAATTTTGCCCAGTGTTCATCAACATGATGGTTATTCTCTCGTAAGGTTTTCAACTGATCCATAGCAAGAGTAACTAAAGGTCTTCGAACACCAGTGGATAAAATAAGACCATATTCAAAAGATTTATCCAATGATCTGTCCACTAAACTAATGTTACAAGGGTAAGATTGTTTAATTTTGTCATTCTCATTAATATTCTTCCAATTATTAGCTTCACTACCATTTGAAGTAGTTGGCAATTCAGCAGTTGTGATGGCCACAGAGTTGGTGGTAGTTGTGATGGCCCCAGAAGATGAGGGTATTAAGCTTTTGGTATTAGTACTGGAAAGGCCACCAGAAGAGCCACCAGAAGAACCTAGAGTTGATGCATTGCTAATTTCACTTGTAGGGGAGTCAAAAATAGAGTTTATTTTCTTTGAAGGGCAGATTAATGATACTGAGCAGGAAGACTTGGAAACAGGCAAAGAAGTAGCAGTACTAGAAGTTGTCAAAGTGTCACTAGTGCTAATAGGTGTAATGTTTGAAATGATTAGTGCATCTTCCTTCAATATTTTTTTGGAACTATCAATAATTCCACTTTTTTCTTCCAATGAGTTTTTCAAATACGAAAAATATGTGGGAGAATCTTCATCTCGTATGTTCATTTCTGTTGAAAGTAAGTATCTTCTCTGCCCAGATTGTAACTTGCTGTTAATTTTATTTCTAATGGATTCTACTCCCTTATCATTTAAGTGCTCCATTTCAGGATACTTTTTCTCAGTGATTTCCATGTTTCTGATATTGTTGTTTGCTTCAACTGAAGAATTTAAACCATTACTTTTGTCTAAAATATGTTCCCCTCTTTTCAATTTGTTTCTTAAATTATAAACCACTTCACAGACATTGGAGTCTCTCTGTTGCTTGAACAGGTTATTAGACTTTTTGCCACTTCCTTTAGGGCGCCCTCTTTTCCTTCGTCTTTTGTATTGATTCGCTAACTGTAACATTAATCGCTTTTCAGCTATTGTTTTAGGCTTCCTTCCACGCTTCTTTGGAACTTTATAAGGTAAGTCAGATGGAATGTGATCTACCTCCTTTTTAATTGGAGAAGTGACTTTGCTAAGAGTTGTTGACATTCGTTTTGGGTACCTTCCAGTTCCATAAGTAAGACTTTCAAATAATACATTGTTATTTTTTATGTTATGTGTGTGATCTTCAAAACCAGAAAAGGTTTCATCACCTTCTACTGATTTTCTTTCTGTCTTGATTGAGGAAGGAAAGTCTTTTTTAACTGATTCTACAGAGTAACTTTCAATGGGAAGATGAGCATCATGCACAAACAAATCCTGTTCTCCTCCACTCCATAAATCTCCTTGTTCTTCCAAGTCTAGACTTGCATCTTCTTCTATTTTAATATCACAACTTACAAATCCATCGTCATCTTCATATGGACCAATACTGCTACTGCTACATTGGCCTTCTGATGGATTATTATTAATAGCAAATGTTTTTGTTCTCCAACCCTTAATTTTTGTTATGTCTTTTGTTTTTGTAGGAATAATGGCTTGTGAAGCTGAATGAGCTTCTGGTTCACTATAGTTAAAAGAATCATCCATCATATCTAATCCATCATCACTGTGTGTGATATTCTCATCATTTTGTTGACATTCCCCTCTATAATCTAACTCAATTTTAGTAAACTCCACCATGTCATGCTCAGTTTCAAATCCAAGGAATTCAATACCATCGATTCTGTCTCTTTCCTCTTTCCCAGTACTGATTTGAGGTGGAACCACAAATATAGCATCATCTTCCTCTTCATCTTCAGTTTCTGTCAACCAACTTTCATAGTCTATCTCATTCCCGAGATCAATGGAACACTCCCTGTCAAATTCCTCTACTCCACTCTCTGAACTGGCAGGTCTGCACTTTTCAACGGTTCTTTCCTGGGGCTCCCCATCAGAACTGAAACAATTGGTTCCATTACAGGATGGGAATTTAGGTAAAGTTCTTGCTGCTTCAGGTGATATTCCCATTCTCTGTGACTTTTCGCAATGATTAGACTGTTTTGACTTTTTCTGTTTTTCTAGAGTACCTGCAGTTCCCTTCTTTAATATTCCAGAGCCAGTTGAACTGCATTGCGATATATCTGTATATGATAAAAAATGTTCATGAGATTCATTGGATGTTTGGTCATCTGACAAACTACTACTATATTTCATCCACAACTTGCGTCTGCTTTTCTGTAAATTTCTAGCAATAGAAACTTTAAAAGAATTTTCAGATTGACTTTTGAATGTTTGAGATTTTTCCCTGTGAAGCTTTGTTCTTGTTACTATTACTTCTGGTAGAAGTTGAGGTGGACTATTGTCATCATCTATTTTAGGTGCCTCTTTGTCTTGTAAATAATGAATCAAAGGTGGCGGTTCATTCCTTAACAATGAAACATTCCGTCGTTTCTCGGTTTTGGAGTGTGCACCATTTTCTTCGGATTTAATCACAGTATTTTGAATACAGCTGTTACCAATATCAAAAGAATTTTGTTCTTTGTTGTTACAATCTTGAGCAATTGCTTCAGAATGAGAATCTGTTAGACATGAATCAAACGAATCTTTCTTAACATTTTTATCAGAGTGAGCACAAATATCATTGTGAGAATTTGTTTCATCATTTAATTGTTTACTATCTTCTTTTAAGTTTTCAATATCCTTACTATCTTCTTTTACAGATGACATTCTGTCATAATCACATGTCTTATAAAAATTAAGAATCTTCAGTACCACATGAAAATACCTGTAACAAAAAACAATTTTCAAAATGCATTCCATTCACAGAAAATATTTAAAAAGTTTCACAAATACATGTGCGTTGGTTAAAAATTATCTTAATTCAACTATAACACTATAACAGAAAAAATTTTTTTTTTCTTGTTTACATAAGCGTACAAATTCCGGTTGTGAGAGCACTTGCTTCTTCTAAGGCACACATTAGAATCAAATTAAAAAAATATTTCAAATCAAATCAAGCTGTGTTTCTTTTAGTGTTACTTTAGTTGGCCAAAGGAATGAAAATCACACAGTGAAGAATGAAATTCAATACTTCTAAAAAGTAAGTACCTAGTAAGTTCAATATTCTGCTCTATATTTATATCTGAAGTAACCATGAACATGACCAAACCAAGGGGCCCTCTATTGATATTGAAATCTTGAACACTAATCAAAAACGATGAAATATAACCTATGCAATATAAAAATGTAATATTAAATTACTTTTACATATTCATTCTCGCTTATGCATGAATATATACCTGGTACCCCATGACAGATCATAGAAAGGACTCATACTTGATCTAAACTTATGGCATACATATTGAACATCATTATATTGCTATAATATATTCTTAAAATAACAATATTTCAGCATTTACTTTCAAATTTGTAACGTATATCAAAACAATATATCAGTATTACCTCTTAGATACTTTCTGACGACACTTAAAAGAAACTCGTGAATTAGGCCTACCACTCAACAAAATGCTTCATAAACATTAATAATAATTACTATTTTAACTTGTAGCGCTTATCACCTTGAAATGGGAATACGCACTGGTTTCGCAACAAATATTTAAAAAAACTACAAAAACGTATTTCACCACATTTCAGTTTTACCTACGAGACTGCCCAGAACCAACGTCACTAAACAGTCTCGTGTGAACAACATGGCGGACAGGTGAATTTCTCTCGGCAGGAAAGAGAACTCATAAATGTAATTTCAATGGACAAGATATTGAAATACAAATTAAATTTTGATATATTTAGTAAAAAGTAACATATTTACGACAAAATCAATATTACTTTAAAACAGTCACATAAAACAGACATTAATCATGAGACGAATGAAAGACTTGCCACATGCCTTTCCAAAAGTAGATTCTTAGAGGGCAGCACTACATCATTACCGATTGATTCCTGCAACAATACAAAACACTGTCGCCCATTGTTTCCGTGAACAATTAGTGTTGGGATTCGCGGTCCAATTGAGACATAGCGATAATGATACTTAAAAATCCCCAAAATTTGTGTCACAAACGATCAAATGAAAAAATTACTTTGAAAAACCATGAAGCTCTTAATTTTTTTAACACTTCTAATAAATGTATATTTACACATTTGGACTTTCGATTCAGCGATGCATGGGAAATTTGTTACAACTGACTGCTGAATCGACAGACCAAATGTAGTAAAGTTTGAAATAATTTTTAACTTTTAACTGATTTTTATATTTTGTGGCTTTGACGGAAACAAAATTATATTGTTCCCTACTTGCACGTCTTTCAACACCCCTCACCCCCAAGAAAGTTATATGCAACTTTATGCGTATAGTTTTTGAAATTAAAAAAGTTTTAATGAAAATAGTTCTTGAGCCTTTTAAGCGCATAGTTATTTATCCGTACAAAAATTATTTTAAAAAAAGTGGTGCCTATTTGGAGAAAATCTCGAATTTGTATTTTTGAAAACTTCACAACTATTCAATTAATATTAGGTGAAAAATAATATTTTGAAAACATTCCTGAAAGCATTTAAAACACTAAGAATGATTAGTTTGCGTGAAGAAAACTAGGTTCGAGAAGAAGTTCAACTTTTGCAACTTTCGAAAATTCAAAGATTTTAACGAATCGGATAACATTTATAAGCGAATTGTTCTGTATTAGAACAAGAAATTTAAAGAAAAATATGCATGTTAACGCACTTGCCTTATACAAGTTCTACAACTCAGAGTCAACCGTGCCATATTGAATAATTTCGAGCCTGACTTTTTTCATTGCTAGCGAAGCTACCAAGCATTAATTGTAAAACACGAACAAATGTAACCGGAAATATATTTGAAGC
The DNA here is from genome assembly GCA_038098605.1 of Gryllus longicercus. NCBI lineage: Eukaryota > Metazoa > Arthropoda > Insecta > Orthoptera > Gryllidae > Gryllus > Gryllus longicercus. Next base: position 489,277 of record JAZDUA010000596.1, on the reverse strand, counting down.
AGGAGCAATTCTGCAAGAGTATGAACAAACACAAAGGGGCCGCGGTGAGATCAAAGCAGGAACAGCTAAGTTTCGATTCTCAAAGTTTAAACTCGTATCCTCCCCCCCCCCCCCCCGTACGAAATTGTCAAATTAAGACAATCACATTCTGCGTATTCGAATTATCTAATTGAGCATCTTTGTAATATTTCAAATAAATCAGGAAACTGTTTCGTACTGTAGAATAAGGAGAATATTGTAAAGACACCATGCATAAACGTACAAATTAAGCTAGGCTTTATTACTAGATTTTTGACGATAAAGTTTAAAATGCCCTTGAGTGTACATACAAAACACATTACATGTAAATATTGGGTACCTTACAAAGAAATTAACAGCATAATTGAACATATACACACGAAAAAAAGTACGATATTCGCCGATATCTGGCATTGTGTTTCATAATGGTCATGTTTTACGTTATTCACAAATGAAGAAGTTTAGCTCCCGAGGTAACGGTAGGAGCCGACAAGGTAAATTGTCGAATCTACTTCTCTTACGCGTGATTTACAATCGAATACCACATATTATTGTATTTATTAGGACTAGTACGTAAATGAAAGAGAAAACAGTTTAAATATAGTCTAGGAAGTATTGTAGGTATTATGCTCAAACTGAACACAGTTTGAATATTTGTTTTAATGGGAGTCAAGGAGTTGTAAACATTGATACATTTCGAAACGATTACCGTACATTACCTACATTAGATATGTACTTCAGCTGTCAGCTGTGAATTATACATGTTTATTAGACCAAAAGAGAACATACATTTATTTTATAAAATCCACACACCAAGAGAGCAATACTGAGGAATCTCTTTCTGACATAACCTAAACGATTTTCTATACATTTCTGTTACTCCTATCCATTCATTAAAAACATCGAAGAATAACGACGAGGAGGGTTTGGATAATTGGAACTTGACTTAAGGAATGACTTAATTCATTACCTTAATGCCACTATCAATGACAACACTGTTACAATCAACAGAAAATCACAACATGAAAGATACAACTACCACTTTGTCGGTACAATGGCATGACGGGTGAAGATGAGCGAAAGAGAATAACTCCCGTGTCAATCCATTGTCACTTGAAATCAACTAATGAAATTCTTAAATTATAAGTAGGGGCCATTACTAGTATTCACAACTTATCAAATTATAAGTAGGTAGTAAAGAAAACGGAAAACATTTTTTTCTAGTGTTCATTCCCAGAATTAACCACAAATTAATGCGTATCCTTCAGGCGTTTGCTATCAAAATAAACTCGTTCTATTTGAGAATAGTTTATAACAGAAAACATTCTTATAGGGTCCACACGTGTTTTAATACGCGCGAAGTCTACTATGTTTTCGTAGGAATAAGTCGGAATTGAGGTGTATCCTGCTGTATCCCTTGGTGAGATTATGAAGGGGGTCCTCAAACTTGGAAAAAATGACAAAACTGAATTTTGAGCCTGTTTTGAATGCAAACGCATTTCTTTACAAAAATACTATTTCTCTAAATTATCAAGCAAGGACATAAGCAATATTTTGTTATTCTTCACAATTTAAAATCTTGGAAGGAATTTAACAATTTTTAATTAGCACTTGCATGAACAAACTGTACTTTAAAATGGATAATTATGTTTTTAGAATTTCTAATCTTATTTATTTCAAAATACTGTAGTTTCAAATTCTGATATTAACTTCTATTAATGAACATGAAATGATATCAGGGTTATTAGTATTTTCCCCCAAGGAAAACAAATAAAAGGATGGGAAGTGATACAAAAGTTGCATTTAATACCCTTTTCTCTCATATTGCTCACTCGAGTGGGCGCACTGGGCGGGAGGGATGAACAGACTCCCCTCCCTCTGAAGAAGTAAATAAAAATTTCCATAACTAAATAGTTTTGATTGTCCCAGAACTTAAAAAGCTAATTTTTGCATTAAAACTTTAAAAAAAGATTGTATGAAACATCAAGAGTATCCAAATCAGATAATGGAATACATTTTGACATGTAGTAAATATTACGGGTTTTATTTACAGGGTCATTTTCTTGTATCACTCATATTTACTTAAGAAATGTAATTTTTTTCATCAGACTTTTTTTCACCACATAACAGTAGCTGCAGTTTTATCATTTAACTAAAATGTTGTGACCTTTTATTGCAGGGAGGTAATTTTTAATATTCCTTCGCTTTTACATACTCAGGTTCAATTTTCATTTTATAGAACTGTTCCCTCAATTGTGACTGGACAAAGATGAAGAACTTTTTAACTTATCTGGATTATTACTAGAACAAAAATAGTTTTGAGGGAAATAAAGGAAATTAATCTCTAGTTAAAAGTCAGAGTTGCTGTAGGTACTGATGAGTGTCCAATCGTTCTTGAAGAACAAAGAACAGCAAAAGATCCAACAAGACATTTTAAATTCATATAGAATTTATCAGATAAAACATTTATTTTATTTTTTATTAAATTCAACACAATTATTTTATAAAATATTAACAATTTTTTAATTATTTGGAACAACCAAACTACTTATATTCTTACTAATCATGAAATTTCATTATGAATTTCTCTAAAAATATTTAAAATTATTTATTACTCAATAAGAATACTATTTGCTAAGAATTTAATTTAGTTATACACATATTTTAATATTAAAGTTGATAGGTATATTTGAAGCAAATGTCTGAATATTCTATGAAATTATTACACACTGTTAACCCTTTAATAGCCTACATTTACATACATTTAATAAAAATAAAACCAAGTAATGACATTCATCAAAAGTCTCAAATTAATTGCAATAACGGATTACAGCAACTTATCAAGCAACAATATAACCTCTTTGTGCCTCTTTCAGGGCTCTGGGCAATTGCTTGGTCTGCTCATACCTGGTGTCACCACTGAATAAGAATAATAAAAATGTATTTGCTCTCATTAACTCGATATTACAAGTCTTGAAGTATCATCACACATAAGTAAACATTCAATATTCTTTCTCTAACAGCTTTCATTTTTTTAAAAGGACAATTGTAGTATTCACAATTATTTACATTTTATATAATAGTTAATAGAAATGACAATCGAAATCTAAATAACTTATCCTTAAGTAAAGAATATGTAAATATTGTAACATTGCTCTCTCTACATATGTCAATTTCTTTAATTTATGCAAGCAAGTTTCAATTAAGTAATTTTTTAGTGCTCTTTTGAATTTATTTTTGCTTAACTCCTTAATATGGTTTAGTAGTTTATTGACGAGTATTGCAGCATTCCGATAAGGATCTTTCTTTGATGAGGATTTTGCAGACTACATTCCTTGATAGTTTTCCTTTCCTCTTGTATTGTATTGATATACATATTTATTTTGAATAAGGTGACAGTTATTGTTTTTCATGAGCGTAATTACCCTATATGCATAGATTGCAACAACAGACATTATTTTGTATTTTTTATACTAATTTTTACAAGATTGGTTAGGATGCAGCTGAAATATGCATCTAAGAGCTTGTTTCTATGTTATCATAACTCTGCCTATGTTTCCGGGTTGCTCCCCATATTTTTATAGTATATTAAATGTGAAGGTGCAGAGTGTATAATGCCGTAGTATGTGGTAATGAGCATTTTCATTGCCATATAGTTTGACAGATTTCGCGGTAAGTAAATGTTGGAATTAATTTTTTTGCATATGACATCAATGTGTTCATTATGTTAGATTTTGGTCATTGTGGATTCCAAGAAATGTGTGGCTTTGCCCTTGGTGTACACTTTCGTGGTTGATACCAATATTTATGTTGCAATTTTGGTTTTGTTTATGGTGACTAAATTACACTATATATGTTAATGTTAAAATTTAGATTATTAGATCTAGAAATTTGTTGCATCTGTCTTATTTTCTTTTAACGCTATTATGTCTTTATTACTATGGATTAATGTAGTGTCACCTGCATATGAGATCGGTTTATTTTTTGATGATGGAAAGTCACTCATGTATATTAGATATAGTAGTGGTCCCAACACTGACCCTAGCAGGACTCCTGCTGTTACACGAGGACAATTAGATTTAACTTTAAGAATTTTTCTGTTTCCCAGTATATTTGAACACTTTTTGTATGATTTGTCAGGTATGACCTTAGCACTTCATAAATATTGCCTCATATTCCAAAATGTACTAGTTTTTCAATAAGTAGTTTATGTGACACAGTGTCAAAAGCCTTTGATACGTCAAAATTGCCAATCAACAGTAACACAAAGAGTAAATGGAAAAATATTTTATTCTATACAATGTAAACCAGTTTACAATACAAGTCCTCACGCTCATAAAGTTATTAAATTTTCTTCTATTAAATGCACCAGATTCATGAGTTCCTATCTTTGGACTGGATTTCTTTTCCTTGGTGAAGATAAAAGTAAAAATCAAATATTGTATTTACGCTCTCATTAAAAAAGCACATCTCATTCAATGCACTTAGTTAACAAATTAAATTTGACATTTCAAAAATATACGAAAGTAAATATTTTATTACGAATTAATTTTAATTTCTTATCCATTCTCTGAAGTCTTCATAGCAGAGGAAATTCATTTATTTATTTTTCTCTGAAGTTCATTTGCAAATGAGATGTAATTTCTGTTTACCTTTCATACCAAAAACTATTATTTACATGCAATTCTGAAATGTAAAAACAAGAGCCATGAAAGAGACAAATCTTGTGAACAAAATCCAAATGAAAAAGGGTAATGAGGGATATGAAACCATTTTATGGATTTTTCATGACGGAAACTACACAAATGTAATATTTAATTTGAGACAATCAATTGTTACATTCAACCATGAATTAAATATCACAATGCCATTAATATTTATTTGGATTTGTCAATTCAATGGATCTTTTTTCACTACAATTGTTGTAAATAATGCATTCCATTTTTAATTCCAATTTTAATTTTTGTACTGTGTAACAATAACACCAAAGTGATTACAAATGCAAATGGAACATGATTCTGAGAATTCAAAACCAATTTCAAGATGACCTTTGTTAAACCAATGTGTTCAAACATACCTAAACACAACTTCCAAAAATGCACCTGCATTGTGTTTGCATCTTGCACTGTTCTGTACTTAATTACAAAGTAAGTGTAAAAGGTGCACTTACTTTGCAGAGTATAATAAAACTGTACTAAGTAATCAATAGCTTAGCACTGAATGTTGAAATACAGAAAAAAGAGGTAATATTTACAGTTGAGGTATTTCTTTTACAATGATGTAATAGCCTAAATATTATCAATGATGCAAAAAAGGAGTATGTATTAGGTTTAATAGGTACCAAAAGAAGTGTTTATGGTAGGTACAGACTAGTTAAGGGGGGAAAAAATCTGCAATAATCTTTGGGTCTGCAAACACCTACACCTTCTGGTAAGTAGTTTAATAAGAAATTAAATTTTTGTTTAAACACTTTCAGAATAAGTATAATCTTAACGAGGAAACAAAAGTCTTTTCTAAAGCTAAACTTCGTGTTAAATGTTTTGTGTTCAATAAGCTGTTACATAAGACAGAGATGCGATATATTAGTGGTCTTTATATACAATTACATAGAATACTGGTTTTTACAAAAGTTCTATTTTCACCTTGAGTTCTCCCTTTATACTCAGAAAGCGAAGCATTCATAATAAAATAAACTATGTTATACCCTAACTTTTGAAAGCCTTCATATCTTCCGGTCAGTTTTCAAACAAGCATACAAGAATTGAAATATCTTGAGGGAAAACAATACAATTAATGCAGAATAAAAGATATAAAAAATAATGTGTTAGTAAATTCTAGAACCTAAAACTATATCAAAATAAAATAATCCCAGAATAAAGAGTAATGTCCATTCGTGTAAAATTTTTGTGAGATCATTACTTTTGAAAGACTTGGAGTCACAGAGCTTAACTGAAGAGGATAAAGTAGTAGAACAGTTTTAAGAAGATTTGGTCCTGAGTATGGTGGTACAAAACACCAAACAAAAAAATTATGAATTAGTATACAAGGTAATAAATAATAATAATAATTATAATGAAGAAGAAAAAAATGAAGTCATAGAAGAAGAAGATGGTGGTTAAGAAGAAGAAAAAAACAAAGAAAATCACAGTTGCAACATTCTTTGGTCCAAACGAACAAAGGAGAAAAACCTTAAGCCTTTGAACTGATAACAACTCACTTTTATTAACAACCCTATTTTGTAAAACACTAATTTTTTCAGCAATCATTCTTTGACCTCAGCAACTTATTTCCTAATCAGCACGAATAACTTTTTGATGATAAGGGAAATAAGTAAGTATATCGACTTCAAGATTCTTTACATTTTTGAATAATACGATAAGTTAAATTCCTTATGGTTGTTGACTAATGGGCACATGTGTATTTAAGAACAAAATCATAAATCCTTACCAAAAATAATTCACACAATATTAAGTAAATTGTAGGGAATTTGTACATAAAACTTTATTATAATACCATAATGTAGGATACTTCAAAGAAATAGATGGTAGCGTCACAGTTGTAATGGATTGTTAAGGAAGCTTTAAGGCAGTTTGAAAGAGAGAAAGAAGGAAGTAAGAAAAATAATTCAGTTAAGTTGTAAATATTAGTGATTAATAATTTACAATTAAAAATTGAGACAAATATCCTTTGTTATTTTAAGACAACCAAATTTGTAATGTTTAAAAAGAAAGTTTTATTTTCCGTGAAAGGATGTTGCACAACATTTCACATTAATGTTATATTCATCTTCAGGTGTGAAAAAATTGGTTAGTTGAGTCTAGAATTAGAGACAACATGAACTTTAATTGTCTCAAAATAAAAAAACTGAGACTTGTGTCAATTTTAAAGGAAAAATAATGATATATGTGTTGTAAGGAAATAAAGAAGTTCATGTTTAATTGAATGTAGAATGGAGTCACTGTTGCAACTCAGAATATCTACACCGACCAGAAGTTGTAATTACTGTTTTGTTGAATTTTAAAGAAATGTAAGAATTATATATCCAATAAACTAAATCTTAACCACTAACAAGTTAAGTAGAGTAGTCTGTTCATTTAAGTTAGAAGATTAGTTTAAATAATCAGAGAATGGTGAAATTTAGTTTAAAATTTTATTCTCCAGAGTTGTAGGCTTATTTAAAGAGGCCAAAGTTATAATGTATACATTAAGAAACGAACAGTGTGAGCAAAAACAAAAACATACGTTATATTTCTAACATTACTAATCTTGACACTGGATATTATATCCAAGTATCTGACACCAATCCTTCTTGAGGAGTTTCAGCAGTCAGGTTTACATCTACTTTCAACCTCCCATCAGCACAATGCTTGTTGTTCCTCGAATTCCACAATTCTTCAAAAAGTTTGCTATTTAATTGTTCAGAGATCATTCAAATTTATCTGTTTTATTCAGCTTGTTTTCTACTACATCTACATAATTCTCAATTTTTATGATTTCATCTTAATTTAGTACTCTTGTGAAAATCTTTAAGTAATTCACACTAATAAGCTTCAGTTTGTTCAACATACATGATGAACCCTTGTAATGTTTGATTAAAAATTGCCATTAGCCACTTTCATTTTATTCAAATGTCTTCTGACTATTACTGTTCCACATTACCTGTTATAACACATACAGGCATTTCAAAACTTATTATATTATTTCTTCTATTCTTTCATGTCCTGCATAAAATGTCTAAATATCAGAGAAACAGTAATTTCTTTCTCTATCTTGACATCTTCAGATATACACCAAAATTTCATTTTATCAATTCTTAATACTATATTGTTTTAAATTTGAACTTATTATTACTAATTACTACAACTTGAATTTTAATTATTTGGATGCAATATCTTGACAACAGGAAAAAAATAGAAAACTATTTGATCACGCCAACATTTTAGTATGTACTTCACCACTAGTACTTAAATTTTTGGACAATAGTATGATGTTTGTAAATGCAAAAATAATGAAACAAAAAAATAGAAAACAGAATTTCATAAAATGTTAACACATTGTCATATACCTTTGTAGTGATATAAAGAATGCTAACAGAAACAAATGCAGCAATGTTTACATTTACAAGACCTCAAAGTAGATTTTGGGTAAAGAAGTATTGATTTCAATCGTCATTTACTAGCACAGGCATATAAGTGAAAGTTTGTAATGTATATTACTTTTTAAGGTAATAAGGTAACATAAAATTACAAATGGTATGCACAGAGGAACACAGAGAAAATGAGGCCTGGAGCAGAAGATCCAGGGAGTCCCTATTTCGAACAAAAGTCACCTACCACACGTAAAAAGAATTCATCACTCCTGCAACGGAAATAATTTAGCTTGCTTTAATTTTAATTAAAAACATACTAAAATTAATTAATTGAACTTTTTATTGATTTTGAATGAATAAACAATTCAGGGCACCATTTAAGTTAGAGAAAGTAGCCCCAGCTGCTTCACCTTATGGGTACCCCTGAGTATAACTTCTAGAAATAGAACATTGTATTTTTTTAAAAAACTAATTTAAAATCTTTCTTTAAAAGGAATATCATGTTTTGAAGTTGTAATGTATCGTAAGAGAGATACATGAAATCATATTGAAAATTTTTTAAATGTAAAAATGCAATAAAGAGTATACCTTTCAAGGTAATTTGAAAAATAAAATTAGCAGTTAAACTGAACTAAGATCATTCAATGTTCCCTTGAAAAAGTCATCAAAATGACAGATTTAAAATTGTGTACCTACCACATCTTCCAATAACAATGCAAATGTTTTCTTTCGTTTTTTTTCAATGAAAGAACTGTGTACAATACTATGTAATTCAAGTGTGTAAATAAATATCTTGGCTTCATCTTATGCGACCTTAACTGTGGGTACAGTTAAAAAATGTCAATAATATTTGAAACCTATGTTTTGTTATTTGTTTATGTAATTATTAAATTTGTTCCATTTGTTTTTCTGAGGAAAGAAAGAAAAAGAAAAGAAAACATAAAATCATATATAATGATTCTTGCAAACTCTTTTTACTTTTCCATTCAAATTACTTTTAATGAAATGTTTTAAGAAGGTTCAAATTATGTCATCATATTTAGTTTCATTATTAACATTATCAAATGAATTGAAATTGTAATTCATGACAATACCTTGGACAACTGATAAGATTTTTGAGAGCCATTAATAAAAACAGCTGCATTAAGCCATGTACAGCGTACTGAAACGTACTGAATCTAAACATTGCTCGAATGTTTAGATCAAACTTGAATGCAACAAAGAAAACAAAACTTTTGTGCAACTACATCAGCTACAACTAATATTAATGTAACATAGTAGCTGATTAACTGATTTGTTTATTTGAATTAAAATAAAAGGAAAGTAAGGCTGTCTAAAATACATATGCGCTTACAATTTGCCAGAACTTTTCACTGTAATTAAAAGACATTTTCGGCAAATTTCATATTTTAAAAATTTTCTGTTTTTTCCAAACATTCTGGGAAACATAATTTTCTTCACATATGCTCAAAACCAATTTCTGTAAGATCCTATCAAGTTCCCTGAATCTAGACGGGAAGTAATATTGATATAATAATTTTATAATATGATATATGTGTGTTACGATCCTAATTCCTACTCACAAAACAGCTAATATTAAGATTTATTTTTGTGTAAGTCATTTGTAATAATTGAAGCATTTTGAGTATCAGTTTCAGTAGAGGAGCATCTAACATAGAATAATTTTATGTTTACATTATTATTGTTCTTTAGGATCTTTCTCTGGTTTAAGATTATAATTTCTTGTTTAAATTTGTTAATGCATTCTGTGATACAAAAAAACTGCCCTCACTCTAATGGTTTATTTTGTGAAACAAGATTAAAATCTTTCTTCCAACTCTCCTCCCCTCTTTTTTGAGTTTTAAGATGATTTTAGTGCATTTGAAACAATAACTGAAATTTCTCTTTCAACCTTTCAATATGTTTCAACTTGTCAATTTTCAGTATGCATTTAAGCTAACAGAACTTCCTTGAGACTAAAGGCATATTATTAATTAATGTTTAAAAAATGTTTATGAATGCGAATAAAATGTTTATAAAAATAATTTTAGAAACATGGTTTAAATAAATAAACATACAAAATTTTTAAAAAAAAGTAGTCAACTGTAAATATCCATTCTCCATTCCAGTCATACAAAAGCAAAAGAGGAAATAAAAGTAAAATTTAACTCTGCAAAGATAGTCCCTCCTAGTTTCTATTTTAGAAAGAAAGAAAACAAAAAAAATGGGGGAGGGGGAAACGATTATCACTTAAAATACACTTACACTTAAAATCATTTAATTTGGCATAACAATACAATGAACACCATCCAACTCGAAATCTTAAAGAAAAATGTTCGTTTCAGCAAATGGGCGTTATCGGCAAACATTCTTCGCTTATTTATTTAGAAATTCTTCTCTAAATACTCTTGGCCGCATACGCCGCCATACATTTTTTGTTCTTAAGAAACCGGAAAGTGCGTTAGTAAAAATCTCGAGAGATTTCTGCGAAATGACATCAAGAACACAAGCTTGATCAATGACTTCTCAACATCGTTGGAGGGATAACCACATCTAGACATTTGGGCCAAATTAAAAAAAGGCAAGTTCCTGCGCGGCCATTTTCGTTTGGCCGTCCAATACATGATATATGAGATTTAATTTATTTCTTAAAATGGCGCGTAAGCCGTTAAATAAGAAAAATCACGTTTGAAATATATATTTTTTTAAATGTATATTTTTAAATGTGCCTCATCATTTAAAATATGATAAACTTAGGTATAAATTAATAAAACTTTGCTTTATCAATCAACATTGCTCTCAGTTGATTAATTAATCAAATTATGAATACAAGGTCAATGTTAAAAAGATTCCTTCAGAAGTTACAGTGCCTTAATTTTAAAAAAATCATTATATTCTTATTTCATTGCCTGTTACCTTGATTCAAATTGAATGAAAATTATATTTGAAAATAAGATATTTGAGTGAAATAAACAATCAGCAAGAGCAAATTTACCAATTATAAAAAGCATAAATAAACTTCAATATTGACACTATTAAATACTACTTACAACTACCACCATGTCACATCTATCTATCCATTTTAACAGGCCATTTTAATATCTCACAAAAACAAATAATTTTATTCATGACACATTATAGTTTGAACTTTATATACAAAATCACCGGGCAGTCCTACATTAAAATATTATACAAAATGTTCAAAAGGTGAAATCTGAAAAAATTCAAAACATATATTTTAACTCTATTCTTCACAATTACTTCTCAAAAAGCCGATAGTTTTTTAGACACGCTTGGCCTTATGACTTGCAAAAACAGTGTAATACAGTTAGTTTACATTTTTTTGTTTTTACATAATGAAATATGCATCTAAAGAACAGGAAAAAAATGAAATGCTTGACACATTAACTATATTTTTGGGAATTGAATTATCAACAATCACTTGCATTCATAAAAATAGGGTACGGAAAATATCAACAATGTCTCACAAGCACGGCGTAAAAAGTTATTTCAGCGTATGTGCCACTAAGAGTCAGTCATATTTCCCATTCACAGAATAAATATTAATGGAATTCCACTTCAATTCTATAGAGCCTCGAATAACTTTGCATCAGACATTTTGGTTACATACAATAGTTCGTAGAGTATTGTTGCAATGACAACATACTGGCGGCCATTGTTATGAAAAGTCCGCCTGGATGTCCCGCTTTCGATCCTCGTTATTTGCAAGACATGCAATGTCATTTTCCAAAAACTACAATATTTTCTTGCGTTAAATCGGATGGGCAATATTTAGTAAATGCGTAATGTACGGCATTAATTACAGACATAACAAACAATAACCTCGACTAATCACTTACCTCAGGCGTGTGGTGAATTCTCGGCGATTCTGTCACCCAAGCGGCTGACACACGGAATAGCTGTAGGAATCAATATTTTATGACAACATATATTCAATGATTTCTGTGTATGGTTAATAGCGTGTTGAATACACGAAAAACAACTCTCTCTTCACCTGTATGTTATAAACAACTTCAAGAACATTAGCTAACCTATCACTGGTGCAATTTTTAACACGATATGGCGCACTTCCCACAATTCCGTCCTCTCGTGTAGAGACATCTGGTGTTAGCATTCATAAGCACATTGTTACAAGGACACGGATAGTAATGAATCTCTTAAAATTACGAAAGAATTATCGGCGTATGAAGACATTTATTCTGACACACATTAATAAGATTATATTTTTATTCATCTTATTACAAAAGAAACGTTGGGTTCACCAGAAGTGTCGTATTCTAGTAAACGTGCCACGAAATATCATTATTTTTATTCCGTATTCAATCTCATTTATTTAAAAGATGAATAATCCGCGATTCTGACTATTCATTTAATGAAACTAGGTCTGAAAAAACAAAAGATTGCTCTTAAAAGTTCAATGAGTTATTTGTTAAGAAGTATACTGATTTGACTTAAGTGGTCAACATGGCTACCGGAGAAACCACGCTAACCTTGTTGAAGTGATGGATTCTATCTATAACAAATAATTGATTTTGGCTTTTTCCTACATCTGATTATGGCAAAATATGAAAATTTGAAGTTGTATTACATAATGGCGAGCCAATTATTTCCAATGATTGCCAACATTTGCTGTCAATCATCATGACGAAGAAATAGGTCATTATAGAATATTGCTCGAACTACAAACGTAATACATGGCTGAAGATGGCTCTCCTAGATGCATCTGTATTCTCGCTTGTATTGTGATCGTACTGCATTGACGTTCGTTTTACAATACAGAAGATGCTGTCTATAAAGTTATTTTGTAACACGAGTTATCACAATTTTGTTATCAATTTTCATTGAACGAAAGTGTCACTTCGTACCCTTGGCAACATGTTTATAAGATTTAAAATAATAATCACAGTTGGATTTCTCAAACACCCATGTAAAAGTAAAGGGTCAAAAATGTTCTTACTCAAATAATGTTTTAATTTAGACACGATAGTTATGTTTTTAAATATTATGTGTTCAGATACCGCCATTTGAGCAAAATTGTTTATCAAAATGGCCCCAGGGGCCGAGTAGAAAACGTATTTCAAAGGAGACGCAACATGTATTAAAAAAAAAACAATAAAAGCAAAATTTTTCTTGAAAGTTAAGAAAACTTAAAGATTTTCTGTTTCGATATAAACATGAGAAATTTAAAATGTTGTCTTTCTTCTTCTTTTTCTTCTTCTTCTTCTTCTTCTTCTTCTTCTTCTTCTTCTTCTTCTTCTTCTTCTTCTTATTATTATTATTATTGTTGATGGTTGATCTAGTGCTTATCTTGCTCATAGTAACCGAGATGAATGTGTGGAATAAAGTTAAAATGTTAAAATAATAATAATAATAATAATAATAATAATAATAATAATAATAATATCTTATTAATGATTGCTTGGATACAAATAACAATAAATAGAATGAAAGTAACAAAAATAATTATTACCATAATAATTATAGCATTGTAATTTTGTTACCATTAAAAAGTTGATTATCTCATACATATGTATTAGAACTGAAGTTTGGGTTCAAGTCAATTCCTTCGCCGAGAGAAAAATAGTTCAATATCTTGATTTTCAATTCATTGCTTACTTTTGTTATTTATTTATTGTTTATTTATTCATTCGTGTTTTTCAACTGAATAAATTTTGAAATAAATATTTTAAATTTCTTAAATCTATACAAAGGAATTGCAATGATGTAGGTGTCTTATGTACGATCAAATCTTTTTTTTTAATTGTAAATGATCGTCATGATGAGCATTAATAAGTTTTACATATTATGTAATAATAAAATATATGCATAATTTGTTTTTCTTAAACTTGTTTAAATACATTGTTATTTCTGCACTTGAAACTTTAAAAAAATAATTTGCGTATTGTTACGTCCCCTTTGTAGGCAAGTCATCAGATCAGTGTCTCTTTCACTACTTCTATATCCTAAACCTTGTTTTAAAATAAGTCTTTAATAATTTTCAAATATAATTTAATATTCATTTAATTTTACATTTATTATTAATTAAAATGTACATAAAATTTAAACCACAAACATGTTTCAACACCTTTTGAATCAAGCAAAGAGAAGGTTGCTTGTAATATTACTACTACTCGTAAATACTAGGATACTAATTACTACAAATATTACTATTACTACTATTACTACTACTACTACTACTTCTGCTACTACTACTACACCTACTACTACTACTACTACTACTACTACTGTTACTACCACTACTACTACTACTGCTAATACCACTACTACTACAACCACCATTACCACTACTGCTACCACTAGTACTACTACTACAACTACTACTACCACTACTACTACTACTATAACTACTACTACTACAACTACTACTACTACTACCACTACTACTACTACTATAACTACTACTACTACTACAACTACTACTACTACCACTACTACTACTATAACTACTACTACTACTACTATTACCACCACCTCTTCTACTACTACTATACTACTACTTTTACTTCTATTTCTTCTGCTATTACTACTACTTCTACTACAACTACCAGGTTCCATAGCATTGGGTCTATCCGAGATCATTGGGGGGGGGAGGGGCTCAGCACGTCATTTCTTCTGTACTTCTTCAATTATCTCCTTCATATACAATGGTTCTCTCGCTTAGGTAGTCACCTATAAGATTCTTCAGGTAGATTGTCTTTCTAATTCATCTTTTACATCTTCCCAGCCCAAAGAGTTGAATGTGTTCCGAATGTCTATTGCTATAAGGGTGTAAAACCCTTTCTTCCACTACTACTGCTACTACTACTACTACTACTACTACTACTACTACTACTGCTGCTGCTGCTGCTGCTGCTGCTGCTGCTGCAACTACCACTACTACCATCACTACTACAACTACTACTACAACCACTACTACAACCACTACTACAACCACTACAACCACCACTACTACTACTACTACTACTACTACTACTACTACTACTACTACGAGGGTTGCCTTTTATATTTCAGGATTAGAGAACAAAACAAATATTAATAATCGAAAATCACTTTATTGTTTTTAAAAATATTCCCATGAAGATCTATATACTTTTGCATGCGTTTGAACCAATTGTCGAAGCACTTTTGCCACTCTGATTGAGGTATCTCCAAAACATGCAATCTGAATGTAGCAACCGCTTCTTCAGGTGTCGAAAAACGTTGACCTCTCAGTTTGTATTTTACGCACGGGAATAAAAAGAAGTCATTCGGTGCCAAGTCAGGACTATACGGCGGATGACTCATCAAATCGATGTTTTGGGTGCTCAAAAATACAGTTGTTTGAGTCGATGTGTGAGAGCTCGCATTGTCGTGGTGAAGAGTGATCCGTCTTCGGCGGTTGGTTTTCCTGATTTTTTGGAAGGCAGCTGGCAAACAAATCGTTGTGTACCACTCAGAATTGACTATTCTGCGTTGTTCTAGTGATACGGTTGCGACATGTTCAGTTTTTCCAAAAAAACAGGTGACCATCTGTTTGGAAGTGCTTTGTGCGCGAACAACTTTTGTTGGATTTTGCTCATCTTGAAATACCCATACAGCCGACTGCTGTTTACTTTCGGGCTCATACGCGTAAATCCACGATTCATCACCTGTCACGATGTCATAGGCGTGTTTCAAAGCACAGAGATAGTATTTTTTTAGCATTTCTTTCGACCAATTGACACGAGCCTTTTTTCGAGCGATTGACAAATTGTGTGGGATTCAACGCGAACAAATTTTTTTGACAGTCAAATGTTCATGCAATATTGAATGTATGCTGGTCCCACTAATGCCTAAGGATGTCTTAATCTCACGATAGGTCACATGACGATCTTGCAATATCAGTTCACGCACAGCATCAATGGCTTTCGGAACAACAACTGATTTTGGACGACCTTCGCGAAATTCGTCTTGGAGTGAACTTCGACCACGATTGAATTCACCATACCATCGATAAACACTGGTCCTTGATGGAGCTTCATCGCCAAAAATTGAATTAAGTTCATCCATGCACTGTTGCTGAGTTAATCCACGTCGAAAGTTGTAAAAAATAATCGCACGAAAATGTTCACGATTTAATTCCATTTTTGGGCCAAGATGAATCTTTTAAGTTACTGTAAACAACACAAATAGCGCTCGTATATCAAAACGTTTTGAGTACGTATAACCTCAAAACATCCAACTTTACGATAGAGCTGTCAGTTGCCAGATTGCAACACCAGGGTTGCCAAATCCCGAAACATAAAAGACACAACTACTACTACTACTACTACTACTACTACTACTACTACTACTACTACTACTACTACTACTACTACTATTACTTCTTACACCACCACTACTACTACCACCACTACTACCACTACTACAACCACTACTACTACTACTACTATAACTACTACTACAACTACTACTACTACAACTACTACTACTACTACTACTACTACTACTACTACTACTACTACTACTTCACATAGTTAACACTATTTACTTTTAACAGTATACGTATTTATGGTATGGGGCAATTTTTATAAGAAAGGACCGTTTTGACAGATAGTGCTGGCAAAATAACTGAAGGTTCTGTGGTCAGGTCCATGAGCCCATTGGACTCTCCTTCCTCCATTCGTTCATTAGCAGTTGGCCAACTGGCTTCGAGACTTCCTTTTGTACTCGTACGACGAAAATTAGTGCGCCACAAGAAATGATTGAAATTAGAAAGTGCAGTGCTATGTGCTCTTCTGTAAGAATTCTTTTTTTTTATAAAAATTACATTGAATTTAATTTTTGGGTGATTAGTATTACGTTTACTTTAAAACTGTGTCTTGAATGTAAGATGCGTTTTGGTGCACGTGTTTTCGGATTTCTGTGCTGTAAGGTGACGATCAAGAGCGTTTCATGGTGTTTCCATGCTTCCAGTTTCATGGTGATCCAGCGTTTCGAGTGTTGGTTTCATGTTTAACTTATATATTTATTTTTATATAATTACACGGTCGTGGACCATGAGAAGCCATTGTGTCTTAACAGAAGCCATAAACAAACATAAACACTATACGGAGAGGCGTCACTGAACAGCTGTCGTGGCGGAGAGATACTTCTCTGAATTATTAATCGCTCACCTTTTCTTGAAATCTTACTTTCCCTCTTTGCCCCAATAAACAGTTGAAGGCAAAAACTCGCAGCGAGCACTAATGACAATATTCCAAACACATCTTCACTGGCCCGAAATAAAAAATATTTTGTGTTGAAGACATAAACTTCTGTGCCTAATTTTCTCCAAAAAATGTAAAGAAATTACCGAATCCATCACAGGAGATACCTCTAACTCTTGAGAAAGTTAAAACGCAAATTATTGAGAAAGTTGCGAAGGCATGACTCATTATCCAGAGATTGGCATTGCTTCATAAAATCTTGTGGCCGATTTCGTAACTAATACCCCCACTCTACCAGCATTTCTTCAATCTACCGTTCAAGAAAAGTTGCGCGACATTTTCAAATTTAGCGAACTGTAATTTTGGCTCGTTCTTAGGCGGATTCTTCTATATTATCATGTGTCTAAACGTGCACTAGCTAGAAAGTATTATGCAACTTGTAAGTCCGTGAACCTGTTCAATTTATTTTCTCGAGTAATAACTTTTTTGTTTCCTTCGTGAAGTGTCCCGAAGAGATAAAACTGAATCAATATTCTGGCCAAAATCAGTCCAAAAGTGATAATTACCTTTTGAACAGTATATTGTAAACAATGTTTACTAATGGGTTTTAAAAGACCAATATCGATAAATCAATTAAAATAGTTTCATCCATAACTAACGTGGAGACAGGTTTTGGTTAGGAGATTCGGATTTTTGCACGAAATATCAATACATGCTAATTTTATTGGGATATTACATTTATATTTTTTTAAATTTAGAAAGTTTAAAGAAAATGAAACTCGCGCTATTCAAGTGCCTATTCTTCTATCAGTGTGAGAAAAAAAATATAGAAAAAAAGTTTCTGAGAACAAGTATTTTGGACTAATTTTAAGCCCAAATTATGTAATAACTACTACATTAAAAAAACAACAACCAACTGTACATGATCTTTTTTAAAGAAATGATATTTTTGAACAGACTCGGCCTAGTGTAAAAATCTCTATCTCAAGTTATGTAATTTTGAAATGTTAAATTTTTGCAATTTTCGAAAATACAGAGTTTGTTGAGAATTGAACTAGCATCATATTTCTACCGTCTTTTGATACACACGAGAAAATTTAAAGAAAAATTTGGTTCTGTTTAAGAGACAAAAGTTTTTTATAACATTTAAAACTTGCTTGTATTTCGTGCAAAATCACGCGAAAACTACTCATATTGTCGAAAAATTGCACAAGAATTTATTTCAAGATCTGTCTTTAAGGAACAGATTTCAATCGGAAAAAATTCTATCTTCAATATTATAGTTGTAGGAAGACTCCCCCCCTAAAATTGCACTTTGCAATTATCGAAAAATCTTGGATTTCAACGAATTTAAAGCATCAACCATTTAGTGCAATCAATGGGGATCCAAAAGGGGGTCCACCTCGCAAAAGGTGAGGTAGAATATATTTTGTTATTTTCCTTATATTGTTATTAGTAAGAAAACCCTGTTTTCCACCTCGAAATACATTGAGATAGGATTGATAGCCAAAACACTAAACAAATCTCGGGTATTTTTTGGTGTTTTTTTCGTAATAACTTTTTGATGGTTATCTTAGCGCAAAAATAGTTGTATACTATTTTAAAGGCCATAGAAATCTCTACAATGTATTATTAAATATATTATTTGTCTCACGTAAATAATAATAGAGTTATACGATTTTAAAATTTCACCAACTTTTCCTTTTTATTCTGATGTTGCACAATATGTTTAATAGTATCCCTAATGTAGTATTTTTGAATTCCTAAGGGCCTTATAAATAAAAAGTTCTTAAGTACTCGTGTTTTGAATACTTTCTTTGGTTACCCTCGAGAGTGTAAGTTCTGGTAAAAGTAACAGTAAGCCTATACGTTCTGCCAACTAACACGATTTACTTATATCAAAACCATTTCAAGATAATAAAATGACGTTCGTTATTTATACTTCTTCTTCTTCTTCTTCTTCTTCTTCTTCTTCTTCTTCTTCTTCTTCTTCTTCTTCTTCTTCTTCTTCTTCTTCATCTTCTTCTTCATCTTCTTCTTCATCTTCTTCTTCTTCTTCTTCTTCTAATTATTATTATTATATAACTAGCGTATCCGTGTGAGAACTCTCGCAAGTAAATCCCCACCCTTTTCCTATCCTTTCCATTAAGAAGGAAGGACATGTATAAATGTTCGTACTTACAGAATATGAAACAAAAATAAAAACAATGCAATTGATGTTGGAAACAAATTTTCAATAAAGGTTTATTCAGTATTATATAGATATGTTTTTCGAAGTATTCACACTTCCTTAAAAACGACATTCGAAGTAATTATTAATCTTCCTTGACAGTTAGCTTTTCGCTTTTCTTGATAGTCACAAAATATTAGAAAAGTTTTTTTACTTTTGAAGAAGCCAAGTAAAGTTTTCCACGCGAAAGTAAAGGATCGGGCAAGTACAACCCTACTCTTTGCAATATTATTTAACTTTCCTAGATTTGTTATAAGAAATAGAGGGGGGTTTGGAGGAGCAGGGAGCCAGCTTGCTGGGGTGTGAAAATTGAAAATAATATTTGTATATTACAAAGTATTGGTTTATTTTCTGCATTCTTATGAATAAAAAAACAACAACAACAATTCCGGGCCATAAAATAATAAAACTAATATTTTCACATTTGAGTAATAAATACCATTTGTTACCATTAGAAACAATTTAATAGACTTACACTTCACTTCGGTACAAGGGAATATTGCTCAAACGATGTTTACGTATTGAATATCTTAGCGAACCGACTTCTTAAGTTTAATAACTAACGGTGTATTATTTACAATATGAGTACAGTTGGACATTACTCTATAGACTTCCAGATACCGCCAACAAATAAATCGTGCGTCTGGATTGTAATTGTTGGCAGTTGTGGAGTGACTTGCCCTATTCTTTCGATAATTTTAAATTTGGTTCCTTTTTTAAATTCATTCACGTAGTATTGTTGGTTAGAGCGTTTTGATTTTTGTTCATTTCTTCCAAGCTATTTTACTTTAGTTCATTTAAAAAGCGTGTTCTTTGTGTTGTGCCATAGCACAAGTTTTCTCTTACTACCTCCGCGTACCCGTGCGAGAACTCTCACATGTTAAACCCCATTCTCTTCCCTATCCTTCTATTTTAAGAGGGAAAGTTGTCAACGAAACGTATTTATTTGTTTAAATTTTTTAAAAGTCACTACCAATACTCTAAGGCAATATAAAAAATACTGTGGTTGATGTTGAAAAGAAATTTTCAATAAAAAATTATTCAGTGCTATCGAAAGATTTCTTAGATCAATTCACAACACTTTCTTGAAAATCTTTGAAGTAATTATTCAATATTATTTGACAGTTAGCTTTTCGCTTTTCGTGATAGTCACAAAAATATTAATAAAGCTTTTTTACTCTTGAGAAAGCTACGTGACTGAACACGCTGACACGCTCACGAAAAAACTGGTACAGGTAAAACAGAAACCAAACCAAGCAAGTCACGTCTTCATTCTTCACTGTACGCACACATCCCTTCACAATTAATTACGCAGCACTTGCTGACCTCGACAAAACGTTAAATTAATGTTACCACTACACGCATAAGAAACAATCTTCATCGAAATGAAGCAACTATTTATTAATAGTACTTCTAGTTGTTGCTGAGAGAGCGAATCTTGCATTAATAATTATGCAAATAAACCTCGACAGTCTGCCCAAACCACGGTGCATACATAAAGCGTAAATAGTATAAAATAGAAGAATCTAAGTCTTCTAAGAGTGACGTCAAAATGATGGCCACCATCATGAAGGGTTGAAATCTAGGTGGCATTGATAGTATCGATCAGTGCCGAACCAGCAAAAATTTAATAGAATGTCCAAAAATATCTCATTCTAGAAATGACAAAAAAAGTTTCAATGAGGCCTTTGGCCTTAAAATTAAAGTTTTTAAGGCCCTGGAACCCTTCGCTTTAGGAGTTATTTAACGGTGTACGTGACAGTTTTGCAGGTTGCATTTGACATGAATATTTGAGTGAGATTTTTAAACAAATTCGTCTTGCTTTTGAAGTCAAAGTGCAATTCGTCGTGTCTCTGTGAAATTATCTTTTTTAGAGATTTCGTTTATAAAGATCGGTTGCGCGTGAGAGCAGCAAAAAGTATGTATACTACTGAAATAATATAGGAGGCGATATTAAGCTGCTCCAAGAAGGAAAAACCGTATTTAGAGGAAAATATACTATGATGCGTTTCATAATTATAGAAATATATTATTTTTATGAAAGGACATTATGGAGATTATTATTTTGAATATATTTTGAGAAAATAGATTTTGAAATCTTAAATTTCGGCCACGTCGTATCTCTTACATCGCTACTAATAACGCTTTTAATTCGCTGCTATATCGCTTGTTCCCTTCTCAACCCTTTTAAAACGGGGTGTTAGCAAACAACAACGTTACCCGTAAATAATGTTCGAACTTGAAAGAAAAGTGAGCTGACTCAGTCAGGTATACAAACAGCTTCTAGATCACATAATAGATACATTTCAAAACCTGTTGTTTCCTATGTGGGAAAGACAATGCGACTGAATTTATGAAATCACGAAAAGGACCATACACATAGAAATTGTGTGCACAAAATAATGAAGTTTCCTTGATATCATGCGTAATCAATACAGATGAAAACCGTCAATATGAATAAGCAAATAACAGGCATTGCTGACGAGGATTTGGTAGTAGAAAGATCTCGTTTGCAGATTGGGGAATTATTGTCATTATTCCTTCCATTGCATGGAAAATATTACACCATCCAATGCGTTGACATTATGATCTGCATTGTCAAACATGAACTGACAGAATGTTTCATAATTAAGTTTTGAGTATTTAACAAAACGTAAGATGTTTCAAGTAATGAAGTTAAGTTAAAATATTAGAAAAACAAGGTTTTCTCAAAAAGGGCTCCAATTTTTTTCTTTAAATTGTCGGTAGGAATGGTGCTAAATTCACTCTATAAGAAGACATAAACATCAGTTTGCTCTATCCTTTTGTTTTTCCAAAAATTACAAAAATTTAATTCTTTTCATTTGTCTCTCGCGTCGTTAATATTTACATTAGCTTCAATTTATATACAGACATATATACATATATATCTATATATATATATATATATATACATATACATACACACACACACACACACACATATATATATATATATATATATATATATATATATATATATATATATATATATATATATATATATATATATGTATATATTGTAGCGATCCGGATGTCATCATGCTAGAAAAATTAAATATAACGAACTCGACCACCCAGAATTCTACCGAGAGTTTAAACGGATTGCAAGGCACGCGTAGTCTCACTTGTCGCGGCAGGCTATTACCGCCTCCTGCCCATTAAGCGAGCCATCTAGAGGACTACCGTCGACAGATACTGTGCATGTGTGCGCGGCCAGCTGCAGATTTCGAGACCGTTCACTTTCGGGGGAGCCCAGAGCGATACTTCTGTCATCGAACGCGCCCCCCCTACGCAAGCAAGGGCCAGAGTTCTAGAAGGTTCGAGAACAACCCCGCATGCTCGCAGCCCGCACAAAGAGTGGAAGTTTCCTTCGCTTCTCACGCTGCGATTGGGTTAAAATATTTCACTACGCAACAACTTTTGACCAATAGCGACACTGCTATCAAAGGGAACTAGGACGCATAAGAAATTGGGGTGGGGAGAAGAGTTAACCTGGTGCGATTTCGACGGAGAGAACGGCAGAAGGGATTTGAAGTCTAGACAGGACAGTCGGGGCAGAAGTTTCTCTTGGGGGGAATATTTTTCGGTTAGAGACAAGTTTACCTCTACCGAACTTAGAATTTTACAGTACCAGCTCGAGCATTGAGCAGACTGTAGTAAATAGAGGAACTTCTCTGGAGTTTGATAATTCGTGTTCTTGAATTATTCGTGACGGATTTCTTAATTTTCTGAAACCGGACTTGTAAAAGACTGTCATAATAATCAGAAGAACGCATGGTTGTTTACTCCGCGCCTGAGGTCGGGAGAAAAATCCCGGCGATCTTCAAGCACTTCCAGTCGCCCAGACATCGCTGCCAGTTCGCCCAGACATCGCTGCCAGTGGTGGCATAATAACCCGAGGGTCGCCCAGCTGACGCACGCGCCGAGAGGGTGTGAGGGGACTGCCGCGGTCGCGTCCTTGCCCAAGGCCGCCGCCCCCCTTCCAGACGCCAGAGGGTCCGCCCGGGCACACAAAGAATTCTACAGGGCTGAATAACCCGAGGGTCATTCAACCCCAAGACTTATGTAATGCAGTGTCGCGCTTGGGCACGTTAAATTAACATCCTGTAACTCATGTAAATATTAGTTGTAACAAGTTGATTTTCTTCCTAGTTATAAGCTTTACTGATTACTAACGCCTAATGTTCTTTCCTTTTTTTAATCGATCTCTTCAATTTTTTTCCATTGTTAGTTTATAATTGTAATTTCCCTGGCGAATTTTTTTTTATTATCATTTTTGCCCAGAAATAAATTGAATCATTTTACCAGTGAACAAGTGTTTATTTAATTTGTGTTTCTATTGTACTGCATAACAGTTTCTTCCATCACCGATCTGAGCTAGTGGCAGGGTCGCCAACCGGTTCCACAGGTAATCGGTTCGGTTACAATATATATATATGTATGTATATATATATATATATATATATGTATATATATATATATATATATATATATATATATATATATATATATATATATATATACTAGCTGACCCGGCCACGCGTTGCTGTGGCTAAAGTTTTTGTTATATTACATTATAGTAAACAATCTAAGAGGAACAATAAGAGAACATCAGTCACGGAGTCCACTATGCTTTTTCACACAGATGGTATTTGTAAAAAAATATGGTGATCTCCTTATTTGACTTTCTACTACTATAACCCTTTAGTACAATGAAATTATTTACGAACAAAGACGAAAATATTGATGTTGGTATACAAATTCACTGGATTGAGATTTGAAGGGGAAGTACGTTGAACACAATTAATTAAAATGTTCTTACACTTGATATTAAGCAGAAATCAATAGGTACAAAATAAAAATTTATCAGATTTATTATTTCCATTTAATTTGTATAACAAATATAAGTACTATTCAATTATAAATACTTTCAATTTCAATTTAATTTAACACCAATCGGTGCACAATGTTTTTGGTTAACCTGTCTTTAGCTAACACAAATAGATTAGACGGTTTCCCAACACGTGAACACGCAACATATAGTTGCCCATGAGAAAAACATGGATTTTCCAAATCTAAACCACAAATGGACATTGTTTGACCTTGAGATTTATTTATAGAAATGACGAAAGCTAAACGAATTGGAAAGTGTAGCCTTTTGAAGGGTATGGTAGAATCTGATGGTATCATCGGAATACGTGGCAGCAGGACCACTTTTCCTTTAAACTTCCCAGCCAAAATGGTTGCTTCAAGAATGTTTCCGGTGATCTTTTTGATGACCAAACGCGTACCGTTACATAATTGAGGTGGATTCAAATTACGGAGGAGAATAATAGGGGAACCAATCTTTAATCGAAGATTATGTGGTGGCATTCCAGGGATATCTAATGAATTTAAAAATTCAATCGGAAAATTTACACTTTCATTTTCATCAACAACAGTATCGATTGATTTAAAAGACATCATATCGCCTGGTAACAACTGTTGTATCTGGAAGTTAATTTCGTCAACATCAACGTTTTTGGCTGCCAAAATCGCCCGTTGACTAAGCCATTCATGATTCAAATAATTATTCTGTATATCCGGGAAAATACTCTGAATCAATTCATTTTTATCCTGAACAACAGTGCAAAAATTGTCTGGTAGTTTAATGCATTGCGTATTTGGTTGCAGTTCTATTTTACCGTTCCCAATATCTAGTAGTTGTTCGGAAAAATTTGTGCTGATGGATCATTTTGCAATTGTACTCGCATATTTATGGTCAATCGAAGTGTTTCAACACTTCGCCATAAGAATGATTGTTTCAAACATGCATTAATCTCATCCGCGAAAGTAGAGCGAGGTATAACCGGTAAGGTCTGCCGGAAGTCACCAGACAAAAGTAAGATAGCACCACCGAAAAGTTTATTATTGCTGTTTAAATCTTGCATAGTTCTGTTTAATGCTTCAAGTGAATATTTGTGTGCCATTGTGCACTCATCCCAAATTATTATAGAACTCTTCCGCAACACTGCAGCTATTCCACTATTCTTTTTGATGTTACACATTGCATCTGGTTTATTATGAACGTCCAATGGCAGCTTGAATGTTGAATGTGCTGTTCGCCCACCATCCAGTAAAGTAGCCGCAATGCCTGACGATGCTACTGCTAATGCGATTTTTTGTTGGGACCGTATTTTGGCAAGAATCAACGATATTAAAAATGTCTTACCGGTTCCACCGGGTGCATCCAAGAAAAAAAACCGCCTTGTTCAGCAGCAACAGCCAGCATAATCCGATCATAAATAATTTTTTGTTCTGCTGTCAGTAATGGTTCACTGTTCATGATAATTGTTGCTAAACTTTCATGGTCATATTGATTTTCTCGTTGTAAATTGGTATTGACTAAGTCGGTGGCTGGACGATTAGGTGATGGCATACCATAATGATTAAGTGGTAAATTTGAAATAAGAACACATAAATCCTCGATCAAGACCAATGCTTCATTGTACATCTCTGGTGTATAATCTATGTTTTGGCATTGATTTGTTTGTCTAATTCGGTGCAATATGTCTTCTGTCATACAATTTTTATATTTTTCCCACAAAGTTTGTGCTTGCGAGGGATAACATGTCGTCAAAATAATTGCAAACAACTGACGAATGTTATTCGGTGTTGATGTCAACGCAGCATCAGCAAGCGTTAAGTCCCAATGGTTATCGTCTTCTAGCAATTGCAGTTCACGACATGCATCCTGGTATGTATTGAATACTCGACCATTAACTGTTCGTAAAAATTCAAAAGACGTTGGTCCGGGAACATTCACCAATAACAAACGTAAATAGAAGCACTCACGTTGCTTTGGATGTACCGTGTAAAGTCTCCCCAATGTCTTAGCTTTGAATATGCCTGTAATGGAAGGATGTGGTTTTCCTTGTTTCCGTGGCTCCCATTTTTTACTGGATTTGTTCCATGTGAAATAACGTGGAACATCACCAAACACCAATGTCTCCGCGAATTGGCCAAAAACATCAGGTTTTTGACACAATGTAAAAAATTCAGTTAGAGTCGTTTTCGGAGCTTCGAACGCTCTTTGGAGAACATTTTCTTCAGTGAAGTATACACGTTGACCGTTTTCAAGATGTATTGCCAGATGTTGGACAGCAGGATCTCTTTCGTGGATGGGAAAGCTGAGAATATGCCAAATAGCTTCATTGCTGCTAATGTATCTGCCCATTTGGTATCGTGCTATTTCGTCATTTTTATTTATGTTTTGTACTTCAAATATGGCCAAATCACTGCCTTTGTTTACATATTTACAAATATACTTAATTGATTTAACAGAACTGCAAAGCTCAACATTGATATGAGCTTTGTAAGTTTTTGAAAGTAGTGGTGAGTATGGTACCACCCACTGATTATCAACTCAACTTGATTTGGAAAGTTCGGCAGTCGCATTGTAAATGTGTGGCCACCATTCTCAGTACTTCTGCGGCGATACATTGGATAACCATCAATATCCGTGATCGTGTCATTCGTATACGGCTTTGGGAATTTTTTTTTACATTTTCCATTTTCCATGCACGGTGACGTCATGTTGAAAGCACCGCATGGCCCATGGATCATGTGTTTGGTGACAATATCAAATAATTCTTGATCAATTAATGGGTCTGGAATTTCGGCTGAAATTATTTGATCGATTTCTTCAGGACGGATTCTATCTTTAAGCCAAACCAAAATGTGGGCATGAGGCAAACCTCGCTTTTGCCACTCTATCGTATACAGCCAACAACGTGTGATACCAAAAATTGAATATTTAACAATAAAATCAATTAAGGATTTCAATTTTTGTTTAAACACACGTGCAGTTAAATCATGACGATGAATGGCTTGTTGTTCTGGCAATAGTAAAGTTTGTATCTCTTCCCAATTCGGATTACATGTGAATGTAATAAATAAATCCGGTCGGCCGTAATGACGTACGTAAGTCATCGCATCTTGTATGTATTCCTGCATGTTCCGTGGACTGCCGATGTAGCTTGAAGGTAAAATGAAAGCATTACCGATGTCAATGGGATTTAAATTTCCATCGATGTTTCCAGCAACAGCATCTCGTAAGTGAATATATTCTTCCGATCGTAGTTTTGCCTGGTTGAATCGAAGGAATCGCAAGCGTTCGCTTTCGACCTTAGCATACATATCAACAATGTATTGATGGAACAGCTGACGATATCGAAGGATATAATTGTCTTGATGTTGTCTAACCATTATTCGGTGTGCGTAGTAGTTCATTGAGCTAACTTTATTATTTCTGTAATCACCTAAAAAAATAAAAAATTAAATGCAATACGAAATTAAAATCTATACATACAGTAAGAAAGTAAATAGATAATTGTAAAATTTACCGGTATTTGGATCATACTGTTTGATATTAAGGTGATATTCATCTTGTCCTTGCCAAAATATCAATGGATATTGTAGTGCGTCATATGAACGGTGTAGATCCGAAATCGTACTGACAGTGTTGTCTCGCCGTGTAATTTTTATAGATCTTTTGTCAACTGGATCACCAACCATGATAACAGCAACCTCATCAACAGTTGGAGCGTTGAATCTACCAGCATGTTCACCTAATGGTACTTTGTCGGCTTTTATGACGATTTGATAATTGTCATTTTGCAGTCGTGGCGAAACTCTTTTGATCAATTGAATTAGTTGATTGTGATCTTCTAAAAAATTTTCCAATAATATCACAATTGCTCTTTCCTCTGCTTGTTCAATAAAATTATACAGGCACCGAGTCGTCACGCGCTCTTCACAATCGCCCATAAAATAAATTTGAAGAAATTTTGGATTGTTATCAGGCATTGGCATCAGTGATCCGATTTTATGGTACACCTGGCCTTGAATTTTGAATGTAGTTTCAAAATTACGTCCATCGGATGCACGATCGCAAATTTTAGTTGCCCCAAATGACGTCATTTGGAAGCAAGAATTAAATTTGCGTATCTTACGCAAAAATAATTTGGAATCATCTGAATTGCCAGTAAGAAGGGATAATAAAGGCTCCGGCGGAGCGGGTAGAGGTGACAGCACAACTTTTCCTGATGCGCAGCACATGCCGGCTGCTTCATTCCGAAATTCCAATGCCTGACAATATTGACATACTTTATCCATTCCACCGATAGCAATTTTTGAATGCGCCGAGTAGTTAATATCTGGTGCATATTCAAAGGCAAGCCGAACGAATGATGCACGTGTTAATGAGCGGCTGATCCGTTGCCTTTGTCGATCTAGTCCTCGTATTGTAGCTATGTTTCGTTCTCGTGCCGCTCTTGTTCTCGTAATATTCTGTTGCAGACGTTCGTCACGCTGTTCTTGAGATTCTTGTGTACGACTTTCTGCAGTCCTGATTCTTTGAGCTGCATTTCTTGTTTCGATTTGTTCTGGTAATTGCTGAGCTCTTTCAACACGTTTGCGTCGTGACCCTTTGCTGCTCGCGTTGTTGAGGTTAGATTTTTTCGGTGGCATTTGACTGAAAATAATAATAATAATAATAATAATAATAATAGTTTAAATATTAGAAAGAGGAACTGAAAAACATGTTATCATAGCACATTGAAATAATAAGTGCAAAATAATTTTAAATGGAGGTAAAATAATCTTAATATATATAAATCCGTTGCCTTTGTCGATCTAGTCCTCGTATTGTAGCTATGTTTCGTTCTCGTGCCGCTCTTGTTCTCGTAATATTCTGTTGCAGACGTTCGTCACGCTGTTCTTGAGATTCTTGTGTACGACTTTCTGGAGTCCTGATTCTTTGAGCTGCATTTCTTGTTTCGATTTGTTCTGGTAATTGCTGAGCTCTTTCAACACGTTTGCGTCGTGACCCTTTGCTGCTCGCGTTGTTGAGGTTAGATTTTTTCGGTGGCATTTGACTGAAAATAATAATAATAGTTTAAATATTAGAAAGAGGAACTGAAAAACATGTTATCATAGCACATTGAAATAATAAGTGCAAAATAATTTTAAATGGAGGTTAAATAATCTTAATATATATAAATCTCGTGTCACAGTGTTCTTATGATATTCTCTTGAATACGTTCGTTACACTGTTATTGAGATTCTTGTGCATGACCTTCTGCTGTCCTGATTCTTGGAGCTGATTTTTTACCATAGCAGCGCCATCTATTGATTACTTACTCAACCCAGTCGAACATTCACCAATAACAAACGTAAATAGAAGCACTCACGTTGCTTTGGATGTACCGTGTAAAGTCTCCCCAATGTCTTAGCTTTGAATATGCCTGTAATGGAAGGATGTGGTTTTCCTTGTTTCCGTGGCAGCACAACGCGTGCAACGCGTGGCCGGGTCAGCTAGCTGATTGTTGTATTCTTAATATATATAAATCTCGTCTCGTGTCACAATTTTTGTCCTCAATGGACTCCTAAACCACTTAAACCGATTATAATAAAATTCGCACACCATGTGCAGTTCGATCCAACTTGAAAGATAGGATAGTTTAAATCTCAAATTATAGTCGCAATTTTAATTTATTGCTAATTATTTGTCTGTTATTATTTGACAGTCACAATTATCTACAATTATTACAACAATCAAATTTGTAATAAATTAGCAATAAATTAAAATTGCGACTATAATTTGAGATTTAAACTACACTATCTTTCAAGTTGGATCGAACTGCACATGGTGTGCGAATTTTATTATAATCGGTTAAGTGGTTTAGGAGTTCATTTCATTTACATGTCTAAAGTAAAATGTAATCTTTTACTACCTTCTATCTTCATACATTGAAGATTAATATTGAAGGGTAAATAAGAATCTTTTAATCAGTGTTACAAGAACTGTGTATTACTTTCTATTGCTTGGAAAATATATTATTGAATGGTTCATAATAATTCTGTGATTACTTCTTCCGAAATCCGTATAACACACACACACACACACACACACACACACATATATATATATATATATATATATATATATATATATATATATATATATATATATATATATATTAATAAGAAGTCATTTTTAATTGCCGAATACGATTCCATTGTATGTATGTATGTGCATTCATGTATGCTAATTCAGGAATAATATGTGAACTGAATTCCCCATCCCCATGTAGCCTACATTTGCTGCCACTTTTACCTTGGAAAGTAGCATGTCAATTAGCTTCGAAGGTGCTCTTATCATGTCTATGTCTTCATCATGAAAAAGTTTCTAGATCGTCAAGGTGAAATGCTACTCCCAAGTTCGAAACAAACCAAACCTGTAAACCCAATGCTCAGTCACACAACCTTCTTTCAATCTTGATGACCCTAACATACAGAATGCCTTGTATTGATGTTCCTTTTCGTATCCAGAGGGTTTTCAGGGGAGTCGGGGTGCCCGAAATTCAATATCCCAATATATTGAATATTATAGATATCAATAGTGAAAAAAAAAGGAAACAGGAGAACGGAATAGTGACTTTTCATGGATTTGTTTCAAATGTTCCCACTAAATTCATCTTTAGGAAAGAAGAAGGTGTTTAAATGTTGAATGTTGATTTTACGAGTTTTTCGGCGCCATGCTCAAGCAACCGTTTGCAAAACTAGTACTCCTGTGTGGATCAGAACGCCATAAATATTTATTCTACGCGTCGACAATGATAGTTTATGAATGTTTAATCAAACCATGAATGAAACCAGACAATGAATGTTTAATCAAAACTAGAGGTAACGCAGCAGACAAATTTCCTATCAGTCTTATCAGGGGTAGCTTTACTCTTGATTTTCCATCGGCCGCCGACAACGCTGCTTGTCCTGTAGTCAGATCAATACGGCGGGAAGACATCCAAAGGGTGGTCTCCCTTACGGGGAGGTGTTGGCTACGCATCTATCTTCTGACATCCTACGTCACATTGAGAAGTCATTAGGGCTCTTGTAAGTAGGTGATCACTAACTTCAACAATGATTGAAATATACACGAATATGACGATCGCAAGGGACACCGCTTCGTCCTTGGAATATTCTCCCCTCCTTAAAAATTCTGAAGAAGCATTCAGGAAAATGTTTCAATACTCCAATACCTTACAATAACAAATAAAATGGATATGTGCGATGGTAACAATTGATTTACCTACAGATTCATTAGGATCCCTTCCTACACGTAACGCAGAATGGAACAAAACTTCAGGAATGGAATGTTTGGTCAGAGAAAAGAGAAAAAGTTAATTGCAATATGGGACCGAAAAGCCTAATTACAGAATTCTCAGACTTACAAGTTTCATTGCTGTGTTCATGTATAAAAAGAAACGAGCAAAATGTACTGTAGCAATATCAATACATATCTGAACATATGAGTGCTGAACGTGTTTTATAATGTCAGATGTAGTGTGAACTTTCTGACATGCTGCAACATTGCTTGAACGGAGAGTTTTTACTTTCTTCCAAATTACTTACAATATAAAATAGAGAAAGTTGTGTAACGCTTCAGCGAAAAACCGTGATTTTCGACAGAAAAAGTCACAGTATAGATTCCTGATACAGAAAAAGATTATAATTCTTGTTCCTGCAAGTAGTAATATACATAAATAAAGCTCCAACCTTTTAAAAAAATTCTCAAATATGTCTGCAAATGCTTTCTTTAATTTTATATCAGATATAGAAAAATATGATTATAAAATTGGTTTAGGTTCGATTTTGATTAAATGCTCTGAATTTTCGAAAATTGCAATTTTTATTTTTCGGTATTTTCCTTCAACTACAGTATTCAATGTAATTTTTTTCTTAATAAAATCTGTTTTTAAATTATATATCGTGTAATTTCGTGTTTATAATGTGTATTTTTTTTAAAGAGTAGTTTTCGCGTAATTTCGAGTGAAATAGTAAAATTTAAAAGAAATACGTAAACAAGATTTTCTTGAGTCTAGAAACTTGTTCTTATTTATTTATTTGTTTTTACCTGAACACGGCAAGTACGGTTTCCATTAAGACCTCTGTATGGCAAGTGTCCAACTTTCTTTTTAAAGAGTCGGGAAGGTCATTATACCAACGCAGACGATTGTAATAGTGGTTGTACTATCTGCTTGCAAAACCTAATTAACTGAAATCGAATTCCAGCGTGGTCAAATATATTTGTGAGTTGGAAATACTTGTGCAAGTTCAAGTAATATCGTCTCCTATATTATTTCCGTAGTGTACATGATCTTACACGCAATCAATCTTTACAAATGAGAGGTTTCTAAAAAATGAGAATTTCACGGAGATATGAGGAATTGCACGTTGACTTTAAATATATTAAGGATTTGTTAAAATAACGCATCTAAATATTGATGTCAAATGCAACCCGTAATATTCGGACTGCATTGTTAAATCTATTTATTTTTTAAATTCTTAAAAGGTCCAATGATTTTTTAAGTTAGACAGTACAACAAACTTTATTAAACAATTTTTACATTTTTATAGACCAAATAATTGTTTAATAAAGTTTGTTTTGATGTTGCCTTAAAATAATTTCTCCTTTCAAGAATTTAAAAACATATCAAAAAAGGTAGTCTTTGAGTAATTGAAATTTAACCTTCGTTAAGAAAATTAAATTATATAGTTAAATAACTCCTAAACGTCGCATTCTAAAGTCTTAAAATCTGGAACTGTGTGGCCGAAAACTTCAAAGAAACGTTCCTCTCAAGGGAATCTACAGGATGAGACCTTAGATGTTGTATTACACTTTTGCTGGTTCGGAGCTTTTCGATACTACCCCACCTGTTCACAGACGTGTAAAATCTGCAAATGTATATGAAATGAAACTAATTACTTAATATTCCTTGCGATTGAATTGCACGGGTGTACCTCTCTGTAAGCATCTGCTTTTGTTGTGACAATTTAGCAACCACGTGAAATAACTTCCCTTCGTGAGCCGTCCTTAAAAACCCTTCCTCAGCCGTATTCCCTCAGGATTCGGGGTGGGGAATGATATTTTAGTTGGAAGGAGAAGAAATGCTTTTCTTTTGTATCCTCACTTCAAAACCCATATTTGGCAGAGCATTTAATCGCTACAAAGGTGCGCTTTGACGGCCAAGGCCAAGAATGAATTTTAGAGGACGATTACCATGCCAACGCCAAGTAAACAAGACAATGTACAAATGACTGTTGACCCATTACCAAAGAATATTTATTATTTTTCAAATACGGAATTTTTTAAACTTATTTATTGTTAGCATTGATATTAAAAACACAATTTGATATTTTCTGAAATGTTATACCTCGAACTGTTACGTCTTCCATGCATTGAACACTCATGCTAGGAGTTTCAACAGAAATTGAAGTAGTACGTTTTCATAGAGATATGCCACCATAGATGTTTCATTTGCGAATGTTACATGTTTCTCTCTTTTCGATTTTAAATGAGTTTATACTTTCTTTCATATGAATCCTTTGATTTTTGAGGAAGAAAAACTCTCAGTAGCAGCTTCATCTTTATCAATTATAATCTCAGGAATATCGCACTCCATACTTACGAAGCAAATCGCTAAAACCAGTCGCAAATTCTACACGCTTTAACAATTGCGACAGTACTGACATCTGAGGCGATAATGTGAAAGAACATCTGCATCTATACGACGAAACCACATGGTGTAAATAGATCTCTCTAACGATTCAATCCTAAAATTGGGAGGTGAGTATACGAAAAATAGTTGTATGCAACTCGACCGAAATTGAATGATTTTGGACTCGGTTAGTTTACCAACCTCAGCTCCGCCTCGGTTGGTAAACACCTCATTCAAAATCATTATTTTTTTTGGCCTTGATACATAAATAACTATATTCTGTTCTTGAACAAATTATTTCTCAATTCTTTCATCCTCGTAAAAACAAGTTTAGATAAGAAGGATCGCCACAATTGTCATTTCAAAAAACAATAACTTTTTATTAATATTTTATCAAATTTTACATTATTATTATTATTATTATTATTATTATTATTATTATAAATAAAAAGAGCTTTACAACGACATTTCACAAGACACCTTTCCGATTTCTCTTGGCCGGCTTCCATTAAATAATATTATTGTTACATTGTTGTCAATAAATCAGTCATAACTCTCCACCCAACGCTACCTAGAATTCAAGGTAACACTCCCGCTGCCAATCTACTCCGCGAACCGCACGATTCCGCGAACATTCGATACTGACACAAACCAACGAACTATCCTTTTCATACGAAAGAAGTCCCTGGCTAGAATGACTAAAAAACGTTCGTTCAAACACCATTATGATGGAATATCCAGTATTAATATATTAAGCAAGAGAAATATAATTCAATTGCATGGGATTTAATTATTTATTCAGTTGCTCATATAACAGGAAAATTCATTCACTCTTAAGTTTTTTTCTTCAAATGATTTAATTTAAAAGGAAAAAGATAGGTTGGATCAGAAATGGGAAAGAAAGCAAACTTTTATTACTTTCTCATCCTTTTATAATGTGTGGCATATTTTGTGCAGTGAAATCATGCATTTTGTTAATATAATTTGCATAATTAACATACCTTCAATAGTCAAAATATCTACATTAATGGACAATCTGATGTTGCAAGCAACTGCATTCAATTTAGGATGGAGAGCAGAGTAACCAAATATTTAACTCACATAATATATACATAAATATATAATTGCAGTTATAAATGCCTATATATTGATTATATTTCATTTGTACTTACAACTGACTACTTTGTAATGGTGAAATTCCCTCTGTGAATTACTTTAACCAGTTTCGCCCATTATCCCTCTTCTTTGGGTAAAGTGAATACACTAACAACAGGTCCTGTTAAATAATTCCCATTACTGGCAAGTACGCGACATTTGCGTGGCATGCTGACACTTAAAATACCTCGCACTTAAAGGAAAGTAATTGATCACCCGTGAACACGAAACCATAAATCGGCCATCACAACACAAGCACAACACACAAGCAGACCGCCGAAAGCGCAAACGGAAACCGGCCCCATTGCTGTGACGTCACGATCAATTGTTTTCAGCAGTGTGCTGGGCTTACTCCCCAGAAGGTTTTGCTCCACCACAACTTCGATATCATAGTTTTGTGTTTAAAGCGTACTGGGCAGATTCGTAGAAATTTCGCTTTGTTTGCTCGCTCGTGTCCCACCCCACCCCACCCTGCCGCGCTCAGACAGAAAGGATTTTGGCCTGTGAGTCGCGTATCTGACCCTCACGAGTCTTGAATGGGAAAACGCAGAAACTGGAATGTTTCTGAAGCTTATTAAATGACTCTCACGCCCCATATGGCGGCATGACGTGCCAGATATGTCCGTCTCTTGACTGGCGATGAAGATACGCGATTGCCAAATATTAGGGCAAGTTCTTTCAGACTACGATTGCGAGATAAATATCTGTATTAATTATTTTCTTCTTCTACCGACAAGGATTATTCTTCAACCTGTTCCGGTGTCCTTCTTCAATCTACTTACGTCTCTCTTTCCTCATGGGATACATTATTGAAGAGCGAATGCTGGCAATCAATTGTCATTCTTTCCAAATATTCGCACTATTTCTTATTAGTCGATTTTTAACTTAGGCGTGACACTCAGCTCTTTTCTTATCCGTGTCTACTTCCACCTTGTGAATTCATTCCCGATATGAAAAAGTGAAACTAGTTATGTCTCCACATGCCGGATGTTCGATTGGGAAAGTTAATTTATTGCAACTGTATTTATGCATATCCCATTCTGAATCTTACAATAAAAGGCGGGGAAGTCTTTTTAGTTTAGATTTTTTGTACGTAAAAAATTGCGAACTAAAAAAAATAAAATTTAAAGTTAAAATGCTCTATTTAAAACTATTTCAAATTTTGTATAATTTTAGTACATGTGTAATAAAAAGTCGTGTTACAATGTATATAACGAAGCTAGTTAGAATTCATGAGTTTTTTTTAATAAAGGATATATGAGCATTTATATAAGGCAGTATACGCGCTAGTTTGTAATTTTTAACTTCGAATTACTCAGAAGGTATACGACTTATATGAAAAATAAATAAAAACACGTGAGAGTTGTTTTTGCTCTTAGAATTGATACACAAACTTTTTAAAAACATATCAGAGTCAATTTTTCGTCGAATTAGTTCGATTTGACGTGGAATGACTGAGATTTAATAAACGAGGGGCTTGGAATGCCCCCCCCCAGGCACGTACGCAACTTACAACATTCATGCATCTCGCGTGTTTCAAACCTACAGCCTTTGTATTGCGGTTGTAACATAATAATTTGTTGAAACTAATATAACTAAACAACTGTTTGAGGTATTCGAGGCCGTCTGTTGTAAAATATTTATTCAAAATTGTATGTATAGTAATTCATTTGAACGAGCATTTAGTCCGATGGTTTCTCTATACTCTCTTCAAATGCCCAGGGCGGAGTGAGGTGCTATCTGTTGGCATGTTTCCAGACAGCTAAGTTTTTATTTTTTCGTGTTTATTTATTTGTTCTTGTTATTTTGTTTGTTTTCAGGTTAATCTTCATTACAACTTAATAAACACGGTCACTGTAAAATTAAATTTTGTTGTCCACGAATTTTATTTTAGAGATTACTAAACCAATTTTAAAACATCGCATTGATATTTCAAAACATCGATGGTTTTTGATTGATGTTTTTTCATATGGATGTTTTAATTTTGAAAAATGTTGATACAACAGCGATGTTGTATCACAAACTGGCACCACCAATAGAATTCCTTACCGGCTGCCACTGTTTATACAAATAATACTCCGAAAACACGAATTTTTATAACATGAACTCCGATTATTTCGATCTCTTGGAATTCGCATTAATGAGGGTTTATTGTAGATTAAATACTTTCTCACAAGTATGGGTTTGTTCTAAATCATGATTTGGTCATTATTGTCAAAAACCCTAATGTTAATACGTTCTCTCTCAAGTTTGAGCATGCATTCGCAAGGACATTCTTGGAGAATTTTCATGTACGTGTCTGAGATAACGTTCAGGAATAATTCTGGCCGATATTTCATTAATGCAGGGTCAGAATATGCAACGAAGACGCACTTAATACTTGAGGGTGATGCGGGTTGCGTAGAGCTTCTGTTCAGAGGCACTTGAATCAGCATAGACGCATTAAATCAACGTACGTCTAATGTGCGACAGACCTACGCACATTCCTAATGTTCTATACCTATATTCTTTGTGCAAGTGCAAACAATAAGCTGACAAAGTTTAGCAATTAAATTATCCTTAACTGCAAGCAGTTACAGTAATGCAAGAAAATATCTGCTGTTGTAGCACACCATTTTGGAAATAAGGACTCACAAAATAAGGATTTTGACTACCCAACATGTTGAAGAACATAATTTACTACATATATGGACAAGATTTATCCGCTTTGTCGTTACCAAGGCACGGTAATAAAAGTTTTTTGTCGAAAATTCACCGTTTTCCCTCGCAGTTACTACTATACTGCGTAAGCAGTAGAGATAAAGTAATATTTCGAAGACGTTAGCGGAGGGCGTTCTACCTTTCTACCTCAATTACTGCTAGTACTACAGCTACAACTACTGTTATCACCTCTACCATCACCGCCACCAAATCTACCTCACCACGACCACCGGAAATACCATCACCCCTACCAAAACCACCACCACTACCACCAATATTTACTATCACCATCACTACCAGCGCCCCCATTATTACCATCATCATCACCACTTCAACTACTACTATTGATACAAACGATGCCACTGGCACAACTACTTCAACGACTACACGATCACTAGCACTACTACTACTACTACTACTACTACTACTACTACTACTACTACTACTACTACTACTACTACTACTACTACTACTACTACTACTACTACTACTACTACTACTACTACTACTACTACTACTACTACTACTACTACTACTACTACTACTACTACTACTACTACTACTACTACTACTACTACTACTACTACTACTACTACTACTACTACTACTACTACTACTACTACTACTACTACTACTACTACTACTACTACTACTACTACTACTACTACTACTACTACTACTACTACTACTACTACTACTACTACTACTACTACTACTACTACTACTACTACTACTACTACTACTACTACTACTACTACTACTACTACTACTACTACTACTACTACTACTACTACTACTACTACTACTACTACTACTACTACTACTACTACTACTACTACTACTACTACTACTACTACTACTACTACTACTACTACTACTACTACTACTACTACTACTACTACTACTACTACTACTACTACTACTACTACTACTACTACTACTACTACTACTACTACTACTACTACTACTACTACTACTACTACTACTACTACTACTACTACTACTACTACTACTACTACTACTACTACTACTACTACTACTACTACTACTACTACTACTACTACTACTACTACTACTACTACTACTACTACTACTACTACTACTACTACTACTACTACTACTACTACTACTACTACTACTACTACTACTACTACTACTACTACTACTACTACTACTACTACTACTACTACTACTACTACTACTACTACTACTACTACTACTACTACTACTACTACTACTACTACTACTACTACTACTACTACTACTACTACTACTACTACTACTACTACTACTACTACTACTACTACTACTACTTTTTTTTTTTTTTTTTTTACGAGGGGAACTGTGGAAATCTTCGAAAGACACCTCGGAGGGACCGCTCTCCTCGGTAGTGTGAGATTTTTACCCACTAAAACCACAAACCCTTTATGATCCTTGACTGTTCCACCCCGGAACCGCTTTCGCATTACTTCAGGGTGGAGTCAAGCTGGCTACCCAGTGTTTTTAATTTGCACTACTACTTCTGTTAGCTCTTTGATCTTCTTCCTTTTTAGTCATAATGGTCGTAATATACCTTTCGATTAGTTCCCAGTTTGTCTGTGTCTTTGTCATTAATGTTATAATGTTGTCCGTTGTTAATGGGCTGTCGAGCTTTGTGGTGACCTCGGTCCTCTCATTTGCCCATGTTGGGCAGTTGAAGAGGGTGTGTTCTGCGTCGTCGTTATTGTAGCCACAGTAGTCACAGTCCGCGCTGTCTGCTTTTCCAAATCTTTTTAAATAAGATTTGAAAGATCCATGACCTGTAAAAGCTTGAGTCAGATGGTAGGAAACAGAGCCGTGCTTTCTTAATACCCATTTCGAAAGGTTTGGCATCAGTTTGTACGTCCATCTGCCTGTTACTTCTTCCTGCCAGGAATTTTGCCATCAGTCCATTAGTTTTTTCCGAGCTTCTTTCTTAATGGCTGCGCGTTTGACTGCGTCTGAATTTTCTCCCTTCATTAAATCGTACACCTCCTTACGCTCCAGTGCTAAGAGACTAATGGGCGGGACCCTAGCTAGCACTAACACCGCGCTTTTTGAGACAGTTCTGTAGGCCGAAGTGATTCTTAGAGCACCCTTCCTTTGAACTGCTTCCAGTTTCGCCCGAAGATTTTTGTTTTTGGCTACTTTTTCGGCCCAAGCAGGTGCCGCGTACAGCAGTTTTGCGTGTATGACACTCATGAGCATTCTTCTTTTGCATTCGCTCGGTCCTCTTACATTTGGCATGAGCCTCGAAAGTGCAGATGCCGTTTCCTGGGCTCTTTCGGCTGCCGCGATTACCTGTGGGCCAAAGCTGAGCTTGTTGTCTATGTTCATTCCCAGGTAATGGAGGGATTTCTGGCAGGGTATGTTTTGTCTTCCAATTTTGAATTTTGGGTGGATAAATGATCTTCTGTTTGTAACTAAGACTGCTTCTGTCTTGCCGACAGCCATTTCCAATCCTTTCTCCGCCAACCATGCTTGGACGCGTTCTAAGCTGTCATTTACACTAATTTCTAGAACTCTGGTGGAGTTTGCCGATGCTACGATGATAGCATCATCTGCAAAACCAACCAGTATGACGTTCGTGGGCAGAGGAATTTCTAACAGGCTGTCATACACTACATTCCACATTAGTGGTCCAATTTTGGAGCCTTGGGGTGCACCGCAGGTCATTTTGTGTGTTAGTGTTTTTTCCTTACTTTTGTATTCTACAGTTCGACCGCTCAGGTAGCTTCGAACTAGGTCAAGGATGTACCCGGGGGTCTTTTTATCCTCTAGGGCGGAGATTATGTCGTTCCACTTTGCTGTGTTAAATGCATTTTTGATGTCAATGCTGACTAACGCGCAGAAGCCTTTTTCTTCTTTCGTCTTTTCTGCAGTTTCCACAACCAGTTTGATGGCGTCTACTGTGGATCTGCGTTTTCGGAAGCCAAACTGCCTGTCTGAAAGAAGTCTGTTTGAATCCAGTTGGGTTTGGATTCTTTCCATAATTAATCCTTCAAGAATTTTCCCCATTGTATCAAGTAGACATATGGGTCTATATGACGAGGGTTCATTCAGGGGCCTGTTCCCTTTTCTAATAAGGATTAGTTTTTGTATCTTCCAGTGATCAAAAAAGACTTTGTTTTCCAGGCAATTGTTGTACATGCGCAACAGAAGCTCTGGGTAAAACTTGATAATGGTCTTCATGGCTTCGTTCGGGATACCGTCTCTGCCAGGGGCTTTATTGTTCTTCAGGGAGTCCCCTACTTTCTGTAGACTACTACTACTACTACTACTACTACTACTACTACTACTACTACT
The DNA here is from genome assembly GCA_038098605.1 of Gryllus longicercus. NCBI lineage: Eukaryota > Metazoa > Arthropoda > Insecta > Orthoptera > Gryllidae > Gryllus > Gryllus longicercus. The sequence continues at coordinate 447,991 of JAZDUA010000596.1, read as the reverse complement.
ACTACTACTACTACTACTACTACTACTACTACTACTACTACTACTACTACTACTACTACTACTACTACTACTACTACTACTACTACTACTACTACTACTACTACTACTACTACTACTACTACTACTACTACTACTACTACTACTACTACTACTACTACTACTACTACTACTACTACTACTACTACTACTACTACTACTACTACTACTACTACTACTACTACTACTACTACTACTACTACTACTACTACTACTACTACTACTACTACTACTACTACTACTACTACTACTACTACTACTACTACTACTACTACTACTACTACTACTACTACTACTACTACTACTACTACTACTACTACTACTACTACTACTACTACTACTACTACTACTACTACTACTACTACTACTACTACTACTACTACTACTACTACTACTACTACTACTACTACTACTACTACTACTACTACTACTACTACTACTACTACTACTACTACTACTACTACTACTACTACTACTACTACTACTACTACTACTACTACTACTACTACTACTACTACTACTACTACTACTACTACTACTACTACTACTACTACTACTACTACTACTACTACTACTACTACTACTACTACTACTACTACTACTACTACTACTACTACTACTACTACTACTACTACTACTACTACTACTACTACTACTACTACTACTACTACTACTACTACTACTACTACTACTACTACTACTACTACTACTACTACTACTACTACTACTACTACTACTACTACTACTACTACTACTACTACTACTACTACTACTACTACTACTACTACTACTACTACTACTACTACTACTACTACTACTACTACTACTACTACTACTACTACTACTACTACTACTACTACTACTACTACTACTACTACTACTACTACTACTACTACTACTACTACTACTACTACTACTACTACTACTACTACTACTACTACTACTACTACTACTACTACTACTACTACTACTACTACTACTACTACTACTACTACTACTACTACTACTACTACTACTACTACTACTACTACTACTACTACTACTACTACTACTACTACTACTACTACTACTACTACTACTACTACTACTACTACTACTACTACTACTACTACTACTACTACTACTACTACTACTACTACTACTACTACTACTACTACTACTACTACTACTACTACTACTACTACTACTACTACTACTACTACTACTACTACTACTACTACTACTACTACTACTACTACTACTACTACTACTACTACTACTACTACTACTACTACTACTACTACTACTACTACTACTACTACTACTACTACTACTACTACTACTACTACTACTACTACTACTACTACTACTACTACTACTACTACTACTACTACTACTACTACTACTACTACTACTACTACTACTACTACTACTACTACTACTACTACTACTACTACTACTACTACTACTACTACTACTACTACTACTACTACTACTACTACTACTACTACTACTACTACTACTACTACTACTACTACTACTACTACTACTACTACTACTACTACTACTACTACTACTACTACTACTACTACTACTACTACTACTACTACTACTACTACTACTACTACTACTACTACTACTACTACTACTACTACTACTACTACTACTACTACTACTACTACTACTACTACTACTACTACTACTACTACTACTACTACTACTACTACTACTACTACTACTACTACTACTACTACTACTACTACTACTACTACTACTACTACTACTACTACTACTACTACTACTACTACTACTACTACTACTACTACTACTACTACTACTACTACTACTACTACTACTACTACTACTACTACTACTACTACTACTACTACTACTACTACTACTACTACTACTACTACTACTACTACTACTACTACTACTACTACTACTACTACTACTACTACTACTACTACTACTACTACTACTACTACTACTACTACTACTACTACTACTACTACTACTACTACTACTACTACTACTACTACTACTACTACTACTACTACTACTACTACTACTACTACTACTACTACTACTACTACTACTACTACTACTACTACTACTACTACTACTACTACTACTACTACTACTACTACTACTACTACTACTACTACTACTACTACTACTACTACTACTACTACTACTACTACTACTACTACTACTACTACTACTACTACTACTACTACTACTACTACTACTACTACTACTACTACTACTACTACTACTACTACTACTACTACTACTACTACTACTACTACTACTACTACTACTACTACTACTACTACTACTACTACTACTACTACTACTACTACTACTACTACTACTACTACTACTACTACTACTACTACTACTACTACTACTACTACTACTACTACTACTACTACTACTACTACTACTACTACTACTACTACTACTACTACTACTACTACTACTACTACTACTACTACTACTACTACTACTACTACTACTACTACTACTACTACTACTACTACTACTACTACTACTACTACTACTACTACTACTACTACTACTACTACTACTACTACTACTACTACTACTACTACTACTACTACTACTACTACTACTACTACTACTACTACTACTACTACTACTACTACTACTACTACTACTACTACTACTACTACTACTACTACTACTACTACTACTACTACTACTACTACTACTACTACTACTACTACTACTACTACTACTACTACTACTACTACTACTACTACTACTACTACTACTACTACTACTACTACTACTACTACTACTACTACTACTACTACTACTACTACTACTACTACTACTACTACTACTACTACTACTACTACTACTACTACTACTACTACTACTACTACTACTACTACTACTACTACTACTACTACTACTACTACTACTACTACTACTACTACTACTACTACTACTACTACTACTACTACTACTACTACTACTACTACTACTACTACTACTACTACTACTACTACTACTACTACTACTACTACTACTACTACTACTACTACTACTACTACTACTACTACTACTACTACTACTACTACTACTACTACTACTACTACTACTACTACTACTACTACTACTACTACTACTACTACTACTACTACTACTACTACTACTACTACTACTACTACTACTACTACTACTACTACTACTACTACTACTACTACTACTACTACTACTACTACTACTACTACTACTACTACTACTACTACTACTACTACTACTACTACTACTACTACTACTACTACTACTACTACTACTACTACTACTACTACTACTACTACTACTACTACTACTACTACTACTACTACTACTACTACTACTACTACTACTACTACTACTACTACTACTACTACTACTACTACTACTACTACTACTACTACTACTACTACTACTACTACTACTACTACTACTACTACTACTACTACTACTACTACTACTACTACTACTACTACTACTACTACTACTACTACTACTACTACTACTACTACTACTACTACTACTACTACTACTACTACTACTACTACTACTACTACTACTACTACTACTACTACTACTACTACTACTACTACTACTACTACTACTACTACTACTACTACTACTACTACTACTACTACTACTACTACTACTACTACTACTACTACTACTACTACTACTACTACTACTACTACTACTACTACTACTACTACTACTACTACTACTACTACTACTACTACTACTACTACTACTACTACTACTACTACTACTACTACTACTACTACTACTACTACTACTACTACTACTACTACTACTACTACTACTACTACTACTACTACTACTACTACTACTACTACTACTACTACTACTACTACTACTACTACTACTACTACTACTACTACTACTACTACTACTACTACTACTACTACTACTACTACTACTACTACTACTACTACTACTACTACTACTACTACTACTACTACTACTACTACTACTACTACTACTACTACTACTACTACTACTACTACTACTACTACTACTACTACTACTACTACTACTACTACTACTACTACTACTATACTACCACAGCCACTACTCAAGAAGCATCTGTCTATAAAAAATGTATTACGTTGCATAAAATGGTTCTGGAGGAAAGTGCAATATATGCAGGGTTTTCTTATTAATTCATCAAAATGCCTATGTCGAATTATTTTTATGATTTGAGAATTATTGTATTTTTCTGTTTCTGAAGTTTAATAAATCGAATATATAAAAAATCGAGTGTCTTGTGTTGTGTCGGTAGCAGAAAGGGCATTAAGTATCAAGAGGCCCGCAAGGCTATAAACTTTACCGTATATGTTTTGTTTCAGGTCCACAAAGAAACAGTAAGAAATTCAGTGGTGGCTGGTGTCCCAACAGACTGGAGGTTATACCTCCAGCGAATGACAGTAATGTAATTTTTCAAAATTCAAAATACGAATGTATAATAACAAATATAAGCATTTCTAAATCATTAAAACTAAGTGGATATTGAAATATTACTTACATAATATTAAGCCCCGGGTCCGTGTAATGTAACACCTTCCGCGCACGTGGTTCTGGCCTTGATTTCCTCTGGGCTCTTAAGTTCAACTCCAGCACATTGCAACAAGCACTATTGCTACGACACGTTTCATACAAATAACATTATTTTATTTCGAAAACTTCATTGCCCTGGTATATATGGCAATAATGAAATATCTCCGACACACATTCTTATTCACAAGAACCCTCGCAAACTGTTGGCCTGCTGCAGGCACACTGCCTTCCGCAAGACACTAAGTGACGGCCATCCAGAACGGCCACCTTTACACAAATAACTCATTTAATGTACGTTTTGAATCAACAAATCTTATTTCAAATGAAAGCAAATTCTCAAAAAATCATAAACAATGCAGTGAATACCATCATTAATTGACTGAACTTGTGTACTTTCAATGACAAGCGAAATTCATAAAATACGTTGCCACGAGTTAGACGAGGACAGATTATTAGTACTCCCCTAAGACTCCGTCGCCGCGCAGCGCCAGAATGCGCCACCCGTCTGGTTGTGCCGCCTAAATGTCGCATGTTCCTCGTGTTAAATCGAAGGGCCAAAGACTCAACGCAGTAAACTCAGTAACACCATTACCAGGGAAAACAGCAGACACTGGAGAGAGCGCTATTTGGACGCTCTTTGGTTTCAAAAAGATTTCATATACATCGATATTGCTGCAATATCTTGAATATTGAATGTCATTAAAAGGAAAATGTATATTCCTATGATATTATGAGATCTTATTCGATTATCAGGGGATTTGCAACCGTGGAAACTAAGCACAACCTGCCACTAAAGGAATTAATAAATCATCAAATTTTTATCTTATCTGATCGCTTTTACAAGCAGTTTTCTTAAGGGTTTGGAATGAGTGAAATAGCTTATTATTACAGCCCGGTAGTACAGTAGCCATCAGTAGTCACGACAAACAAGAGAAAAGGTGTTGCCGTACTTAACAATGTGATTTACACACAAATGTTATTTTTAGGGAGTGGATTTCTGTTTTGCGAATTTTTGTCCGTTGCTTTAGTGCATAGCTAAGTGAAATTTCTTAATTATAGGCAGATATTTTGAATATTTCATTGAAATAGATTTATCTCTAAAACATTTAATCTTTTCTTACCATAGAATCTATTTATTTGTGACCGTTCATTGATTCGAAAGATCTTGTTTTTTTTTGTTTTCTATAGATGTTAAAATATTTGTGCAAATGTAGGGTATTTCTTGATATTATATTTAAAAACCAGGCAGAAAAAATACGAGACATACAATGTACTTCCCTAAAGTTCTTCAGATAATATATATGTTTTTATTGTGTTTGAGTATTTGTTTACACACACACACACACACACACACATATATATATATATATATATATATATATATATATATATTTGTGTGTGTGTGTGTGTTTTATTATGTAGGTTTTGTTATGTTGGTGTGTATGTTTAATTGTAATATATGTGCGTGTTTTATACACATTGTTTCAAATATTTTGAACAATGTAATGACCGGGAGTATGCCTTGGTATATTATATTCATTGTAAATATTTTTTCTTAACCTTAATTAATAATAATAACAATATAATAATAACAAATTTGGTCAATACATCTAGTTTTGATACATTTGCATAAACTTTCTTCATCGTCTCATTTGGTGTACCAATCGTGTTCGCCTGACCCCTTGCGGGGTCTCTTCGAACAGTAGGCTTGTTGCCTTATTAGATAACCTTATGGTTAACTAATTATCTGTAATTACGAGGTTGGTTTTGACCTTTGTTACTGCCTTTTATTAACATATCCACGCGATTCCCTACATTACATTTGTAATCTTATGGTATTTTGGTATATGGTACTCCTTCCTCTTCCTTATCCTCATCTCTTACTTACACACACACATACACACTCTCACACACACACACTTTCAAGCACTACACCACCGCGCATGTTGGAAGACCAGTAGAGTGACTAGTAGGAAGAGAAGAGCTTGTCCCGGCTGGTGCGGTGCCCCTCTTGGGGGAAAAACCTGATTGGGGAAAACCTCGCTAGCTTATAAGTAGGTCGGCCATCCTCCGAGGGACGTTCACAGCCATCTCACAATAAAACACACTACACTTATGGGACTCATGACTTTGGATGTGACCCACATGGATCGCGCGCATTCTTTCCTTCATCTTCCTTGTCCTAGTCTCTCCCTTACTTAACCACACGTTCACTTAGAAGCCCTTACGAGAGACCAGTCAGGTCCTCAGCGCTTGTCCCGGGGTGGTACCCGATAGTGGGAGATATCTGGTTGGGGAAACCTCTTAAGCCGACGTATAGGTCGGCGCTGGATCTAGCCAACCAGTAGTGCAAGTTCCCGCGAAAAAACATGCGCTATACTAACGGGACTAATGATCTTAGCAAATGACGTGCCCGGAAACACTAATCAAACTTCTCTTTCTTCTTCTTTCTCTTATTCTTCTCCTCTTTTTCTTCTCTTCTTCTGCTCCTCCTCTTCTTTCTTCTTTTCTTTCGCTTTCCTCCGTAGTTTTAACACCTTCAAATTTAATACTTTCGGTAATTTCTTCAATTGTCTCCAATGCCTTTATCCGCTTACTACACTCTGATTAACCGCTCAGCGCAAATGTAGCATACTATGCGATTACTGTAAGTCAAAATATTAAACAGGTAATCGAATAAAATGCCTGTATAACTTTATACCCTACATATGGGTAATATACCATTAGTAACGTTAGCTCGTTAGTAAGTATTCACTCGCACTAAAGCTTTTGTGAAAAAATAACTAACTTGCACAAAATACCCACTTGTAAAGTAAATAACTACTATTTTTGTAAAGTGTTAATTCCCTGATAAGAATCACGTGTAGAAACCAAAATGTACATTTTATAATTTACACATATGTCAAACGGAGGGATTAATCTACCCCTGTATATCTTTATATTTGAAAATTATTGCCTAGAGATGTGAATGAATGTATTTGACATTTAGGATCTGATTAACCTGACCTTGGCCAGCTATTGGTACGAGGCCTGGGCTCCAATTTAATCACCGCAGCACTTCATGATTGCTTGTATCTCACTTAGAACCAAATAAATTGCCGTAATATTTCATATTTTATATTGCTAGGTAGGGTTCAATTCCCTGATCGGGGTAAAAATGAAGCTGTAGCTTTCTAATAAAAAAATCGCACTGTTTCTATAGTTATGTGGCGAAAGAAAGTTAGGACAAGCCAAATAAGCTATGCCTATGGTGAAAGGAATACGTCATGCCCGCCACGTCTTCCTTACCCCTAGCGTGAATAATAAATAAACTCTTTGACTCGCAATGTTTCAACAATCGGCAATTGTTTCCATATTTATTTGTGATATTTTAATTTTTTTTAACTTTATGAAATCATATTAAATGTATTGAGTAAAACGTGAATGAAAATTGTGAAAAGTTCTTAAAATGTCAAAAAACAATGAAAAAATTGGAAATTTTGCATTGTGTATCTAAAGTGTACAGAACAATTGTGAGACAAAATGGTGAAGAATCAGGAATCTTCTCTGAAAATGGCCAACATGAACTCAATAGTCACAAAGAACCCCATAAAAAGGCGAAAAATTCACAATCGGCCGAAAAAGCTATAGATGCCAAATTTACGACACAAATCTAAAAAATAATGCGGTCAAGTCGGTATTTAATTAAAGTAGTCAAGGCCGCCAAGAACAAATCCTGGCCCCAGTATGAAAATGATAGGATACAGGCCCCTATAAAAAATTCAACTGACACATAGACCTATACAGCATGTTTTATTATAATTATTATGGCAATACTGACATATTCAGACTAGACATTAATCAGTGCTCGATTGTTCGCAACAGCCTCCACACGGAGCCACTAGCAGGTGTCACCGAGAAGCGCCAAGCCCGTTTACATACAGCCACTGCCATGCCCCACCGAGCGTGGAAAAGGAAGACTCGTGAGTCACATTGCTGTGGGAGCCAGTGGCCGCAAGGCAATCAGCATAAAAACAGCGAAGCTCACTACCGCATTTGAGTCGCATAATGCGAAGGCTGCCGTTCAGAACTGAGTTCAGGCTCTCACAGGCCGGCGCGGAATGGCCTACGCGAAATGGCTGCAGCGGAAGTTTGGCGTCACGTGTTGCCTTATGAGCACGTTCAGACCTGCGCGGCAGGCGAGCGTCGTGGCAGCGGATTGGCAGCTTTTAATCCGCAGCGGATTTTGTGACAGTCGCTTTTTCCGCTGCCGCTAGAGTTTCGAGGAAGTCCGCACGCCTTCGGAAGTCTTCGCTCCCCTCTGGGTCAAACGCCCTTGCCTTTGCACAGAACTCTGCCGCTCGAGATTCGCTGTGGAAACCAAGACTCATCAGATGTCGAATATTTTCAGTTCGACAGAGTCTGACACGTCTGAACGGTCAGAAAAAATACTTCTAATCGTGTTCAGCAATTTAATTAATTTTAAATAACATTAAACATCGATTATAAAAATTTTTGTACTCAAAATTTCATACAATTTAGTAATGTCATTAACAGTCACTTGTCGTTCTAGTTGATATAAAAATGTTTCTCATCCTTTGTGGCATCAAGGTATGAGATTTTCCGTACTTTTTCCTTTCTAGGTCAAAATAATGGACCCTTTTTCTTCGTTTATTAAACAGCTAATATGTCGGAATTTGATAAAATTGCAATATAAAGGGAAAAACATTTTGATGAAAAATCGTAGAAAAGGAGTTAAAGGCACCGTTCCGTATGTGCTCACAAAACGTACTACGAGTATTGGCATTTTCTATCTCGTGCATGAATAGAAGTGAGCGCGTTTTGTTTATCCGATGAGGAAAACTGTCACCAAACGCTGAGTCATAATTGAATCTCCGGTGTGAATGGTCCCGTGGGTTTCACCGCCGCATCTAGAGCGTAACTGTTCGCGCCGAACCCGCTGCGGATCTTCTTCGCCGGTCTGGTGGAGCCTTTATATAACGAAATTATACGTATTTGAGTGTTTTACACATATCTTTTAGTGATAAATAATAAGTTACAAAAATAAATACACTAATACCGGGTGGTCATTTTATTGTCGCCGAAGATTCGAGCCGCGTCTCCCGGGGAGACGAGGGCTCGTTCGCCCAGCGAAGAGCTGACTCAACTCCCGTGCTGACATACGGGAACTATTGCTGCGCTTAAAAAACTTTCCTTAAAGAAGATGCTGAAAACGATGTCCTTCGGCTCGAATGCATCCTTGGCACCTATGGAACATATTCTGATTCCCTATTCTGATCAAGCGAGGTTTCATCTGAGTGGATACAACAGACAAAACAAGCGTTATTGGAGTGCAGAAAACCCTCACCTGCTTCACGAAGAGTGGTGTACGTTCAATTCCACAATAATTATATGACCAATTTTTTTTCAACACCGCCGTTACTGTTGATGTGTACATAAATCAGATATTGACATTCTTCGAACAATTGTCACCACGAGAAAGGCTCTATTGTTACTTTCAACTGGATTCAGCTACTGCTCACACTGCTGTTCGATCCATTAACTTTTTAAATACGGTTTATAGTGACGATCGAATAATTCGTCGTGGATTATGATCTCCTAGATTACCTGATGTGACCCCTTGTGCCTTTTTCCTTTGACGATACTTGAAAGATCAGGTGTGAGCAGAAAACCCCTATTCGGAGGAAGAGCTCCGGCGCTCTATTGAACAGAAAATCGCAGCAATTCCTCGAGACAAGGTAAATCAGAATATGTTCAGGAGGTGCCAAGAATGCATTCGAGCCGAAGAACACCGCTTTCATATTTTCTTTAAGGTAAGTTAAGGGAAGCGATAGTTCCCGTATGTCAGTACTACGAAGTCCAAGTATAGCAAATTTGCGAGAGTTTAACTGTAATAATTAAATGTGACTATTCCACTCGTGAAATTAAAACCAATGGTGCTTAACCATATGTACAAAATGACCCAATCAGAACGGTGTATATAAAAAAGATTGTCGTTTTTCCTATCCGATTTTTCTTACTACTTGTACCTACTGGCCAATCATAAACTGTGACGCATCTATCTTAAGAGGCGGTATACATCGATAGCTGTGGTGATGTCCAATACACAGCGTAGTATGTACTATGCATTCTTGTCTATCCGGGATGAGCCGCGTCTCAGTCAATTGTGCTGACGTTTCGGCCATCTTGCTGTGGCCTTCTTCAGAGCTATACTGCTGAATACTCCGGCCGCGGAAGCCTACGAACCCATAGTATGTACTATAACACAACCTCTTTGATTATAACATAGTGTAACACCCTCGCCCTTCTTTTATATTTCTTTTTAACAAAAGGTCTTTTAAAGTGGTAGTTCTGACCGCAACTGGTATTGCGCCAATTCTCCAAGAAGGGGGGGATTCCCAGGGTTACCCGACTTACCTGTTCTGATTTCCCTTCAGCAGCGTTGCCCAGGTTGCTCAGTCTGGTAGGACGCATGCGTGATCGGCTCTTCCATGCACTAATGCATTGAAACTCGTCGTAAGTTTCATAAATGGATTTTAATTCACATTTCATAGTTGAGGTGAGGCCTCCAGTTACAGTATTAATTTTCTTATTCTAACGTAACCTAACTTAGCTTATTAACCATGCCCTCTCGAGTCAGCGTCCGGGCGTTCGGGCCCTCAGGCGGTTGCGGCGTCAGTTCCGGCGTTCATGACCTGCAGTGGCACATGCGGCGCCCTTCACTGTAGGCAGCAGCGTGGCAGGGTCCCATGGCAGCGGCAGTGCGGCCTCCCTCGCCCCCCGAAGGGCGGGCGGAGCAGCGGGCGGCACCCTGGCGTCTCGGGGGCTAGCGACGGCTCCCCCAGGCGTCAGCACCCCTGCCCAAGACGGCGGTGGACGCGCCTCTGCCTGCCATAGGCCGTGGCCGGAGTTCTGGCGCTCTGGCAGTCATTGGCTGCCGAGTTCACAACTCACGGCGATTTCCGGCGTGCGGCCCCGGCCCTGTACACGCGATGGCAGACGGGCGAGTAGGCACTGCGCGGAGTTTAGCGGCGTGCGGCAATGCGCCAACTTTTCTCGGCCGTCTCCTCCATCCGAATGAAAATCAACCTCACTCATCCGCCGCGTAGATCTGAATGAAAATCAACCTTACTCGTTCGCCTTCTCTATCCAAATGAACGAGCGTAGGGCCGCAGTGGCCGCCCTTGGTTCGCGAGGTCACGTGGCTCTCCCTCGCTCGGTTTTCGTCGATTGGCAATCTCGAATCATGCGGTGTGCGCTGTTCAATTGCGGTGCCATCGGTAACGGTTAGCGTCGCGGATTTCGGATGAAATTTCAACATCACGGAAAAACTCCGAAACCTTGGTGGTTGAGTCGCGACGCTTGTCGGCGAAGCGTTCATATTTTCCCCGCTGACTGTTTTTCAGTTTTATGTACAATTTCCAAATTATATGTGGTAATTCCGGTATTATATGTGGAAATTCAACAAAAATATAAGCAATAAATTTTATAATTCAAAAAAATATAAAGCAAAATGTTTATAACAGACATAGAATATTTTAATATCATGTGTTCTGTAATTGTTAGGTATAACATATTATCTAATGGAAATGTAGTTTCTAAAATGCTACAAAATTGTGAAAGAAATTTATCTTCAGATGTCAATCACATAAAAAGTATTTTATATTATATAAAAGAATATAAAAACAAATTTAATTGCGTAAAAAAATTGCATCGAAAATAGCTGAATCACGCGCAGCTGAAGAAATATTTTCATCCTCCCCACGTCGAAAAAGTAAGTTATTTGATTATGAAAACTACGATGAAAGCATTACTGTCCCAGAATATTATTTTGGAGTCCATTTTTTCACCCTATTATTGATACTGCAATTACATCAAGTCAAGAACGATTTGAGCTATATAAAAATCATAATGGCATATTTTAATTTTTATATTATTTCAAGAAACTAGCAAACCTATTTGAAAATGATTGGAAAACATTATATGAACCGACGTCGCTAGCCGAATTACTTAACTACGCACCACGAAGTCACAGAGGTTAAGCGAATTTGACACTTCGCGGGGTCTTGGTTGGTTGACTGTCTAGGAACCCTGGGATCTAAGCGAGTTTCCACTTACTCGCTATACTAAAATGTATTCGTTATTATTAAAACCCGGACGTTCAGGCATTTATTTAACCTAAAATATGTAGGTAAAAAGGAATTTATTCTGACTAAAGAAGGGTGCTGTCCTCACGGTTTAGCTCTTTGGTTAGCGTTCTCGCTTTCCATGACGACCCCGGGTTCGATGCCTGGTCGGGCAAGTTTATAGTGTGCGTTTTACATATGTCAATGTCCCAGTATATGTTGCTGAGCGACGCTGAGCAAACTCATGCTTAGGATGAGAAGTCCAGAATGCGGCGTAGGGATGTCTTCGTGCTAATCAAACGTACCCCGTACCCTTGGCCGCGAGGTTGGGACGCTGATGATAGGCCCTGGCCCGTACGCGGGCTGTCGCGTCAAGTACAGACAGACAAAGTAGGGTGCCATAAGGCATGTAAACAATTAAAAATATAATTTAAAAGAAATAATAGTAAAACATTAATAATTGATATGTTTATTCTAACCTAAAATTTACGTCAGGTCTTACATTGAAGGAAACGATTTATCTTTGTAGTTTTGATTGCACTTGACCACTCGAATTTCATAACGACTTCGAATTTGTTTCACTCGCGACGTTATATCTACGAATGCTATTGTTGACTCCCTTTTGAATCTTGTTATTTCAGATTTATTTAGTAAAAAAAACAGTAAAAACTGTATGTGACGTATGGTGAAGATCATCTACGCACATTTTCTTGAGTTCCAGAATCTCTTCCAATAATTTTAACTATAAATAGTTGAAAGATGAGTAAAAGTTAAAGATAAATAAATTACAAAAAATAAAAAGTGAGAGATTAGCAACATTTGAAAAACTAGACATTTTCGTTCCCGAGTTATAGAAAACTTATTTGCAACGGTAAACGAATTGCAGATTTGATTTTTCTGCATTTCTAACAAAATAGGGACTCGCCCTTGCCTCTACTCCTACCACTACAAGCAAAACGTGCGCATAGTGAAGTTACAGAAGCAAAACAAGGGTCCATTTCAACATTTGCTCAATGGATCAGGGAAACTGAACAAAAACCTGATCGAGATGAGGGGATCATTGAATCGGAAGCTGAAAACATTAATTATTACAAGCATATTATGTCTTTTTTAATGTACTATAACGAATATTGCATCACCTGCTGGAATTCGCTGCGCGGATTGCGTCATCTGCCGGCGCTCTCCGAACTGGACGGTTCCGGGCTATTCGCGAGTCGCGTAGAAATGTGGAGCAAGTGCCGGATGTGTCGAGGCGGGCGCCGGCCAGGTATAAATTCGCCGCTGCCGGCAGCTGCGAATGAGTTGGAAGTAAGCAGCCGCGAGTCAGTCAGTGTATGTAGTCAGGCAGTAAGCAGCCGCGAGTAGCAGGATGAATAAGCAGTCAGTTAGTTGGTACAGTAGGTGAACAGCAGTCAGCAGTCTCAAGTCTGAAGTGGAAGCTGTGCTGTAAAGTGTACATTGCGGTAAACAGTGGTGCAATAGGGTAACAGCAGCCAGCAGTTTGAAGTCTGCAGTGGAAGCTGAGCTGTGAAGTGTGTATCGCGGTGAAGAGCAGTGCAGTGGATCCTGATCTGCGCCGTGGTGTGCGCAGTGAATTGTGGTCAGCGCAGTGGACCGTGGACAGTGCATCGGACTGTGCGATAGTGTAGAAGAAGTGAATAGTGTAAATAAATAATCAGAAGAAGTGAGTAGTGTAAATAAATAATCAAGAGAACAGAGTCGTGTGCAAGGAAAATAATCAAGTGAAGAACACAAGGACTGTGTAACCTATCTGTAAATAAATCAAGTATTTTAGTGTATCATTGTTTACAAATAAACATATTTGCTAAATATTACCTGTGTGTTTTAATTCACGGAAAAACGTTACAATACAATACAAATGTAAACTAATTAATCATATATCACTATTTTCTTAAAATAAATATTATTTTCTGTTTGATGATCAGTGTAGTCTCTAATTGTAAAGAAACAGTTATGCAGAAGAAAATATTTTATTAATAAATCCCCCTTTAACTTAAATCTGTGAACCGACTTCAATTGTTTAATTTCATCCGGCAATGCGTTTTAAAGAAACGTACGTGAATTGTATGTGGATTTATGATAGTGAGCTGTTGATACTGACACTCGATGAACGTGATTTCTACATGTGTTGTAATTATAAATATCAGTATTGCATGAAAATATGTTCCCACCGTTAAGTAAGTCAGTTTTGACAAATATTACAGATTTGTAAATAAATAGACGAGGCAATGGTAAGATTCCAAACTCAATGAAGAGAGGTTTACAGGATCCACGCGGATCGCATTTTTTCATTATTGAATAAGTTTCTTTTGCAATCTAAAGGTCTGGGTACTACATGATGAGCTTCCCAAGAATACTCGTATTATGCCATATCTCAGGCGGGAATGCACTTTTGCAAAATACAAGCAACGAGCTGCATGAAGGCTGACAGAATTTGAAGGAATTCTGAATGACATAATACATATAACATAATAAACTTAATTTAGTGTTTCATTCTGTTATATGTACTACATTCCATTTGAGGTTTGACACTAACTGAGAGACCGGCCTGAAATTTTGTTACCTTAACATCGGCTAATTGCATAATGTTCATTTTCAATGGAGCATGCGATTGCTGATTTGAAATGCAAAATGCATTGAAACTGTTTTCCTTTCGTTAACTATTAATTTTTTTATTACAAAACCAATTTGAAACTTCTAAAATCGCAGTATTTATTTTTTTGCTAAGAACATTCGTGTCATCGGCGAACAGAACCTTTCTTCCGTTTTTAATAAGCGAGGGCATATCGTTTACGTATAACAGAAAGAGGATAGGACGTAAGACCGAAATAGGATCTAAGATCTTGGAATGACCTCAATGAAAACTCAATTGTAGTTTCCGTTTTTCGCTCTCGTGACTTGTGTAATCGTCAACACTGAGAAGGGTTGCATCGAATATCAAATTCCAAAAGCTCCGTCCTCAAAAGGGATCGTAGGCCATATTCAAAAGTAGGATTGGATTCCGCGTGAGCTCTCGCGCCTGTCAGCAAAAATGAAAAAAATCTGGACTGATATCATCTTCCTTTCTCATTTCGATTTTTAAGACGAACTATTTCCACAATAAGACACAACGTGACAGTGGCTTCGTGTTGTCCAGACTTACAAGTATATTTCCAGCTTGATCAAGGTCGGTACCTGAAGAAAGAAAGAAAGAAAGAGAAAAAAAGAAGAAAAAAATAAAAGGAAGAAAACGGCATAGTACTAGAAAAAGGGCATCATGAGGCAAAATGAAAATCTATTAAAACAACACCAGAAGACTAATCACTGATTCCTGTTGTTCAAAGTTACAAAATCGTACTAACAATAATAAAGTATCATTTCGCCACATTTCCGGACTCTAGTTATATTCTTCTTCTACTTCGGCTTTTAGTTTATAGTTTAATTTAATTATTCAAGTTTCGATAAATTTGTTCAAAGATATTGGCAAACAAGGATTAAAAATCAAATCAAGTGAGGTTACAACAGCACGCCCTTTCTTGTATTATTAACTGTGCACTTTTCAAATATTCAGAAGGTTCAACAAAAATTCTTATAAGCAAACTTCACTTTATTCGAAAATTGTGTTCGAAATTCTTTCGAATTTCACTATTCGAAATATTGTTTTTCTTATTTTTATTTTTTGTTTTTTAAGGTTTTGTTTCAAGGACAATTACGTGAAAACTACTGTAAAACACACACACACACACACAAATCTTTTTAAAAGGTCTATTTCTGAAGAGCAGATTGTTACGAAAAAATCTCTATCTGCAAATTGTAATTTAGGAAGACAAAAATTATAAACTTTATAAACTGATTTTGAATGCATATCGAAATATTTTGTACAGACAGTATCAAGGGTTACTAAGAACTGAAAATGCCGTAACGCGCCTGAGCTCTTCCGTCCAATAAATTCTAGAATGTCGAACGGAAGTAATCGGAACGTAACGCTCGTCCAGGATCCAAAATACTCTGATAGCGACAATATATTTTGTGCGAATTAAAAGGTCGCCTTATTTTTTGTTACTTACTCATTTGAAAGTCTACACCAACTATTTATTACAAAACTACTTGAGTGGAATCTCTAGTTACCTCCCTTGATTGGCTTCCCCATAGCAAATTGAAAATGAAATTATTTTCCCAACAAAAACGCATTATCCAATACATGTTAGTTTTATAATTTTCTTCAAGTCCGATGCAGAATATAAACTTTTAGCAAAATAATGGAATGTTCGCCTTTTAACAAACGTAAGGAAATGCACAGCAATTTCTATCCCGGTCGACAATATTTTGATAATTTCAGAGTAAAAATAAAATATAGCATTACTTTTAAATTTATTTCGAATAATTCTATTGAATTCAAAATTAATAATAACATATTCTGCTTTTTCCAACGGTTTTACTGGACTCGGGTTTCCATTAAACAGCATTGAATGGCGCCAAGTCTTTATCACGAAATACTAATATCCTTGTCTTGGCATATGATGTTAGAAATATTAGACCTTAATTTTCTCAGACGCCATGAAGCAAAATAATGAAATAAGTTATTATCCGGCCAATGGTTTTCATACTAAAATCGCGAAATTAAGGGCATATTGCAAGGGAGTTCGCCACCTGCGAACTGATGTCCAACTCCAAGATCGAGATTGAAGCATCGTGGAGCGGTGAGCGCAAGCAAGATAGTACAAAATGGCAGGGGGTGTGCTGGTCCCGGATTTATGGAAAAGCTGGGAAAAGCAAGGGAAACCTGAATTGTAAGTGATTGTAGTGAGAAATTATTGTATGTTGTGTCATAGGGATAAGATCGACGAGTTATTTATGTGGATGGAAGTGTGAATTGTTGATAGATTTGTTCAAATGTGAAACTTGCTGTTGGTCGTGTTGTTTATACGATGTGCTGTCTTTTTAATTTGTAAGCTTTGTGAAGATACTTATTATTTACATAAGTTTTTCATTCTGTTAGTTTTTATCAGGTATTAGCGAGAATAGTTCTGATAAGATTTCTTTGTAACAGTTGACAACTTAACCAAACATTGTGATTAGTTTTTTCTCTCTAAATAAAGCACATTAATTACTTAATTTGTTTTAGTTCTGTTTATTGACTATATGTAATTCCTACATTACTTCCTAGAAACATACATTGTGTAATAATTGAATGGGCGTGAAAATGTTAATTTTGATTGAGAGGGATGCACATTTTGTGTTGAGGCTTAGGTTTTTATTTTTACATACTATGAGGAAGATAATTTCTTAAAATAAATCTTTAAGTTAAAAAACTTCCCTTGAATTTGCTTGAGTTTCTTTTGAGGTTTAGTTAAGAGAAGGGAAATAGGTGTCAACAATGTTTTGTAAACGTGTTATTGATAGATCAATATTGCTTTATATCATAGCACTAAAACATTTGAGCATTCAAAAAAGTGTTAGTGAACACAAGATATATAAGCTAGTTAATGCTGGGATGCTGGTGCATTGCTGCTTTAAATTCAGACATTTTTGTCAGTTAGTGAAACTTTCAGTATTAATTCTTGCTGGTTGATAAAACTATTTATGTTCTTGCTTGACATTTATTTGTGCTTGTGAAATACATTAGGATGATTAATACTAAATGACATTGTTGATGTGTGTTTTGATTTTAGGCAAAAAATTGTTTCCATTTTGATGTTTATCGTTTTAAAATATTCAATATTGAACATACTATTAAATCAATTTCTTACTATATTTTCTTCACATTCACTGGGATAATTTTTATAAAACTGAAGATAAGTTTTAAAAAATTATAAGTCCCCGTATTCAAAATATTGTATGGAAGCTTTCTGTTGCTTAAAGTTGCTTGCAGTTGGTCATTAGATGCAATTGAAATTCAGATTCAAGTATTAGTTGTTTGAGAATATTGCAAATCCTGAGTAACTTCTAGGGCTGTTATGTCGTCTAAATATTGTATTGAGATCTTCAATGATACGGTGTCCCAAGTGTGATGTAAGTCACGTCCCCTTACATTAATTATTATTAATTAACACGAGTTGCTTTGAGGCCATACCTTCACACATCTCATGGATTAATTTTTTTGTGAAGTCTGTCATATAAAAATAAATTAATATTTTGTGTAAAGTTGCTATTATTAATTGATATAAAAATAGAGTTAGAATTTGGTATATGTTTGTATTCAGATTATCCTATTAATTTGTTGCAGTATCAAGCTGTGTAAGCAGTTGACAAGAAATGAAAATGTCAGTCCTGTTTTAGTAAAGGATGGAGTTAATGGTAAGGTTGATTTGAACATTTTACCACACAACATTTAAGATGTGCCATATTTTGATGATTTATAATTTTATAACTAATATTAATGTTTAAGTAATTTGTAAAGTTTTATCTGATCTAACTCCAAGAAAAATGTTGGCCCTAATGCTGTTTGCTTGATGGTTATCATAGTAACTTTTTACTTGAAATATTATTTTCCCCAAGACATTAAAAAGTTTCCAAAGTATTTCATTTTTTGTTGATATTGAGATTGAATGTGAAAAAGAAAATATTGTAAATGAGTTAAAAAAAAAGGGAGATAAAACAGAAATTACTTTTCCCGTTAACCAAAATGAAGACTTTTGGCCAATTCTAATGATAGATTCAGTGGGTCAACATACACTGGGACATATGGATTGAGTCATCAGATCTAAAACTTTTTGCTGTGCGTGAATCATGCAAGAAACTTATCTTGCTAAACTAAACTTATATTATAAAACTTTTGATGTACATAATATTGAGAGGGAAGGGAAATCTATGTATGTTGCTGTGAAATGAAAGATAATGATATTTATTACTTTGAAAAGGAGCCTGAGATCTGTCAGAAACGTTTTGTCCAAATATGCTAAGTACTCTGCTTACAATATTGATTTTCACATGTGGGGATTAATTTTACTTTTATACAGAACATTTTCTCATGTTTTAATGTGAAAATATGTGTGCCATATTTCTTTGTGTAATGAAATAAACATATTCAGTTTATATGAATTTTCTCATAGGGCTCACAAGAGCAGTATATGAATTAATCTGGCATGGGATCAAAGGTCCTTTAAGACGTGAAGCAACAGTAGCTACTTTATCGGAGATAGTGGTAAGTATAAAAGATTATGAAGGAATTACATATTGTCTGACCCATTTGTAACTTCTATCCTCTAAACCTACATTTTTTTTATTTGTTCTTGATTAACGTAATGGAACAGTTGTATTTCAGTCCTAATAAGTGAAAGTGAAAACCCACTTCTTTGGAATACACAGGAGTTATTTTTGGTTGTAATATATGCGTGTTGATGCTTTTTGAGTATATGATACGCCAAGATGTTGCATTATATGCTTGTCTTGGGACGTTCACTGATTTGTGCTAAAATGTTCCAGTAAACAAATCATATCGTAATAATGTACATTTGTGTAAATATTATTATCATCATTTTGAACTGTTGGATATTTGGCATATCACCTGTTTCTGTATGTACATTAGGCCTGATGCTCCTGGTATCTTCAGGTGCCCCTGTTCTCTCCATTTTTTCTTTGGTCTTCCAATGTCTCTTTGCTCTGTTGGTCTGTAATTTAATGCTAGTTTTGAAAGTCATTCAGTACTCGCTCCCTTAATGAGTTACAACCATTTATTCTGGCCTTTTATTTCTTTAACAGTTTTATTTATTTTACTTTTTTTCCTTTTATCTGTGTTTCTTTGTCAAACCATTGTGTTTTTCCTGAGATATGTCAGAGGAATCTCATTTGTACTTTTTTCAGTGTACGTTAATCTCTACTTTTTAGAGTCCAGACATCCAAAAAGAAGCGTTGGTTTGGATATCATATTGTGTTTTAACAATTTTATTTCTTGAGTCTTGTTTTTCCCAAAATGTTTCTTAAATTATTCCATGGGATCTTTATTTCTGGATTTTCCTTTCCAGATGTGCATTTTGTATAATGTTGTTGCCTAGATAGCAATATTATACCTCTTGTTTTACTCTCCTCCAGTGTAAGGTGGGGAAAAGTTCTCACTTTCAAAAATTTGATTGTTGATGTGAAATTCGAGCTAACAATTATTTCCAATTGACAGAACTTATTATTTATGATAAAATTATTTATAAGAAATTTATTAATTATAAGTATCATTTTTAAATAACTATTTTTAGTTAATTACATCATTTTAAGTCATGAAGTAACAAATTACACGATACTCTACAAAACATTGTCTAATGTATTTGAAAATTTGTGCTGAGTATGAACTGTAATGCCACAAGTCCTCTAAACATTATGCATGTAAGAGGAAAAGACACACAGGTTATTATTTTAAATTTGCATCATTGTGTTCGTGAAATTTGTGCCCATGTCATTTATTATAGGATCTACACATGTGCAGATTACAGCTACAACTACCATGTGATAATAAAACCTTAAGCTGCAGATGGAGAAAAAATACCATCACTGTCGATTGAGACATGCTTCGGTATCCTTATGGGGCCAGAGCTAAACAGAAAAACACTATCAAAGAGCAAAAGAAACGAGAAATGGAATCGGTATGAGAAAGAGCAGAAGAAAAAAAAAGGCTGTGTAATAGATACCACTGAATGAAGAAACAAGTGGTGTTACAGAATGGCGCAGACTTTCACGAACTAGTTTTGTAATTTCTTTGGTCTGGATCAGCCACATTCTCTAGCCAGCTGCCATCTATAGCCCCCAAAGTACATTTTTTTGAAATTTTCTCAAAATTTCGGTTTTATAATAGAAACGGAATATTACTTTAAGAATATTATAGAATAGTACAAACACATAATTGACAAATTTGGAGCTGTTTATGAGAATTATTGTAAATGCGAAATTTGAAGCTCTTTCACAATATCTTGTGAATTTTAAAAAACCCATATTGGAAATCATTTGAAGCACTTACAACTACAATACAGTAATGTTTACTAATCGCTGGAAATGTGCATATTAAAGGCGTGAGAGATATTTTTAAAAAAATTACATTTGTGTAATTTTTTAAAAAACTTAAACAGTACAACAAGATGAATTTTATATCATCTTAGACAGTGCAATCCACAGTGAAAAGTGTGAAGAACAAATTTTTTGAGATAAGGCTTTTCAGCATTTCTGAAAATGCTGAATTTTGAGCTCATATTCACAGAAAAGTTTTAAGTTTTCGAGAAATTTTATAAGAAATCATTCTCATGTGCTCGTAAATGCAATAATGTGAAGCAATTGCTGCTAATGTAAATATTAACAATGTAACGCTGGTCATAAAGATTAAATGTTTGTAATTTTTTACTTTACCATTACTATACCATACGTACTTCTTCATTCAGTGGTATCTATTACACAGCCTTTTTTTTCTTCTGCTCTTTCTCATACCGATTCCATTTCTCGTTTCTTTTGCTCTCTGACGTATATGGAGTAATATATCTTGGACATATATTACTCGTATATATGTTTTGGGGTCCCCTGATACCGAAAAAGTTTTTTTTTTTTTTCAAAACGTCCGTCTGTCTGTCAGTTACACCATTAGCGCCTAAACTATCTGTACGATTTTTTCCTAAATAGATAATCTCCAGTCGATCTAGCTCCACTCCAGGCATGACGATTTTGAAAAACTACTGCTGATTTGAGGGTACTTTCCATGAAGGCCCCCAGATGTTTTTAAAATTTCCTCAAAACCTCTCAAGATTTTTTCTTTAAATTTCTTGAAAGAATAGAATAAAGTACATTTATAAAGGTGGCAGAGGTCCGATTTTCACGGTTATCTCTGAATTTTCGAAAATTGCAATTTGAATTTTTCCGAGCATCTTCAGGCTTTAACTTTGGGTACATGATTTTGTCACCGTCACCATTACTACCATCAATCTATGAATCATGTTTAACTGCCTTGACTTCTTCACTGATGTCACCCTCTTGTAGTCTGCCATGATTTCTGATAGTCAGTCTTACATTTGAAAGTTGCCCAAGACATTGATTTTGAGTTTCCTTTAGCTCTCAGCCGAGATGTAAATGCATTCATTACAGGGAATGGTTCATATTTCTTGCAAGATGTCCTTTGGGTCCTGCCCTGTGTAGATAGTTGGGTCATTAGGAATTACAATCATTGTGGATGAACTGAACTCATTCATTCAACGCAACATTGTGTTCAGTGCAGCTGATCATGGAAAACTTTTACTATAATGAAGAATTGGGATAGAGAAAGGTTGAAATAATGCAAATTTTTAGCAGTTTTTGGTGATGAATTACGTAAAGAAATCTGGCTAAAATGATTTTGTACCATGCGTAAAAGGAAATGGTAGATAAGTTCAAAGCATTTTGCAAATTAGTAGAAGGCTCACAAGTCTTATTTTTATTTTTATTATTATTATTATTATTATTATTATTATTATTATTATTATTATATTTTTTGTTTGTTTTGTTGTTATTGTTGAAAAAGAGGTTTTATTGGACTATGCTGTCTTCATGGCTGTAGGTTATTATGTAAATTTGTGGGTTTTGGGAGAAAATATTGTAGTCTTTGATTTGTTTAAATTAATTTAATGTAACTAATTTATACTTTGTTTTATTAAATGGAATTCAACCCTGTATCATAATAGACAAATGCAACATTTTCCATTTAGTATAAAGCACCAATACTTCTTTGTGCTTTTAATGCTTTATAAATTGTTT
This sequence comes from Gryllus longicercus, assembly GCA_038098605.1. Taxonomy (NCBI): domain Eukaryota; kingdom Metazoa; phylum Arthropoda; class Insecta; order Orthoptera; family Gryllidae; genus Gryllus; species Gryllus longicercus. The sequence continues at coordinate 424,526 of JAZDUA010000596.1, read as the reverse complement.
GTGAGTAAACCAAAAGGCCAAAACCTGATGTAAAAAGTATCAATACTTCTGAAATGGTGACCAAAGCTACTATTAATAGATGTATTTAAATATATTGTCATCCTGATAATGAAACTATATGCCAGATTTGTTTTAATTGCACTGAATAGTTAAAATTCAAATTAGCTATGTCTGGATGATGTTAAAATGATACCATTTTATGTGGAGCATGAAGTTTAAGGACAAACCTAAACTATTATACATTTGCATTTAACAAAATTCTCCTCTCAGCAAAAAATTACTTGATTCTTACTTTCCTTCTTGATGCTGTAATCTTGATCTTGATCTTGAGCTGTAAAGTCAGAAGCATAAAATGTGCTTCAAATTTTTCCAGGGGAAAATAAAAGAATTACATACTGGAAAATTGCAAGTGAAATCCAAGCAAAATGTATTCCAGCTGAGTGGCCATTGTGTTGTAATGGTTAAAATTTGATGTCACCATTCGAAACAGATATTCCTACTCAAGAAATGAACATATAATACCAACTAGATACAGTTAGTGCAAAATTTAAGACACCAAATGAAACATATGCTGATTTCTAATGAACTACAGTATGTTGATGGATTTACCCCTTACAACTGTAAATTAACTTTTGAACGGGTGACGAATTTTTCATATTAAATATTTTATATTTTTTATAACAATCTTGTAAATTTGAGAAGGGCACAGAATTTTGATTGCAGGGCCCTGGTAACGAAAAAGTGGATAAATCTTGCCTGTATATAGTAAATTACTTACTCTAAAATGTTCAATCCATGTTTTGTGGGTCCTTGTAACCGAATATTTGATTGATGGCAAAACATTGGTCACTCTGTCAGTGAACAACGCTAGCGCCTAAACCGTAAGAAAGATTTTCACCAAAATAGAAATAGATATTTACCAAAATTCATATACTGGACTTTTCAAGTTATAACTGAGTTTTTAGTGTGGCAAAAATAACAATATTTCAATATTACATAATTATTTCCAATAATGTGAGGAAGTAAGTGCTGTTCTAGTACCTCTAGTTTCAGTTGAGTAAATGTTAATTTTGTCTTTTTCAAGGCCATATGGTTTGTCTCACAATGAATACATGGAAAATCTCAGCCAATAACAGCTTTTTTATATCAGCTCCTTGAGCTGTTATCCATGACAGGTTGTGTTGTAGAAAAAACTGAGTCAATGCTTTTTGTGTAAAGAAAGATGGTGTAACATTTGTCCCCGCAAATTGTGCAATCTTTGGCCTATGGCATCGCGGTACAGCTGCGCTATTGGTGGTTATGATAATTGTGAATATTTATTTTAGTAGATTATAATTATATAAATATTATTTAAGTTAGTTGGAATTTAATATTTTACAGGTTATAATATTTATGTAAAAGCCAACGAGTGATGTGGTCAATTCTGTCACTAACTTACAAATTTGAATTGTATGTTAATCACAATTGTATTTTCAGTTTTATGACAGACTAGTTTTTAATTATATTCTAAAGGGTCATTTGTTTAAAAAAAAATCAGTTTTGGGAAAGTGTAAAAATGACGATCTGATTTTCAAAGGATGTAACTCTTCACTCAGTGGTGTCTTGAGCTACAATTTTCTCCCCAAAATCTTTATCTGAACTCCAACACACTTAGCCATCTGTGCTCTCAAGTCATCTATGTTCAAATCAAAGTTACATCTACTTTTCTGATCTGATTTTAATATACTATTTTTAATAATCAAGTCAATGAGTTTGTTGTTAAAAAAAATTTCAAATAACATAACTGTTGTAATGTTTTTATGAGCATCAGTTAATAATTTTTTATAAATATAAAGGTAAATTATTTATATGACATGGACATTTATTTAATGATAATTATTGTTTTTGCAGAGTTTTCATAAGGACATGCCTTCTCTGATGTTGGATGTCATAAGCATAATAGATGCTGAAACGTCATGTGCTGAAAACAATTCAGAAGATAGGCAAAGATTTTGCATAATTGTTAAAGAAACAGAAAAGGTATAGTGTGTGTTATTTTTATTGTATATTCCTTTTTTTCAATATGGTATATTCCTTTTTTTCATTTGCTGAATTTTCATTTACAGTTCTTATCTGAAAAGTTACTGAAAGAGCGACTTGAAATAGACACATTACAAGATGTAGGGACATTAAAGAATAGGAACTTTTACACGAAGTTCATCAAAGTGAAAACCAAACTTTAGTAAGTACAATTCTGTTATATAGTTTTCATTATGACCTGCCTTATGTTTGTTGTTAAAGAGCAAACAAGGCAATTTTATTGTAGAAGAAATACTTTCAAAAATATTTTTTATTAGTTGATATTTTCAAATTGGTGACTATTTCACATAATGTTCCTTTTAATACAATTGCACAAAAGTTAGACTGTTTTATGGTAATTGATTGAGGAAGTATTTTTTAGCTGTATACATATCTTTGTGTTGGACAAAGAATTGTGTTGAATAATTAATATGATTTTTTTTCAGCTATAAACAACGAAAGTTTAATTTATTTAGGGAAGAAAGTGAAGGATATGCAAAATTAATTACGGAGTTAAATCAAGAAATATCGGGCAATGTTACTCCCGGCAATATATTGGAAGTTATTAAGTCACTTATAGGTAATAAAAATAGATACTATGTAATTTTAAGAAGTGTATTTTTTTGCTTCCTCCCATTTTTTTTCTCTAAAATAAATTAAAAGTTTATCGTGAATAGATTGTTAGCGAGTGAATATACAGTGCATGTTTTTATAGATGGTTTTTGTTGATAATAATGTATTAAAACTGATTTGTTACAAATAATGTTAACAAAATGTTTTTCAGAAGAACAGGTAAGTTATGACATTTTTGTATGCAGTTTCTATTTAATAATTTTCATCTCTGGAAACACGGATCATTGATATAACAAATTAAAAGGAAATCCAGTCATATTTACTTTCTTGAGTAGTTCTGCACAATAATTTTCAGTTATTATTTTCTAATATTTAATTTAAAAAAAGAAGAATATGTAGTGACTTATAATGCAAATATGTTTCTAATCTAATGAGCCTAAATTATTTGTTTATTAGCTTGTGAAGGATCCCATTCTGTAAAGTGAAACAATTCTTATGTTCAAAAATTTCTTTCAGGTTGCTTTAATTTAGATCCTAATAGAGTATTGGATATCATTTTGGAATCTTTTGAATGCCGTCCTAAACTTGATGAGTTTTTCATTCCATTATTGCGGTCTTACATGTGTGATCCCAAAATACTTTGTGAAGTTCTGGGTTTTAAGTACTGTTTTTATCAAACAAATACTGAAGAACCTACACCAAAGTCTTTGTATCTTGTTACTGCCCTGATGCTGCAACATGGTATAATCACATTGGATCATATTTATTGTTGGGTGAGTAATTTTGTTTAAAAACAGCCTTTGAGTAATTGCTATGAAAAGATTGTGCAAGTGCTTCCAAAATAAACATTTTACAAGTTTGTGGTCAATTGTTTATTTTCATAAGTTGGCACCCGAGGACAAAGTAATTTATAGAGAATGGGAGAAAGAAATGCGAGAGGCTAAAGAGTATGTTAGACGCCTCAATATTATTTCAACTAAAGAAAAAGAGAAGGAAGAAGTTGAAGAGAAAGAGAATGTACAGGAAAAGGTAAGTTGCCATGAGCTTCATGAATATTTATAATAAAGACTAAAGATAATTGTGAAATATTGTTAACAATCTACATTGTATCGCAACCTTAGATTGCAGTACAGAGTAGAATGGAGCTATCTCCGATTTTCTCAAACGTTGGTTGCTCCATATGATCCATTGTGTCTAACAGTATCATTGGTGCCATTACAGAAAGCAGAGATAAAAAAGGGCCATCCATGAATTACATAACACAAATTTAGAGAATTTTGAATACCCCCTCTCTCCCTCGTAACGCACGCTTGAACCCCCTAAATAATTTCGTAATGCTTGCGACAACACGCCCCTCTCCCTGTTGTAAATGCAAGAAGTGAAAATAAATTAAAGCACAGTAAAAAAATATATTCATTTGGTTGGAGTTGTGTATTCAATTTATGATAATTAAAGTCAGAATTACGTTGCGATGCGGACTGCATCTAACAATACGATTGGTGGCAAATTTTGAGTGAAAGAAGGGCGCATGGGTGAGAAAATTTGTGATCAAAAGTCATGCACACACTGTTGTGGATGACACATGGGTGAGAGTCTACTGTGCCAATTTAATTGGATTCTGAAATGTACTACAGATCAGTTTTGAATATTTTCTTTGTAATCTTTTAGATTCAAAAAGCAACGATAAAAAATATTTCCATTTATTCTAACTTCTTCTAATAACTTTTATTTATGTTTTCAAAACAAATTAAGTAGTTAATATTTTAATGTTTTAGTATAAGACTCGAAAGAAAGGAAGTATTTCAACAAATGTTGGGGGGGGGGGGGGAGAAAAAAAAATAAAAAAAAATTAAGTATCAATGTTACATAACCCTAAATAAATACCCCCAACCCCTATGTAACACTATTGGAAACTCCCTTCCCCTCTCTAGCTTTATGTAATTAATGGATTACCCCAAAATGAAAATCCTTCAAAGTGACCTTTTGATATGGTAGATTAGTAAGAAACTATTCCATAAGATGTTTTTGCAGATTGACGGACATTACATAAATTGCAATAAAGAAATTCAAAAGTTTACATAACATTTAATATTCAGTTGTGTCAATACTTATGGCATTATATCTTCTGAACAACATAACATATGGCAATGAACTTTCATTACTTATTTCTTTTAGTTTTGAACAAACTGCACAATTTCAAATTAAAATGATAAGAAATTCTGGAAGTAAATAATTTAAATTTAGTACATAAATATTCAAGATCTTAGAGTTATTTTTGACTCGAAAATGTCATTTTCTAAGCACGTTGAGTTCATTGTAAATAAATCGAACCAACTACTGGGTTTCAATTAAAGAACTTGTGTTGGCTTTAATTCTTTTCTTACCTTGAAAACACTGTACACCATGATTGAAAAACATGTTCTTATGCTTGCTTCTGCAGTTTGGTCTCCTGCCTTTTAGATTCACATTTGCAAACTTGAAATGGTTCAACACAGGTTCTTGAGGATGTCATCTATACGTCCAGGATTGCCAGACTCTTTCATTGATTATAATTACAGCGATATTGTGACTGCTTTGAACATTCCATCTCGTGCATCTCTCAGAAATTATAATGACGATATTTTTGTACAAGCTCATCAATTCACATATTGATATTATTAAATCTGATTCGGTGTAATGTTCCTGAGACTACCAGGAACAGAGATCTATTTTGTGTTACTATGTACAATAGTGTTTATACTGAGGACAATCCTTTAAATAGAATGTATAAATTATGAATTCATGTCACATCGACATTTTTCATATTTATTATGCTTTTATTAGGTCGGCGAAACCTCATATTATACATTTTTAATGAGTTTATTTTCCACAATCATATGATGTAATATGTATGGTTTAAATGACTGTTAGTTAATATGAAATTAAATATGTAAATAATCATTTTAATCTTTTTATGGTTATAACTGTGTTTTAATTTTAGTTATCTTCATTTTTATACTTGTGCTTTTTTGTCATTAGGAATGGACCTTTTTTTTTAAAGGTTTATCCCATTTATTTAAATAAATAAATAAATGCATGTATTTTCATTGATATGACAAGAAAATGTTTGTGTCTGAGAATGTTTTTTCGGTTTAAATTAATTTGTATGTTTTGAGTGAGAAAAACTTAAAAATAGAACAAGAAAAGGACTTGTGAACTAACATTCACTCATGTAAAATCTCACTGGAATTTTGATATAGGTAATGTTTAAACTCATAAAAAATTTTATTGCACAACGTAGCAATAATATAACCATTGTCTATTCTCAAGACAGGGATATTGTGTCCATAATTTGTCTAGTGATGTGGTATTTTAAAGATATAATGAACTAGTGTTTAACTTCGTGAAGGAAGATCCTAAGGTAGCACTTTTAATATGACCATTGCATGTTTTTATGTTAAAGCAGGCATTGGTACTCCCTGTACGATTTCAGTATACTCTAGTTGAGAAACTATTACATGTTATTTAATACAAATAGGATGAGAAAGAATGTGCTGTTAAAAGAACCAGTAGTTCTTTTAATTCATTGAAGGTTTGGAGTATATTTCATTACATTATGGAAATCTGGCATCTTCATAGCAAAAAACCTTTCAAGAATGCAATATTATATTTATAATGTGTCACAATTGTTCTTAAACATTAATGTAACAATTGGGTCAATTAAGTGATTGAATGTTGGTTTCTGCATTTGAACATTCAAAACCATTTGCCTTGAATGGTATTTGAAATCGGGCAATACTGATGCCTATTTACACCATACTGCAATATAAGGTTGTGACACTGTATGGAAATACTCGGGTATACTATTGCCACCATTAATAATATACTATAAAATCTTAATGTTGTATACTATTATTTTGTTTGGTCATGTTTTGTAAATATCTGTAGTCATATGTTTTGTCTCTGTTGACATGCAGTATGCTGCCAATCAGAAGTTTGGTCTTTGTGAAGCATTATTGTTAATTGGCGATTGGCATCATGCTGAACAATTATGTAAGAAGTTACCTGAACATTGTGCTATGGACCAACCTCCTATAGCACGTGCTATGTGCCAATTACTTCATTCAGTTATGGAGCCAGTTTATAGGAAGTAAGCTGAATTATTTATTCTCTTGGCTGTTCCCATCATTGAAGTGACATTTGATGATTGTTTTTAATAAATTTTATAAATGTAGTTTTATTTTATATGCATACAAAAGTATGGTTTTATACACACACAACATATACATACAATGCGCAGATATATAATGTACATTGTCTTTTGTGAATGTTGAACATTAATGTAATTCAAATTCATTAATTACAGGAATTGTGGGCTTGCCTCAAAAATTCCTGGAAGGCCTGTTGAACAACTTGATAACTCGCTTGCCCCAAAACCAGCTACTACATTTTTAGAATTGAGAGATAGTGTGATCCCTATGCTGTTGGCATTAGGACCATCACTCCATCATGACCCTGTTCTAATGTACAAAGTGTTAAGAATTGCAAAGTCAGCTTTAACACAGGTAAAGTCTTTATCTTACTGCTTAATTATTAAAAGATATGTTCATGTGCATCGCACAAGCATAGAAGAGTTGGGAGAAATTTAAGAAACTTTCCTGTTTTAATTTTTTATTTGGGAATTAAAACATTGTGAATTTTTTGTTCGACAAAGTGTGTGCAAAATATAACCAAAATTGTTTATTTATTTACTAATTTGAGTAATTGCTCAAAAGAATCATTTTCATAAATGATTGGAGAATATTAATTATACATGAATATTGACAGTTATCTTTTAGAGCAAGATATAATTTAGTTCATTAATAATTCACTTTTGTAGCTAACTATTATCTTTTAACAATAGTTATAAATTTATATTTTAAGAACAACAACTCAAAAAGATGCTTATTTGGTAGCCCATTAATTTAAAAGTGGAAAAAAGTGTAGCCAGTGGGTTAATGACTACAGGATGGAATCAGCTGCCTCCTGTTTCCCTCACTCTTGAAGTGATGGCAAATTCACCGTTGTAATCAGCCTAGGCCAGCTACAGTTTTTTAAGAGATTATAGGATAGCGCACAAAATAACTGCAATAAAAAAATTAAAAAAATATTTTCACCAAAGAATGGTTATCGTGGAAAAAATGCTTATTATCTCCCTCCTGATATTCACGACATATAGTAACGGATTTAATCATGGAATATTTAGAATATTAGGGAGTAGAATTCACTTTCTTCGACTACCAAAATTAGTATCATTAGTTATAAAATACATTACAATGTTGTAGCTGTAATAGGAACCACTTACCAAGTCTGATAAGTAAGCCAACATTACTATGTTAATATTATTTGTATTAACGTATGTATGTTCTCATTAACTTTGTTAATATTATTTGTATTTTGCCAGAGACAATTTTTTTTCTTCCTAAAATTCTTTATGTTCAATTGCTTCATTGGGTTCATTTTTATTATCAGTTTCTGGATAATCTCTTTAACCCTTTAACTGCTACAGGCCAGACTGTGAGTCATGCATCATATCATGCCTCTAGCTGCAGGCTCCTTTGTGTGCTGAGCTCGCTCGCACACAAATACTGCTCAAAACATCAATTATCAGGAAGTCTAACAATAGCCGAAAGCGTGTCTGCACGAGCGAGCCGTTCAGAGGTTTCCGTAGGCATTGCGGTTTCGCATACGATCTCATCAAGATGTTCCCAGAGACAACTTGACTGAGCGTAATAACACGTTCAGAGGCTAACAGGCACTGAAATATTTTGCTTATCAACTCATATAGAGCAGTCAATGGGTTAATCTTTCAATTCCATTTTAAAATGTTCAGAGCACTGCAATTCTTTCACAAACATCAAGATTTTAGGTGGTTCTTGCACCATGGGCAATTGTTTATTGGCACTTGTACATCTAGAAATTTGCAATATGAAAATAAAATAAAAGTAAGGAAATGCGACATAGTATGCAATAAAAAGAGTTACACTACTCGTTTAGTACTTAGAAATTCCAGCTTCGGCTGCTAGCATCACCTCTGCTGGAAACATCTCAATCGTAATGTAACATTTTCTGTCCTTGAGACGTAATGTACAATTTTGCTATCAGCGCCCCCCAAAAGATGTTTCTTGCTTATACTACACACTCAAGAATGTAATGCACTACATATAAATGGAAGAAAAGTATTTTTTTCGGTATCGTGAACTCACAAGTTCAGTTTTTCTGTCAAAAAAATTGATTTTATCTTCAGCATTTAATGTTTTCTCATGTAGTCTTTAATAATTATTAATATAATTGTACGTGTGTATGAGAAATTAAAAATGTTAAATTTGTGTGGGGATATTGTCCTCTTCTGCCCACTCTGAATTATCTACTGGTCTTTCGAGATGATTCTTCACAGCTGCTCTAGCTATTTGTAAATAACATTGTATATACTAGTATGTATTTTATATTTTGTACATAACTTGTATTGTGTGATGCAGACAGATGTGTAAATATCGAACATTCACTCGACCACTACAAATCCATTCATTATTGAGGTTTTAGGTATAAAATGTGCATATTTTTCATTTCTTTTATTACAATGAATTTCAATCATACTAATCAAAAAAGTGAATGGTAGCTGAACAGATGAAAAATTATATTTTCAAACATCTTTCCAATGATATGTGTACAGAATTGTGAAGAAAATCAACAATTGGTTCCTGAAGGAGATAATCTTTACTATGACATTATTACTCTAATGGATGAAGTAATTTTACCTTCCTTGTCATACATGGATTGCAACTGTTGTATAGCTGAAGAAGTTTGGAATATTTTGAAGCTTTATCCCTACCAGTGCAGGTGAGTTGGCTTGTTTCATCCATTAGTGCAATTTCATAAAAATTTAAATGTTTGAAAAATTATGTGAACTTGAAACTTTTTTTTAGTTGCTAATTTTAAATTTTAAATGTTGTACAGATACTGTTTGTATAGTCGTTGGAAAAATGAAACTTATCAGAATCATGCGAAATTACTTCGGAAAAGAGGTGAAGCTCAAAAGAAAATTAAATCAATTATGAAGCGTGTAAGTAAGGAAAATATAAAGCCAGTTGGACGATTAATTGGCAAACTTACTCATTGCTCCCCTGGATTCCTTTTTGATTATGTAAGTTTACAGATTTAATGTTTTGAAGTTGATGTGTTTTTGAGGTTGACATTTTATTGATTATGATGTGGTACCTTTGTAAATTTACGAGTTTTTTTCGTTTTTCTTGTAGGTACTTCTTCAAATACAGATTTATGACAATTTAACAAACCCTGTGGTAGATTCTCTGAAATATTTGACCAGTTTATCTTATGATGTACTAGGGTTTTGCTTGGTAGAATCTCTTGCTAGCGTGGAACGTGATCGTTTGCAAAATGATGGAACATCTTTATCTCCATGGTTGCAAAGCCTGGCATCCTTTTGTGGAGCAATTTTCAAGAAATATAATATTGAATTAACTGGATTGTTACAATATGTTGCTAATCAATTAAAAGCTCAGAAAAGGTTAATTCACATTTAAATTTGTATTTTCTTTAAAAAATATGAATGCTCTGTAGTTTTACTGATGGCCTATACATTTCCGTTGCAGTGTGGATTTACTCATACTGAAAGAAATTGTGCAGAAAATGGCAGGTATTGAAGCTGCAGAAGAGATGACTGCAGAACAGTTGGATGCCATGGCGGGTGGTGAATTGCTCAAGGGAGAAGTAATTAAATTTGTCTACTTATTAATTTCAAGATGTCATTCAAGGAATATAGACAGAGAAATATGTTTTTTTAAACCCCTCCCTTCCTCCTGCTTACAATTTTTTAATAAACATCTATCCCTGGAGGAAAATATGTGGGGAGTTCTACAAGTTCTTGGGCTGACAAATAAAACAAACAATTTTCAAAGTTATTTAAATTTATACCCAACAAGGTCATCTTTCAAATTATTACACTTTGTCTAATAACTTTCCAACTTTTTAATTCCTCAGTAAAATACGATTTGTCCTACCATGCAAAATAAGCATCTGACTCAACTTCAACCCAATAATTTGATGTGTATATTCTTCCTGCCAGCCATATTTTCAAATTTGTGAACAGAAAGTAATCACTGGTCGCTAAGTCAGGGAAATATACTGGATGTGGAAGCGATGGACTTCGAAGGGGAGTTTATGAAGTTTTGCCGTGAGGATGCCAGATGTGTGTGAAGGAGCATTGTTGTGATGAAAGATAACTTCCTTCTTCACAAGATGTATTTAATCTTAACAGTGAATTTTAGTTGGTCCACAAGTGAAGCATAGTACTCCCCAGTGATAGTTTTGCTCTTCTGCAGGTAGACTGCAAGCACCACCGTGAAAATATAATCCTGACTTTCCCTGTGGCTGGAGCCACTTTTGCCTTCTTTGGCACTTTCATTTGGGCCCACCCATTGTTTGGAATGTTCCTTTCTCTCCGGTGTGGTGGTGATGAATCCATGATTTATCTAATGTTATAAAACAAGAAACTCACTAATATTGCATTTAAACAATGCTATCACTGTTCAGAAATGTTCATTTGATTGCATTTTTGGTCAGTTAAAATGCGGCACACTTTGACGTACCAAAAACTTCATTCAAAATGTAGTGCATAAGGCCTGATGAGATCTTTGCAATGTCAGCTAGCTCATGTACTCAGCGATCACTTAGTATGACCTTGTAAATTTTTGCCACATTTTGTTTTGTTGAGGGTTTTGGACGTCCTGAGTGCTCCTCTTCAATCGATGAACGACCATGTTTAAATTCAGCAGCCCCCCTTTTTTTTTTACAGGGGATGAATCCCTTAATGTTGTCTAACTACATTTCAATGTCCATTGGGGTTAAACCTTTCAAAACATGGAACTTCTTCTGGAACAGCTTGTACATTGAAACGTGGAAAAACTGTAACAGCTTGTAATTCACTTTTCTCCATTTTGTACACAGCTGACACGTGTCTCTGACCACTAGACCACAGGAAGAAAACAAATGAATATACACGTTTCAAACTTTAGAGCGCTCCATCGTGAGGATCATTGACAAAATGTACCTAAGAATCTTGGCGATCCTCACACCATCTGTGAGTCAGGTCGAAAACTATTAGAACTCCTTTCTTATATACATCTACCAACCATGAATCCCATCCCACCCTTTACAATTGCTAGAATAATGTGCTTGAATGAAAAATGAACTTGACAGGTAAAATTACTATAAAAATTAGGAAAGGGAGGGTTATCTTAATGTTTCCTTGAATAATTAACCTATGAGTACATTTGAAAAATCTAATATTTTTAAATAAACGATGTGATGTACCAATGAACTGAGATTATGTATCCTCTCTGTGTTGATTTCTGAGTAATTCATTGTCAGTCCCACCGACTAATAACTTTCAAACATTGTGTCGTTAAGAAGAACTTCAATTTCACAAGCGATGACCCCCCCAATCTCCTTAGTAATTATTTCTTTAAATAGGCTGGAAATGGTGTTAGAATGTAAAAATGTTAGTATATCTGTCAGTTACATGAGACTAGTGCATTGACATTTTGGGTACTCCTACGTCCCTTTTTGAATATACAATTTTCAATTTCTCTGTTCCTCTCCATCATATAGTGTAATAAAGCAGCCCCCCCCCTCAGCATGATAATTGTGTAATTTACCCCAATGTGTAATGCTTGAAGAATATCTGATCATGACAGGATATAAATATAGTAGTTTTACTTGATAAAAGAAGTAACAGACACAAAGATCTTATTCCATAAAAATACCTCCAAACCTTTCATCTTACTTTACATTTATTTTAACCTATACCCTATGTTTATTTCTACCTCCATCATGAATTGTGTTTACTAAATGATAAAGATCGATCCCCTATGGAGGTGTCCAACTTTGCATAATAGTTATTGTTTTTGTGGAATGACTTAGTCATAGAAATCTATGCTGATACAAACAAAAAGAAATATTACTATTAAAGTTTGTCATATGTTTAGCTATTCCCATATCATAAATATAAATTTTGAAGTTAGAATGATGGAAAGTAATCAAGTTATACTAAAGAGTTTTCCGCACTTGCAAGAACTATGTAATAAATGTCATTTAAAAATTTAAGCTTTTGTGGGCATGGATTATTGTAGCTAGTATTTGTTTTATTTCTGAAGCTTCCAACTTGTTCTTAATAGCATTTGCAATTAAGGATTTGTGATGAAATAAAAAATTATTTGCTTTTCTATTATTACCTCTGTGCATGTATTTTTGTATGATGGCCAAACTATTAACCTCAAGTGAATACAGATTACAAGTATTTCTTAAGAATGCTCTGATTTATGCACCATAGGCACATCCATCAATGATAAATTGTGGCTGATTAAGGTGATAAATGTAGTTTGACTATCATTCTGAAGATCACACTGTTAGCCTGTTAGACTCAGCATCCTAAACAAATATTTGGTTAAAATATTTAAAAGTTTAAAGAAAAGTGGTAAAACGTTTTTAGGATTTATACATTGATGTTATTAGCAGTTCAGTGAACATATGCAAGAACATTTGGTGTATTTGATTCATTAATTTGAACGTTCAGCTTTTGCATGTTTTGGCAGCTAGTTGCATTTACTTCTTCATTCTGTTGTATTTTAGGAAAATGATGCTTTGATTTACAGGCTGGTTACTTTAGTCAAGTACGCAACACCAAGAAGTCTTCACAGCGACTGAAAGAAGCTCTTGCTGAGTCAAATTTGGCAGTAGCATTGTGTTTACTCATGGCCCAACAACGATACTGTGTTGTTTACAAAGAAACTGACCAGAACCATTTGAAGCTAGTTGGGAAACTTTACGATCAGGTAAAATGGTTTCAATGTTTCTAACCATTACTACTATGATTGGTTCATGTTATTTGATTAAATGTTTTTTCATAATTAAGGTAGGAATTTTCCGTTCTATTACGTTAGAACTGTCGAACACTCCTGTGGACCGCATTCATATTTTTAAAGAGCTCTTCCCACCACAATTTACAGAGAAACTTCTTTTATACATTTAACTCTTATGTTTTTCACATTTATACATTGTTTTTTGTAATTACCGGATAAATTTCTGTACTTCCCATGCTATATTATTTCAGTTATGCGTTTTACGTTTATACGATTTTCATACATATTTTCCTTTCAGTCCCCTGAAAAACAAATAAGTGATGTTTTACTATATGTTCAATTTTATTATGTGTTCATGAATTTTCCTATGTTGTTTTATCTATTGCATAAAATTGAGAATACAGAGATATGTATCTGCAAAATTTTTACATCCTCTGGGGTGATAGTTCCCATATTTGGCATGAATTCTATCAAGTGAATAAGAATAAAAAATAACATGGCTATTCAAGATGTATTTTTCTACAATGCATGTGGGCAACATTGTTGTCAGGTGCCCCGGGGTGGGGCGATTGGAAGAAACTAAAGGACTAGGAGAAGCAAAAAGAGCTAAAATAAATGAAATACATAACTAATCAAGGGAGCAAAAAATAAAAAAGAATGATGCAGGAAAGTGGTTGGGAGAGAGAAGAAAGAAAAAAAAGTGTGCTTGTGGGTGGGGGGAGAGAAAGAACTGCAATGTAGATCGGTCGGGCCAAATTTGAAGCCTTGTGAATTTAAAAAAGATATTTTGGATTTGGGGGAAAATTGTCTTGAAGCCTTAACATTTTCAAAATTTTGTTCAATCAAAATCTTCAAGCGATGGGGCTTGGGTGAGCACTGGGCTCTGATTCCAGATGCAACTCAAACACTCATGTTACGAGGCAAGTCAATAACCCTGACATTCCACCGTATTGGTGTTCGTCTAGGAAAATAAATTAAGGAAAGCTCTGTTAATTCAAAGAATTAAATGTTATTTCACTTTCGTATCCACTATCTCATTAAAAGAAATGAAACTGAAATGGCAATGGGAAAAGGAAATAATCATCCACAAAAAGTATAATAATTTTATCAGTTATTAAGCAGAACTAACTTTCAGGAAAACACTTTTCCTTTCCTCAGTGGGACTCTAACAAGGAGAAGAAAATTGAAAAAAAAAAAAAAATTAATATAAAGGGAGCAAAAAGAAATACAGTGATTAATGTGAAAAAAATTAACAGATAATATGAAATAAATGAGAAATAAATAAAATTAAAAATACTTACTGCCCAAGCAACGTGGATCACTTATAAATGTTCACAACATGGTTGGAAAACAAAAAAAAAAACAAACATGCATGGTACTGCTAGGTGGCAGCCATCTTTTGGAATCGAGTGAAGAGTAAGCCTACCAGTTATGGGAGGAGGGTGGGGGTGGGACAGGAAGAGTAGAAGTGGTAGTCGTAAACAAATTTAAAATTGACTGCTTTTCATACAGGAAGCTGCATTGACTGCTTTTCATACAGAATTCACTGAAATTCATTATTATTTCCTTCTCCCATTATGAATTACCACAAGATATCTGCTACCACCATGGAATTTAAAATGAAATGGTGCAAGCAGCCGTATGCTATATCATTGGCCACACTTTGTTACTTGATTCCTGAACCCCCCTGCCCTCTAATTTCCTTGTGAATGAAGCTGATGCATTTAATGCATTGCCAATTTTCACTTCAACTCCCACAATTTTCCTGAAAGTGGTAAATTAAGAAAATTTCTATTAATGGGCTGGTCGGTCAGGGAGAGGGGTTGTCTGTAAGAAAGTATGGGTTTCAGTGTCCACTCCAAGAAAAATCAGTTTTGTAGATAGTTGGTCGTTCAATAGGGCTCAGAGAGATTTCGCTGAATTGAGAGCTGAAGAAACCAGCATTCTTGCCATTGGAACAAAATTTATTGATTCTCATTCAGTGTATATATTCAGCATTCATAAGCACGTTCTTGGACATATAGCGTAAGAAAGGTGAATTGTCCTTCCAAAGTGGAATTGAGGAAATATTAGTAGAAGTAAACTGTGCGCTGTCCCAAGTAATAAATAATTTGCAGTATAATACTTTTTTAGTTTTGATTTATATAATTCAATGAGTTACTGCTTCTATTTATAACTTTTTGTAAATTCATTATATTATATTATTTAATTTACTAATAATACAAGAAAGTATGTGCTCATGGGTGCAATATTTTGTTGTGCATTTTATAAAATAACAAGTCGTTTTTTCGCTATTATTAAATCTTCACTTTATTGTTTGGTATGCTTTCAGTGTCAAGATACATTGGTACAGTTTGGAACATTCTTGGGATCAACATTATCCATGGAAGAATATGTTACAAAATTACCATCAATTCATAGTATGCTGGCTGACTATCACATGCATGCAGATGTTGCATTCTTCTTAGCTCGTCCTATGTTTACTCATGCTATAAACGTAAGTAGGATATTATGAAAGTCTGAGATAGTGCCCAATGAAGAAAGTATCAGTTCTTTTATTACTAACTGTACATCTGTGAAAGAGGATGCAACCCTTCTTATTATAATTGTTTGTATTTTTCCTTGTTTTGCAGCAGAAATTTGAATCCGTGCGAAAAGCCGATCCCAATAATAAAAAACTTTCGCCATCTGCTAAACATCAGTTATATTGTGAAGCTGCCAGTGAAGTGATGAGCCCTATTGTTGCCTCTGTCCGGCCTTTACATCCGATGAAAGTGTGGGAAGATATTTCTCCACAGTTTCTTGTTACATTCTGGTCTTTGACCATGTATGATTTGTTTGTGCCAGCTGACAGTTATCAGAGGGAAATTAATAAAATAAAGGCTCTTGCAGCCCAAGCTTTGGATGCAAAAGACATGGTGAGATAATTATAATTAACTTATACATTTTTGAATGATGGGTTGAGATTTGAATAAGAATTGGCAATTCCATTTTTCAATAAATATGAATCTTTCATCTATTGAAATATAGAAATTATTGACAGAAAATGTTTTTAAATGTCTTTAATACTGTATCTTTGGAATTTAGGCTGCTAGCAAAGGAAAGAAAGAACAAGAGAGATTTCAAGCATTAATGGAGAAACTTCATGATGAAAAGAAAAAACAACAAGAGCATGTGGAAAAAGTTATGGCTCGTCTAAAGCAAGTAGGTTTTAATGGTTTTATAAACGTAAATTTCATGCATATGTGTTTAACAATGTTTTTCAATAACTGATATACATTCTTTATTTTAAATAGGAAAAGGATTCGTGGTTTTTATCCAGATCTGCAAAGGCTGCAAAAAATGAAACTATTACACAGTTTTTGCAGTTGTGTTTGTTTCCACGATGCATTTTTACTGCAATGGATGCTGTTTATTGTGCAAAATTTGTGCATACTATTCACAGCCTTAAGACAGCAAATTTTTCAACACTGCTTTGTTATGACAGAGTATGTATCTTCAATATGTGGATTCTTTAAGCTGACATTACATGATAATTACTGCACAGAAACTTTTAAATGACTCAAGACAATTTTATATATTGATTTTTGGATGTAGAAGATTATGCAGTTATATGCCTGTATACAGCATTGGGTTCAGAACAGTAGTTCTGACAGAACCATCAGATTGCCATACAAGAAACAAGAATTTTGTTTGTTTTTAATTTGAAATGTTATGTTTGTATTGGCCTTCTGTGGTTTCTTCAGTGATCCTTCACTTTGTTTTAATTGATATCACACATTCCTAGCTTCACATTTTTTTGTGAAACTGTTCCATCAGCAGATGTACTTTCTTTGCTATGATAATTCTGCATTAATATTGTGCAGAAAATGTGAACTTCATGCAGGCAACTGTTCGGAAACTTAAACTTTTTGCACAGAAACCTACATGACTGTGAAACTTCATCCAGATTCTCTTCTATTTAGAGTTATATATCATGAAACGTTGGCTATATTCTGATCTATGAGTCGTAATTATTCAATAAGATGACTGAAAATAAGAAATATCCTGATTTTCTTACTAAGTAAAAAAATGAAGTTTTCATTTGTGCTGTCACTATTTTTTTAAAACTCTGTCATAGAGAAAGATAAAGTTGTGGAAGAAGTTCAAGAATATGTCCTATAATTGTGTAAATAATCAATTTAGAGATTGGTGGAAATATTGGAGGTCCCAGATGTTGAAAAAGTATGGGTATACTATATATATATATATATATATATATATATATATATATATATATATATATATATATATATATATATATATATATATATATATATATATATTTTCCGTTAATCGGCCAACTAGGACCACGCTTGCCAGCATCCTGCCTTTACCGTGGCCCAGTTTTTATTTATTCTCAC
Source organism: Gryllus longicercus (assembly GCA_038098605.1). Classification (NCBI taxonomy): domain Eukaryota; kingdom Metazoa; phylum Arthropoda; class Insecta; order Orthoptera; family Gryllidae; genus Gryllus; species Gryllus longicercus. The sequence goes on along the minus strand of JAZDUA010000596.1, from coordinate 406,594 downwards.
GGTGGCAGGTGCTTGCGACAATTTTTGGGGGGGACCAGCATTTTCAGCTGGATCCGGTTTTTAACCCCCACGGTTGTTAGCCCTGGGGGTATGGAGGATGAAATGATGATATGATGGTAATGGGGGTGAAAGGACAGCACATACAGACATACACAAACACAAATATACCCATGCCCGAGGCGGGACTCGAACCCGCGATCTTCTGGTCCGAAACCACTCCGGCACTACTGCCTTAGCGATCTCTGCCATCTGATCGCCATATATATATATATATATATATATATATATATATATATATATATATATATATATATTACTTAATATTTTGCCCGAGAAGTGCAAAATGTGCGTAAGTATATATGGTACAGAGCTGATTTTCTTTCAAGTTTTGATAATAATAAAAGTAATATATTATTATTATTATAGTAATATAATATATATAATAATATAATTTATTATTATTGTTACAGTAATGATGATGGGAATAATTGAGTTTTGAATTAAATAAACGTTATACTGAAATCCTGATTCGTTTTCCAGCACCTCTGTGCTCTTATCCCAAAATGTATATGCAGTTTGTCGACTCCCCCTGTAACAGTTATGGTTATAAATCTGCCTTTCCTTCTCTTGCCTTGAAGTAATGGTCACCCGTAAATATTATTAGTATTAATATTTTATTATAAAATATGTCGGAATAAGTTCTCGCTGTTTTTGTGTGTGTGTGTGTGTGTGTGTGTGTGTAGAAATTAATGCTTAATTTACAGTATGTCACACAACATGACTAACCACTATTTTTGCCTGCTACAAATTAATTCCACGTTGAAAAAACCAAACGTCTTTTGCATCTATCCAAGAATCAAACTTTTTTAGTATCTTCGTAAGAATGGTACTTATCTCATAGATCAAAATCATTACTTTTGAAGCATCAACACCATTCTGTGTGTGTTGTTTTCAACAGAACATGTTCACCGTAAGTCTCAACATGAATTTTGTGTGCCTCAGCTGCGGGTTTCTTCTGATTAAAATAGTCCAATAAAATTCCCCACAAATACTCCTCAGAGTGTGCAAAACTCAATATGTTAAGCACTCAAAAAATAAAACGTTTACACTGTGTTGAACGAAGGCAGCCTGCCATTCAAGCTTACTGATAGTAATTCCTTGTAAGTGCATTGGCATTGGAAATTACCTGCAGGTAGTCCTCATAACTCCAACTTTGAGGAAACATCGAGAACTTATTCAAGCACCTGTTATTGTTAATATTAATACATTATTATATTATTGATTTTTTTAATAGACTAGTTCTGAGCCCTGGTCCTTTAGACCCAGGGTTCAAGGACCCAAATTCCTTTCTTAGAGCTGCTCTCCCTGTCATCTGGATTCAGAAATTTTTATCTTGTCACATGGGGTGTGAAATTTTTTCTGAAAAATCAACTTAACTGCTTCAAAAATTCTTGTCCAAAATTTATCACTATTGCGCTTTAGTAATCAAGAGAATATTTCAGTCAACATTCTACCCATTTCCCACAGCTGAAATATGGATTATGTAAGTATGGATTACAGTGGAAATAGGTCACATGGGGATAGCCGAACATTATGAAGCCTCCCTATCTGGTAGGTTTTTGGGTTTGGGTACCTCAATTTAAATGTTGACTCTCACCCCAAGCTTTCTAATGTTTTGTCAATCATCTCTATATAGTCTAGAGGCTTTACAGTTGCTATTAAATATTAGGCACTTGGCTTTTTAGTTTCTCATATATACAGAGTATTAGATGTAGTATGGAGAAACTTATGTAATGCTGCGGAAAATCGATTTTGAGATTTCAATGGAAATACATGTTTTGGGGGCCCCTGATACTGAAAAAGTGTCTTGTTTGTTGTTTTTTTCCTTCAAAACTTTGCCTGTTTCTGTCTGCCCATCTGTAAACACCACTAGCCCCTAAAACATACGTAGGATCTTTTTCAAAATTTTAATTCGCCAGTCAATCTGGCTTGATTTGAGGTGCTGTGTTTTTGACAAACTTTCTTTGAAATTTGGGGGTACTTTGCATGATACCTCATGGATATTTTAAAAAATTTCGCAAAAATGGGTTGCGAAACGAATGGTTGTTGTTGTTGTTGAAATATCTCTCATTCAGTTAATGTGCTTCAAATGACTTCAATTGAAGTCATTTGAACTCCAAATTTTTGTGTGAAAATCGTCAAGTTTCGCATTTACAGTAAAGCTTGAATACCATTTTTTTTAAAACCGCTTCAAATTTTTCAATGACAATTGCCATTTAGGACGAGGTTTTACTGTTCTTGAATATTCCCAAAATAACATTTCTGGTCTACTAGCAGAAAACCGAAAAAATAAGAACATTTCAAAAAATGTACTTTGCGTAGCGGTAGATGTCAGCTGATCATAGTATAAGGCAAGATAAAGAAGCTAGGCCAGTCCAAAGAAATTCGAAAACTAACTAGTATGAGAAAGTCTATGCCATTCTGTTGCACCATTTGTTATTAAGTTAAATTGTTCCATTTTTTCATGTTGAAAATTACCCTAATTGACACACCTCTAGAGATATTGTTCTAGTTACTATAATTGAATTTCTGTGATGTTTTTTTTTCTGTTCTAGTTGTTTTGTGACATCACCTATTCTGTTACATCTTGCACAGAGAATGAAGCAAATAGGTATGGCCGATTTCTATGTGCTATGTTAGAGACTGTGATGCGGTGGCATTCAGAGAAATCAACTTTTGAAAAGGTGAGTTGAACTACAATCTGTGTAATATTGTATTATTTTAATGAAACTGGTATTTACCTGCATATGTTGTCAGTGTTATTATTGAATAATAGCTGCATTGTTTCATTCTAATGTTCACAGGAATGTGCTAATTATCCTGGCTTTGTGACAAAATTTCGTGTGAGTAATCAGTTTTCTGAAGCCAATGATCATGTTGGTTACGAAAATTACAGACATGTTTGCCACAAATGGCACTACAAAATTACAAAAGCAATGGTAGTTTGTTTGGACTCAAAAGATTACGTACAAATAAGAAATTCACTTATCATTCTCATCAAAATACTGCCACATTTTCCAGTTTTAGCTAAGTTACGGCAAATTATAGAAAGAAAAATAGAAAAGGTTTGTTGAATATACTATGTATATTTTTGGAAATTCAAATGTAGTAAACAAAGAAGTAACTTAGGCTTTTCTGTGTAGGTGCGAGAAGAAGAAAAGAACAAAAGACAAGATCTCTTCATTCTTGCTACAAGTTATAGTGGTCAACTTAAAGCTAAGTCTGCTACTATGATTAGAGAAAATGATTTTCACCAAGTTGGTGACAAGGTAATTTACCTTATTTTATTTGTGTGTGTGTACGTTACTTTAGTAATAAATTAGCACTAGAAAACATATTTTGAAATGAAACTGACTTACTTTAACAAAATTAATGGCTGCTTAAAAAAAAAAAAATTTAAAAAGACGACCCCAGAAACAAATGTAAGGTAACAGTCTTTATGACAGAGAAGTAGTGATACTGAGACAAAGATTGGGAAAACAAATGACATATTTAAGATTGTTAGTAAATTTGACCAGAAGAGTCAAAATAAAATTAGGATGGAGGGAATTTAAAACAAAGAATGTAATGTAAACTGTTGAATATTTATACCAAAGAAAATGGCAAAACCGGATTAAGAAAATGGACAGATTCACGTGCAGAATTTGCTGTCAAAAAAGCTCATTCCATTATTTACCTAAATTTGGGTTTTTGCTAAAAAGAAGGTGATATATAACATTAAAAAGATGTAAACCGTTTTAATCCAGCCTATTCCTGCTTTCAATGTGGCAAGAACAATCTGTCATATCAAACCATGCGTCAGCTTGAGAAGAGTTTTGTTTTTTTGTAATTTTTAATAAATGGAATGAGCTGGTGTTGTTTGCCTCAGTAAACTGATACTGACTTAACTCAAAGAAATGAAAAGAGCTTGGAAAGTTAGAATTCAGATTGCAAAATAAAGAACACCTAACTCTGACTGTTACGGGTGAGCAGAGTGAGTCACACAATGTGCATTGTAAGTACAGTCGCTCATGCTCCTCTGTGCTGAGCCCTTTTGTCTGTGGTCTGACAAAATAGCACTGTAGTCTAAACAGGACTTTTGGTTTCTCTTCGGTTGTCTTTTCTTCTTTCTGTTTTCTTTCCTCCTTTCTTTTCTGCATTCATTCTTTTGATCATTCTTTCTTTCCTTCATTCATACTTTCAACTATCTGTCCATCCATCTTTCTATTCATCATCCATTCTCATCTATCCATTGTCCATCCTTACCAATCTGTCCCACAATTGTCTATCCTCATCCGTCCATCCATCTATCCTCAAATCTCATCCTTGCATCCATTTATCTATCCGTTCATTCATTCAATTCGGTTTCCATATGATTTTCTTTCAATTTTTTTCAACATTGTTATTTGATTTCAATTGGAATGTTTTGTATTACTTTTTTTACAATGCAAGTAATTAAATCAGAGTTGATTTTTTAAAAGAAATATGTATGTAAGATAAAGTAACAATAGAAACAATATTAAATATTAGTAATACTATGAAAGATAATTTAAGTAAATGGTTTCAGGCTTCTATGAGTCAAGAAATAACTGTTAAACAAGAACCTAACCCATCTCCTGCTATTGTTCCTACTTCAACAAAACAAGTCAATGGAGAAATTAAGCCTGGTGAGTTATTTTCTGTACATTATTCTCATTCACATTAAATTACATAATAATCACATATTATTTATATAAACAATCATATACATCTTAACAAAGTAATTTACAGTCTTTTTAAATGTTTAATATGTCATTTCTGTTTTATAAAAATGTACAGTGCCTTACATTTGAGGTACTATGTTCGAACTTGCAGAAATAAGCTTATGATTAATTTTCAATGTAAGTATTTACATAGTATTATAAATATGAGTATGAAGCATAGTTCGTCAAAATTTAATTTACAGAGAAAGAAAGATCTTCAGAGAAACATACAGAGAAAATTAAGGAGCAAACAGTACGAGAAGTCAAAGACCGTGGAGAAAGGAAAAACTTGGCTAGGCAAACTGTTGAAGTTACTCCTCCGAAAGCTAATAACACATCCAAATCTGTTTCAAGCCCCAGTACTGCAGACAGCAAACGTGAATTAAGTTCAAGGTGTGTACTATGTTATTTATAAACATCCGATATGAATTACTACTAATTTCTTTGTGCTTGACTTCGAAAGTTGCGAGATGAAACTACAAGGAATATTCCAGCAAAAATTGAGATGACTTCAGGTATATTATATTAAAAACAAACAAACAACAACTGCCATGCATAGAAAATTAATATTAGTTTTTATCAGAGTTATGACTTCAGATTCAATACTCTTAAATATGGCGAAACCAATTTTTTCTACAATTTTTTGTTTTGTTGAAGTTGTGAGAAAACATGAAATAAAGAAATAAAATATTTTCTTTTTTATGAAATATTTAATTTTTATAGCAGATAACATAAGAAAATACAAACGGAAGATGATTTTTAAGAGGAAAAAGAGTTATATAGCAAGATGCGGACAAAAAAAAAAAAAACATATGACTGTAGCTTTCTAATGTACAATGAACTTCAAAATTGTTTTCTTGAAAGTTGATTTTTTTGACTGTCATTGGTAAACTGGAAGATAAAATTTCCAGTTCCACATGAGAATACTGTGATTCTGTTCCATATGTCAAATATACGAACAGTAATGCATGATGGCCTTTTGCAACTTTTTGTTTTCAAGCACTGAGAAGTGTGGTACTGATTTGTGAAATTATTTTATTATGAAGTGAAATTTCCTCTGTCTCTTCTTCAGTGTATTTATTACAATGTGTTTACTACTCATAATGTAATTCTAGTACTTCAAAGGAAAAAGCCGAAAAGGAAAAATCAAAGGAGAAAGAATATGAAATCAAGGAAAAAGGGAAGAAAGAGGAACGTCGAGAAGAACCAGAACGAGAGAAACGCAGTAAGGAGAAGAAAGAAGAAAAAGGATCTCAAAGAGAAGAGCGATCATATAGGGTAAATCAATCCTTGAGATTACCATGTATCATAATAGTAAGAGTTTGAAAACTTACATTTTGAAATGCATTCACTTTTCTTTTTAGGATGATCGCTATGCCGATATGCCATCTTCTAGTATTAAAGAGGAGAGATATGGTCCAGTTTCTAGCAATGAACGTTACTACTCTGGAAGCAGTGATCGAGTCCACTATTACCAACGAGAATCACAGCATGAGGAACGTGATCTCAGTAGCCTGTCCAATAGCAGCTCGGGTTCTCTCCACAGACGCAGCCAAGAACCACCTGAGGTGGAGAGAGGTAGGTTGTTTATGGTTTTCCAAGTCTAGTGTAATGCAACAGGTTTCTTTTAAAAAGTTCTGTGAGAATAGTATTTAATTTGGGTATTCTTGGACCTTTTAATTAGAACGTTACTTACTTATAAATTACTAATACCAATTGTTAATTTAATTTATTATTTTAAAATAGGAGTGTGTATTGTTTAAATGTAGGAAAAACGCTTTTAATGGATGGATTGTCATTGCTATTGCACAATGTAAGCTTATCATTCACTATTATAGCCACAAAATTGTTACATTTACGTGAAGACACAGTGGGTTTTTTCTTCTGTAATGAGTTGAGCTAAGTGGTTTATATTAAAAGGATGATCTAATGATATTTCATTCAATAAATTTTTTTTCCCTGATTGATATTTTTCAAAGAATATTGTGATAGATAATTATTAATAATTTGTTATCATCTGTTATTCTAGTAATGTAAAAAGTTTCATAAATTGAATTGAATTGTTGCCTTATTTTATGTGGCAAAACTCGAGCCATGAGGCCTGCTATTCTGTGTGACCATCACTATGCTCCTTTCTCCAACTAGCGAAGAAAGGAGTTATTTCGTGGGCAATGAAACAGGCGTTTGAATTTAGCTCAGAGGCTTCATTTAGGCTTGAGGTCGACTTTACTTCCCATCGAAGGAAGGCATACAAAGGATTCTTTCACCCTAAAATTCCATGGTTTCAATCGGGTTTGAACCTGTGAACTTGGGTATAACAGTCCAACTCGCTAACCATTATACCATCGCCGCTGCAAATTATTTGTTAAAAAAACTTTCAAAACCAGTTAAAGATAATTTTTTTGTAAGCTAGTTTTTGTGAAAACTTAATTAAAGTATATGAAAATGAAAGAATTAGTTCTAATGAAATCTTTTTTTGTGTGTTTCAGACGTGAAGAGACGGAAAATGGAAGGCACATCATCTTCCTCGAAGGTTAGTATCCCAGTCTCCTAGCAACGGGAGGCAGGAAATCCAATGAATTGTCGGTTACAGTCTCTCTGTTGGTGGAGGAGGTCAGCAAGTATGATGCAGCTGTATGCAGTGTCGCATACTTTGTTCCATACATCTGTCACTGTGTTGCCTGGATAATGGGGCATTATGGCACACCACGTATTTATTGAATGTTGAAATGGTTGGAAGAATTATGTGATGATTCGATACATGTGATGCACGATTGCAGACTTCATATTCGTATCAAGAAGAAATTTGTTGTGAAGCATATCGTGTACCTGATGCATTTGTTAAGTATTTCAAAATAATAGAAGATACTCGTCTAGGACGTAAAGATGTTTCACTCATCCAATCAAAGAGAAAATATTCATCAGTTCAAGAGGCAGTTTTTTGCATTTCATGATGAGATAGAAATTCTGTTTTTTATGAGAATCAAGAAATTTCAAGCCATAAATGCTGATGAAGTTTTACATTGGAATATAGTTCTGATTGTGGGAATTGAATTGAAAATCTGTAATAGAAAATGGACTTCATTGCTTAGCATATGAGATTATTTGGACAGTGTGTTTGGAGTTAAAAATGAAAGTTCTAGTGGGAGAAATATAAAATGATGAGCAGCAGCGTCGGTTGAAGAGAAAAATAAATTTGTGGTATCAATATGCTGGAGATGGTGTACTCTGGGTGAAGAATTATTAAAGTGTTGTTTTTATTAATTAGTTAGATTTCAATAAAAATACAAACATTACGCTGTCATCTGAAATTGTTTTAGAAAGAAAATGTGATCATCAGAAAAAAACCTAGTGGCTGTCAAGATTTTCAACTGTGTCTTGAAATTCCCACACAAATATTTTACTTAGTGGTACAAAATGTTCATAGAAGGAAAGTCTCTGTGAGAAAGGAAGATGTGATTCCAGTATTTTCCTCCTTGGGCACAAAGTGGAAATTTGGTGTCCTTAAATACCTTAAAGAAGAACTTTAAATTGAAAACGCTGATAAATTTGGAAACCATTGAAAAAATACTGATCTTGAATTTGGAAGAAGAAAATGGTCTTCATTTTTAATAATACACACACCCAGATTGTTGGAGATGGATATGAGTAAAGGCCTTAGCTGACTTCCGAAGAAAAAAGCTTAAAATCATCAACCGTAAATTCTCATGAAGCCATTTACACATATGTAGTGTTGGTATAAATGAAGTTAAGAAGAGAAAGAAGACATCATATCTCCAAATATTTTTCCTGATCTGCTGCTAAATCTTGTGTTTTCAAATGGAACAGTGGACAGTTCACACCAAGGAGTGGTGCGTGATTGTGAAACTTGGAAGTGTTTCAATGAAGATGAATGTGGTTTTTTTGTGATGAGCATCTTGTGTTAGAGTGGGGGAGGGGGTTTTGCGTAGTTTTCTCTATATTAACATGTCAGCATTCCTTGTACCATCTTTTGTTTCTTCCTTTCCTCAGTATCCTTTTCACCTAGAAATTCTTACCAAATTCTCAACGTTAAAAACTTTCTGTAAATCATCACAAACCAACCAAATGTGGCTTGCCATACTTCCTCAATTCTAGTCAAGTGGACATGCAGTCCTAATAGTGCTTCTGTCTTATTACACATCAACTGATGGTAAGTATTTATTTATAACAGTTTTCTGTGAAACAGTGAAAATGTGTATTGTTTTTCTTAGCCACACCACAATTACTAGTTAGTTTTAGGCTTTAAGCGCCCTACGTTCATCTTATAAATTGGAAATTTCTTGAGAAGAGTTTATTTCCGAATATTCTTGAATAGATTTATTTTGAATATTAGTCAATATTCCGAACTACTTGTCACATTGTAAAGCTTGTTTCTTTGGTTCTTTATAGAAAGGATATTGAAGTGAATGGGGTTATAATGGAATTTATGACAGTTCTTGGAATGCAATCATGTTGTATTATGCAAATAGTTTACCTTCAGTGTAAGAACAATGCATTGTTAAAGTTTTAAATCTTTTATATTTTATTAGTCGCACATAATATCATTTTTGTATGTGCCCACTTATTGTTCTTAACTTTCATTGCTATTCACAGAAATTCATAGACATTCAGTAACAGTATTTTTATATTGCTGAGTTATCAGTTTTTAGTTAACATATCTCAAAAATTGTCTTGTGTCTTAGACTTTCTAAACATATCGTCAGAGTATGTGACGTGTCCTGCCATGTTTTATATTTACAGAATGTCTATAAACTTCATTGACAAATATTGTTTTTATGCTAGTCTTTTGGTGAAAATATTTCAAAGACTGATTTTTGTTAATTCAAATATGTATTATAGAGTAATTTACTACACTGGGTCTTGTGGGGCTGAATGAGAAACAAAAGTCATTTGGAAATAATATTTAAATGTTCAGCAAAAGTTTTCGCCTGATATTTTTAAAAAAGTGTTGTTAACGAAGGGGTGGCCAACTAATTTGTAAAATGTTACATTCAAAGTCGAATTTTAATGGTAACCCCCGAAGAAACATTATTTTATCTTCCCATCAATCAGTACAGGATTTTCAATATATCCCAAATGCTTATTCACTTGTCATTGATATCAAAAGAAGTACTTTATTGGCAAATTTGTTTTGAGTACTTTTTTTTGTAGTTGTTGTTAGTTTGTACATGTGCATTTGTACTTGCCCTGTAAGTTTATTATATTAAACATAATTTCAATTATATTATTCAATCTAATATAGTTTTCATTAAAATTTCAATTACATTTAAGGTCTTAAACATTTTGCGTGTTTTGTTATAATTGTCAATTGATATTTAAATTTTTTCTTTACATATTAGTCATGAAAATCATGTACTGTGAAATATCTACAAAGAGTTTTCTTCATACTTTGATTCTACTGTATGCAAATTAAAATGTAAGAATTAGTAACTAGTACTCTTTTAAATAGCCCAAATTAGACAGTACTGCAATTTTAATGAATCCATTTGATTTTTGTTAGTTTTGGTAATTTGTATTTGCAAGAATCTAGAAATATTTGCTCAGAAAATTAATTTCATTTTTGTTTTTTATAATTCTAACAATAAGTCTACTTGGAGCTAAAGATATTTAACTTCTAATTTTTTTTTTCTTTTTTTTTTTCCTTTTTTTTATTTTTATTGTCAATTCCTTTTCTGATATATCACACAAAGCTATTAAAATAGCTGTGTGAAACTGTTCCTTGTGTTTTAATGCCATTTGTTCTCTTTGTGAAGTAGTAAACATGTACAATAGAATTTGTTTTTATGAGTTATTAGTTGTAACTTGTGGTGTGGCAAAATTTTGTAATGCAAGACTGATGTTCTTTTCATTATTGTGGTATTCAGTTATAAATGTTAAAATTCTGGAGTGTGAAGAAGAAACTTTTCTGAACTAAAATATTCTCAGCAACCACTTTTACGATTTTAGAAAATTGAATGTCCTGGGAATATTAAAGAGACTTTTTTTTTTCTATATTCTGTCTTCTGTTCTTTCTTATGAAAGTGAGATATTACACCTAAGTATTTCAATGTTTGTTTATTTTTTGCTCAAATTTGCCAGATATTTCATACGTGCTAGATTTGGATTTTATATGAAGTTTTTTTCAAAATCTTTTAAATACTCCTTCATTCATTATTCAATACACCTTTGTTCTGTAAAAGAATACAACTAAGGGGCTAATAATATCTTTTAATTTTTGAAATTTTTGAATGTTATCCGACAGGGTGACGGTTAAAAGAATATGAAACTTTTGTCAAGTAGTTAACCTCCTATTCAAATACACAAATATATACATACAATATTTAATTCACTATTGTTGATATTTTAAATGTAAAATCTCCAATTTCCATCTGGTTTCTAAAGTTTTATGTATCTTTATATGACCTCTAGAAACCAAGATTGTTATTTATGTTGGTTTCTTTTGCAGTATTCAACAGTCTTTCATGTACATTATTTTATTAATTTTTTAGAAATTGAATTTTTTCCCTTAAGGTATATTCTGCAACACTAGCAAGACATTTAGCCCTTTCTATTGACCATAGAGAAAATAAAATCCACAAAATTTTCAATTTGGGGAAGTATTAAATTGTTTAAAGAATTAATCTTCAATTATTGTGATTTTCTAATTAGGAGGTCAAGTTTGCATAAAATATCAGCATACCAAAGAGAAGAAACACTAAATTGTGCAATAAAGTAAAACATATTTTTCACCTTCATTAGTGCAAGATGTAACACCATTTTGAAATAATCAAGTTCTCTAAATAACTGAAACACAATTTTTATATATCAGACATGAAATTTTAATAAATACTAATGTTTTCCTTGTATGGTAGCAACATTTCTAAAGATAGACGGCAAACAGAAGAATTTTCACCATTACATTCAGATTCTACATACTGTATTTTTTGTGTAGTGTTTATAATTTAAGAACTGAATCCTACTTATTTTGAAGGAGGATGAGTATGTCTGACCTTCACTTCATATAAATGTTTGTTTATGGATCAGAATCTTAGTTTCCTCATTTCTTATTTACTTTGTGCATTTTTCAATTTGAGATAAAAGAAAGATCAAGAAAGACTTGACTCTATTCTCACTGACTTGTCCTGATTTGTCTTAAAATATAAAGTTGATAAGTTGAAGTCGCTTGTGTTTGTATGATATTCTGAAACTTTGGAATTTTATTGATTTGGTATTTTTCTTTAAATAATATTTATATAAACATAGTACTAAACATTATCAAAAATATTTAATGTATTTATTCTTGTGATATGACAAAATGTTTCATTTCTTCATGGAGTTGATATATTTTTCTAGTGGCTTGAACAAAGTTGGCCACCCCCTCTATTGCACTTGATTTCTTTCAAATCCATGATTTCAGTAGAGTTATTTAGAAACAAGCTTTCTGAATTGATGCAGAATTATTACTTGATTACCAGTGTATAGGAAGGTGTATTCTTTATGGGGTAAGACAATCTTGCAAAAAGGATGTTTAGTGTGTGAATTCCTCGTGGTATAAAAGGAGCACAAGCTTAGGAGAGAAAAATAACCTTCTGAATGCAGAACTATCTGTATTGATAATTTCTCCCGAGAGTAATCCAGCTCAACAAAAATGAATAAGAAAAAAATCTATTTGTTTGTGTTTAACAAACACTATGAATTTCATAATTTAAAATTGTAGTTATGTAAGCACTTTCTTTTTTCTCTATGTAGGTGTTATTTTGATCTCTCTTCTATTAACATAAGTGAAAAAGGGTTAGTCTTGCATCCTTTATCTTCCAATTTTTTAAAAAGAAGGTAATTGGGATAAGATGTTGGAGAAGCAAAAATAAAACTTCATTTTCATCATCTGTAATATGGAAAATCATTATTTTTTAAGTATAATTTATAGTAGTATAGAAAAGAATTACCAAACTTTTGATGCATTGTACACTATTCTCAGTCTGTTCCCTCAAAATTCTCCAGATTTGTTTGCAAAGCCCTTAGTCTGTTAGTTAGACCTCATATATGAAGCACAAGAGCTCAGGTGTGTAAGCCCATTTGCGAGGAATTCAGTCTAGCCAGAATGGACCATATCAACTCTCATTGCAATTGTTACCTTCCCCAATGCCCTCATGTAGGAATTAAGGCATATTTTTGATTGAATTTGTAAGATGTTCTCGACTATGTGATATCCTGTGGAAGATCATTCTACAGGTCTAATACTACTTTGGTATTATTTTGTTATTCAAGGAATTTAAAAAAAATTTCAAACTAATTGGATTGTAAGTTTCCAACAGTACTGGTATTTATTATGAATAATTTGGGTTGTATCAATATTTGTCGATGAGTGAGAGATAATTGTAAGCCATTACTTTTATTTATTTGAGCTGAGCATACTATGAGAGGAACTTTTTCCCCATTCAAATGACAGGAGGAATGATGACCGATTTTCATCAACTTTCATTTACTGAACATTAAAAATGCTGTATCTTTCATTGGTGGTGTTTATGATTATCTCTCAAAGACTAACTCCATGAAAAAATTTAATTAAAATTTTGTAGAATTAGAACAAGCTCAAAAAATCTTTCATAACTGTTTTTGTTGTAAACAGTGACTTGCGACTGATCATAAGCTGGATGTGGTTATCCAATTGGGAATCTCATTAGGGACTTTAATTTGTGGTTGTGATGCTCCCAATTTGATAACCCACATCACAGCTGATGATTTTTAAATAGGACAATAATACAAAATAACATTTTTAATAGAAGAAAAATGAGGGATGAAGATATGACCCAAAAAATGGCATTCTTAAAAAACGTAGCAAGGTAGTATTTCAAGAGGGAGCCCCTCTCATTTCAGGTTGTGCTCCTCCTTTTTCTTTTCTTTTCTCTTTTCTTCTTCTTCTTCTTCTTCTTCTTCTTCTTCTTCTTCTTCTTCTTCTTCTTCTTCTTCTTCTTCTTGCTTCTTCTTCTTCTTCTTCTTCTTCTTCTTCTTCTTCTTCTTCTTCTTCTTCTTCTTCTTCTTCTTCTTCTTCTTCTTCTTCTTCTTCTTCTTCTTCTTCTTCTTCTTCTTCTTCTTCTTCTTCTTCTTCTTCTTCTTCTTCTTCTTCTTCTTCTTCTTCTTCTTCTTCTTCTTCTTCTTCTTCTTCTTCTTCTTCTTCTTCTTCTTCTTCTTCTTCTTCTTCTTCTTCTTCTTCTTCTTCTTCTTCTTCTTCTTCTTCTTCTTCTTCTTCTTCTTCTTCTTCTTCTTCTTCTTCTTCTTCTTCTTCTTCTCTTCTTCTTCTTCTTCTTCTTCTTCTTCTTCTTCTTCTTCTTCTTCTTCTTCTTCTTCTTCTTCTTCTTCTTCTTTCTTCTTCTTCTTCTTCTTCTTCTTCTTCTTCTTCTTCTTCTTCTTCTTCTTCTTCTTCTTCTTCTTCTTCTTCTTCTTCTTCTTCTTCTTCTTCTTCTTCTTCTTCTTCTTCTTCTTCTTCTTCTTCTTCTTCTTCTTCTTCTTCTTCTTCTTCTTCTTCTTCTTCTTCTTCTTCTTCTCTTCTTCTTCTTCTTCTTCTTCTTCTTCTTCTTCTTCTTCTTCTTCTTCTTCTTCTTCTTCTTCTTCTTCTTCTTCTTCTTCTTCTTCTTCTTCTTCTTCTTCTTCTTCTTCTTCTTCTTCTTCTTCTTCTTCTTCTTCTTCTTCTTCTTCTTCTTCTTCTTCTTCTTCTTCTTCTTTTCTTTTTCTCCTCCTCTTCTTTTTTTGCTTTGGCTAACTAGTTTTTTAATTTACAAAAAGGAGTAAAACGAGATTAAAAATCTGTCATTAAGAATTTCTTAAAATTGTTATTAAATTAAGCATTGGCTTTTTACAATTTAGTGAAAATAATTATCTAATACATAGTTTGATCTAAATGACCAATATCTCAAAAAATAAGGCAAAAATTGTAATAAAATATAGCCTCAAGTAAATATTCTCTTAAAATAAATTGAGAAGGGGGAATATGTGTGTGGGGGTGAGTGTACATGGAGTGTGTAATGGGTGGACAGTGGACAAGTTTCCCATGATGCACCACTTGCATATTCTTGTGCATGTTCTTAGCAAATGTGCAGGATAATGTATCCAGCTTCAAATAATTAGAATTAATCTCAAAAATACTAATTGCCAATACCAACACATCATTAATTTTGTGGAGATTTACTGTGTCTATTAGGAGATTTTGTGGGTGCCTGTGGGTGCGACTTTTGTTTTTTCTCCTTTCTTTATTATTATTTTTTCTTTCTTCAAAAGACACTGGATAGCCTTTTATTATCCAGCATGTGAGATTTTTTCTCACTAAAACTAACCTTCCCTTCTTCATCCTCCTCTTGGAACTACCTTCTGGCATTATATTGCAGAGAATAGAATAGTGAGCCAGTCACATGATGTAGCAGAGTGGAACCATGAGCCCTGCTTTCTTTCTCTAGGCATCTTAATTCCAGCAATACTCATTGTGCAAAATTACACTCCACTCTCCAACTGTTTTTCAAATGCAAGCATATGCAACCCATGCAGCTAGGTTTTCTAGAGCCACCTGGCCTATCACAAGCATCTTAACACTGACTCATCATTGACATTCAAAACATGGGCACTAAAAACATGTTCGACATCCTCAACAGCAGGTTCACACACAGGCCAGTACATATCATCCAGTATGGTCCTGTTAAGATAGGTTCTAAAGCATCTAAGTCCCATGAGATAATTTATCCCACCTTGTTTTCAATTGATCCATGATTAAACTGTAGAAATTAGTTGGTAGGTCCACCTTCCCACAGAGGAAGAGTCCCATTGTTGCTTCCATTTTGCTAGTTGGTTCAAGCTCTTTTATATCCCATCTCTTTTGTCATGTCTCTGCTATTCACTAGCCATTATATGTATTGAGATCATCTTGGCTATGACACAAACTGCTTCATTTGAGATGATCTGGAAAGCGTAACCAACCATGAGCACAGATAGCCGATATATCGAAGCCATGCTTCTTACTTAGACCTACGTATGTGTAAAGACTCAAAGCAAAGGTGGCTCAAACTGGTGGTCAATAGGGAGAACTGATGAAATTACTGAAGCAAGGAGCTTTCTCATTTCATGACTAGGCTCTCCAGTGTGTCGGTAGCCTGACAAATCAGTGAAAAAATGAGAAAATGGTTTATTCTTTAGCTTACAAATTGTGTATTGAAAAATGATGTAACATTTTTTTAATCAAATGGCAACATTGTCAGCATTAGATAAATAAACTACTATACAAACTATAGGCTTCAAGGCCTACTACAACCCTTAATACATGATGATGATGATGATGATGATAAAAATGTGGAGGGACATTTTAGTCAGGCATTGTAATGTATTTCTATAAAATGATAAGTAATATAAAATTACTTAAGACTCTGTATATTCAAAATATCTTTGTTATATTCAACTACAACAACTTCTCTCAATGGACCTTATAAATTTTGTGAAAGACACACAGAATGGTAGAAACAAGATCTCTATCAGATATGTTTGCAAAGTAGTTATTGAGTATTATGGGAAATTGTCTATAAATCTTTTTTAAAATATCAATATTGTTCATTAGATTATTTAAAGTTATAAGAGAGGCATTATTCATTCATGTAATTAGTATCCATTTTGAGAATGTTATCAACATAAATTGTATACATTATAAACGTTTTTGAAGAAATTTAACTGTGGTGCAAGTTCTCTTTCTCTTTAGTAATTAATATTATTTGCATAGTTTTTCTGTCATACTGCTGATTCATCACGAAGCCTTAACAACCAAAGAGCTTTGTAATTTCTGAGCTGGGTTCTCTTGCTTGTCTCCATTAAAGAATTCTCGAATAGATGTATAGATTGTTCTGTAGGGATAATCAAAACCTTCTTTTGCTCCTTTGCAATGCCATGAATAGACTAACTTCTGAATCTTTCTGTATTTGATTCTTACTACCTTCATAAGCATTTTATGTTGTATTGTTACTTGATTTTCATCTTCATTGGTAAAGTTCCTGCAAAAGTCATATATTGTGAAATTTTAAGAATTTGTGACTATTTATTTATATTTTTTTATTTAAGAAGCAAATAGATAAGGCGTTTTAAATTTATTAATGACTACTAATGCAGTTTTGAGTTGTATTTGTTTTCTTATTGAATGTAAATAGTATCTGTGCTGAACCATGATCATCCTGGAAGTGGAGAACCCAGGTTGAGAAAATGACCAGACGCCCATTAACCCCCCTGTTCTTCCCTTCTACATCTTTGTATTTGTAGAACTCGAAGCATGAAGAACGCAAACAACAGTTACTGGAGGCAGCATCTTCAGGATTGAGCATTGAAAAGACAGAGAAAAAGGAACGGGGATCCAAATCCAAAGATAAAAGTCTACGTGATAAGGGCACTGCAGATGAAGAAAAGGAACTGCGTAAAGAGCGCAAAATGAACAGAAAACGGGTAGGTATTTTCTAATAAATTATCTAACACATTTGTTTGAACTTTTGTCCTAAAAGAATAAATTATACTTTTAAATTTTTTGAAAATATTCTTTGAATTTTATTGAATCATTTTGTGTAAATTTTTGTATTTTTGAAGGATCATCTGAGTAAATACCTAATCAGGTACTACATATGAGACTTCATTATGAAGAAGCGATTCTAGTTTGGAAAATTAGTATACATTATTGCGTTAAAGCAGAAGATTTTAATGTTTGAATTTCTGATTATCTAATGTACTTGCAGATAAGATAAATATCTATGAAGCTTTAATTATATATTGACAAGGCTTGAATTGCAATTTTCTTCAGAGCGAGGAGGATGAATTGACAATAAAACAAAAACCTTCTTTGATTTTGTGCCACAGTTCAAATAAATTCTAAGAATTCTCTTCAGAAAGTTCTCGTTTGTTGTTTTCAAGATTTTAACATTTCAAACTGTGGAAATCATTAATGAGGCATCTATATATAGATTAATTGTGTGTCTGGCTAGGAAAAAAATACTTTTCCGATAAATTCTAGACACGCACGTTCTGGGGAAAAATGTGTGCCTGCAAAGGCAAGCGTGCACACACACTCACTCACACACACACACTCACACACACACACACACTCACACACACACACTCACACACACACACGCACACACGCACGCAAGCATGCGCTCACACAAACACATGTTTGGGCATCGGATATGTATCGCCGCATGTCTTACCGCCCTATTTACAAGATCTTTGGAAATCAGATTTGGAGGATACTCTTTGAAACTGAGAAAAGAGAGAACCAAAACTGAACAATAATACTATTTCATCACTAATCATGTTGTCAATGTGTGGAATGATTTACCAACAAATGGTATTGAAGTGGAAACTATTGACTCATTTGGAACACTACCTTGATAACCACATACAAACTAATAGTATTAGTGGTTAAAATGTTTTCAGCAAAATTGAAAGAAATTTTGACTTAGACTGTGAGTTTATTTGAAAAGTATATATAAATGTTGTATTCCCATTATTCTACTATAAAATAATTTACCCAGTATGTTGTGACATAAGATTTTCTCAAACACAGCTCCAAATTTTTTTTCTTTAATTTTTTCTCAGAGTATTTTGCTTGATAATAATGCGACATTGTACGTATTTAATATTGAAACTAAAGATTTGTTATTGCAATGTCTATATGAGATTTTTAAATTTCATATACACTTTTCTGAAAATATTTGGAGTTTTCACATAGTTTCGAGTTGAAAGATGATGCTTTACAAGTGTTTGTATTAAAGCCCAATAAACTAAGTGTGTTCGTAGTGTCTTAAATGGGTTAGTCAGTAGAACATGCGCTTCTCACCTGCAGCTCCAGGGTACGAATAGTAAAAATTTGGTTAATTTTTTTTCTTTCTTTTTTTACAATTCAATGCCAGAAACCCATTTTTATTTAATCTTTTGAAATTTCAAAAAATAGACTTATTTTTTTGTATCTAAAGCTCTTAATGTGTACTATTAACAACAATTTGAGAAAGTGTGTAGTATTGCTAATTAACCATACAACGGTCAATTTTTGTAAATATGTCTTTCCAATGTAGGTTTGGAGGTGTCCAGAAGGGGGGGGGGGGACTGGGTCAACTTGCCCCAGGTCCTGACTTATTTGGAGGCCCTGAAAGTCTTTTCATTCAAAACAAAAAAATAAAAATATATTTACTTCTAATCTAAATAAAGCATTACTAGTTATTTTTGTTAAATGTAAACTATATTTTTTTTTTTACTTCTATATAAAGGAAGCTATTGACATACATCCGCAAAAATCCTTCTGAACAAAGCCACTCAAAATAGTTTCCCCAAAAGTAACAAGCACATTGCTCAAGAACAATAAATAAAATATCACAGCAATAAATTAAATATTTTAACAAAAACCGTATTCAAGGATATTGCAGTAATGTACAGCAAATATACAGTAAAAAATTTTTTTTAATGAGAAGATAGTTTTGCCATAAGATTTTTTTATGTTGACAGGACATTTGAAAAATTTAGACATAAAGTCATGTAATCCTTGTTTTGCGATGTTTTGAAGATCATGCATTTTCCCCAGCTTCAGGCTACATAGGCCAATAAATATAACATATTATTTTTAAATGAATATTGTTACTTGTGTTAAAATATCCAACAAATGTTACAATTATAATAAAACTCAATATAAAAAACATGTGATAAACCTTATTCTTAATTGATGCAATAAACAATGAAAATAATTCTTGGTATGTTTGTTGTGCAAATACTGAAGATAACTAAAAAGACTGGAGAGAAAAATTTTTTCTCTGGTGTTTTTAGTTAACAACAATATCCTCTTATTGCGCACTTGGTTTAGCAATTTTATATCAATTTTAACTTTTCTTTTAAACTTTTTTCAATTTGAGGATAAAAGTTAAACAAATGTATGTATTTATTTCATTGGACATAAATGTACTAGATTTAGAGTTATTACCCTGACGCTGGTTGATAATAGTTTTCAATTTCTGTCTTGTCAATTTGTTAATATACATAATTGGATAATTATTCAATTTCAATATTCCAGAAATTTTGTAGTGGGATGGGGGAGATGTCAACTTGGCCCTATGGCCACATTGACTAAATTCTTTACTACGGACTTTTTTGTAGATACAAGACAAAAGGTTAAAAGGTAATTTCTGCATATATTGGCTTACTGTACCAGATTGTGGTAATGCTATCATTATTACAAAAGATGGTAACATCTAGAAAATTTGTGAATTTTGTTCCTCTTCAATGGTAAACCAAATATTTGAGTCATACTGATTGAAAATACTGGACAATGAATTAATAGCAAAAGTGGGAAAATCATAAATTTAGCACCCACAAACCGCACATACAGATCAAAGTTTATTTGTTGAATGTCATGTTATAGTTTATTAATTACTAGTTCTGCAAAACAATGTTTAATGGACAACCAACAGGCGTGCCCTTGCATTGGCTGTATTCTTTACTAGAAAAAGTAAACTCTACAGTATTCAGAATGGCTCAAACAGTTATCAAGATTTGGTCATGAATTTTGTGAGAGTTAATGGATTGAAGAGTTCTTTACGGTCACATCAAGTGTCACCAACTTAAGATCAAGATTCATATTCACAGTAACACTCTGTTTAGAGAAGAGTTTAATATTTGGTTAATATTTAAGTTTAATATTTGGTTAATATTTAAGGTAGTAATATAACTGTAAAAAAACAAAAAAAATATTTTTATGTTAAAATCATTCAATTTTATTAATTTGTATTAAGTAGTGTGAAAATTTATATTTTTCATATTAATGAATTTTACAGGGTTATAGATCAAATATCATGAAGTCATTTAGTAAACCATTATCCAAAGTTTGTGCAAACTTGTCTTGTTGAGTATAATTAAGAACTCAGCTACTTTTTTCCGGGTATTTCAATTCATATATATCCCCACTTCAAACTTTTATACTAAATTGTGTTTTATTAATTATAATGAGAGAGTTGTGAAAAAGGCTAAATTTGAGAAACTTTTTATGAAAAGAAAAGGTTCAGTTGCTTTAATTTTTCCTTCCTTCCTTCCTTCCTTTCTTTTCATCCATCCTCCCTCCCTCCCTCTTCTTCATCACCCCAAAAATTCATTTGATTTAATTCATCACCAGCCTAGCCCCAGTAGTGGTTCAAATTTTAGAATTAATTTCATTGTACGAAGGGAAAGTAATGTACGATAGATCGCGAAAGTTTGGAAATTTTGATTTCCTAATTTTGTAGCAACTGATTTTTTCACCACCAATAATTCAGGAAATCTTCTTTCCATGATTATAATACTTGGTTTAATCTATGAAGTATTCAAGAAGGTAAAAATGTCACTGATTTCTTTATTTGAATATTCAAGTAATTTTTCAAAATAAAAAGTACTTATAATGACACATAATGATTAGTTTTCAACATTTTTTTTCTTTTTCAAATAGTTAAATTCGTGGATACCATTAAAGTAGCTTGTCTGTTTAGGTATACAATATTTAGACCTAGAAGTAGATATTTAGGTATGATTTAGAAATATTACGAACATTTTCATCTTCCATGTCACGTATGGTTCGAAACACAAATACCAGAAAATAATTTTGCCCACAAATGCTTGTGGTTTTCACTGGTTAGATACCAAGAGATGATGAAGGGCGAAATGTTTCAACCGACAGTTCGGTTCCTGTTGTTTTAAAAATCTCAATATCATTAATAAATGTTTATTGTGCAAAAGCACATTTTTTAGTATTTTCTCACATTATAAATTTTACTAAAAAAAGCAATAAAAATATTCAAAATTGGCACTTGTGTGTGAAAATTAACTTATTGTGAATCACGTAAGAATGATATGCTGTCCACCTTAAAGGTGTAAACCATCTACCAGCCTTCAGTCATGTTTTGTGTGCATTCTTAGAATTGCAACCAGAGAGTTGTTTCCCAAACACAAAAACTGTAGTCAGTGATATTAGTTTCGAAGTTTTATTTTTCAGATATTAGTTCTTAGTTTCGAAGTTTTATTTTTCAGATATTAGTTCTTAGTTTCTCATGGCCCTTGGGCTTTTTTGTAGCCATTCAATCATTAGATCATTTATAATGCCATTGGTTCATAAATAACTATTAGTTGGGTATTGCATAATTAATGTGTGTTACTATATTATTTTTATCAATGTTGTCATTATTATATTCACTCAACAAAATAATTTTCTTGTCTTGCAGCAAGATCGAGGTGATGACACCATTTTGGAACAGAAACGTCGGAAAGATGAGGAAAAAAGTAAGCTCATTAAAAATTATTGATTGTTTTGTATTTGACTTTTATCTGATGTAATAAATTTTCATACTGATGTATGAGTGGAGTACTTTTTTTAATGTGTTTGTATTACATTCTGAAATTGGAAGAGAAGTTAAAAAGTAGTGAAAATTTAAATACTCATTTTATTTTCAATATTAACTTGCTATCTTTGAAAGGCATTTAATAATTGTGGAAGTGGAGAAAATCCATTAAACTGTTCAACATCTTAACAAAGGTATACATTGAAGAGTTCTTTTCACAGTACAGTGTGAGTATTATTCATATAGATTAATTATATTGATTAGAATGAGCCTTTTGAAGTTAATAAGTGTGCTTGTGAAGTAATTCATTCCCAGTACTTGTCTGATGCTGCAAGAAATCAGAACTCGTCTTGCTTATATAGGGAAGTGGAAATAATTGCTATGAAATTTTGCTCAGGTTCAAAGATGTCAAGTCATCAGAATGGTGATCCAACTGACAGTCATCCACGAGAAAAACACCATTACCAAAGAGTGAGTAGATTTTTGTTGTCTTCCCTGTAAATGTATTATAAGTAATTTTGTGTGTGTGTGTGTGTGTGTTTGTGTATGTGTGTGTATGTTTGTGTGTGTTTGTGTATGTGTGTGTATGTGTGTGTATGTTTGTGTGTGTGTGTGTGTTTGTGGTCACTCTTTAAGTAATTGCAAAGAAAACTGTTTTGAAATACATTAGTGAAATTATTGTGAATCATTGGGTTAAATGTGAAGTGCTGCCTCTGACCGGGAGGTCCTATGTTAGTCTCAACAGTGGCATGATTTTTGACAATTGGTTAGACAGTCGAGTTCAGCAGACTGGGGGGGAATTCTCACAGCCAGCGGCTCTGATCAGTAGTTTTCAATGGTTTTTCCAATCAATACCCTAACAAACAGGCTATGGGCTGCACACGATCTTTCCTTCCCCTTCCTTCACCTATCCTCCCCCCCTTAATTACACACAGGCACTACATTGCAACACATGCCAGGAGACAGGTTGGAAGTTAAAGCTTGTCCTGGATGCAAAAAACCCTGTTATCCGACAGGTTGATCGGTGGCTGATCTCACCATCTGGTGGGGAAGATTACGGCCACCTCCTCAGGAGAAAACTTACACTACTTACGGAACTAATGACCTTAGCTATTGACGCATTAATCAGTCTTCTTCCTTTTCCTGTTCCTCCTATTTCTTCTTCCTTTTCCTCCTTGGTAGTTTTTCTTCGTTTCTTCCAGCAGTACCCTAGTGAACAGTCGTACAATTTCTCGAAGGCACTGACCCTATATTATTTTTTAACCAAGCTAACACTTTTTACCAAAACAAAAATAGCAGGACTTGTTTTGAAAGATAGCATTCACTCTATATTATTAGAGTTGTCTTGCCATGGATAAATGAAATTTAAGTAAATTTTGTTTTGTTTCAGGACAAGTCACCTTATTCACGTGAACGAGAACGATCCCATGACAGAGAAGGTCGAGATAAACAATATCCTTTTTATTACATTTTAATTTTTGTTAATGCCTTTCTTCTTTTGATTTAGTATTTACTTATATTGTAAGATCCACTGAGTCTTCAGTTCAGGGGGTGCTTACTGGTATTATCAAAACCAGTGTTCCCATCAGTTGTTGCAATCATGATTATTCTAGTTGAATATGATCTCAAGTTTAGAAATTAAAATTTAGCCAAAGTTAATGGATTTTTTAAATCAGAATCAATAGCTATTGTCTTTTATGACATCCTTTAGTATGATGAATATACATTTTATATAGATTTATTTACGAACCAGTGGTTTTTATCAAAAATTACTTATTGAAGCGTGGGAACATATTTTCAGTGAATACAGATATCTATAACGCTTGATGTAGTAATCATATTCATCAGGTGTCAGTATCAGGTGCTCTTTCCAAAAAAATCACATGCAGTATATTATTTTACAACACAACGCCAGGTGACATTAAACATTTAAAATTGATACCAGGTAAAATTCTTTTATGCTGTACTACTGTTTCTAAAGTAAAATTGAATTTAACAATGATATTTAATGTAGTAGCTACCATTTAGACTGTATAAAATTCTAAAAGACCAAACAGGCATGTAACAGGTACATTGTACCTCGGCTTGTGAGTCACTGATACTTATTTCAATCAGGTTTTTTGTCCAAGTGTGTGTCATCTTTTGAACAGATGCGGAGGTGGTCCCTTGGTTAGCTTCTGAACATAAATGTAAGTTCATATTCGTTAGAGAATATGTTCGTGCATATTTTTTAGAGTTCATTGGGAAATGTATTTCACATAAGCGATCTTCAGGTTCTCAGTAGTTGATTCTGTCACTAATGGCAAGATAATAGCCATAGTTTGTAGCTGATTTACTTTTGCAAATAGATTTTTTGGGGAGTGAGTATTTTCTTATCGATTTTTTTGATTTTTGCCCCAAATACTATTTTTCACATTATTTTGTGATTCAGAATGTATATGAGTTAGGGTAGGGTTCCCAGATTTTAAGAAAACATGCACAGAATCCACTTTTTGGAAAATATGGAAAAACTGGGGGAAAATTAGGATATTTTATTACTCTGGATAAATCAAGGAATTTGCAGAAGAATCATTAGACATCAGGTAAAATTTGAGTGCACTAGAATTAGAACTAGATATTATTCTGTAAAATCAGTGCAACTTTATTTCTTGCTCAGTTCATATTTGGTGAGAAAAGTATTGCTAATTCATACTTTGTCTTGGTGAAATCAGATAGCTGACCACTTAGTATAGAGGTATTATTAATATTTTCTTCAAGCAATGTGAAATTACAAAACTTATCGGGGAAAGAATTTTAAAAACTTGCATTGCAAAAACGAGAAAAGTCAGGGAAATCGTTCCAGGAAATGAATGCCCAAATGGGCAACCATGACTTCTCCCCATAGAACATCACACGCAGTTCTTAACTGCTTTTGATGTGAAATTAAATTTCAACAAAAGTGTCAGCATTAGTGAAAATGTGTAATTAAAATTTGGGGATAAGTAGACTGCCTCCTAGTCTGATTTCTCAGCACATACAACAAGCACGTGTATCCATATATTTAATAATGTTGCATTCATGAACCAACAGCTGCATGAAATTTAACTAGCTCAACGAAAACTTTCTCTTTCATTTTAAATAACAAGGGGGTAAATGTGTTGGTGAGGATTTCATGATATTTTTTGAGGGCATTAATCTTTATACATGATGACCACGTTTTAGAATACTCCAGAAAAAAAAAAATACAGAATTTCATTGATATGCTAAGTCAGAGAAAAATCAGGGAATTAGTAGAAAAATCTTTAGAAGTCAGGGGAATTTTTGATTTTATAAAACTAGTTTTATTCATTTAAACAATTAGTGCTTTTATAATTATTTGTTGGTGAAATTTTTTGTGATTTATTATTATTGATAATTTTTTCATTGTAATACCAGAGAGGTGACAATAGCAACAGGTATTGAAGCTTTACTGTTAATTAATATAAATTGTGTTATTCCTTACAAAGTATGTCAGGGAAATTTCAAAAACATGCTGGAACTGGGGATAAGTGAGGGAAATTTGTTTAGGAAGAGAATTGCCATTGTATTTACCGTTTTGATGCTTTGTGTTATTTGCTGTTAAATGCAACTGAAGTGGATAATTTCCTTAATAATTTTCACTAGAAGGTCTAGTGAAGGCAAAAGAAGATGATAATGAGATGCAGAAGAAGAGGCAATTTATGCTTTTTTGTAAGACTATGATAAAAAGTAATAAGTTGAATGTTGAGTTTTAAATGTAAATTAGTTCTCAATACCTGACCTTCCTCAAGATTGTTAAATATATGTTTGACTTTTATTGATACTTGTATTTAGAATTTCTTTTCATTTTGACTACAACTTAGGGTTACTTTTAGA
Source organism: Gryllus longicercus (assembly GCA_038098605.1). Classification (NCBI taxonomy): domain Eukaryota; kingdom Metazoa; phylum Arthropoda; class Insecta; order Orthoptera; family Gryllidae; genus Gryllus; species Gryllus longicercus. Next base: position 380,580 of record JAZDUA010000596.1, on the reverse strand, counting down.
TTGGATAGTTAAAAGTGTTGATCTCAAGTCAGCAATGTGTGCAAGGTAGTATGTGAGAATTGACTAAATTGATTTTTTTTAAATATTTTTTAAGGAGTAGTCTGAAAACTATGTTAACAGTGAACTAAAGCTTCTGTACATAAGTGATAAATGTTCTAAGCATGAATGACCTTTTACTAGAGGAAGTACATATCCTGACAAATGTCAAGGGTTTAATACAGATCTTTGTATTGTACATTTTTTAAGAGATTTGACATGAACATGGTTGCATTTGCAAAAACAGAAGAAAATGAGGACAGATAATGCAATTTATGGAATCATTGTTCCTGACCATATTTGTATAGGTACATACAGTCATGAACATCATGGTTTTGTAATAAATGTTGGTAAAAACAAATTGTACTTAATGTCATTCATTAAACCATTTTTTATAATTATGAAAAACACACAGTGGCAAAGTGGGATTCAGATCGTACCTCAGTATTTGTATATTGTGCTTGAGATTTTTACAGTTATCAGAAATGCAACACACACTTTCGTACACCACATGTGTTGGATTTATTTTCTTGATTGAGCTATTTTTATTATCCAGTTATTAATAACATTGTCACCATGTAATTTTGAAATCTGTTTAATCCTATTTAACACAATGGTCATGCCAAAATTTGTACTACCACTTGCTGATTTGACACAACCAATTATGCTTGGAATTAGGCAGCTACAATCAAGTTGAGTATTAAAGTTATCAGCTTTAATAGCATTATTAAAGAAGATAATGATGGAATACATTTTCAATGCAATACAGTATTAATATAGCTTTAAATATTCATGTAGAAATTGAAACATTGGTGACAGAAATTTGACACTTGGGTTTCTCTTCAACTTTGTAGCTGCCAAAAGTAACTGTGACCATAGTTTGGGAAATGTGTTTCTTCAATCCATTCATTTTCATGTATTTATGATGAGGTCTTTCAAACTTGGAGAAAAGACAAACAGAGTATTGAAGAATTATAATACTACAACTCTGTGGATGATACAAATACCTCTGATTTATAATAATTGATTATTAGTTCTGAACAGAAATGTACAGTGAAATGTCGACGTAACGAACATTTTAGTTTTGCGGCATTATTTCTTGGTTCCCACCAATTTTCTTATGGATCATTAACAAAATTCAGCCTTTCAGTATTAAGAAAGTATGTTAGTGTTTCACCTTTTTGCTAAAGTTTTAAAGTTTATTTTCTCAAAATATAATCAAAATTCGTGTTGCAATAAACATTTTTCTTATATTGTATATTGTTATTTAAACATTACTACAATTCTAACCATTTTCCGTACATGAATGCAATTGATTGAACTTTGCACATCTTCCAATGCCAGAAGTCATGGTATTGGTTGGGGGAGAAGCACATAGTTTATAAACTACCAATCAGTGTTAAGATTTCATATCTTGATTTTATTGTTTGATTGATTTTATCGTATGGATCAGAAACTCAAGACATTTGAAAAAAAAAATTGGGAACAGAACATTCTATGCCAGTTAAATGTACTGTGTGAAAAATTGGAATGAAAAGTTTGCTGAAAATTTTCAAGAAACTTCCTTAAATTACTACAAATAATTATTTTGTGTTCCTCTCATCTAATAAATATTGCTCTCTTTAATTTGTATATTTGTGTTAAAGTAAAGTAGGTCTGGCAAGACATACGTTGTAATAAGTGATCTTAACACTAGATTTCCAGAGCTTTGAAGTACCAAGAACACATACAAGCCATCGTTCTGTCAGCTGATGCATTTCAAGGGCTATTTACGGAATTTGGGGGAAATTACACTAATTTTCCGTGTTTGTGCAAATTGAGGGGGAAATGCAAACAAATTATATGAAATTAAAAAGCTTATTATTTTCTTGTTTCTTTCTTTTAAATGCTTAAATGGATAATTACAATAAATTAAACTAACATAAATTTGAAACTGGAGAAAAGAATTACAAAAGAACTATATTGAAGGCATCCATTGCAAATGCACATGGAGTACATTTCAAACATTTGATTTGAGGCTTTTTGCCGAGGCACCTACAATTGACATGATTTCAGTTGACTCGGCTTAGTTTGTTCATTACCGTTTTCAATTTTATGCGTATGAAAGAGTTAATTCTACTACTCAATATTCAATCAATTTTTTTCTCTCTCTCTCTTTCTCTCTCTCTTTCTCTCTCTTTCTCTCTCTCTTTCTCTTTCTCTCTCTTTCTCTCTCTCTCTTTCTCTCTCTCTCTTTTTCTATCTCTTTCTCTCTCTCTTTTTTTTTTTCTTTCTTTTTTCAATGAACTTCTCTAGTGCCTTCACCAAAGACTTGACAGTTTATTGCTTTTCAACCACATACATTTGAAATACATCCTAGAAATACAGTTTAAGCTATGTAATCATAAAACATATTCACTTATTCAATTGTTATACCATGTTTCAGAATGCATGAGGATGATGTCAATGGTTACACTTCCTTACATGTTGTTAAACATCATAAAATTGTTTAGTATGAAAATCATGCCTGCAGATCATTATTTTTTATTAGAAACTTTTGAAATATCATGAGGATGATGTGAAATCAATTAAGATTTTCACCCTGCATAAGCTAACCAAAGTTCTGAAAGGTGGTTTCTAGCACTTCACCAAAATGAAGAAAAGTAGTTTTTCACTTGTGAAGTATTTCGTAACCAAATAGCTTAGATAATACTGTGATTCACTGTTGAGGCACTCCAAATATCGACACTGCCGATAACTCAAAATGTGTGGGAAATGCTTTTCATCAAAGAAAACATACTTCATTTCTCGAAAATTGATTAGATGATGTAAACATGACTCACTTAGAGAAAAGTGGGACAGTAATTTGGGCAAGCCATCGGTTTGACAGCTTTTGAGTATGTAAGGTAGAGTATGCAATAAATCAATTCTGATTCAATAAAATTGTTCTAAAATTTCACTTAAGTTTCCTCTTCATAAATATATTAAAAGTTACCAGATCTCAGTATTCATGTGCTCATTGTTTGAAAGAATACAACACTTCAAAAGGATGTTCCTGCTAAAACCATGGCTTTGGTTGTTTTAGGGTTAAAAATTGACTTCTTTCTTAATAATGAAATTTAACTCTTAACAAATATAATTACTGCAGTTGTCACAATTATGTTATATCTGGTATTTTACTGAGGGGGGAAAATCTATGAGGTTTGGAATAGACGAGTTCCAAAAATATCAGTGAATACTAAAAATGAGTACCTGCATTGATAAAAAGCTTCACTTCGTTATGCCAAATCATCACTCCGTTATGCCCCCCCCCCCTTTTTTTTTTTTGGTTGCGTATAGTTAAATCATGCATTTTTTGAAACATTAGGTAGTAATTTTTTCTTTCAGAGGCCCTTGAACATTAAGGAACCAAGCCGATAACACAACACTGCTTCTGCTAAACCCCCCAATTAATTCCAAATTTAACAAACTTGGGCGTAGCAAAATAAATTTGTAAAACTAAATATCTGGTGAACTTCTGTTTTACTTTTTGTGTTTGTTTTTTACTTTACTTTCTATATTGTGTACAGGAAGTTATGTACAGCTTCAAAAACCTTAATGTCATGATTGTAATAGAAAAACGATTTTGGTGATGATAGAAATAGCCCTGATAACAAAAAAAGTAATTTTTTCAAACATTTTTGCCCATTCATCAATTTATGAACAATACCTGCGTCTTAAGTCTTGCCTCAGGATTTTCTGTGAATTTATATTATGTTCTCCTGATGTGACTCAATTAGACCCTAGGAATTTGAGATGGGTTATTTAAGTTTTGGAGGTATGTACTTTACAAAGCTCAAATTACATTTTCAAAATGTTTTTAAAAGTGGCTTGGTAATGTTTGGTATAATGATTGATAGTGTTATCTGTGAATTACTGGTTTAATAATGAATAGGGTTAAACTCCCATTTTCATTAAAACCTCTGAAGTTTTGAATCTAGTTAACGTGTGGTGTAACCTTTTTTTAGAGGGGGGGCGGGCTCTCTTATCTCTTATTTATGAAAACTAGTTTTCTTTCTTAGTGAAATTGATTCTGCAATATTAAATCATTCAGTCATATATATATATATATATATATATATATATATATATATATATATATATATATATATATATATATCCAAATTTAAAAATAAATTTGTTTCTTGAATGTAGATATGTTTTATTTATTCAATCATTCATATATATATTGTATATGTGTGCGTGTGTGTATATATATATATATATATATATATATATATATATATATATATATATATATATATATATATATGTGTGTGTGTGAAACAAGAAACGAATTTATTTTTAAATTTGCTCAGGCTTTGAGGAAAAGGATAGAAGATGGTCACAGGCAAACCATTCCAGTCCGTAATAGTGCGATTCGCGAATGAGCATTTCCCAACGTCCGTTTTCTGTATTCTTGTCTGAATTTTGTGCATGTGATCCGCTCTGCCGAAGTATGTTGGTTTCCCTAATCGACTTTGAATTTCTTTCCACGCTCGAAGGCCTGTGTACGCTTTATACATTGCATAGAGACGTGACTTTAATCTCCTCCTTTCGAGTGACTCCCATTATATAGTTAATTACGCAAAAAAATTTAATTGCTCATCAAACTACCACGTAACTAATGGCGGGCTAGCCGGCCTCCCCCAGACCATATATTATTGTCCCCACACTGTGGTTTGTTTGCAAGAAAATGGCGAGCAATATTATTTCGCCAGAAAAGTTGCCAATGTAAACATACTGGCTATAAATATTTCTGATGTAGGCAATATTTTTTGCTAGATATTCCGGTAGTAATGTAAACCCGTGTATTTCCACCTTCGGAAAGATATTGCTGGCTGTTGCTGGGGCTAGAATTGGAATGAAGTATGAGCAAGATATTGCTGGTAGAAGCCAATGTTGACCACTGTCATATGCGTAGGACGTATGTACGGCAGTACATAGACGTAATATTTTCATTTTAATATGCATTTTTTCGTAAAAATGTGTATGAAAAACGTTTACGACATTAAAAGTAATAAATATTCCCTCTATGGTTGATTATCAAATGTTCAAATTTTGATTCAGCCATAGATGCCCCTGATTATTGATTTTTTTACGTTACAAATTATTAAGATATTAATCTAATCTAAATCAATTTTAAGATTGCTCTATAACATATGTTGTAGGAAATGGATATTTTAAAACTTTTTGCCGAATTAGTAATTGCACTTTTTATTAAGAGAAGATTACTTTGCTCCCACAGGAATCGAAATCCACGAAATCATTTTGTTTTATGAAAAATATTCAGACACTCCTATAGACAGACACTCAAAATATTGTAATGGCAAATGCACCTACGTACATGTGAAGTACGCATTGCTTAAGAAGAGCAATGAATATTTCTTTCAACTTGTACGTGAAAGAAATATTACCCTTCATGGTTAAATGAGGGTCACGCCGGGAGCAGGCGCTCCGGCTACGGGTGATTAAGCAACCCGAACCGCTGTCAACGTTGACACGATCCAGACGTGGAAACAGGAATGTTTGGGAACTGGTTAGTTTTCAAGAAAGGCAAAAGTCCTCTGACAGTTATGTCAGTTTATTGCGTCTAGGGGATGCCGAGTTCTGGCGGGGGCGGCGTAATGGCCTCGTTAAACTCCCTGTTTCCCATATAAGGATCTGCTAGCGTTGAGAGGGGGGGGGGACCGCCTAAAGACTTTGCTGAGTGCACTTCACGCTGCTCTGCAGCGCTGTATTTTTCTTATATTAAAATTTCATACCTCATCGGACTTCGTCTCTGTAATTGAAACCTCGCTGACCACCAGGCTCCTCCAGGGAACTTAGCTTCCCTGCGAACCCAATTTTTATTGCATCCTGTACTGGAAGCAATTGTAATTGCCTGCAATCGCTGCTAGTAGCACTACACCTGCAGCGAAAGGCATTACATGGTGGCAGCGGCTTGGATTGAGGAGCACAGCGAATTCAATTACTTTCTGCTGACGGCCGGGCTGGAGAGACTTCGCGCCTGTACCGAGGTGGGCCGGAGCCTTTCTCGAGGGAACAACGCTCCAGAGGAATCCACAAGGCGCCGTGGTACCCGTTCACCGCCTGCAGAAGCCGAGTCCGTGGTTTGGAGGCCAGCACCAGCAGCCGCTGACGAGCCCGAGGGACGTCTTCGGTGATTAGCCGTTGGCAGCCTGCGCCGCGAGAGGGTCCTCTACCCTGAGGGGAGCTGCGAAGCCATCACTGGAGGCCCGAACTGCGCATCTTCAAGCCACCCTACATCTTTTTCTTGGTAAGAGGTTAATCCAGCCATGGCAGACAATGATATTGGCGATAATGAGGAAAATTATATATCAGTTATACAGGCAGTAAAATTAATATCGCGTAACTTTGATGGAAATCCCCGACATCTTAGAGAATTTATAGAAGGAGTTGAGGCAGCAACGGAAGTAGTACACCCCAATAAACGATCATTGCTTTTGAAATTCATTGAATCAAAAATTACTGGCAATGCTAAAGATAGGTTATTAGCACGAACAGAACGCGAAACTTGGGAACAGGTTAGAGCGATATTAGAGGAAAACTTCTCTGTACGGCGTACGTTAGAATATTACGCGGGCGTATTATTCACGTCGAAGCAGGGATCAAATGAAACAGTAGCACAATGGGGTTCGCGAGTAGATAGTATGGCTATAGATCTGAGAAGAGAAGTAAAAGGCAGGTTGGAAAAATTAGAACAGAAAGATAATGCGCGTTACGTAGAAGGAGGTCTGCAGTTAATAGGAGAATTCTTAAAGGGAACGTTTATTGCGGGACTGAAAGATGAAAGGATAAGGTATATTGTTAAAGCTAAAGGAGAAGAGGAATCTTTAGCACAAATAGTTGAAACCGCTTTACAAGAAGAAAGCGAAGTGAAATCGCAAAGGTATAAGAATAATCAGGGGCAATGGAATTCGCGATACGAGAATACGCGATATGATTCTAGGAGGCAACAAAGTACGCATATTAAAAGTGAAGTTAATGTTACTGCTGTAAATACTGTGAAATGTTATAAATGGCAGGAACTGGGTCATATATCTAGGGTTTGCAATAATGAACCGAAATGCGCCAAATGTGGTAGGCGAAATCATGAAACTAGGAATTGCAAACAGGGAAACAGGCAGTAGAGTTGCTTGAGCAGCCGCAAGTAACTCTACAAAATGGCTGCGTAGGTGATATGGAAACTGGGGGAAATCACAGCCGTGAAAGAGATTCGCGTGATAAAGATACTGTAAGGAATAGCTCTTGTGATAGAGATTCACGTGATATAGTTACTGTGATGAACCCTGGATGCGGCAAGGAGTCGCGGGAGGTTAACTGCGTAAAACAAGGGGACGCCTTTGATAAAACCAGTTACATGAAAAATGATTTGGGACCATACGAGGTATATGTATTGTGTCCGGAAATTAAGGGAGGCTTAGGAATAGCCTTAATTGATACAGGGGCCCAGGTATCATTGGTAAGGGAATCCTCATTAGTCAAAAATATTGCCCAAAGCGATGATGTAATTGAGATTCAAGGTATTAGTTGAAAAAATATCAAGGTAAAAGGTATGGTAAATTTAACTCTGAATAATTGCAGTGAGTCAATAGAATCCAAATATTATGTTGTAAATAAATTGCCTAGAAATATTGATGTTATATTAGGACAAGATTGGCTTTTAAGGAATAATTATGTGTTTACTAAAAATATTGCAATACCACCTTTCAGTGAGTCAGTAGTTCAATTCCCGACCACAGAAAAAGGAGTGAGATATGTAGAGCAACAATTATTGCAGCCAGGAATAGTCTGTGCGGCAACTTTAACGAATTGTGATAAAACGTTTCCGTGTCTTATTGTAAATGTCACGCCCGAAACGTTAATAGTACGAGAAACACCAATATTAAAGAAACCTCCGACTCAGTTAAATAATGCTACTGATAGGACGAATGAAGACGCGTTCACGAAGCGGAGAATAGAATTATTATATGATAACTTGAGATTGCATCATATAGAGGAAGGAGCTAAAGATATTAGAGACATATGTAGTGAATTTGTAGATGTTTTCAAATTACCAGGAGACAAACTGACTAGTACGACAGCGGCAAAACATTATATTCCCACACCCTCTATTCCTAAAGGTAGACCAATTACTTTAAAGAATTATAGGTTACCTCAGGCTCATCAGGAGGAAATTCAGTGGCAAGTAGAACAAATGCTAAATGACGGAATAATTACTCATAGTAAGAGCGAATGGAATTTTCCTTTGCTTGTAGTTCCGAAAAAGATCGATGCGACTGGCAAAAAGAAGTGGCGAATTTGCGTGGATTTTAGACGACTTAATGACGTAACAGTAGGAGATAGCTATCCTCTTCCAAATATTCAGGATATTTTGGATAAAATAGGAAGATCGCGTTACTTTTCTGCTCTCGATTGTGCCAGTGGGTATTTACAAGTGCCAATCGAACCAGAGGATCAATGCAAAACTGCATTTAGTACTGCTAGCGGCCATTGTGAATACACGCGTATGCCTTTTGGTCTAAAATCAGCTCCTGCTACGTTTCAACGCATGATGAACTCAATTCTGCACGAGTCAATTGGTGACAGATGCTTTTGCTTCATGGACGATGTGTTGATAATGGGAGAAACATTAGCCGAGCATAACAAAAACTAAGGGAAGTACTCGGACAACTCAGGAAACATAATATCAAAATTGAACCCGACAAATGTGAATTTTTGAAGGTAGAATTAAACTACTTAGGACATGTGGTGACAACAAAAGGAGTAAAACCTGATCCGCGAAAAGTTCAATCAGTAACAGAATTTCCCAGACCAGGAAACCCGAAGGACATAAAGTCATTTTTAGGTTTAGCAGGTTATTACAGAAAGTTTATCGATGGGTTTAGTACAATAGCAAGACCTTTGACAGAGTTATTAAAGAAGGGTGTCGAGTGGCAGTGGACAGAAAAGGAACAGAACAGTTTTGATTTACTGAGACAAAAGTTAACTGAAGCACCCCTTTTACAATATCCCGACTTTACCAAGCCTTTCATATTGACGACTGACGCTAGTGGATATGCAATTGGAGCAATACTTTCACAAGGAAAATTAGGTGAGGATAAGCCAATAGCTTACGCCAGTAGAACCCTGAACAAGGCAGAAATTAATTACAGTACGGTGGAAAAAGAGTGTTTGTCAATCGTCTGGGCTTGTAAACACTTTCGACCTTATTTACTAGGTAGAAAATTTACAGTCGTTACGGATCACAAAGGATTAATATGGATCTTTAATGTGAAAGATCCGAGTTCAAGATTATTGAGATGGACATTATTGCTAGAAGAATACGATTATGAAATTAAATACAGAGCAGGGATTAAAAATTGTAATGCTGATTGTTTAAGTAGATATCCTGTAGAATGTATGCAATTTAATGTAGAGCAAATAAGCAATGAGAGGAAATTAGCAATTATTAAAGAAATGCATAATTCCCCGGTAGGTGGTCACCAGGGAATTCAAAGAACTACAGAAAGGATAAAATTATATACAAGTTGGATGGGAATGGAGAAGGACGTAGCCGATTATATTAGGAATTGCAAGGTGTGTCAAATGAATAAAGACCCCCATCACAAAATAAAACAGCAATTAGAAGTCACTGATACTCAGGACGAACCGTTTTGTAAACTTTATCTCGATGTGGTATGTCCCCTTCTAGTTACGGAAGACAATTTTAGATATATTTTAACTTGCCAAGACAATTTAAGTAAATATGTTATCGCTATTCCTATTAAGAATCAAACTGTGGAAGAAATAACAGATGCGTTTGTGAACAAGGTGATATTAATATACGGTATTCCAAACTCTATAGTCACTGATCAAGGGAGTAATTTTATGTCTGATGTATTCAAAAGAATATGCAAGTTGTTTAAGATTGAAAAAATCAATACCGCAGCGTATCATCCGGAGAGTAATGGAGCATTAGAACGGACTCATAAAACGCTTGTAACGTACTTACGTTGTTTTTGTGATCCAAAGTCTTTTAATTGGAATACGTGGTTACCGTTTGCATGTTTTTCTTACAATACTACTCCGCATAGTGTCACTAAGTTCACACCTTATGAGATATTATACGGTAGGAGATGTAATATTCCAGGGATTTTACAAAGTACTCCGCAACCTTTGTACAACTATGATGAAATAATACAGAATGTTAAATTTAAAATGCAGAATTGTCATAAAATTGCTAAGGAAAGATTGATACAATTCAAGGAAAATCAAAGAGAGAAAACAAAAGCCAATCCTGTAAAGTTTAAGGTAAATGATTTAGTATTATTAAGAATTGAAGCTAGGCATAAGTTAGAACCATTATGGAAAGGTCCTTATGAAGTAAAGATGATGAAGGAACCTAATGCAATTATTCAAGAGGTGGGTAAACGTAAGCATCAGGAAGTACATACCAACCGACTGAAACCATACTTTTCTTCCGTTTCAGGGAACGAAACGAAGCATGAGGGCTCTTAGGAATTGGGCAATATTAACGGCGTTATTATGGTGGTGGGAAATGGCAAATGGACAGGAAGTGAAGCAGCTACAATTGAAAATCGGGATTTATTTTGATGAAGCTGGAACTATCTCTTTTTACCCAATGCGATGGAAAGTAGTAAGCTATATAAATTTAGAACCAATTAAGGAGCTTTGGAAGAGTACGAAAGAACATCACAGAAAGGTAGCAGAATATTGTAATAAAGTATCGGAAGCAAATTGGTATCATCTGACAGACTGTGGAGCTTTTCAGCAATACATGAGATCTAAAACGTATTATATTGATAATTTGAGAGATTTAGTAAGCGAATATATGGTAGATTCAGAAAATGTCGAATCTTTCAATAAATGAGCGGTAAGAACAAAGAGAGGAGTATTAAATTTGGTGGGAGAAATAGCAAAGGTACTTTTTGGAACTCTAACACAATCGGATGCAGAGGAATATAATAAACATATTTCAGAATTAGAAAAAGAGCAAAGCGAATTTTTACACATTTCCAAAGATCAAGTGACGGTAATAAAATCGACATTAAGTTCTGTTAACTTAACAATTCAAAGAGTGAATCAAAATGAGAAAACATTAAAACAAAATTTGAATAAATTAGCTAATTATACTGATAACAAAGTTAATGCATTAGAAGTGGAGATAGAAAACATCAGTCAGATCAATGAGCAAATAAGAATATTGCAAAGAGGTATCGAGGAATGTCAGCATTCGTTTGAAATTTTGCTAGATGCTTTTGTCCATGCAGAGCAGGGAACGCTGCAGCCACAACTCATTACTACCGCTAAGATCAAAAAGGTAATGGAGAGCCAGGCACTGCCAAATGGTTTGGATTATCCTCCTTTTCCCCTTCCCGAACTCCAAAAGATAATGATTCCCCATGTGTACGCTTTAAAGCAATATTTGGTGTATGTATTAGAAATTCCTCTTCTCTCCCCCAATATCTATCATCTCTATAAGATCCTACCTTTTCCCGTGTCCAAAGGAACTAACACATATGTATTTTTAAGTTCAAGCAAAGAGTTTATTTTTAGTGATTCCATGAGGCAACATTATGGTACAATGTCAAATGATGAGTTGTCAAAATGTTTTCAAACTAGTATGTTAAACTATGTATGTAAGAAAGGAACTATGTATGTAAGAAAGAAACTATGTATGTAAGAAAGAAACTATGTATGTAAGAAAGAAACTATGTATGTAAGGAAGAAACTATATATGTAAGGAAGAAACTATATATGTAAGGAAGAAACTATATATGTAAGGAAGAAACTATATATGTAAGGAAGAAACTATATATGTAAGGAAGAAACTATATATGTAAGGACGAATCTATGTATGTAAAGAAGTGTTAAAGTTGATGAGGTAGAGAAATTAATTGAACAAGAAAGAAATAATTATTCTTAGTGGTACGCTCATGTAATAACATGTAGTTCAGTTTTTGGCATATTAATTGTAATATTTTCATGTTGTTTTATGTTTTGATGTGTTAAAATAGGTAGAAATTGTACTTATTGGTGATGGGACAGATGTTCGCCAAAGAATTAATGGAAAGAAACAAGAGAAAGATTCTTATTAATTATTCAGGAGCAGGGAGAATTGTGTTATAAAGCAACTGGTACTCGTGACGAGCAGTCTTCCACTGCAGAAATAAATTCCACAATATCTCCTGCTCACTCATCAAAATTTATCAGTATAACTGAAGTTGATGGCGAGAAACATCTATCCATATCCACACGAACGAGGAGCTCAATTAAAGCTTTCCGTTAGAAAAGTTTTCATCTGTTGATCAAAACTTTTTCTAAGGGGGGAGGTGTAATGGCAAATGCACCTACGTACATGTGAAGTACGCATTGCTTAAGAAGAGCAATGAATATTTCTTTCAACTTGTACGTGAAAGAAATATTACCCTTCATGGTTAAATGAGGGTCACGCCGGGAGCAGGCGCTCCGGCTACGGGTGATTAAGCAACCCGAACCGCTGTCAACGTTGACACGATCCAGACGTGGAAACAGGAATGTTTGGGAACTGGTTAGTTTTCAAGAAAGGCAAAAGTCCTCTGACAGTTATGTCAGTTTATTGCGTCTAGGGGATGCCGAGTTCTGGCGGGGGCGGCGTAATGGCCTCGTTAAACTCCCTGCTTCCCATATAAGGATCTGCTAGCGTTGAGAGGGGGGGGGGGGAGACCGCCTAAAGACTTTGCTGAGTGCACTTCACGCTGCTCTGCAGCGCTGTATTTTTCTTATATTAAAATTTCATACTTCATCGGACTTCGTCTCTGTAATTGAAACCTCGCTGACCACCAGGCTCCTCCAGGGAACTTAGCTTCCCTGCGAACCCAATTTTTATTGCATCCTGTACTGGAAGCAATTGTAATTGCCTGCAATCGCTGCTAGTAGCACTACACCTGCAGCGAAAGGCATTACAATATTCACACTACCTAATTCGCACAAGCCCCCTTTTCCTTCTTAAAATTTAGTCACACGTCCTCACAAATCGTCGGCGTTACTTCATCTCCTCATTTAGCACAATAAGTGCGACCGTAACTCGTATCGTCTGCCTTCCAGTAGTTGTCGGGAAGTGAGTGAGGTATAACCTCAATTTCATGCGCCATTTTCCTCGCGCCGTCACGAAACACGGCAACAAATAGTAATGTAAATCAATCCGCAAGATCTTGCTCAGATCTTTCTGGCAATATATTGCCCCTCCTTGCTCTTGCTAGTGTAATGATGACCGCAAGATGCAGAAACAAATTGCTAAAAGATATTGCGGAAACGTATTGCTAATGTAAGGCCAGCATAAGACCCGATTCTGTCGCCAAAATATTTTTTTTTTTAAATTTTCATAAATGAACTCTGTGCTCCATGAAGTGAACACTTCAAAGTTAACTGTTTTGCTTCCACTTTGTTGATTGTTGGCTCGCTTGTGAAGTCGGTACTTCCCCGTTTCGTGTCCGCGCCGAAGTGCGATCCGTTCAGCCAGGGTGAAGTTGAAAAGCGTGCCGAGTTGACATGTTTATATTTCTTCTTTGAAATCGGTCATTCCAAAGCATTTAGTTTAATGCGCAACTCCATTTAGGGTGTCTAAAAATAGCTGGGAAAATTTGTTATATTACTGATAAACACAAAATTTGAGTTGACTTTAAAAAATGACGGGTTTATTCTATTAGTAGGTTATTATAAATTATATTCCAACCAGTTCCAGCTGCAACTCGACAAATAATTGTTTTTACTTTCTTGTCCTTAGGTACGTAAGAAAAAGTATTGTTTTCGTGTGCCGGAAAATCGTGAATTTTTGACACAAAAACTCCTATTGTGAGGCCGTGGTTACGAAAAGTTGGATAAATCTTGTTCATATACATACATAAATTACTTCCTCTAAACGTGTAATCGGAATCCATGTTTTGTGGGTCCATGATACCGAAAATCGATTAACACATAACGTCCGTATGTGGTCAACTTAAACCGTTCAGCAAATTTTCTCCAAAATTGATATTCCTCGATTGATCTGGCTGTTGTGGTGGCGCCTTGAATTTGAAGCCGATATTTTAATTTCGAGGTTTACGTGACATGAACCCCCTGGGTAATTTTCATTCACATTTTTTTAATTTAATTTTGTTGTCGGAGGCTTAAGAGATTGGTGCAGATTTTATATCGTTGAAGTTCGTAATTTTTCAAAAATTGCAAAAGATAATTTTTTTCTACGTCTTCACTAAAAGTGAATACAAAAATGATCTGTATTTTCGGAAATTGCAAAAATTTAAATTTTGAAAACTACAAATGGAAGATAAAAATTGTCATAAAATCTGTTCTAAAACATCGGTTGTTAAAAAAGGTTATTTACAATTTTTTTAAAAAAATAGTTGTTTCCGCTTGAAATTAATAAAATATTTAAGTGACCTACCATCAAGGGCATTTTTAAGTTAAAATTGACGCGCACTGATTTCAAGGGGTATATCAACAAATAATATGTAATTACAGTAGTACTCAAAAAACCACATCATCTGAAGATAATATGATTTTCTGATTCAATTACCTTCATAACTCGCTCAATTTTTGAAAATCAAATGGTGTATTTTCAAGATTATATTACAGATATTAACTGTGAGAAAGGTGATGCACTACTGAATACGCTTAGTATGAGAAAAAGAAACTGTTCTGCTCCAGGATCGGTGATTGGTGTTATGTCCGAGTGGGAAGTTGACCCGGGTGGGGGTCCCCGTTCCCCCTTCCAGCTCACACCGAAAATGAATAAGGGAAACAAACAAAACATTTTTTTCAAATTGTCATGTTTATCATTAAATTGTTATCGCATTTATTTTCTGTAACTTCAGCTGTTCATTTTTGCAATGTAAAAACAGCATTGCGCTTTGCATTTTTTATTTAAACGTGTTTAACAATTTTTGCAAATCTATTTTGTCGGTCATGTCACTATAAACATGTAAAATTGAGCCGATCTTGCAACGTAATTGATCGCATATACATTTTGATTCAACGCAATTCAGAGAAACTTCGTTCATTTCTGGAATTTGACGTTTCTGGAATATTTCTCTCAAACCAAATTCCGAGAGAGTATTTTACCCACTCAGAATTTTTTGTGTGGGTATAGGTACCCACCATACCTATATTAATCACTGGGCCTGTTCTGCTCGCTAGTTTAACTAGTGGCACAGACTTTCCCGTATTAGTTTTATATTTCCTTCGGTCTCGGCTAGCTATGCGAACTTGCCACATACTCTTGCAAGCTGTCATCTATCGCCGCCTACAGTAAATCCGAAGTTTGAAGCTCTTTTTCACAGAACATTTTTGAGTTTTCGAAAAATTTCAGTTGTATTTAAACTCACAAAAATAAGTGTTTACAAATGGCTGGAAATATGCATATTAATAGCGTGAGAGATATTAAAAAAATTGTGTAATTTTTTGAAAACAACAAATGAATACATCAAAATTAATTCTATGATATCTTAAACAGTGCAATTATCACTATCCGTTCGAAAAGTTTCAAGAAAAATTTGGACCTGTTTTTGAGAAAATGGCGTTTGTGTGTTTCTGAAAATGCAGAATTTTGAGCTAGTTTGGAGCCGTTTGTGAGAAAATTTTGAAAATGTCCGGGGGGCTTCATGTTTTACCCTCAAATTTTAAAGAATTATTTTCACAATCTCGAAGATTCGTCTCGTGCCAGGCCGATACGCGTTTCTTCAATTTGGAAAAAATCCTACGTATGATTTAGGCGCTAGTAGTGTACACAGACGTTTTGAAAGACAAAAAATACTACTTTTTTGGTATCAGGGGACCCCAAAACGAGTATTTCCATTGAAATATTGAAATCGATTTTCCGCACATTACATAACTTTCCCTATATTGCGTATAATACTTCGTATACGGGAAAGCTGTCTTTGTGGATCAGAGCAAAGGCGCTCGCCTTTCGACAAGGAGGTCCAGGTCCGATTCCCGGACAATCTCATGTAAATGTGTTCTAACAAAACGAGTTCGGCTGCTACACAAGGGCTAGTCCATCCCCTGTAAAGTATCCCAACCCCTACCTATCCTAATTCCTTCCGAATTTTGGCCGCTGGGTAGTGATGCAGGAGCACATGATAGGATGCGCGATCTCGGAGATGCTACGTGGCAGTCCTCTTGCCAATGACTGTGACGAGATATGTCATATAATGACTTATCCAGGTAATGGAGGAGGACGCCCACTAATTAACTGAGGCTTACTCCCAAGCGCCAATGCGCAACGCCCCCCAAGGAGCTTGGAGGCGCGTTGCGTCAATGTATACGCAACATTTTTTTTTTTTTAAGTAAAAATGATTGTGCTGTTGTATGTCCGTGCCGCAGGGCGTACTTGAGCTGGTGTATCATTAGGACGTTTTTACTTTCTCGTATACGTACGAATATACGGAGTAATATACTGAAATGATTGATGTCATCTCAATGACATTTTAATAATTTAAATTATTACATAATTACAAAATACAACGGCAAATTCGTATAGTTTGGGGACTCGAGAGGAAACGCGACGACGTTGCTTTGATATACGTTGATTATATTCAATATTATTTTATAATACAATGACATCGAAGAAGAAGAATATTTATAGTAAAATCTAACGTACATTTAATGGGACATTATTAAATTAATAACAAAAGAAATTAGTGGTATGCAATAGGCGGAAGACAGCATAGCATCATAATGCCATTGAAACAACGGAGACAATAAGCGATCGGTAAAACGTATTAACGACAGACAAACTGGTAACGGGTGTGAGAGCAGACGTGTGTGAACCGTAGGCGAGAATATGTCGTTATTAATTTCTTTGTATAAATGTTACTTTATTACTAATCATGAATTTACAAAGTAAAAGTATTCATAAAGGTCCGTAACAAAGCAAGCCCGAAAACGCACTATCTTCATCCTAGAATCCCTCTCTCACATAGAATGGGCGAACTTTGATGTGCTTTGATATGCGATGATATTCTGGATTTTTAGCTAGTTTTACAGCACCAACACTGTCAATGTAGAGCGTAGGAGATTTTTTCACTTTGCAGCAATTCAGATAGTAATCTTTTCAGCCAGATTAAATCCTTTGTTCCTTCACTTACTGCTATTATTTCAGCTACTGTTGTCGACGTTGCCACCCTTCTGCAACTAACTGATCCACGATACTGCTCCATCACTGAAGGTTGCAAAGGCACCTGTCGTTGAACATCTTGTCTTGTCACCGGCGTAGTCAGCATCACTGTAGACTTTCAAACCTTGTCCGTCGATTCCATAATTTACGGTTCCCTTCAAATATTAAAATATTCGCTTCACTTGATTCCAATCTGGATTTGTAGGATTTTCCATGGCCCGAGTTGCTTTATTAACTGCGAGAGCAACATTAGGATATATAGCTGTAGTCAGGTACATTAACACTGCTTCATGATAAGGAACCTTGGCTGTGACCTTTTCTCCATTGTCCTCGCGCCCAATTGGAGTAGTCACTCCGTTCGAATAGGCCATTTCAAATCTTTCCAAAACTGTTAATAAGTAGTCTTCTTGATCAATTGTTATTGATCCGTCTTCATTTTACTGTATTCGCACGCGCAAGAAGTTTCTGAAAGATGCTCTTATATAAAATTCTTGTAACATTTCCATGACTTCCTCAAGTTCTTCTATTTCGGTTGTAATAACCACACAGTCGTCCACAAAAATTATAACATGCACATGTTTCCCACCTCTCTTGCGGTAGACCAGACATGGATCAGCACTACTGTTATTGAATCCAGCGTTTCTTTATTTGTTGCGTCTGAATTGACGCAACGCGCCTCCAAGCCCCGAGGGTGTTGAACGGCTTGCGCTTGGGAGTAATCCTCCATTAATAATCGCGCTATTTACAGGATTAATCCTCCGTTAACATTATCTGTCATCTAATGTCACGTCTCGTCGCAGTTTGTTGTCAATAGCACCGCCATGTAGCATCTCCGCTACGTACGCACCTCTTACTACGCGCTCCAGTGTTACTACTCAGCGGCCAGAATTGGGAAGGAATAAGGATAGGGGTAGGGTTTAGGACACTTCACGGGTTGGACTAGCCCTTGTGAAGCAGCTAAACTTGTTTTGTTGGCACAATTTTCACATGAGATTATCCGGGAATCGAACCCGGACCTCCTTGGTGAAAGGCTTCGCTCCGAGCCACCGAATCAGTTTTCTTCATAAACTTCCCGAATCGTTTGTTCCAGCAGCGCGGCGCTTGTTTCAGGCAATTAAAACTTTTCTTCGTGTAACACGCTCGTTCAGTGTTGTCCTCAAAACCCTCCGGTTGTTTGATCCTTGTTTTCAGTGATTGACGATCCGGCCATGTAGGCAAAATCTCCGCTAGTCATCCACAATATTTTCTTCGATTCACGTTTGCTTTTTCTTGTTGTCTCTTCTTTGAAATCAACTTTAGCTGGAACATCACTTCCTCCGGAGCTGGACATAGGTGCAAACGTCTTCAGATTCACTCCATTCTTCTTTCTTTTCATCGTCGTGGACTTCTTCTGGCTTTTGTACACCAGATGATGCGAGTTTTTCACATGAATCTTCATGTTTATCGGTATTTACGCGCACACAACTCCAGGCTTGAGTATCATAACGTGGCTCAGGACTATCTTCCTTTGTCGGAATCCAGACCCCGAATCCATTCCTATCGTCCAAGAATCCAACCAGGTCCATAAACAGCTTTTTTTCAAACTTGGAGCGGAAGTTCTTGGGTATGTGCACGTAACATTCTGTTACGAAAACCTTCAGATGACTGAGACTTCCTACTGGTCGTCCATGCCACAATTCATAGAGATTTAGTTTCAATGGAAAACTTTCCGGTGCGATTCAGGAGGTATCTGACTATTGCATGCTTCTGGCCATAGTTCTTTCGTCAACTGGCTTGGATTGAACATGGAACACGCGCACTCGACAATGGTTCGATTTTCATGCTCCGCAACATTTTGCTGTGGTGTATACGGCGCCGTAATGCAGTGTTCTATGCCCCTGCTTGCTAGCAGTTCAGATACCTTCTTGTCAAGTTCTTTTCATCCATCACAGCTCAGTTGTCTGATAACATGTCAATTCGTTTTGGCTTCATTAAAAAACTGCTCCAAAACGGTGCAAACTTCACTTTCGGCTTCGAAAAGAAAAATCGACTATACTTGCTAAAATCATCTTTAAAACACACATAGGAGCACGTCTTTCCGAGAGATTCATCCGTTTCTTGAATGGCAACCTATGCATTTTCCCCAGTGCACTTCCATAGCAGAATTTTTTCTTGCTCTCGTCCACGTTGATGTTCATCTACTTCAGGACACTCTTCACATGTTGTTTATGTTGATGGCCAAACCTTTATGGTAAACTGATGGAATGTCTGCGATAATGTCACTATATTCACTTGAACTTCTTGCGTCGGCTTCACAATGCGCATGCTCAATACATACAGACTAACATATCCTACCATCATCCTTTTTTCAGTGACACGATCTTCAATGCTGACGCCTCGATCAAGTCTCGTAGAATAGCCCTTTCTCGCAGCATATTCAGCATATTCAGCCGTTGCGTACTGCTGCGTTCAAACCGCGCACTCAATTTTGTCCAAATCTCTTCAGCACTGGTACAATTCAACCCGAGTTCGGCAATAGTTTTCCTAGCGCACTTGCCAACAAAATTTCTGCTTTTGCGTCGTCCTTTTTTCATTGCTGAAGAATTGCTTTTTGTGCCGCAGTTGCATAATCTCCCAAAACCGGAGATGCTCGCGAACCGTTAACAATATCTTCAAGCTCATACTTACGCAACACCATCAAAATATGCCACTTCCACTTTGCCCAGCCGTCAGGTCCTTCATGCTTATCCATTTTTATATCGTAGTCACTTCCGATTGTCACTTCCGATAGTCATGTTTGTTGTTTACGCACAAACTTCCAGTTCAGACGTATAAAAAAACATTACGTTTTTTTCGGAAGTTCAATTTCGGATCCGCTCACCAGAGAGTACGATTCATACGTGGCCTGGACCCATAACTTGTTAATGTCTTTGTATAAATGTTATTTTATTATTCATCGTGACTATACAAAGTTAAAGTATTCATAAACTTCCGTAACAAAGCAAGCCCGAGCACTGACACGACAGATCAACTCAACCAGTTCTTAGTTCAAAAAGTTCTAAGAAACGTACACAGAAGGCGTTACTGTTTGCATTTTTACTTTCATATTTAACAGAAGTTACGAGCAGAAAATGAGTAAAAATGTATTAAAAGAAGTTAGTAGCGCAAGATGAAAATGAGCGTAGAAATCGCGATAGATATTATTCAATGGAAATCGATGAACAATGACGGATTCAGGCCCAGATTGTCCTGATTTTTCGTTTATCTTCCTTTATTTAGCAAAATTGATTTAAATATTTATTTCCGAATTATGTAATTATTTAAACAATATTATCTAGTATCCTATCTACACTATATAATATATAAAATACAATATAATAATTATTTTTTCTTATTTAACAAAAATCTACTGTAACATACCAAAATGTCACACGAGTGTAATACAACATAATAGATGCATCTAAAATGTTGAAATCCAAGGAACACGAGAAGCAGAGCAAAGAACTATAAATATTTAGGCGCCATGCTGGATGCTAGACGAGAGCTGTATTGTCGAGGTACGGCACGGTCTGGTGTCATTAACATGGAATTGATTAGAGGATGGACGTTGAAAATTTTGCTTTAGCATAAAGAAACGAATTCTCACTCTCTCGGAAGCGGCGTAGCAGTTCACATGGTATGAACTTATGAAATTGTAATTTTTTCGATAATAGATTTATGATGTGGGTAAATGTTTGTTTGGTTAATCCATAATAGTGTAGGCTAAGCAGTATTGTTTATTTGAGTTTTAAGTGGGTAAATGTTTGCACTGTTTTAATAGTAGTTACATTCGTTTTCGTGTATGAATTTTGCATTTAAAAATATTTAGGCTTCGTGTTCGTGGGTTTATATGAGGTTAGTTCCGTCGTGGGAATTATAAATTATTAATTTTACGGAAATAGTAGTCGCGAATAGAGGTTTTACCAGAAGCCTAGCGAGGGAAAGTCGCAACGCGATAATATTGCAGATGATGAAGGAATTTTCCGAATAGCGGACTGTAAAATTAGCAACAGCCGGGTGATATTCAAAGTTTACACGGGCATTAGGCTCATGAATTACACCATACGAGGACCCAGGACATCCCTTTTTGGAGAAGACGGCGACATCATATCATTCGAGAAGACATTCCGTAAGACTGCGTAGGCTTCGGCGGCCGGAGTTTGTGCTATCTAGGCTATCTGGGACGAGCCGCGTCACTGACATGGTCGCTAACGTTTCGGCCAGCGTATTGCGGCCTTCCTCAGAGCGTACTGCTGACATTCCGTAAGCTTACGAACTTTATCAAAGCCGTACGGTTGAATAATGTTTAAAGTCCATAGAATTCTGAATTAATAACGAGCTCGAGGCATGTTACTGTAATGTTACAATAAATGTTATTTGTTGCTTGAAAAGAAAATGCTCATATTTCATTGAATTTCCATCAATGCAATAGGTAGTAAATTACACAGAAGTCCCAGGAATCGTGATCCACGTGCAGCAGGTAAGGTGACGTATGTTGTACGTCGAACTCATGCAAGATCATAATAGAAAAACAAAGCTAGCCAAATTATGGATTATTAAAGCAATTAATTACAAGCATAGCAGGGCAAATTAAATGTAAAAAAATAAAACGTTACAAATGGTTACCCAACTTGGGAAATGATAAAATACGTTGAGTTAAAGATAGTTGATGAATTGGAAAGATATAAGGCTTGTTGCAAATTGGCATGCCCAAGGCGGGGCAGGTTGATTTTGATTTCACTACGATGGCCCTCCCCAAAATGATCGGCTGGATCCGTCCCTGTCGATTAAATTATTAATTCATTTTTAATTCTTAACTTTTGGAATGAATGAAAAAGGAATAGTTGGAGTTTCATCCAGGAAGGAGAACTTGATTGAGAATCCAGGACCAACGGCCAAGCGCGCTGAACATCTTCATAGGAAAATGAACATAATTAATAAGTACATAGAACTTTCATGTACAAGGCCAAAATTGTTAATCCAGGGTACCCCCGAATAAGGTGGTATAAAGTTCCCCTAAAACAATTGATATGAGTAGTTACACGATATCTCTAATATCAAAACATTTTTTAAATTTTTCTTAGGGTCCCACACCACTCTTCAGCCAAAAACGTGTTTTTTAGTTTAACTTTTCGTCAACTTAAAACTGTTTTATCTGGTTGAAAATGAGAAAATAATTCATACTATGAAAAACAATTTTTTTTAGTATTTTCTTAGTGTCAAATTCGAACACAATTTTTTTTTTTAATGAATTGTACTGAGGAACAAGCTCGAAAAATCTCAAAAATTCCTCGTAATGTCTTCGTGCTAACCACACGAACCATGGCCGAGAGTCTGTGTTACCGCAGATCGCACAAGACGAGTAGCGGGGCTGTCGAGCTACAGGATAGGAGAACTAGTCCTTTATATATCAAACGTGAAGGAAGGGTGATAGGTTTTGGCAGTTTATGAGAAACCAAGGGCACAGGTGAACGATAAGTGGGAGTCAAGTGGGGAAATGAGGGGGAACAGGTTGGACCCGGATTTACGAGAACTGCTTTACGACTGTTTCACGCTCGTACTGTGTCTTAGAACACCGGTCCATACACAAAAAAGATCTTAAAACTTCATCTCAGAACACTTGTGAATTTTTTTCAGATTTTTTTCAATTGCTGGGACATAGTTTAAAAACTAAAGCATTTGTACTCAAGTATTTGACTGTCCGGTTGACGTTGTGCTCTAGGCACCTGCGACCTTCCTCTCGGAGGAATACCGACTGAAACGTAGGCACTTGTGTATAGGATGCGGCGTCGCCCGGTCAGCCAAATTGTTGACTGACTCCGGCAACGGAAGCCTACGCTCTCACATCTGTAGATGTTTCAGTCCAGAGAAAAAAAATGTCTTTTGCCTTACCTAATTTTTTATTCTTGTATACGTATAAATAAGTACAATTCGGACACGTACGAATACTCTACACTTTGTAAATAATAATTGTACGTAACTTGAAAGTAATAGGTGATGCAATTAGTAGTTTATTTAAAGTTTTATTACATGAGTGCTTCTTCTGAAAAAAACGACGTTAGGAGTGAGTTTTCAAATTTGTACGAATGCAATAAAGCAACATTGAAAACAAGTTGCATATGCTATTTTTTGTATAAAAGCATTATAAATTTATCAAACACAAAAAGAGAATAAAACGTCATTTTGAGAAACAACATTCTTGTGACGTCTCGGGTATTTGACATCTGTGCGAGAAAACGGAGGTCGGCTGTTCAGTTTACCTCTACCTCCCCCCCGATTCTCTCGCTGTGATTGGCTGGATGTGTGATGCCACTTATCATTGGTGCGGTAAAATGCGGATACGTCATCTTTTGTGACGTAAAATGTCCGGTTATGAACATAAAATGTCCTGATTTAAACAGAAAAGGTCGTTTATGACGCTGGTATTTAAAAAAATCATTAGTGCCGTAAAATCTAATACGTCATTATTTGTGCCGTAAAATTATACTGCAATTATGGACGATTTTTTTTTTTTTGCTACAGAAAAGGTCGTTTATAATGCTGAAATACAAAAAATAGTATTTTATGAGATTTGTTTATAATGGTAAGCTTTATTCCATGAGTACATGTTTTGATAACGATCGATGTTAGGAGCAATATTTCAAATTCGTACAAATGCAATAAAGCAACATTATAAAAGCATATTGCATACGCTATTTTTTTTATTGTATGACAGCGTCATGAATTTATAAGAGAATCAAACTTAATTTTGCGAAACAATTTTCTTGTGACGTCTCGGATATTTGATATCTGTGACAGGAAGCGGTTGTCGACTATTCCGTTTATCTTTTACCTCCCCACGATTCTCTCGCTGCGATTGGCTGAATGTGTGATGTCACTATCATTGGTGCTGTAAAATGCGGATACGTCATCTTTTGTGACGTAAAATGTCCGGTTATGAACATAAAATGACCTGATTTAAACAGAAAAGGTCGTTTATGACGCTGGTAAACAAAAAATTGATTTAAAATATCCAACTGCGAACGACCATCCCCCGAAATATGATTTTCAGCATTATAGGCCCGGTACTGTGCGACAAAAAACATTGCAACATTTCTGAGCGTTGAGATTAAAATGCACAGAAAATAAAATGGTCCCTTTAATTTTATAGTAAAAAATAATGTTGGTATTGTTTTTTATTTATTTTAATTGTATATTTATTTCGGTTGGTTGCTGGTAGTGATCCGGGCACGTAAACTACAGAGGTAATTAGTCCCGTAAGTGCAGTGCATGTTTTTCACGGATGGTGGCGGTGATATCCTGCCGGATGGCGAGATTCGGCACCACCCTTTCGTCAGTTAGCGGGGTTTCCCTCAACTAGGTATCTCTCATCAGCAGTGCGCCGCCCCAGCCGGGACAAGATCTTAAGCTCCCTACCGGTCTCCAACATGTGTGGTAGTGTAGTGTATGTTTGTGGAAGTGTGTGTAAGGGGTGGGGAGGGAACAAGGAAAGGGAAGGAAAGATCGTGCGTGGTCCGTGACCGTTTGTTAGGGTACTGCTCCGGCATTCGCTTGATATTGATAGGAGAAACCACGGAAAACCACCGATCAAAGCTGCCGGCCGCTAGCATTCTCCAGTCAGCGAATGAATACGACCTAACTGACAAACTAGTGTCGAAAATCGTGCCGCAGACGGGACTCGAACTTAGCACCGCCTGGTCAGAGGGACTTCAGTGACACCTGAGCCATCTCTCCCGGTTTATTTTCTCTTTTCTATCCACCTATGCTATGGAGTAACACCCAAAAGGACTAAATCTGCAAATTGCAAAAAGAACGATTAAACACAGTCGTATTTTTTAGAATACTGCCCAAGAACATAATTCGGGCCCAAGCTGTATCCCTTCATTTCTTCAATGTCCTCATCTATCCTCTACCTGCACCCGAACTGTGCCTCATAATTTCCTCATCATCTACCCGTCCCCCAAATCACGTCATATGTCAGAATTCATTATTATATGTGTTGCAATAATCTTTTTTTTTTTTGTACGTCATAATCTCCAAACTTCCATTTTTTTTCTTTTGAAATCAGTTTTATGTAGGTCTGGGGTGTAATTCTCTATTTACCAGCGTCATACTTACAAGGTTTTATGATGGTGTCTATAAACTGCCAAAAAGCTTATGATATACAATGGATTAGAAGGCTTTAAAAACATGATACGAGGAAGAGTAATACAGCTTCACGCAGAAAAGAAAAAGATATTACAAGACATTAAAATAATGTTTTTAAAAATAAAAAAGCTATTAAATATTTTGAATAATAAAATCGTGCGTATTATTTACAAAAAAAAGTGTTTTATTTTTCATATACCCTTAATAAACATGATAATGTAATGTCGGTTAGCTGAACCACTTCATAGAGCGTTGTGAAAAAATGGTGCATGATGGGATAAAACTGAGCTCAGATATGAAATCAGCACCTCAAAAAACTATGTATTTTGTATAAATTTAAAAAAAGTTTTCAAGACCTTTGAATTTGCAGGCCTGAATTATCAGTGGCGGTCGGTACGGAATTCTGTTGGGGCCAGTGATGTGACATCAATAACAAAACATTGATGTCCAAAATTATAACATCGATGTTAATAAAACATCGACCAAAACCATCGGTGTCCTTAAACATTGACGCAATGTTTTAAAACTGTATTAGTAATTTCTAAATTAAAATTCGTGAGCAACAAAATTTAATTTTACAGTGACCATATGTATTAAGATGTAATGAAGATTAAACTGAAAACAAACAAATAATAAGAACAAATTAAAATAGTTAGCCTCAAAGACTGAGAGCCCACAGTGATCCCAAGAGATCACAGCGTCATGAGTTCGCAGAAGGGTACAGGAAGAAGAGGGTGTCTTACGCCCACGGAGTACGCCGCCTCTCCATGTGCGAAACACAAAAGACGTACGAAATACCAGGGCACTGGGGTCATCCTGAGCGAAGGATAGTCTGCGCGATGAAGATAGTGCAATTCGTGTATTCCATGGAGGAGAACGTGAACTTCTGTGCCAGTTCGAATTTGGCACCGTCTCGTCCATAAGAGACGCTTAGAAACCTACAGAGCGTTCTTCATACAGCGTTAAATGGGCATAGACGGTCCCAATTCGTACGGGGTTTAGAGGTTTAGGAGGAGGCCGACAGACACCACGGCCTGTGCGTTTGAAGAGAGCATTCACAGATCATCGAAGGACTAAGAGATCGTTCAAATGAATTACTATAAAGAAAACTAATGGTGCTACAGAATGGCACAGACTTTTCCGTATTCATTTTTTATTTCCTTCTCGGCTAGCTAATCGAGCTTGCCACATACTCTTGCCAGTTGCCATCTATTGCCGCCCTAGTACATATTTTTTTTAATTTTTCGGTTTCCTAATATTAAATCGAAATATTATTTTAAGAGTATTAAAGAACAGTATAACCCCTCGTCCTAAATGGCAATTTGTTTTGAAAAAATTGGAGTCCTTAAGCAAATGGCACGAAAGCCCTACTGTAAATTCAAAATTTGAAGCTATTTTTCACAGGAAATTGTTGTTTCTGAAAAACGCTATTAGGAGTCATTTGAAGCACTTTAACTGACTAATACAAAATTGTTTACAAATTGCTGAAAATACGTATTAACAGCGTAAGAATTCTTACAAAAACTTACATGTGTGTAATTTGAAAAAAAAAACTACCCCAAAGTGAACATTACGTTTCATTAAAGAGTGCAATTAGCAATATCCGTTTGAAAAGTTTGAAGAAAAATTCAGAGACATTTTTGATAAAATTGTGTCTGAGCGTTTCTGAAAATAGGGAATTTTGAGTTAGTTTTCATAGAAAACGGTTGCGTTTTCGAGAAAATTATATATTATTTAAAGCACATGTACTCATAAATACAATAATGTGAACAAATTGCTCCTAATGTAAATATTAACAACGAGAGAGACAAGTCAATTTTTTTTTGTCATTTTTGAAAAAACAAAAGAAAAAAGAAGAAAAATGTATCGTCGTAATTGTAGTTGTAGGACGGCGGCGAACAAATTTTGAATCTTTTTCAATTTTCGAAAAATCGAAAACTACCACGTCTCCAAATTTAAAAATTATTCGATTCTTTAACATCTTGATCCGAAAGATTTGGTTTACAGTTCCTATCAAGAATGAATTTTGAGGCCTACATAAAAATTGATTGCACGTGATAATATTATGGAAGTCATGGTATAAACCATGTATAGTTTTCTAATGTAAAAAGTAATGCAATTTTCTAAACCATAACTCTCTCAGTCGTTAACCTTAAAACTCTTGCATGTACCCGGTGATCTCTATAGTAACTGGGTGAATGACTCTCATACTCCTTCGTGGTAGAAAATCGTGTCGTTTCATTAGGGGCGTCGCTTTATTGTAGCTGGGCAAGAAATTACAGACGCTGATGCGTTTTATAGATGCTGTGCGTTGTGAGTTGTAATCATTGTGAAAATAGAGTTATTTTCAAACAACAGATATTGTTTTCAAAGTTGTACAGCAGTCTGAAAATATGTTCATACTTGTGATAAATGGTGGTTAGAAACAAAATAATATTTTAGAAAATAAAATCTTTGTTTTGGGAGTGTTTTCTAAGTTGCCCGTTCCACAACTGCCCTGTGATTTTAATTACAAATTACGATCACCCAGAAGACCTTCATGAAACACAACTAATGAAAACATTGCAAGCTATAGTGCGAATTTTATATAATTGCCTCTCAAGGCCTGTTTTCATGATGGAATATGTCACGCCATTTCGCGTCTTTCTTGGTCGTGGCGTCATCGCAAGCACGCATGATCGCAAGAACTGCTTGATACGGAATTGACATCGTACGATCAAGACGACCGACAACTATCACAAATATTCAGCCGCCATGTGGCTATTTCGCGAACATTTTGACGCGTCAAACGTAGCACGGGTAATTGGAATTTACCATTTCAATTTTTTTCAATTTTCGAAACTACAGGCAGTGTGCTGGAAATGGGGCCAGCACATCTTTGTTAACCGTTCTTTGCTACATACGTGAAAAAATTTAAAGAAAAAAATAGGAACCGTTTCGAAGTACATAATTGTTTTCAATTTAAAAATTGCCGATGTTTGTGTCCAAATTAACCAAAAATGCTCATATTTTCGAGAATTTGAAATACGCCTTATTTGAAGATCAGGTTTTGATGAACACATTTCATTAAGAAAAAAATCATCATAATTGTAGCAGTAGGAAGACGGCCAAACGATTCTTTGCAATTTTCGAAAAATCAGGGGTTTCAACGAAAATGGGACCTGTACCATTCTCTTAAGAGTCATTTACGGTATCCGACAACAAAATTTATTTGAAAAAATTTAATGCCATTTTTTAAAGCTTTCACAGAGATTTCATGTAAAGCACCCCGCAAAATTAAAATATGTGTCAAATTCAAGAGGCTGCGATATCAGCGCGATCGGCTGGGGAATATCAATTTTTTGGGTTCATTGTTAACGGTTGGGGAAACATTTTTTTAGGTTCATATTCTTTTAGGTCATGTTCTTGACATTAAAATATCAAATAATACATTAAATCGTGCTGTAAATGTCGAAATTACACTCTCAGTGGTATTGTTGCATGAAATACATGTCCTTACTTGAATAACAATATCGAAGAGAACAACAATTTCGAAGTAACTTGTTATGGGGTTATATTGTAAGTTGTAAGTTATATTGTATTGTAAGTTATATTGTATTGTAAGTTATATTGCATTGTAAGTTATATTGTATTGTAAGTTATATTGTATGGTAAGGTTGTCAACACTGTGTCACTAGATTGTCGTTGCGAATCAGTTGCAGTCAGTCGAATGTATGTTCAGTGTGCAGTTGTGATGTCAGACACAAGAGACGCTATTTTGTATCCATCTGAATCCACATTAAAGTTTATCTATTTAAATTAGTTACAGTGTTCTTTATTGGCCTCATAACATGGCGCAGTCTGGAAATATTTTATTTATATACTGAAATGTGGCCATATATTCGGCAATTGATGATATCAATATCTCTGTGAAAAGTGAGGTTATATGAACACGAGTTGAATTGTGGATTGCGAATGAGTACAGCATTCGTTAATAGGTGTCTGATATTAATATATATATGAGAGACCTATATTGATATAAAGCTATAATGGAAGGTTTGAAGCCGCCACGGTGTTTAAATTTGAACTCTTCCAATATGTCAGAGGAGTGGAAAATTTGGAAACAAAGTTTTGTGACGTATATGGTGGCATCCGGTGGCAATGAAAAAAGTGATGTGGTGAAGATTGCTATTCTTTTACACGTTTTAGGTGAAGAGACAATGCGTATTTATGATACGCTTGACATTACGGAAGATGAAAAAAAGGTTTATGCCACAGTTATGACGAAAATTAACAATTATTTTGTACCTCAAGTTAATACCAGTGTAGAGACGTATAAGTTTAACTGTCGTGTGCAAGGACAGTCAGAAACTTTTGACAGTTTTGTTACGGATCTGAAGAGAATGAGTGCACTTTGTGATTTTGGTAATGCACGTGAGAGACTCATAAAGGACAAAATAGTGCAAGGTGTATGTGACAAAAATCTAAAACGAAAATTGCTTGCTGAGGCAAACTTAACCTTAGCCAGCGCAGTTGAGATGGGTAGAGCAGCAGAGCAGACACAACAACAATTGGAGACAATGGAAAGACAGTCATTATCTGTCGAGACCATTCAGAAGAATAATGAGCAATACGCGAGGAAGTCCACGGGAAGCTCCTGGCAGGGAAACAAGGTACAGCAGCCGTCAACGAGTAAAGCCTATCAAAAAAAGGGGTCAACTTCAACACCAGGCAGAGGATGTGGTAAATGCGGACTTAAACATGAGTGGGGACAGTGTCCGGCATTTGGTAAGACGTGTCGAAAGTGTAAAGCGTTAAATCATTTTGCGAGAATGTGTAAAAGTAAACTAGTGTATGAAGTAAACACAGACAGTGAGGACGACGGAGATGGTTTCATGGGTTCAATTCAAGTAGAAAAAACAGTAAATAGCATTGATTATAATAAAAACGACTGGTAATATCAGATTGTGGAGTTAACTGATTGTGACAAGAGAGTGAAGTTCAAACTAGACACGGGGGCACAAGTTAATGTGTTGCCCATGTCTAAATTAAAGCAAATGAAAGTGGAACAAAACATAGTTCATAGTAATGTAACGTTGAGAACCTTTGCCAACACAAAGATACCAGTTGTTGGTAAAATCACTTTGCAATGCAAAGCAAATGACCGTATTAAAAATTTAGAGTTTCAGGTTGTAGATTTTGAAAAAAGTTTTCCAATTTTAGGTTTGAAAGGAATCGAAAAGTTAGATTTATTGCAAAGGAGTGTGAGTGAAATCAAACTAGAAACTGTTTTTTCTACGCATCAGGATTTATTTCGGGGTATTGGAGATATATCAATAAAAAAATGTAAAATTGTGTTGAAAGATGATGCCGTACCGAAAGTGTCCGCGTGTAGGAAGATCCCATTTAAACTACGAGATAAAGTAAAAGATGAGTTAAATAGAATGGAAAAATTAAACATTATACAAAAAGTGACAGCGCCTACAGATTGGGTTAATCCTATAGTTGTTGTAAACAAACCTGGTAAGAATGTCAGAATTTGCTTAGATCCGTTTGAATTGAATAACGCGATTAAAAGGGAACATTTTAAACTACCAACATTTGAGGAATTAACGGCTGATTTGAACGGAACAAGATTTTTTTCGACGCTTGACGCTCATAAAGGGTTCTACCAAATTCGTTTGGAGGACGAAAGTTCGGATTTAACGACTTTTAATACTCCTTTTGGTCGGTATAAATTCTTAAGATTACCTTTTGGCCTATCTTGTGCTCCTGAAATGTTTCACGC
Source organism: Gryllus longicercus (assembly GCA_038098605.1). NCBI lineage: Eukaryota > Metazoa > Arthropoda > Insecta > Orthoptera > Gryllidae > Gryllus > Gryllus longicercus. Next base: position 349,414 of record JAZDUA010000596.1, on the reverse strand, counting down.
CACTTTTACTGATATTTTTAAAGATATTGAAGGAGTAAAGATTTATATTGATGACATTTTAATGGCAGCAAAAACTCAAATAGAACATGATAAAATATTAAAACAAGTATTGGATAGGGCAAAGGAAGTAGAAGAGAAATTTAATAAAGAAAAATGTATATTTGGAGTCAGTTTGGTTAAATTTATGGGACACATTTTGAGCCAAGATGGTATTCAAATTGATAAAGATAGAATAAAAGCAATATTGGAAATACCGGTACCAGGCAATAAAGCGGATCTGAGCAGATTTTTGGGTATAGTGACATTTGTATCAAGATTTATACCGAATATGACTGATTTGACTTTTACTTTGCGCGGATTGTTGAAAAAAGACGTAACTTGGAACTGGTCGAATCAGTGTCAAACAGATTTTGACAAGCTGAAAGAGTGTTTATCGCAGGCACCGGTATTGCATTATTTTGACGCCAATAAACCGGCAACACTTTCAGTTGATAGTTCGCAGAATGGTCTTGGACAGAGGTGGATTTACGCATAGGCACAGTAGGCACGTGCCTACGGCGGCAAATTTCCAAGGGCGGCAAATTTTTAAAGGCGCAAAATTTTCTTGATATTTTCTTAAACAAATTTAGGTTCTCTAAAAACTATAACAGCATTAATCATATTTTTATTTTAAAAATGATTTAAACGAGACTAAAGCCGCCCCCTCACCCTTTGATTTACAAATTAAGTTTGAATTTCAAATAGGGACATTTTCGATGTTACAGAATACATTAAAAGAATTCGCCAACGACTTCTGATTGGTTGATTGAGCAGAAAGTATTACATTCTTAGAGTAAGGAGTTCGAATTGGCCAATCAGAAATCGCTGACGGATTTCGCCATGCATTCATATTGCGCTATATAGAAAGTAGCGACATTGTTTCTTCTTGAGTTAGTTCTAGAAGACGGATCAGGAAACAACCTTTTCTTTCTTTTGTTACTATTTTTGTGTCTCGTTTATTGTAAGAGATTGGTGAGTAAAAATGATATTTTGAAGTTTTAAAATGAGTGATTATCGAAAAAGGCTCAGCGGACGTCAATATGCAAAAATCCGAAAAGAAAAGGAAGAGAAATGTCAAAATGAAATTAATAAGACAAAAAATTAAATGAATTCTTTAAACCTATATGTGAAACTGATCACTGCTGTAGTTCATTCGACAATTCTATTACTGGGTTAGTATAAACATGTAGATTAGATAACATATTTAGTTTTCAGCTTGTATAATTTTTCCATGTACTAATAACTTGTGATAAATAAATGTTAACATTAATATATTTTTAATTCAGAGTTGTGTTGCTAAAATATTCTCAAAATGCAAAAAATGTTTAGTACAATGATTAGAAATTAAATAATCTTGACGTGTTGTTGTATTCGTTAAAACGAACAATATCTTAATATAGAATTTAAATAAATTAGCATAAAATATGTTACTATAATTATGTTACTAAACTTATTATTATTATTATTATTATAATTATAATATATATTATAATAATTATAATAATATTATAATAATTATTTAATTATTATATATAATTATTATAATAATTTATTATTTTCTTTTTTAATTAAATAGAATTTCTACAGAATGTATACAACTGCAAGAACATAAAATTGATGAAATAATAACTTCGACTGATCGTTTTTGCTGGAAAAGCGATCCAGCTTTGTGGTCTATTACTGAAGCTACACGTGATTATGTTGCCAAGCATGGGTTCGAACAAAACAAAAATTTGACTTTTCTAAATCAAGAAAAGAGTACAATGATGGCAAAGTTTGTTACTTAACGTCGAATGTTTGAGTATACGCATATCAGTAAAGAAAAAAATGCCTCGCAAGTGGCTTGTTTACTCTGAGAGCAATGGAACTGTTTTCTGCGGTGTTTGTCTATTGTTTTCAAGCAATTCAGAAGTAAGAACAAAATTATCATCGGAGGGATTCAATGATTGGAAAAATGCGCATACCAAATTATAAGAACATGAGAATTCTACATGTCATAGAAACTCATAAAATGAACTGTCATAACTGTACGTCCGCATTGAAAAATAGACAGCGGACTGAAAACCAAGTGAATAAGCAGCTGGTTGAACAAGTTAAATCCGAGGCAACTTATTGGAGGAATGTTCTTGAGCGTGTCATTTTAGTAATAAAGTGTCTTGTTTCAAGAGGGCTTCCTTTGAGAGGTCATGTCGAAAAGTTGGGACGTACTTCAAAATTTAGTAGATGAAGGATCCAGTACATCCTCTTTGAAAAGTCTTTCAATTACGCGCTGGTCAGCTCGTGATGATGCATGTCAGGCTCTAAAACATCGTTGGCAAAATGTTTTAGATGCCCTTCAAATTATATCTGATGATTGTACGCAAAAACAGTCTACGCTTGCGGAAGTTAAGGACTTATTGTTGCTTTAAATCGACTTGAAACTGCTATTATGACCGAGGTTTGGGGATTCATTTTAGACCGCTTGAATGCGTCGCACAAACAACTGCAAAAAGTCGATATCGATTTAAGTTCCGTGGTTGGTATTTACACTTCGCTTGTAGAACATTTAAAAACGAAGAGACAATTTTGAACTTTTTGAAGAGAAGGTTAAGAAGCTATCAAATACTGAAACGTACGCATCGGAAAACAAAAGGAAAGGAAACGTAAAATGCAATGTGATGAAACTAACGAGAATGCAGCAGAGCTGACCGCACGAGACAAATTTAAAATCGACACTTATTTGGTTATTGTTGACAAAATACTTGCAGAATTGAATAACAGATTTGAAGCGTTTAAAGATGCACATGACAAATTTAAGGCTGTCATTGAAATTGAAAAATTATCTTTGATAGATTTAGAAAAAGCAGCAATATTTTTATGTTCCAAAATTCCTCCAATATCTTGAAGAATCGCTTGTTTCTGAGCTTATACATTTAAGTTCGTATTTAAAAATCCTTGAACATGTTAAGCCAACGAATCCTGCAGCTTTATTAAAGTGGTTACGGAAAGAAGAATTAGAATGTATTTATCCCAACGTTGACATTGCACTTCGATCTTTTTATGTATTCCGGTGGCCAATTGCACAGCAGAACGTTCATTCTCTTGTTTAAAAAGGATTAAAAATTATTTGCATTCTACAATGACAGAGTATGGACTGAACTCCTTAGCGTTATTGTGTATCGAAGAAAATTACCTCAGCGTTTTAGATTATACTACAGTTATTGATGAATTTGCTCACCAAAAGCCACGTCGCAAAATTTTACATCAATAAACAAATTAGATATAATTAATAAAACGTTATTTCAACTGTATAAAAAACCCCATCCAAAAAGTTAAATGTTATATTCCTTGTTTATAACGGTAAATCGAAAATTATAAAAACTGTTATAACCTAACATTCTAATCGTTCAGTTGTTGTAATAAAAATCTATCATATTAATATTTAATACAAGCTATTTATTTGTCTACTTCATTAGAGTATACCTTATGATTTCAGAAGTATATGAATCTGAAAGTAAGGCCCGTTGACGAAAGAAAACATGTTGCAATAGTCTAGTCGTCATGTTTTAGTTTCCTTTTAATGTTAACGTTTCAGTATTGAAACGTTAATAATGTTGAAAGTTATTTGCTATGGAGATGCAGTTTATATCCAAAATTAGCTAATCCAAAAAAGTTATATAATTTATGAAAACAATGTACAAAATGTAATGTTACTTTTAAAGTTAAAACGTTCAAATTAATGAGGAAGTGTTACTGAAACGTTACAATTTGAAATGTAACATTAATTTTAAACAGGGGGCGGCAAATTTGATGTGCCTACGGGCGGCAAAAATATTAATCCGCCTCTGGTCTTGGAGCAGTCTTACTACAGGATGGTTGTCCAGTGATTTATGCTTCTAAAACACTAACTGATACTCAGCAAAAGTATGCCCAGATTGAAAAGGAAACTTTAGCGATAGTTCATGGCTGTGAGAGATTCCATCAATTCATTTATGGTCAAAAGGTTGTGGTGGAGACCGATCACAAGCCATTGGTTTCTATATTTCAAAAACCATTGGACAAGGTTCCTCTTAGACTTCAACGATTGAGACTTAGGCTACAGGGTTATGATTTAGATGTTCGTTATAAACCGGGAAAAATGTTATATATCGCTGATGCTTTATCGCGTGCGAGTATTGATGATGGAAATTTCCGGTTGAATGACGAGTCTGATTTACAAGTTAATTTGTTGAATGTAATGTATAACATAACTGATGAAAAGTTGAACAAAATAATTAAATATACAGAAAAAGATGATGAGTTACAAAAACTAAAAGAAGTAATACAAAATGGGTGGCCTGTAGAAAAACAATATGTTCCGCCGGAATTAACTCCATATTGGGCAGTAAGGTCAGAATTGAGCGTTTATAATGGCTTAATAGTAAAGGGGCTACAGATTGTAATACCGCGACTACTGAGACGTGAAATGATCGACAGAGCACATTATAATCATATGGGCGTTGAAAAGACGACAAATAGAGCACGAGATTGTATGTACTGGCCAATGATGTTTAAGGAAATTAAAGATAAAGTTGATAGTTGTTCTGTTTGCCTTTGTAATTCGAAATCTAATCAAAAAGAAACCCTTGTAAATAGGGATCTTCCTACGAAACCGTGGGAAATTGTAGCGATGGATATATTTCAATTTGAAAAAAAAGAATACTTGCTGATAGTTGATCTGTACTCAAAATACCCTGAAGTCGTGCAACTTAGAAATATGTCGTCAGAATCGGTGGTAAATGAATGTAAAGCTGTTTTTGCTAGACATGGCAAGCCTGAGAAAGTCTATTCAGACAACGGGACAAACTTTGTGAGTAGAGAATTTCGAAATTTTGCTAAGGAATGGGAATTTGAGTGTACGACTTCGTCAGCAAGTTATTCACAGTCAAACTGGTTTATAGAACGGCATGTCCAAACGATTAAAAAATTGCTTAAAAAATCATTCAAAGATAATAAAGATATTTATTTAACACTGCTGGAGTATAGAAATACGCCGTTAGATAGTAATTCGCCATCGCCGGCGCAATTGTCATTCAATCGTAGACTTAGAAGTATGGTGCCTTATACAGATAAATTACTAAAACCTGAGATTCAAAAGGATGTTGTAATAAAAGCGCAAAATAAACAATACATTCAGAAATATTATTATGACAAACAAGCGAAAGATCTAGTTCCGTTGCAGGTAGGAGACAGGATTCTTTTGCAAACAGACATGAGAAATTGGAAACCAGGTGTGGTACGAGAGACAATGAGTAGACCGCGATCATATAAGGTAGAGCTTGAGTCGGGATCGGTGGTAGAGAGGAACCGCAGATTTCTTCGAAAAGATATTGCTGTGGTTGTTGATAAAAATAGATATAATGATATTTCTGAAAATAATGTTGATAATGAAGAGAATGTTGAAATTGAAGATAGTGTGAGTAGTCCTACATCGGAAGCAAATGTTAAAGTAGACAAAGTTGTAACGAAGGATAATTCGCCGAACAATGTAAATGCTGAAAATATTGTTGTTGACCATAGTAATGAACGAAACATTGTAAAATCAAGTCCAGTTAGTAGACCTAAAAGAAGTACTAAAAAACCTTCGTATTTGAATGATTATACAACGTAACTTCAGGGGAAGATGTTATGGGGTTATATTGTAAGTTGTAAGTTATATTGTATTGTAAGTTATATTGCATTGTAAGTTATATTGTATTGTAAGTTATATTGTATGGTAAGGTTGTCAACACTGTGTCACTAGATTGTCGTTGCGAATCAGTTGCAGTCAGTCGAATGTATGTTCAGTGTGCAGTTGTGATGTCAGACACAAGAGACGCTATTTTGTATCCATCTGAATCCACATTAAAGTTTATCTATTTTAAATTAGTTACAGTGTTCTTTATTGGCCTCATAACATAACTTGAATTAGCAATCACGCCTCACGTAAACACACTTCCTAAAAATGGTCACGGAAGAATTATACGGTATGTTGACCAATGTTACCAACGTCAAAAATATGAATGCATGTCGCCTCCTATATTATTTCAGTAGTATACATACCTTTTGCAGCTCTTTCACGCAACCGATAATTAAACCTAATTATCAATCAATTAAACAAACAGCAAAATTACAAAAACAAATGGAATTTTAATCTTTAGTATAATAATTTGGCCACCTACTGTACGTGGCAATGAATTAGCAATAAATCTTCTGAGGGTTTCCGTCGAGCTACGACCTGAATTTAAATTGTGTGTGTTGGTGTCGCCAAGCTAACTCCCAACCATTTTCGCCTCGAAGATACATGGCAATTAATTCCAAATTGTAGCAATTAATTTGCAAATATATCATTTGAAGGTTTCATTCCGATGTGCTGACATCAGTGTGTGTGGCACTGTATATTTATTGTCGCATGCATAGGCGAGCGCAAAGGGAGTGGTCGTGGTCGTTGGGGGCGTGGCTTTGAACATTTTCAAAGGGGACCTAAAGCCGATAAAGCATTTTATTTCCGTAAATATTTTCTATACCTGATTTTGCCCGATAGTTAGGGATAGTTTAAATTTTACTTAACCCTTTGCCCTCGGAAGGCATCTCTGAGATGACATCATGGAGTGTTCTCTTCACTCGGGCGCACCTCCGTCAGCTCGGCCATTGTTTCGCAGTCTGGGAAGGTGACGCGTAGCACCTCATTCTAGTGGCATTTTATTTTAAACAATCTTGTATTCGTTCGTAATTTGTTTAGTAATAGTCTCACCGTGAACTAAATATTTGAATATTTGTTTCTAAAAAGACAGAATCTTCTTATAAGCATGGAAAATTACGTACTAAATACGCCTACATTTGCTTTTAAATTTATTGACTGTAAAATATATGGAATAAACAACTCAATAATAATAATAATAATATTTATTGAGTCACATATACAATTACAATCGTGTATGACGAGTCAATATGATGCCTTGGGTGGAGAGAGCGAAGTTATATTACTGTTCAGGAGCAAACAAGGGACCATCTCAGCATTTGCTCAAAGGACCAGGGAAACTGAACAAAACCTGATCGAGATGGGGTCATTGGCCTAGAAATACAATACTTGTTACAGTTAGATTAAGATATTATACAGTAGATAAATTATCTGCTAATAATTAACAATAATAATAATAATTACATTAACAATAATAATTACATTAACAATAATAATTACATTAACAATAATAATTACATTAATAATAATAATTACATTAATAATACATATCCATTATGTTTGCAACTACATCAAATTTTACAATAGTAGTACATTCTATATTTATAACTTGAAATGGTGAGGAGGCAAGTTTTGACCAGTTTTCTTCTTCTTCTATTCTCCTTCTATTTCACAGGATCATTTTCAGCTTGAAACAGTTCATATGAAACAGAAAGTCTAATGAAATTCTTATTTATTTATATTTTTTAAGGGAAATGTAATTTGAAAATTCCTTTACACTGTAGAACATGTTGTTAAGCAGGAAAGCTTTCAATTTACTTTTAAATGTATGAATTGTGTTTATGTCTTTGATATCATTGCCTAGTTTGTTGTAAAGTGTAATGCCCTCTATTAGGGTACTTTTTTGATAAAGTGTAGTTTCAGAGTGGGGAACATGTAGGTTATCCTTTTGACGGGTGTTGTAGTTATGTACATCAGAATTTAAAGTAAAAGTGTCTTTGTTTTCCATGAGAATTTTCTTTGTGAAGACCACTATTTCAAATATGTACATGCATGGTAGAGGGAGAATCCTTAGTTTATTAAACAAGGGTTTGCAAGACTCCAGCTTATGAGTGCTGGTCATTGTTCGCAGTATTCTTTTTTGGATAATAAATGTGCGAGTGCTTTCAGGGGCATTTCCCCAGAATATTATTCCATATTTTAGGTGTGAGTGCACATTTGCAAAATACATTGTTCGAAGTGTCTCAATGTTGGAGCTTGACCTGAGGGTGTATAGGGCATAGCAAGATTTGCTAAGCTTCTTGTTAAGATTTGATATGTGAGTGTTCCATTTTAGGTTTTCTTGAATTGTTAGTCCGAGGAAGGTAGTTTCATGAGATATTGTTACAGGGTTATTGTTTATGAGCAAATGCTGTGAGAGTTTGTCTTTACATCGAGGATTCATGAAATTTAGAGAGACTGTCTTGCTGGTGTTTATGATGAGTTTGTTGTCTTGAAACCATTTTACTAGTGCTTGCAAAGTTTTGTGAGTTTCTTTTTCTAATGATTGTTGTGTTTTTGCTTTGATGATGTTTGTGTCATCTGCAAACAAAATTATTTTGTTGTTCCTTAAAGCCAAAGGCATGTCATTTATGTATATAATACAGTGAGAAAACAAGAATTATTTTATTTTTAGCACAAATTATAATACATACAGAAAATATATATACATTTTAATTGGCTTTGAACTTTTTTTCGTGTGGAATAGGTCAAAACATTCTCCAGGGTGGAGGACCGGATTGCCAGGATAAGTCTGGCATTAAAAATTGGTTGTTTTCCTTCCGCCTTTTCTGTCGCTGCAGACTCTGCAGTCTATTTCCTTTTTTACGGTAAATGACATGGAATTTGCCGTTAAGTCCGGTGATGTCCAATAAAACATCTAAATTAAAAGAAGAGCGCTTCACTGATGATTTGTTGTTTGACCATATACTGCGTTTTGTAAAATTGCATATTTCTGTTTACTTTGTCGTCAACCCGTTGGTTGACGATCCATAACCGTTGGTTTCATTTACAACACCTTCGATCACGCCAAAAAAAATAGTTGAATGTTGTTTTAGGCTGACTACGAGTAACTGTTGGTGGCCGATAGCGTAGTTTCAAAAGAAATTGAATTTCATCAAACTTGTGGTCTCCATCACTCCACATGTCATTACCATGTACAATGTCATTGCTGACCTCACTCCCATCTGCATCAGAGTCCAGTTCATCTGAAGAATTTGTCTCTGCTTCATTACATAAAAAATTATCATCAGAGTCACTGTCAGCTTCGTCTAGCTCCTGAAAAAAAAATATTTATTTCTTCTTCGCTCAAAATGTCCATTTTCATGTGCTAGCAACAACTACCGGTTCACTGTACCTCTGAAATATAGCACTGGAAGTACGCTCTAACTAAATAACAAAAATGATTGAGATAAAATATTTTTGATCAGATAGCGATGGCATTGTTTAAAATAGTTAATCTATTTACGGCTCCAAGCGTAGTCACAGTATTGATATAGAAAGAAATTGTCTAGAAAAATTAACGGGAAACATGTGTCATCTCTGAGATGCCTTCCGACTGGATCAGGGAATCGGTGATGTCATCTGAGACTTGTCCTCCGACCTGAAGGACCTGCCTCCTCCGACCAACCTCCGAGCTGGAAGCCATCTTCGGCGTGTCATCTCACAGATGCCCTCCGACCTAGGGGACGTTTATGCTACCAACACCGACCGCAAAGGGTTAATTTATGTCGCTTTAGGAGCAACTGAGGTTATTAGTGAACACTATTGTTAGATAGTATCGTAGGCTTTCACGGCCGGAGTCAATAGAAAGTAGATTTTCCGGGCTGGTAGGCCGTGGTCGAGTTGGCATAGTTGGGCCAAACGTTTCGTCCACGTCTGCGGTGGACATCTTCAGTGGCGGCAAGGTCGCGGGCGCAGTGTCCGGGTCGGCGGCCAGCTTTCAGTTAATTTTCCACTGATTATTGATAATAGGTATTTATATAAATTGATTATATTTAACAAAATACTTGTTCCTTTAAAAGAATGTTGTTTCATTTTAAAAATTATTTGCAAATTGCAAGACAATCCTTTTCCTCTTGTTTGAATATTGTTATTCAGAAGCCTATAATTCTATACAAGATAGTAATCATTCTAAGGATTTAAAACTACTTCTTTAAATATTTGTTGAAGTTCAAAAATGGTAAAATATTAAATTGTTAGTGTGACAGTGTCCGTTATTTCCTGTTTTTAATAAGAAAATCTAAATAGCATCAAAATTATTTTTTTACTTATTAGTACTTTTTTCATCTAATGCTAAATCTACATTTTAAAAATGCTATAAAATGATGCAACATGTTAATATTGTGAGAACGAAATTAAACTTTCTGACATGTGATTTTAAATGAAACTTGCAATATTTCCTGTATCAGTCCTCACAACTGTTGCATTTGGGGATGATGGCCTTTGCGGTGCTGGCACTTTTGCAGGAAAGGGGAAAGGCAGGCACTTTTGCGGGGAGAAGGAAGAGGCTGCAACGGCTACCTTCCTCAAAGCTGACAGTTGCAAGGGTTACTATGAGAAATCTGGTACATTTAATGAAAAATCATTTATAATTTTGTACTTAAAATACTGTCAAAACATGTTACATCATTACATTCTTCTTTTTATGATCTATTGCCAGTGAGGAAAATAATTTCATAAAAAAAATCAAAGATTATTAAATATCTTGACAACAAAAAATATTTCAAACAATATCTCTAGGACATATTACTTTCCCCATGGGCATTGTTGAGCGAAAACTGTATTTCAATATCGTGAGCCGTTTAGAAGTTACAGGGGTGACCCATAGTTATACTACTTCCATGATCTACACCTGTACTACTTTCATGATCCACCATGTGCCCTAGAATTAGGGTTTGGATTTGCCCCAAAGAGCCTCCAATTAGAAGGAAGCATATGTGTGAGATTTGTTTTCCTTTCTGAGCCAGTGCTCACTAAAATGGATTAGTGATGCAAGTTTATAGAGGGTAGCTATTAGGATCTCGATCTGTTATTTTATTTTTTAGGGACTGTATTTTTGGTGAAATATAGCAATAGCCTATTGTGTTTCTTATTACGTATTTTTTCCTTCCTTGCTAAATTTTGTTTCATTGATTAAAATATTTCGATTTAAATTTTAGGCCAGTTTTTTCCTTGTTACATATGATTTTTACAATTTTTTCTATACTTCACTTGATAATTCTGCTCCTCCAAATACTGCATAAATGTCAACTTTAATAATTTCCATAATGGTGTGTAATTGAAAATGTAGGATTAAAGTATTTAGTACAAGTCACATACCATTTTAGATTTGCTGATTTAAATTGGCAAACAACTGGGTACTATAACACTAAACAGAAATTTGCAGGTATTTTATGTTCATGAGACATGGATCTATTGCCAAGGAAAATAAAAGAAAATGTAAATCAAAAGGTAATGTTTATTATGGAAAATCCAATTTAGATTCTTTACACAATAAGCACCCCTATTAAATTTTTATCAAACACAGCCTTGCTTCTAAGTATACATAAGTTTTATACCAACTACTTTTGTCACACTTTTAAGTAGTTTGTAAATAAAGGAACTACAGAATTAAATACCTGAAATGACCAGCAACTAGATATTACCCTAAGTACATAGAGTTACATTTATCCATTTTTTTTATATACTGAAGGATAGGATTTGAAGCACAGTAATAATGCTCTCCTCTATAAAGAAATACATAAAATGTTATTGTTCAGCCAATGATATTGACTAGTTGGAGGCACCTCATTTTCTTAATGCCTACAAAATTATAATAATGAAATAATAATAAAAAAGATGGATGAAAAGTGGAAAAAGGAATAATATGATTTTCATCCAAAGATAGACTGTGCAGTTGGAAGAATTATATAAAATTTGTTTAATCCATACTTTTACCATGACATTGTCTTTACAACATTCTTTCTGTATAAATGAAAATGTTTACAACATTAATTTTCCATTACAATAAATTGTACTGCTCTTCATGTGGATTTGTAATAAAAAGTTATCTGAGGAAACCATGTGCAATTACCATATTCCCCATCACAACAATAATTTTTTCTGCACAACCCCTGTTTAAGACTAGAAGTGCTTCACATTTAGCAATTTCTTGACATGCTCATTGAAATTACATCAAATGCCAACAATTTTATAACAAGAATTGTAATTTTTTCAGAAAATATGAACACACAATATTTTACATCAAATACTCTGGTAAACATGATCTAACATAAAGACACTTTTCAAGTGCTGAAGAACACCGATAATGTATATTGTCTTCATTGTACTTTAGTGTACAAGTAAACCAAGACACTTCACCAGAATTTATATATGTACAATTCTACAATATTACATTCAATGCAATGTTTTCAAAAATCTGCATTTCTCATATTAATTTTACATGTATAAAATACATGTTTCAACACAATATCACAATAGTGATGAAAATAAGAGATTTGAAATTAAAAGTTTCTGTGATCCCTTCTGCTTTCAAATTTCTACATCATTACCAAGAATTTACTTGGAACTATTATGTTTATAAATTTGCTGTTTTAACAGATTTGAAGTTTCACAAAAGATTTGTGAGTTTAGACTGATTCACACAGTTCGTAAAAATGACTTCAACCTAACATGGTTAAATGTGAAACAATTGCACCTGTATTGCATAGAAAAAGTAACAGACATGAAAAGTAAATATTTATTACCAGTTTTGACATTTACAACACAGGTTAAAAACTGGAAGTTAACAACACAACAAAAAACATTAAAACAAGGAACTCATAAATAATTGATTTCTATCTTTACATGACTTCTATTCTGTTTATCTTGAATTGTTCAGAAAAGTGAAGTTTTCATTCCTGCAACATCTCAGAGACATATTCAATAACAAAAAGATAAAGATACCCCAATCACACTAATGACTACCAATTCAGGATGATGAAGACTAGTGTTAACAATTTCCTTCTGATGTCCAGGGTGGGATATCAGATAGTTATATCAACTATTTATCTTTTCAATATTTATAATATTGCACAGATATCAGTCGTGGATCAATATCCTCATTAACAAATTAAACATTATATTTTGCAAACTCTTCTGCATTTTAGAATTATATGAAAAAAGTTATGTCGCAAAACGTGTTTCTGTTATATGTAAAAGAGTTTATGCTGATAGTTTTACTTAAAAATAATAATACTTAGAGAATAAACTTCACTAGTATATGAAGAGAAGCAGAATATAGATGTCCTTAGTAAAATTAGATCAGTTAGACAATTTGTATCAACTAACTTTCTGCCAATACTCTAATGTACTTCATTACAAAGTTATCCTGAATACATTAATTTCTTAAAATAAACAAAATTTGTTTTTATATCCTCCACATGATACAATTTATTTGGTCACTTTGTAAAGAATTAACTGATCAGAACAAATGTGCGTAGATATTTGTTTCTCCTTTAACCAAATGAAATAGAAATTTATACAATTCTTCCTAAATGTTCTTAGAATATTTGAATTCCAACTCATACATTGATTTCTAGGAGGAGCCATTTAATAAAAATGGAGGTACTATTAAGCATAAAATTCTGAGAGTGAAGCCTCTTAATATGCCCTACATAAATGAAACAAGTATACCAATCATCGTACTGAACATCCCACACGGACAAAAGACAAGAAATACATATCCAATAATACTTATTAATGTAGATAAACACACAAGAAATGCCTTTGGTTTCACAGAAACTACAACACCTCATGGTTATTCCATAAACATTCTTAAGATGCATAAAATTGAGATCTTGAAACTACACAAATTAAGAATTCAGGAAATGCATTATAAGAAACAGAGCTTCTCTCATTCATCTAATACTTGCCAAGGAAAAGTACAGTTCTTTGTGTAAAATAGAATTTAAAAAAGTTCTAATATTAACAGAAATTAAATAAATAGGACAAATATTAAGAAAATTCCATACTCTCTAAATAAAAATGGCACATGGTGTCATGCAGGCACCATTTCAGCCTACAGTAACAAGAGTTATAATTAAATTAAATATAGATCAATTAACCTGATTAGAAAAATAACAAATAGTAGCAATTTAATAAAATACATAATATTAAATGTCTGATACCTCCCCATATTGCAACTTCATTGAAATAAAAGGAAAGTATTGCACAGAAAATTAATATAATTGTATTTTCATACAATCAAAATTAACATTGAACATGTATACAGGAATCTCGTAATCAGTGTTACAAGAACTGTATATTATTTTCTATTACTTTGAGAATATAATGAGCCCAACAGGTTAATGAAAAGGTGCAATAAAACTTATTTGTATAACGATAAGCATACACAATTAAAACAGTCTCATATTATTGAAGGTTTCACAATAATTCTGGGATTACTTCAGATTCAACAACAATAACAAAAAAGATTTTAATGCCTGATAGGTATTTCTGATCTATTTTAGCTTCTGTCGTATGAACTAAGAAACTCCTGACAAAATCTCAGAAAAATTACACCAGTTACAAGCAATTTCTGCATCAAATTTAATTAAACTCTCTAATTTAACAGGCATTTAGATAAGACTTCTTCTCTCATATCAAGTAAGTGTTTTAAGTACAAATGTTGACCAACATAAAAAATACTTAAAGTAGAAGGCTCATAAAACCTTTTGCATGTGTGCAACCAACATTGCCCTATGTCAATAATAAGTTAACATTTAATTTTTATTTTTCAAAATAAAAATTAGAAAACCTTTAAAAACAATAATTCTAAATATAGGAAACAACTACTTTAACAAGATTAATTCTGAAAGTTGTTTTTTCCAGACACACAAGAGCTGAAATACTTTTCTGTAATTATTAAAGTCCCTGGCAAACAACAGTAATATTAGTTACAAACCTTCCTTGAATAGGATCTCAGTTAAGAGAATTCTTTTTCACTGTTTGTATATTTATAGGGATGCTTATCACAATACTGCAAGACAAAACAAAATTAGGTTAATATTATCCACATTCGTTTCATTGGGAAGGATTCCCGGATTTTGCAGTGTTTTAGAATGACAGAGTAATCAGAAACCATACCAGTGAAACCCACTACATTACACATATTTATGTTTCCGGGAGTGGATGCCAGCCAAGAGGAGTGTATGCTCTAAAGGTTACGCTGTTACTATTACATATGTGCTAGTCTAGCTTTGGCCTTAGAAACATGCCCTTTGACTGGTTCTCGCTCTGGTAAATATAAACATGTGTAATATAATGGGGTGTACTGGACTGCATCTTATTTACCACAATGATTTGTGGTTATTCTGTTGGACTCTTCTCTCCATTGTACTAAACACATTAAAGAGGTGGGAAAACCTTCCTGATGAAACATATGTAAATATTTGTAGTTTTAATCTTTATCTTTCTTTCTTTCTCTTTTTTTAAACTTGTAATACTGTGATATACCATGATTATCATATTTGTTACAACGAATGATTAGCAGATAACATGTGTTGAAGTGTTCATCCCTTTAGAATTTAGAGCTGAATTCATTCTTAAATATTTATGTCAACAAATTATGATTATCAATTTTCACAAAATTAAAAGACCCAGTTTTTCAAATATCAATTTAGCTTTCTAGCTCACTGAGAAATTTAGGATTAAAATAACTTTCAGAATAAAATAGTTATATGTAAAAACATATATTTAGGAAGAAAGAAGAAAAGAAAGTGTAATAATTTCAATTAAATTCTGTAAAAAGTTTATGAATCTATATGTAGGCCGATGTATACAAATATTTGTTTCATATAAAAATTTTAATCAAAACATCTGTGAATCAGAAAATTAACAACAAAGTACTTTTCATTTGGACATTTTCATTCATTATGGACAAGAATACAACTCAAACTATGCTGATTTGAAAAACTGACAAGCATACAACAAAATTTTATTGAATGAACAATAGAACACTAACGTATATGCACATTGCCTACAATGAAATGCTGAAACAAAACACTGATTTATTTTCTTTCTAGAGAGGCAAAACAATGATAAAAATATTTTCTGGCCACCAGCAAATAATAAGAAAAGTCTGAAAACTTAAAAAGATAATTGTCATAGGTTTCTTAGGAACTTACAATTAACTCCATTATTGACCTTGCTAACAACTGCAAAAGTGTTCTAATAAATATATTATGCATTCTTTATTTCCATTACAGTCAACTCATTTGAAGCAGATAATTCCATCTATTTTATGAAAAATATATGTACTCGCAATGGATATTTCTAAAATATCAACTTTCATCTAAAATAAATACATTTGCTACATGTCTCATCAGCCTTTATCATATGCCTTAAACATTATTTTGAAAATTTGAATTCTCTGCTACAAAAATATTTTCTTATACTGTATAATGTAAGCTATAAAAATTTGGTCAAATTCTATAACATCTAAACTACATATTTCTCAGTTTAAACATAATCACACACCACATATAATTCATACCAAGGTATAGAGAGATCATCCACCTTCTTGCTTATTGTATGTTAGTATCTCACAAACTTGTTATGTTTTAATTCATTAACAAACACACACATTTGTAAAAAAATATGCATTCCACATATAGGGAGAATGAAATGAATTCTTAATTAAAATATTCTTCTTCTGCACGTATAATTCTTTGTCACACCTCATGTAATCCTCTATGAAAGATAAGAACTAGTTTATTTGTCACAATTTTTGATCCCTGAGAACTTTTCACATTTTTCCAGATGCTAAAATAAAAATGGCCATGTTTTCATTTAGTGCAGATAGTTCATCTATAATATTACAAATAATGTAGAAAAGGCATTCCCTATTTAATAAATATGCTGATGACATAGTAATATTTAAATTTTAAAAAATTGAAGTACACAATAAACAAGGGGGATTGACATTTCTATACCATTTTAATTATAAAATTCACTTAAATTAAAATATTTAAATACATTTCCACCATAGTTTCCATATAATCTGCTTTGTTACAACACTAAAAATGCACTAACTCAGCCCCTAATTTCTGTACCATCACAATAATGAATGCAGTGCACCCAGATCACAAGTTTATCCACATTTGTTCATAATTTACATCACACACCGTACATTTAATTATTTTATAAAACTCATTTGCACCATCCCTTGACCCTTTAATCCAATCAATGATGAAGAAAGGACATGATTCACATTCAAATCTCTCTGAATGCAAGCAACAATTAAGAAAACATTGGAAACAAAGCATTTATTTGTGAAGCTTTCATGAATATTAAATAAAATTCAAAATATGATCATTAGTATTCTATTTGTCAAGAAAAATGAAATAAGTTTCACAACATGTAAGAAAAATGTAATAGTGACTAAGAAGACGATTTACAATTTGATCATAAATAAATTATAATAAATATGTTTATCATAACTATTATCAACATAATTCTCATACCCAGAGGTGCTGCATTAACGGTGAGATCAGGATAGATCCACACTTCCCTTCTTCCTGGTCCTCATGCTTTCTCTAGACGACACATAGGCCTCACAAAATGATGGATCTAATAAGAAATATTAATACTATATTTTCATTAGAAATATTATAGAACAGTAGTGTATAATGAATACTGAACATCAGTGTAAAAAGAATCTACAAAATATTGAAGACTTTCTGTGGGAAATGGTCAAATGATGACTCCTCACATTGCAATTTTCTTTTTGCAGGGACATATTTATCACATGTTTTATTCAAACTTGCAACAAGAGAATCTTTCATATTGTCACTTAATAATCGATTATTTTTCCAAACTTTATTTTGTTGACCTCTTCCAGGCAATATTTGCTTCTCTGAATCTTTTGGTATCATTTCATTGTTATTACCAGCTGACTTGACAGACTCTCCAACTTCCTCCTGAGTGAACCTGTTATCTACATTATCTAAGCTATGAACCCTGCTTTCATGCTTTTGCAAAAGAAAGTTGCGTGTGAATGTGGCATCACACATTTGGCACTTGAATGGGCGTTCACCTGTATGAGTGAGAATGTGCCGCTTGAGGTCAGTAGACCAGCCAAATGACTTTGAGCATACGTGGCACAAATACTTTCTCTTGGTTGAGGGTTTCTGACAATTCTTATTGTCAGATATAGATAAAACTTCAGTTTTCAAAACTTCACTTGCAGAGTCCTCTTTGGGACGATGAATTTTCTTTGGCATTAGTTGTTTCCTATTTGATGCTCCTTTCAAAGGCTTTGAAATGCATAGCTCGTTAGTAGCACTAACCACTGATCCTGCATCTTCTTTCTCTACACCATCTTCTAAAGTGACCACACAAAATTTTAGGGGACTGAAATCCTCTCCTTCACATTTTTTGGTAACTTCTTTATTCAAGGGCAGAGCATTTATTTTAACAGGAGTGGATTTTTCTTGCTTGTGATTCAGAGGACAGTTTTTGGATATTTCTTCTTTATATCCTCGTTTCAGGGCTAACCTTGACACACAATTTTCCAGTCTTTTCTGAAGATCAAATTTTACTAGTGTCATGTCATTGGAAAACTTATGCTTTGCTTTTGCTCTCTGCCCTATTTCTAGAACCATATCATCTGGAAGCGCAACATCCTCCACTTTCACACAATTTGTGACACCCGAGTTTCTGGTGACACAATTCTGACTGTTTGAAGATTTAAACGAATCAGATGATGATGTATTGCTATAAGATGCTATGTCATTCTGAAGACTACTTACAGGTGGCAGTTTTTCATTCAATCTACAACACTGAATAGCAGACTGACGCAAGACAGTTTCCAGAATACTTTCCTTCCTTTCTTTTTTCTTTGCTTGTAATAATGACAATTTAATTTTTTTATGTGTGGTAGCATTTCCGCTTTCATTATTGAAACTTAGTTCTGTTTCTGTTGCTTGGTCTATAATATGCTCAGCAAAATGCTTCAAAAGTAAAGATGCAGAAGTAAAAGATGTCTTGCAGTCTGCACATTCCAAAGTTTTGTTTAACCCTGGAAACATAACAGTAATATCAGGAATAAGGCTATTTTTTCTTCCATAATTATATTTGACGTAAAGTAACTTACCTCCAACTGATTGCATTACAGGGATTTTAGAGAACACATTTTTTTAAACAAGGGCCATGGTGAGAATAGGGTAGAAACTAATCAAGAAAATCACATTCAATGGATAAACTTGTCACCGATGTAATTATTTCTGCGTATCAGCTCTGTCCGATGCAAGTAAGGGAGTGCACCATAGCTTCCCTTTAGTAATATTTAGGCCTCACTCTCTCATCGCGGCACTTGAGCTTTATACGAAGATATAAACGTTATTAAGATGTTATTAACTTTTATCACACATAACAAGCATGTTTCTTTTCATGTTTCAAGTTCCACGTTAGCTTTCACAGGTTCACAAGTGTATGCACAGGTACAATTGATAGAGCACTTTAGAAGTCGTCCAGGTTATGCTATGGTGCGTTTATTTTTCATTGGAACATGACTGCTATCTTAAGAACTTCCTTTTCCTTCTGGAATGAACATATTTCGTATTTTTTACCATTTGTCTCACATACTACACTTGCTAAACGTACAATCTTTCGAGAGAAAAATTCACGCCCAGATAAACCCGATAAAATAAACTGTGAGTCGACTTCACTTCAACCCTTTTGATTCGTCATTGAACACCCGGTCAGTGCCTGGTTCGACTCGAGTCGAGTGGGAGACGACTCGGGGTGGTGGGAGGATTCATTGGAGACAGGTGGAGGTCGCTGTAATTTGACGTATAGGGATGAAAGTGTGTGAACTGTCATTTCCTTATTAGATTTGAATTTGAATACGGGAGAAATCAGTGAAGAACCCTTGCATTTACAGTAGAATGGCATGTCAACTGATAGTGCTGTCAACAGCGTATGTTGTAAAATGTTAACTATATTGTAACACTATTATTAACAAGTGATAAGGTGCAACACAATTTGTTTTTAAAGACACATTTTGACGAATACATGAAGTGAAGGTAGGCATAATGGGTCAGCTTCCGAGCACCGAACACATCCCAGAAACCATGGAAAATGTACAAGGAGAAATATTTCGTCATGCCAGGATTATTACAGAAATTGCCTCTCTCACTTATGACGATTTTCAAAAATGTATCAGTGATTTGAATGTGTTGTAAGTTATCAAGGTCCTGATTTTATTGTATAATAATTTTAATAAGTAATTGACACCTATTGTGTACTGGCATTTGCTTCTAGATCAAAACAATGCACTGATCCAAGTGGGAAATTATTAGTATTTGCAGTGAAAAAGGGAACTGATTCTACAGTGTTGTGGAAAGGCACAGTTAGGATAGCATGTGTGAAGATAGACCCTGTTACAAAACAAATTGATACATACAGACTTCTTAATTTGAGTGAATTTATGAAGGTAATAAATATCTCCATAAAATATTTTCTTCATATCATATGTTTATATCTCTGAACTAGTCTTTACAAAATCATTTTGTTTAAGGTCTTCAATACACTACAGTGTCAATTTACTGCTGCACAGCAGAGTTCTACAAATGAAAGAGTTCTTCAAGAAAGTACGTCAAGTAGTACATTGGCATATGATGCCCAAAACCAAATGAAGCAGTTGACTGCTACGATGCTGCTTGAGGAAGTTGATCATGTGACATCACCTCCAGGAGAGAGATTAAATGAATGCTGTATATGTTTGGAGCGCAAGCCTGATGTAATGTTGCCATGTGCTCATAGTTACTGCCTTCCATGTATAGAACAATGGTGAGAAATGATTTTTGTTTGAATTTGATTTTTTATTTGTAAATTATTTAATTAAAAGTTGATGTAGTCTTTTTTACACGAACAATAATCATCTTAATCAAATGATGAATGAACTTAGATTTGATTCTTAGATAGGGTTTGGTTTTCAGCATTTATTCAAGTAAATTATGTATATGCCAATCATTTTGGTCATTTCTCAAATCTCTCAAACTTTTATTACTCATATCACCTCGGACAATTAATCTTAATTGCTTGGGGTGATATGAGAATTATATGAATAACCTGACTGGCATAAAATTGTAATGAAAATACCTCTTGTGAGGTTCAATTACTCAAGATTGATATATTTTGAGTAACTTCTTGGGAGGGATAAAATAGTAATAAAAAACAACTGTAAATTGAAAAAAAAAGTTAGTGGTTATATATGACTGCTTGGACACATGCATTATTATTATCACCATTGTTATTTTTCCACATGCACTGTGATGTTGGTAGTCACTGGTCACAAATGGGTACAATAGGCAGATTCAGTGGTTTCGTTAATTTGTTCAGAGTTCCCTTGTCTGTAGTGTTCTAGAGTGTGATATTATGTTATGAAAGTGAGCATACGAGGAAATTATTGCGGTTGGCTCTGGTGAGAGAGTTTGTCGGGTAAGATTACTGAAATAATGCCATAAAATGATTATTACTTCATGAAATGTTCAAGAAGTACTTAAAAATTTTTTATTTTGTTGATTTGTTTATTGTTTATGATCAGACAGAGACACTGTTATAGATCTTATTGAGGTAAATACAATAGAACTAAACTAATAAATGTAATAGACTTTTTGTTTGGTAGCACAGTTTGTATTTATCCAATTGCATGTTATCTTTTATGGATAGTGATCTTCTTATTTAGTCTTTCAATAAATTGTAGGATTTGGCTGCTACAGAGAGTTGATGGTATCAGTAAAGCAATCCATTTTCTCCAGGACTCTTGGGCAACTTGATCCAACTTTCTGTTGTGATCCCCAATATTTTCTTATATGCCCTTGCGATATAATATAATTGAGTTTCCAAAATAATTAAAAATTGTTCCTTGTTCTCTTTTACCTATTTTTGACATGTTTTCTTTAACAATTTTCTTTTATAAGTTTTTTAGCAGAAAAACTATCACTTTTGTTCTTTATTTTAATACAGAAAAATCTGTCTAAATTGGAACCTGCACAAGCCATACACCTTACAGACAGCGCAAAGACAAAGAAATAATTATAATACTTCAGAGCAATGGTGAGGTATAGCATTTATGTGTACCTTAAGTTTATATTGAAATTGCTCTAGAATCCTTTGATTTGTTCTTCATGTGACCACTAACATAAGATGGTGTTTAATTTTGAGGTAGGGGTGAAATTATAATTGATATTTGTTCAATATGTTAAGAAATATTTTGATTTTTCGTGAGCTTTAGCTGATTTGTAGGGGCTCTAAATTTACAAAATTCAGCAGAAATTCAAAATTTTTAGTCACCTTTTGTTGGATTTGCCGATATTTTTAAATGACTTTGTTGCTTACTTCAATAGAACCTTATAAAAATTGTAAGTAGATACCATCAAGTACCTAGTGTAAACTGTTTCTTTTGGTAATTTTAGTTGTTGAATGAAGTAACGATGGGCTGGACTGGCCTTTCTCCACTGTCAAAATCTTCCCAAAAAAATACGTGAATCAAATGTTTTTTGTTTCAAACAAACTATGTTATCTTCTTAAAACTTCTACATTAAGAATAGCAAATAGCAGAACCCTGACAACACAACTAAACTTGATAGAAGGGACCAAGAGTTAGGGCACATGCAAAAACATTGCACTGTTTCTTTCTCAAGTTCAGGGGAGAGGGGGGGAGAGAGAGGCAGACACAGACAGACAGACACACAAACACACAGACAGACACACAAACACACAGACACACAAACACACAGACAGACACACAAACACACAGACAGACACACAAACACACAGACAGACACACAAACACACAGACAGACACACAAACACACAGACAGACACACACAGAGAGAGAGAGAGAGAGAGACAGACAGACAGAGAGAGAAATTACCAAACAGTCTTTATGTTATTGGCAAAGGATATGACATTTCATCTTTGTCAAAATCAATCAAAAATTTTATGAATAGCAAAGGTTTGATGACCGTGCCTTAGATGGTGGTGGATTTTTGACACTAGATTCTTAGCTGGATCCAGTTCAGCCATTGTCTGGAGGAGAATTTGAGTGACCAGGTGCTCTGATCGTTAGTTCTTTTTCTAATCAATACCAGGCGAATGCCAGATCAGTTTCCTAACAAACGGACCACAATATCACATGTGATCGTTCCTTCACCTTTGTCTTTCTTGCATATGATCTTTTTGCACACCCTTCTTTTATGTGTGATCTTTATTCCTCTCTTTTTATCTCTCACTTACCTGCACTTCACTACCTCATGTGCCAAGAGACCAGTTAGGAACTTTGAGCTAGTCCTGGGTGAGGTGATGCCCCCTTGGGGGACATATCTAGAGAAGGAAAAACTTGCAAGCTGATGTGTTGGTTGACACCAGGTCTCATTCCAGCAGGGGAGAAACCACAGGGCATAGAATACTGCTTAAAAAAACAAACGACAAGGTTCCCAGCCAGTAATGGGACTGTTGTTCAACCTCCCCACCCCATTATCCATTCCCGCCTGTTCGTACCGTTTACCTACAGGCTATTCTAATCCAAAATTGGAATTGCTTTGTAGAACAAGGCATGTAATATTTTTGCTGAAATGAAGGCAACATTGAAAATAATATTTCTTCATTAATCATTACATTTTGCAAAGAATGATAACTACTGTGAATCTTCTTTCATAGTATGATAACAGTTTTTATTTAACAGTTTTTACCTACTATGAGAGATTTTTAAAAATATGTAAATTACACACCTTCAACATGATATTGTTAGGTTGGGTCTTTATTAAGTTACGAAACTTCAGAAAGATTCAACGGGGAAAAATGCCTTATCATCAAAATAGTAATCTCAAATAATGTCTTATTTAGGTAATACGTATTTTTAGTTTTGTAACAAAACTATTGAAGGTGAATTTCTTTGTTTTCCCTGTACTTTTGCCTTTTGTAAATTAATTTTCTACAGGAATTTTCATCACCACTTTTTTCTCATTTCTCATAAGAGGTTATATAGTATCGATTCAATCAATCAAGATTCGAATTTCTTGCTCAGTGCAGTCCACTAGTCCGAAACTATTTGGCTACAGGCACTACCAAACTACTTATTACAGATATTGTATTCTTGGAGTTCAGAGTGACCATCAGGACAAGCCTCACTCTTTTGTAATACTCCCTGTGAATTCTCTCTTTCATTGTGTTATTGGAGATGGTCTCACATTCTTCGATGTCCAGAGCAGGGCTGTTCAACTGTCGGCCCGCTGGCCGCATGCGGCCCACGGAGCCATTTATTGTGGACCGCGAAAGGTTATTAGTGAAAGTGCCTTTCCTCCATGTCGATCGAGAGCACTGAACGCCTAGTTCAGGCGCCCTGACGAGGTCGACATCCCCTTTAATGTAAAAATTGGTCAAGTTTAGATTTATGGAGTTTTTCTAGCAAGTACAGCAATTAAAATCCATCCCAATGTGTAAATATGTTAATTTGTTGATTTCCCATGTCTTTGTATTGTGGCGTCGTCGGGTGCGAGTAACACACAGGCACGGAATTGATTTATACAGTTTTATTTACAAGTTTTTATACACTATATACACACTCCTCGGAAACTAGCGCTGCACTCCCAGTACTGCACATCTCTGAGGCATCCCCGCCCCAGTCTGACGCAGACCCCAGCGGCTTGGCGCCGCTTCAGGTCTTTTGTCTCGTGGCAACCGCCACACCTCGTAGCCGAAGCTCGCAATAACCCCTGGCGGGTGAAAAGTGCCTTCCGCACCGCGATTCCGTTCGACAACGAATGACCACGGCTGGTTACTCTCCAGCAGCCTCGCGAGGGGTCACGTGACAGACCTCCCATGCCGGCGGCGTCCTCTCATCCTGAAACTTGGGCCTGTTTGCACTTTTGGAGTCCAGCTGCACCGCGGCTGGACTCACCCATCATCTCCCTCTGCGCCAGTTGACACCCGCGTTCCGAGACACGCCCACCCCGGCCCTTGAGGAGGGGCCCGCCTCTGGTGGCCTTCCGCTTGCCGCCAAAGGACTGCCCCCGCCCCCTCGCTGGCCTTCCGACATGTTGTCCATCTGTCCCATTGGCACGACGTAACAGTATATTTCAGAATCATCCAAATATACACATGGTACGACCTAATATCACGTATGGTTCATTCACTCCCTCCTCGTTTCATAGCAGCCAGGCAAATTGCCGAAATTAACAATACGGGGAAGGCAGGCGTTGATGGTCCTAGTAATTAAAATATAGCCCGCAAACATATCAAATGTAGTTGTGGCCCTTGAGGCCTCGCAAGTTGGACACCTCTGTCCCAGACATTTGTAAGTTTTATCTGACTCAAGATCTTCAATTACAGTGTGCATATCAGCGTCAGTGTTCTCTAATGTCATTTTGTCTTTCTTTAAATTGACTTTTCCACACTAGTCAAGACTAAACTTCATTTATATTGCTAAAATCATTGACAGAGCATTTGGGAGAGAATCGCTTCCTTAACAAACATTTTAAGATCATCCATGAAAAAAATGCGATTCTGGTCTTTCATCACCATGGAGTTTGTAACCAAAGTCAGTGTGCTACAACTGTCTAGATAAGGGTCGTCCAACTTGCAAGGCCTCAAGGGCCACAACAAAAACCTTCAATAAGGTTGCAGACCATATTTACATTACTTGGGCGATTTACACCCGACGTATCGTTGATCTCCGCAGTTTGTCCAGATGCTCTGCAACGTGGGGAGATAAAACCATTGTGTTGGCATTGTCCGCCAAATTGTTTCAAATTTGGCGCCTCGTCTCTAATAAGGCACTTTTGATGTTCTTTGAAGGCGTTTCAGAAGGAAGGATCATACATTTCAAACTTTGCGCTCAGGAGATCTAAATCTACTTAAAAAAACAGCGCGAATATCTTTCCGGTTGACCAAATACTCCTCTTTCGTGCAAAGTTCCTTGACGTAGTTTGTGAACTGCTTCCTGTTAGTTTGGAGCGTCACCGGAAGATCGCATCAGCTCCTGGGCAGCCCCGTGAAATATACCATTGTCAAAATTTCGCGGAGTCCAGTGATTTTCATTTCAGACGCCACGACGCGTCACAAACGTGCATTGTCATCAGAGGCACTGGATGCAGTCGAAACGCGAAGTATAAACGACGAAATTCGCAAAGAAACGTTTGATTTCGTCTGGCAGAGGTAACGGTGATAATTTCCTTCAATGCTCGTTGATTTTTTCTCCAAGTAACAATCTTTGTCGATTGTGTGTCGTGAACACTCTTGTTTGATAAAAAACTACTGAATAGAAGAGGCGATGTTTCGTTGCAGCTTCTACTAATTGCTCTCCCAACGTATCTTAAGAGTATTTCGCAACCTCAACACCATGAGTGATATTAAGTCGTACCATGCATAACGCAGGGAAACACATGGACTGATTTTTAATGTTTCAATTTACTTGTAAAAGATAACTCTTAAATTTAAAAATCTATTTTTACATTAAGAGGATGTTGACTACAATAGGGCGCGTGCGCTAAGCGCGATGTTCTCGCCTGACATGGAGGTAAGAGACTTCCATTTTTGACTAATTGTCTTTCTCGGGCCACCAGTTGGACAACCCTAGTCTAGGTCGTGGGGCAAATCTAATGCAAAAAAGCAGAGGGGATAGCGAATCTCCTTGGGAAATTCTTCTGTTAATTTGCATCCGTCTTGTTTCTACTACTTCCGTTCCGCTGTTTATTGCTAACCTGGTACTCCACGACTTTATATATCGATACCACGATATATCTGCAGGTTCTTCAAAATCCAATCCAGTTGTGGTACACTGTCAAAGGCCTTCTGGTGGACAATAAACGCCATGTTTAAATTACGTTTTCGTATCCGTACATCATTCAAGATGACTTTGGTAGCAAGATTTCCTTACAGCCATAGGAACCTTGACGACCTCCTTTCTGTTCGTCTGGGAACAGATGGTCCGCAACAGATGGTTCTTCTCTAGGTGTCTGTTCTTCTTGTTAGTAATGGCTGCAGTTGTAACTTTGTACATTACAGGCAAACAAGTGATGTAGTTCTTTGCCAAAAGAACTGTCTCTGCTTTTGGGTAGTAAGTAAGTGGTGCAGCGCGTGAGCAATTCCATGAGGTCTTTTGGGTTTTCTACAATTTTATTAACAGCTTTTGGTAGATGTGATTGTAAGTATCGCCAAGAATTAAGATGAAGTATTCATGATTAATGTGACTCCCATCCCCCTAAAAACTCTCTTCTGGTGCCCATGCATCTCTCCAAGGAAACCACCGCGAGACATTACTTCATGGAGAGACAGGCAAGTAGCTGAGCTATTACTGCCGATTAAACGGACCCGTCCTTCATTTATTTTCATGACAGTGGTCAGGCACTCTTGTATTGTGCTCCACTCTTTCTCTTATTTTAACACAAACCACTATATTTAAAGGAGAAATTTACACGTTCGTTCAGACTTCTCCATAAAATGCCGTATGCTCGCATACACTATTGTCCCCTCCATGGTTTCTATTGAGCCACGGTTCGATGTGCGATATAATCCCTTTGGTATCTGAATTCAACCTCTTCCCATTCTGTAAGATGTTCATCCATTCACCTTGATTTCGTCCTTAGCGGAAGTTCTTCGCTATCGGGGTCAGTGAGCTTCTTCACTTCGTCGTACACGGCTTTTCTTTCTCTTGCCAACAGATCTGTAGGGAGAACACTAAATCCTACAGCTTTCAGAGACCATGCGGTAAGCTGACGCTGTTATCGGCGCCCACCTCCTTTGTACTTTAGCTTTGTACTTGTGCGTACTTCAGCCTCACGGAAACGTTCCCGAGTTTGTCAACTGGGGCATTCTAGTCGTCGCCTCTCTCGGGCCACCCATATGTGGCATTAATATGGACGTATTGCTATCTACAGTTCAACATCCGCGAAACGGCGACCACTCTGACGGTTTCTTCATGTTCCCGAACAGGTGATAATCACTTGGTGCCAAGCCCCGGAGGGTATGGTGGTTGTGGCAGCTCCGTGACTCCCATTTGATCAGTGGTCTCTTGGCTAGTGTGGGGGCGGGCATTGTCATGTTGCAAAAGCACACCTTTATTCCATTTTACTGGCTGAGTAGTTTGAATGTCACGGCGTAAGCGCTTAAGGGTTGCCACATATGCTGCACTGTTAATCGTGGCCCTAAATTCCTGCCAATCAATGAGGATGATGCCCGTTGTATCCCAGAACACTGTCGCCATCCACTTGCCAATTGATGGTTCTGGTCGACATTTGGTGTTGGACTGCCTCTATGCTTCCAGTGCATCAATTGTTTCGTTTGTGGCTCCTGGTAATGGAGCAATGTATCATCACCAGTCACAGCCATGAAGTCGCTGTGTCTTGATTACGGTATTGCAAAAGTTTTCTGCACACGTCCACACACCTCTGCTTGTGGCCTGCAGACAGTTTAGGCACCCACCCGGATGATCCTTTGCCAAACTATATTGGCCATACACGATCCGCTGTAGGGTGTTTCCGCTAGTTCTCGTGTCTGCCTCCATGTCCGTAAATGTGAAGCATTTGTTTCTTTGTATGGCCTGTTCGACCCGGGCAATGTTGGCTGGTTTTGAAATTGTCACATTCCTTCCAGAACTGATTTCCTTGTCCAGCGATGTGCGTCCTGTTTTTCTCCCTGTCATCCAGTTGTAAACTGTCCTTGATACATTTCGCCACAGACTGCCCCAAGCGCCATTGAATTTCTTCTGTAATCACGCCTTCTTTCCGTAGAAACCAAGTCGTACCCGTTGGTTGCTTTCCATGTTGTCTGCTCCTACGCTGACAGTGTTGTCATGAAATGTCTATGACGAGTGCATGCGTTGGCCCCTGGGTGTGTGCTGCTACCAAACGGTGGAACAAGACACTAGTTACACGTCACTACCTTCATATGTGAAATGGGAGCCATACCCGGACGTACAAAAAAGAGGAAAATCCCGGACGTACAAGACATTCCATGAGAATGAACCCAACCTAGAACCGTGGGACACACTGTAAGTCACATCTTCAATTGTGAATGTGTCCGTGTAGACTATACTCCTATCGTGAAGGTACTTTTTGGTCATTCTCAAGAGGTAGTATTCTGATATCTAAGGCCACTAGCTCACAAAATCCTTTCTTCCGTTTTGTCTTACTTTGCAATACTAATCACCTCCATGATGGCGTCCGTTGTTGATTTATTGTTTGTGACATAAGTGTGTCCCTTTTGACAGGCGTTTCTCGAAACATGAAAGAATTGGACCCTCAAGTAATTTGCCCCTAGTACCCTAGAGGTAAAGCGGTCTTAATGACGAAGTCAGCTCTTTCGCCTTGTTACCCTTCCGAAAGAAACAAGGTTCTGTTTCTTCTACCGCTTGGAGAGTGTTCCATTCTTAAGGCAGTAGTTCGAACCAGATAACAAGCATTCAGATTACTGCTCTGTGACAATAATGAGTATCTCGTTCGGGATCTCGTCGAAGACAGGCGCTTTCCCATATTTTATGCTCGTTCCAGCTGTCCGCAGTTCTTCCATCGTAAACCGACCGTTTTCGACTTAAAAAAAGACGCTCGATCTTTGTCTTTCCCAGCGATCCCTAATAGGGAAGAGATCACTTATTACGTTCTCCATCCAGTGTGGATCTAGTCCAGGTGTCTTTCTGCCCTCCCTAAATTTCTTAGTAACGATTTTATAGACCATCCCTCTAGGGTCATTTTCGATATCTTGTAGGAGCATATTTCAACCTCTGGCGTTGCTTCTTTTAATCTTTCTGGAGCAGATTGCGAGAACGCTTGTACTCATCTCCGTAGGGAGATGATTGTCTTGCCTCTCGTCGCTAGTCGTCTCTCGATGCTGTTGTGGCGGTGTTCCGCTATTTCAGGCGCCTACCAGTAGACACGTGGCTTGCTCCTCTGGCGTCTGCGTCTGGGCATCGAAGCATCACAATCACTACTTTCTTGGTTTCTCCGGATATTTCCTCGAGAGATTCCGTAATTCTCGTCCTGCCAATGCTCCTTAATATGGATTCCTCCCGGGAGTCTTTAACCTTGTCTTTGTGTAACTTCTTTACATTCCAAGGTGCACTACCTTTGTTGTCTAGCAGCGTCAGGATGAAACATCTTATTTACGGCGACGGAAAGCCCTATGTATGTATGTATTTTTAATCGCCAAGTGCCTCCTCGTCCAGTTCTTCCCAATCCATGACATCTTCCAGTCAGGTTTGTGGAGTCTATAGTAATATCCAAAATAGATGAAGCATTTCCCTGTTGGAAGATGTACGTATCACCTTTGTTTAGAATTACTAGGGAGTTTCTTGGGACAAACTCGCAAACAGTATGTTCTCTCTTATCTGACCTCCTAAAAGTCGCCTCCTGAAAC
Source organism: Gryllus longicercus (assembly GCA_038098605.1). Taxonomy (NCBI): domain Eukaryota; kingdom Metazoa; phylum Arthropoda; class Insecta; order Orthoptera; family Gryllidae; genus Gryllus; species Gryllus longicercus. Next base: position 319,242 of record JAZDUA010000596.1, on the reverse strand, counting down.
TACTTTGCCTTTCGCCAATATAACTGCTAACTTCAAGCTCATTGATGTCCTTGATTTCTCATTATGTTGTCTCGAGGGAAGTAACAGCTGTAAAACCTAACCTAATTTACTTCCCCCTAAACAACCTAAACTTCGTCTGCTTGAATGCTTGTGCCCTAAGCTTCTTGTTGAACATTACGCTCGCTTTTCTTGAGGAATTTTCATAGCAGCATCGTATTATTCGCTAACCAGTAGCGGGCCAGCTTTTGTTTCTGCAGCGGCCTGGTTCAGATGGTCTTGCGCCTGTTTGCTTTTCCTAAGATTGATCTCTATGACATGGAGCATTATTGGTCTTAGTCTTCCTGATTTTCCTAAAAATAGCGATAAAGGAAGCACATCTGTTTTTTTTCTCCATATAGTCGTTTCTCTGTTTTTTCTCCTTGTACCTTCTGTCAGGGCTCGAACACATGTTTAATATGCCGTCATCTGCAGCATCTGGTTAACTGCCCCCTGATCCGACAGTTAACCCACTCATTTTAATTTTATCATTTGCCACAAACAAGAGTCAGGGGGTAACTAAAGTGTATAGGAGCAAAAGGAAAGATCAGGTGATGTGATATCTACTTCAACCGTAACTCTTACGTTTGACCATTCGTCCCTCCCGGAAAGGATCAGTTGTGATTTCTGCAGATCACCTCCATTAGCAACAATATGTCCCAAAAAGTTTTGTGCTGTTTTGTGTCAGAGATTTCGGCATACTCAAGAACAATCTATGTCGGTAAGCCCAGTGTGCGGGAAGTGCGGTGCGTCTGAGCACGATCCACATCCCTGCGCTAACCAACTACAACCAGTGCCCTACCTTTCTCCGGGAAAGAGAGATTCAGAAGATAAGAGTCACCGAAAAGGTTTCCTTCCCCGAGGCCAAACGCCGGCACCAGGCAAGAAATCCAGTAGACGTGTCACGCACCTTCTTCAGTACCAAAAAGACTAAGTCCTCAGGAGTAACAACAATTTGTCTACTCCAGTAGCGCACTTCAGTGGTCAGGTCTCGCCAATAGACTTCCGTGAAGACTTCCGTGAAGATACGACATGCATCCAATGTGGAAAAATAATACCAACGAAGTTTTAAAAAAAAATCTATTCAAAACTCCACCCGTCACATATCACAGAGCGAAAATAGATTCCAGTCAGATATCGCCTCTGAACAAAAATTCGTTATCGAAGTCCCGTTCTCTTACTACTTCCGAGACTCGCATTGAGCGATCCTCCAGCCCATGAAAAACTCGGTCGCCTGTGGCCCCCCCCCCCCCAAAAAAAAGGGAAATCCCCCTGGCCCAGGCGACCTTCTCCAGCAGCAGTCAGGATGACGAGGAGCATCGCGAGAGTTCCTCTATAACTTGTCAGAAATCGAGAAAGAAAAAAAAGCCTATGAAGTAATTCCCTACAATGGCTCTCTCGCGGAAATTAAACGGCTTTCGTGCACGTTCAGAGGAATTGAGATTGAAAATTTCTCCACACTAGTCTGCCTTCAGAAAACTCATCTTCTTCCACATCATCTCCTCTGTCTTCGCGGGTTAAGCATCTTTCGATTTGTTCGAGATGAAAGACTCCGTGCTCACCGTAGTGTCGCGGTACTTATCCGTGACTCCCTGTTCTTTGAGGAACAAAACGTTCGAACAAACGTTCAAACTTTGCGTCCAGATACACCTACCGTTCTTTTGCCTAAGTATACTTTTGCATATATAGACATTTATCCTGGCCATGTCGTGGCACAAGAACTTGAAGATGTGTTTCATCAGTTGCCCGCCCCTTTTCTTATTGTGGGGGACTTTAATGCCCCCAATCTCGCCTAGGGTTGCACAAGAGGCAATATACTTGAAAACATTATTGACAACCAGAACATAATTCTTGTGCATACTGGTGAAATCAGCCTTTTTCCCATGACCTGAAACACTTTCTCTACCGTTGTTCTGGCTTTGTGCAGACCATCTTTCTCTACCATCTTTGAGTGGACTGCTCTTGGCGACTGCATAGTAGTGACTGCTTCCCCACTCTGGTCAATTTCAATATTCCCGACCCAAATTTGCCCGTTCTCCCTTTAGTAAATACTTTTATTTAAGAATTTTGGTCCAATTTTTTTTTTTTTTTTGTTTGAGTCCTTTCATATTGCATTTTGGTTGTGTGGTTTTTTAGTATTTTCATTACCTATAATGTTTTCTTAATTTTCAATAAGTTTATTTTGAAGTAAAATGAAATTTTATAAAATAATTATCAAATTATTTTATTGTGCTTATTTATATTACTAAACATTCATGTTTTTCGTTTTCATGGACATTTAACATTTTGACGTGTTTTAATTACTTAAGACTGTTATATTTGATGTTTCAGGAATGTAAATAACAAAACTTGCCCAATTTGTCGCGAGACTTTGGATAGTACTGATGATACATGGGTAATTTCGGAGGCACCCGAATCACAGGAAATAAGTCAGGCAATTTGCAAGTCTTTGTTGGATTTGGCTTCTCCTGCTCGATCTCACCGCTAACCTAGTGCCAAAAGGTTTGTTATCATTGTATCTTTTGTGTTTATACAAATACTTCATGTTTACATTAATTGAAATTCCAGTATTCTTTCAGTAATGTAATTTTACTATTACCATCAGTAAAATGGTTTTCAATTAAGTTTTAAGAATAACACATTCATTACCCTTGGTAATTTTTCCTTTAGCAATGGAACAAAATTATTTGTTTTGTTGATTTGAGAGTAGGTTATACATTTCACCGAGTATATGTTTGAAATGCTTATTCAGCCATAACATCCATAAATGTTATTTAAATAGGTTCCCTTTGCCTTAATGGGTATGATCTCCCAGTGATACAACCAGTGTTGAAATTAAATGAAATTATTATCACAGGATCCAAAGGTATTGTAATAAATAATTAAGTCGAGAAACACTTAACCATAAAATCATGCCTACAACATAGTGATTTTTATAAATTTGAAATTTTTTCAGTAAATCTTGCTCGGGTTACAGCTCTGCAAATTTGAAATGGATCTTTCGACTTGGGTGGGTACCTTATATGACGCTCTTAAACATCATTTTCAAAATTTTCTCAGATACTCTTCTTTTGGTTTTTTGCCTGAGTAAAGGACTGTCTGAAAGCGTTTATTAAAACAATAAAAGTATATTTTTCATTAAAATGTCTTTTGAAAATTACATTTATCTTCATTCATATCTTTCCCTATATCTTTATTGTTAAAGCTAGATATTATTTTTGTAACGCAATTAATTGATCAATAATAGCACTGTAATAGTAGTTTATGAAATTAGTTCATAATGTTAAACTTTATTGCATGAGTATGTTTTGAAATTGAGCGACGCCAGGAGCGAGTTTTCAAATTTGTACGAATGCAATAAAGCAACATTATTAACGAGTTGTATACCCTATTTATTTGTATAACAGCATTTTAAAGTTATAAGAGAATGAAACTTAATTTTGCGAAACAACTTTTTTGTGACGTTTCGAGTATTTGACATCTTCGCGAGAAAACGGTGGTGGGTGTGCCCTTTACCTCCACCTCCCCACGATTCTCCCGCTGCGATCGGTTGAATGTGTGATGAAGGTCGAATATAATGCTGGTATGCAGAAAATGATTTTATGATCAGTGTCTTTAAAAGCTAGATATTTTGCCGCTGGCTTTTAAAATGCATGTTAATTCTTGGAACATCCTATAATGGAAGATGCAATAATACGTTCTATTATCGCGTTCTGTTATCGCAAAGCAGGTATGGAAACGCCCACATTATTCCCATTCTGAAACCAGGCAAGCCAAAAAACGACCCGTCAAGTTATCGGCCAATTAGTTTACTGTCCTCCTTAGGAAAACGGTTTGAAAAATGTATCCTCATCAGATTACTTTTCCATCTCAATTCAGTCCAAGCCATACCTCCGCCACCAATTCTCCAATTCAGTTTTCAACCACTACTTTCCACTAAACACTAATCACCACCACTGACCGAAGACATAATCGAAGGGTTCCATGAAAAGAAACACAAAAGTCGCAATCTTCCTCGATGTAGCTAAAGCCTTTGACACCATCTGGCAGCCAGGACTATTATTAAAACATTCACTTCGGAATCTCCCACTATCTTATATTATCAAAAGCTTCATTGCAGATCGCACTTTTTCAGTCCGCCTTCCTGGAGCTCTTTCATCATCTTTTCCCATAAAATGAGTTCCGCAAGGAACTGTTCTCCCGCACTATTTAATCTCTATATCGCCGATATACTATCCACTTGACATGTCTCAGTTGCACGGTTTGCTGATGCTACCGCTATATATTCCTTAAACCGTGATATTACCACCGCACAAGAAGACCTGCGACATCCCCTCTCCCAGTTCTCCGTCTGGGCCATGAAATGGCATATCCGGATAAACCCAGCAAAAAGGCCAAAATCTTCACCCTCAGCCGAGCAAAAAATCCTCCCCCGCTCAAGTATCAAGAAGAAAAAATATCTTGGTTCCCAAACAACAAGCCAGTCAAATATCTTGGTGTCTTTTTGGGAGGCTCACTTGGAAATCAAATATTCTTCTTAGAATAACTGGCACACATATAACCCACCAATTACATCCCATACTAAAATAGCCTTCATCCCTGCGATTTCATGTAGCCTCTCATCAATACCAATCAATGATTCGTCCAATCTTATCCTACGTTTCTCCTATCTGGGGCTCAGCCAGCAAATCAAATACCAAAAAATGCAGATTTTCCTAAATAAATTCCTCCGATCCATTACAAAATCTCCCTGGTTTGTAACTAACTCGCAGTTACATAACGAGATCGGCATCACTCCGATCTCTGTGCATTTTTCCCTCCTATCCGCTCGCTTCTATCCTAAATCTCCCCAGATTCCCTTAGCCGTACATTTCAAAATCGGGAAACAAAATTTCCCACAACAGATTAAAGCGGAAGCTACCGCGACAGTTCTTCGCCCCCCCCCCCCCCCCCGATTATGTACCCGATGTGGCTTCGCACATTCAATCCACGTGTATACAATATATTCAGCTGTGAATAATGTTTCCTAAACACTGCTAATATAATTTAATGTACTCTCAAATATAGTACTCTGCTCTTGAGGGCCCTTGGGACAGGCAGAAATAAATGAAAAAAAAGGGGAGGGGGTTTTGCTCGACAATGATTGGTTTTGTGGCGGCAGCCGGAAGCTTTGTATTTAAAAGTAATTTAATATGGCAACTGCGGGGACAAAGCGAGTCGCACGAGGGCGAGACATACCCAGTAGCGCTTTTAACTGTTTTCATCTCTTTTTAATTTATTGTTGAGGCATGCGGACATCGCATATTTTCAAATGTTTTCTGCCACTCACAATCCCATTCAGCAATAGCCGAAATTAGTAAAATGATATAAACTGAAGGCGGACTTCATAATTACAGTTTATTACCGCAAGTATTATGCCGTAATATTGCGCAATATTTTATAAGAACACAGTTATTTTACATTTTCATTATTCGAACGGTCTCCTTTGTCTTTGAAAATATTTTTATATAAATAAATGAACTATATTTGTTTAAATAACCGAATTAGGAATTTTTGGGTTCTATCAAGAAAAGTAAGTCGTATTAGATCCTAACGTAAAATTAGGTCAATTTGGGCGCCATCAAATTGAAGTATATTACTCGTTGGTACTTAAAACATCGGAATAAACTGAAATTTGGAGAGAAACAGGACCGGAATATAGTAAGCCAGAACCTAAGAATTCGGATCCTACTCAAATAAGTTTGACAGTGTTAACATATTTTTTTCGGATGAGGTCCTATTATAAAAAAGTAAAATAAGAAAGTGGCCTGATGCCGCCAAAAAGATATTTCCAATGTGAGTGCTGAATGGCATTTCCTTTCGCAACATCTTGTGGAAACGGACCTTGCGACGAAATGGGAGGGTTACTAAAATATTATTAATAAAATCTTACCTTCAATCATGTCAGAAACCTTTAATCTACACAGGAAGTTTTTTAAGTAGGCTGATGATAATGTGAAGAACATAACCTTCCTATTTTATTATCTCGCTACCGCTTACGCTTAGAGAGAAAGTTATGTAATGCTGCCGGAAAAAACTGCGAATTTTTGGCAGAAAATCTTATTTGGAACAAAAAAGTGGAAAAATCTCAATTGCTAAATTTGAAGGGGAAAAAAAAACAACCTCTAACATGAGTAGCCAGAATCCATGTTTTGTGGGTCCTTTACCGAAAATCGATTGACGGCAAAACGTTTAAACGTCGAAGTTTGTCAAAATGCCTTTTTGTTATTTTTTCTATTTCACGACTTTGGCTATATAAATCACTTAATTGTGCTTCTAAAGTCGTTTTAGTAGATTTCCATTTTGCCTTTTTTGTCCATTTTAACTTTTGATGCATATTTTTGCCTTTTTCTATCTTTTACTCATTTTGCTTTTTTTTCTCCATGCAGACATTTCGATCAAGGTAGATATATACATACAAGACTAAGCAATACAAAGGCACGGTCGTTTTTTTTCTCTTTCTGTGGAAGCTAAGGCTGTGTTAGAAATTTTTTTTTTTTTTTTTTTTTTTTTTTTTTCCATTGATGCCAGTGCTTTAATTGCTCATGAAGAATCCCATCCTACTTTTGAGTATGGCCTCGAATCCCTTTTTAGCTCTCGGTGCATGATATACCCTTCTCAGTGCTGGCACAAGTGCGAAGCACAAATAATTCCGTTTTCACTGATGCAATTTCAAGATTCATAAGGGAGCAGCATCATTTCGAAGAGACAGCTTTGCGACTAAAAAAAAAATTGTAGCCATCATATACCGGATGGTCATGTGGAATAAAGATTACAAAGAGATGGTAGTTTCCTTACACGTTTGGAGCTAATGTAAATTTTAGAGTTAGAATAAAAATGTGAATCATTTTAATTATTCATTGTTTACAATAATTCCTTTTGAGTGTGATTTTTCATTGTTTATGCCCCTTACGCCATTTTTGCTCAAATTAATGCTTTAACTCAAATAAATGCCTTTCTTCACACCTATTTTAGTAAAATAAATGCCCTTTTGCCTGCCTATTTTAGGTAAAATAAATGCCTCTACTTCCGGGTTCTGCGTACTTACAAATAATCCCATTGACGCCCAAATAATTTATTTAAATTCTTCCGTGATTTCATGTTTATTGGGATAAATTATCCCTAAAACACTTAAATCTTTTTTTTTTTATTTACGTTTGTCATTTTTGAAATATTTTGCATATACCATATGGTATCACGGGACGCTGAAGGAGTCTTTAATATTTAAAAAAAAGTTTCATTTTATAACTTTTATTATAAATTAAATGGGAGTAAAAAATGGACTATAATATAACATACATTTTTAAATACTCATTAGAAGGTTTTGATAAAAAAATATCTGTGAGATATTTTTTGACAAATTTCATTCTGGATCAGTAGTAAATGTTAAATTTCTATTAATGCAAAGTTATTTTGTTTCAGATTGAACACGTGCTATTTATTGTCTGTGTACCTCTATTGTTCCTTCTGGTTCAGAACTTTCTAATTAATTCTCTCTATCTCGACTGACAATGTAATATTGAAGAGAATGAAGTTCATGAAGAACTTTCAGTAGTCCACACTGGATTCAAATTAGCCAGCAACATAATTTTTCATGTGCAATTATAAACAAATGAGAGTTGGTTTTATGTAGAAAATAAATGTTAAAATCTAAAGCAGGATTTATTGGTAAATTACTTATTTTAAAAACTGTATCATAATAAATTTGTACATTGTGCTATCAAATCTTTTGTATATGCAGCAACCTTTATTACTGGATGTAAATGTTCAATGTATATGTTCCAAAAGTGAAATAATTTTGTAATCCTGTGTACAGAACAAAATGTAAGAAGAATTTTAGGGTAAGAATTATGTTCTCTCTTGTAAATAAATGAAATTGAGATAAATCCATTGTTCATTTAATCTAATATATAGAAATATTTTTCTACAAACTAAAACATAAATGCTGTAAAACTCCTCTTTTACACTCTTCAAGGGTCCAAGAAAAAATTGTTTACAATACTAGAAGAGTAGTATGGGGGACATTGTGTTACTTATATAAAACATAATATTAATTCTCTAATATTAGTAATAATAACTTTTAATGAGAAAGGATTGGGTTTCTTTGGCCATATGGTTAAAAATACACCAATTCTACATCTTTTTAATATCCCCGAATACAAAGGCACTTTTATTAAAACCATTTTATAATCAAATGAACACTAAAACGTTTTTTAAAAACCATCCACATGAAATGAACTTGTGATTGCATCTAGTAACAATGTAAAAAGTAATAGAAACAAAGTACATAGCAAGCAAGCTTGTGGGAAGGGCAATACCACAGACATAATGGCAAATAACAAAAATGACAATGTTTAAGCTAGAAAAAGTTTTTGGAAATATATTTTTAAAAAAATACAGTCCACTCCGGTTGTAGTGAACTTCTAGGAACTAACATTTTGGATTCACTATATTCGATGGTGTCGAAATTAAATAGAAGTTTTCCACAATGATTAATTTTATTAATATAGAGATGCAGCAAAATACATTAACAGCACAAACTAAAATTTTAATATCTTTCTTTGTCGTTAAAGAATCAATTATTTTCAATGGTTTGTTTCATATATTTTTCATTAGTAATTTCTCTAGATCCTTCTCCAGAGTACGTGCTCTCTGCAAACGTAAGTTTGCAATGCCCAATGTCTCTAAGTATCGCAATGTAGTCTTGACACCCTCCAATGCCTCTTGCACCTTTGGAAGTCCTACTCTTCGAAGGCCCTTTTACTCGCCTAATAACATAATAGATCCTTTTGGTAGCGACTTGGCGCAAGCGGCTAATAGAACGGGTCGCTTTTCCGCGCGGCACGGCGGATATCGCCAGGGTGTGGGGCCGTGGCAGTCGTGCGCTTCCTGTTAACTACGTAGAAGACCACGCGCTTTGTCCTGCGGAATATCAAGTAACATAAGTTTAAAACTGAAGCAAGCACTCGCGTCTCGCCACCGCCAGTTCTAGCTCACGCAGGACACGGCATTTGCGCAGTGAAACAGTGGAATGAGGTCATCAGTGAGGTCCCCATTTCGGGTCCGTTACCTTCACCTTAGGGGAGATTTCTTCGATTATGACCTTTGGTCGATATTATTTTCAAGCTGCCTAGTCGGAATTTGTGGCACTGAGTCGATATATTATTTTCCAGGTCGTTGTATTTCCTACAACCGAGGTTAACAATAACCGAGGTTCAGTATAACTGACTCTTCTAATGTTTATTTGTAATGTAAGTGAAACGGGAACAGTGACTTAAGTTCACTATACCCGAGGGTTTACTATATACTATATACTATTTCACTATAACCGGAGTCGACCGTAGTTTTAAGTAAAGTATTTAGTAATCAAGTAATACAGTTTCCACAGTTAGCTTAAAAAATTATTGTGTTCAGTTAATGTTTAATAAAATAACTTGCTATATACATGGAATAACAAATATTAATTTCAGTAGAACCTATTTTATTGTTAGCCTTATTTGAATTATTTCATAGAGCCCTATCTTACAAGTAATTACTATAATTAAATATTTAAGGTAAAAAACTAATTGAAAATATAATGAAATATTAGACTACTGTACCGCGACTTATAAAATTACGATGGCGATTTTCTCGAGTACTAATTTCTTTTTCAGTTTTTTTTCCTATTTCCCCCCCATCAGTTCCATGAGCGGGCCTCTTGACTTCCGGGGCCCCGGGAGATCGCCCTGCCGATACCTAACGCCGGTTTTGGCCACCGCCCCACGAAATGTTCACTGCGATTTGCTGATTGCGTGGTGACGGTTATTTGTGTCATAAACGGCTATGCTAAAATGGCAAAATTTATTTTTTTAAATAAAAGTGGAAAATTTAATATATATATATATATATATATATATATATATATATATATATATTACATTTCGAAAATTCATGCAAACAGCAACCTTATGCAATAACGCCTAGCTCAGAGCACACCCTGGACAATATGAAGTAATTCTGACTATTCCTAAGCACAGTCAAGTATTTCTATTTCTTGGTGGGAAGAAACATACAAGACCATCAGCATTTCCATCATCACACATTCCACAAGACCATCATCATTATCCTTAGCGTTTGCGCAGGCTCGGTCAAAAGTGTAAGGGGGCGGAAAAAATTAATGTCGAAAAGTGTAAAAAATACAATTTTACATTGTGAACATAAGGTAATTGAAGGGGCCTGAAGAAAAAGTTGAAGGGAAAAGAATGAAATGAAGGGAAAATATAAATACCGTATAAATATAAATACTGAATGTAAAAGCGGGGTTTTACCGTGTGTGTGTGTGTGTGTATACGTAGATGGTTATATTATGTACAGTGTCTTGATTTGAGAAAGATAGTTTTAAAAAAAAAGAAGAAGAAAAAATATACAAAAATTATTGTTGAGTTCACAGTTGATTTATTAATGTTTGGGCGCCCAATTCTAAAATGTAAGTGAGGAAACCTCTTGGACCAAAAAGTTGGTGTAATTCAGAAATTTAGTTTCTATCAAGCTATTATTAATGGATGAGGTGGCAAGAAATGAGTTTTATAATATTTCCATAACCATATTTATATGTTCTTTGTACAAAGATAAAATATGTAATTATTATTTCAGTTTTATGTGTCACAAATGCAATGTACAAGGTGTTGTAATTTAAAATTAGAGCATAATAAATATTTAATTTTGTTTTGAAACATTCCCCTTTACCTGAATTAATACAATAAAAATATGAATGAAATCATTCTTTTTGATTTCCATTGAAAATTTTGTTTACAAACAAGAATGATTTTGTGATATTCAGACTTATCTTCCTGTCGGATTTTCAATTCCTTCACAAAAATAGGAGTATAATAAATTCATGCAATGTTATTCATTATATCTGACAGATTTATGGACTGGTTTATGGACATTTTTGTTTTATAATGTTCTTTTTGAAGTGATCCACAACTTTCACCTTTGACAATATTATATTTATTATTATATCTAATTTTTGGATTATTTTAAGATCATTTTGGAAAAACTACGTGATGAAATTCATGAAAACTCTTAACAATATTTAAACTCAATAAATATCTTGCTTATGTAACATTTTCGTACAGAAAAATTATATTTAAATACATTTAGACATTCTTCAGGAGCATTGTAGAGGAAAGAATAAGAAACAGGACTAATAACTCAGAATTAATATTGGTTCTTTGAAATATATTCATTATGAATGTTCAAAGGCCTTTCAGCCACTATTTAAATGATAGGCTTGCATCCTTACTCATCATTGCTGTTTCCTCATTGTCTTATGACAATAGTAGGGCATCTAAAGGCTGTGGACTTCCATAAAAAAATTGCCTCTTTGACAATATTATATTCATTATTATATCTAATTTTTGGATTATTTGAAGATCATTTTGGAAAAACTACATGATGAAATTCATGAAAACTCTTAACAATATTTAAACTCAATAAATATCTTGTTTATGCAACATTAAGTACTTAAACTTGACATCTGTTCAGTGAGATCAGGATGTTACTGCTTAGGTCACTACAATAATAATGGTTCTGTGGGAACAACAAATTATTTGTAAATGAAAGTTTGCAAAGATTGAAGTAGTATGTTTGAAAAATGAAAATCAGGAAATTTGGATTTGCATTAGAATATGTATGTATAATTTGAAGCTGTATCAAGTAGTTTAATGGGCAACTGTTCCCTTTTCCCTAATTTTTGAATGTCCATCGTCCTTCGTATAAAATCTTGGATTACCATGAATTATATTTAACTTTTTTTGGTAACTCTTCTAAAATAAATTCCAAAGTAATATTTTCCTTGCTATGCCATTCACTCATTTTTATAATAGAGTGGGTATTCACCACCTTGTATGGAGTAAAAACCTGGTTAAAATCAACAATGACAGAACAATTCTGTGGATTATTTTTATTGATTGTGAGTACTTACAGGAATCATTCCATGTCAATTGATCTAGGGCTTCTCAGGCAATCATCCCATATTTTGATGAAATTTTGTTTGCCAAGTCCCAAATCTCTGAAAAGATCTTTTACAGAATTGTAGTTCCTTTATGGTTAAAATAGTTTTGAGATACAGCAATTTGTTTGACTCCTTGCAGCATCATTGTACCTTACAAAAATACAGAACATTGTACAGTTCAAGGTTTTTGCAACTTTGAGAAACATTTCCTTCTTTGTTATTGAAAAATAAACTAAGTTGAGATTACTGTACAACTTTTTCTGCTCTTAGAGAAATGGAACTAATATCAATTTTGTATTTATTAATACACAGAGGGTAAATTGCAGTGAAGTTGCTGAAAAAAACAAGTGTTTAAAATAAATTTTTAACTAATACATTGAGTAGCTTCATTAATATTCAACTAAGTAATACGAATCCTGGCCCATAATATATCAACTTCCTAGCTCTTGCCATTACTTTCCAAATTAAGTTTATTGTTGATTTTCACAAAAATATCCTAAAATAGAGGTTTTAAACAATCTTTTACAGATAAGAACCTTGTAGAAAAGATTTTAAATTTATCTCATTAGAAAGATAAGATTTTTAAGCTTTCAGAAAAGTTAATTTGGTTATCCATTGGAGCCAGTAATGCTCAAAATATAAAAAATGCTGTGTTATTGATGAAGAAAAATAATTTAATAAAATCTCTAGGGTTTAATGATGTATAATTCCCTCTGTATTCCAATAAGGAAATTGAAATATAAAACATAATATCTCAACATAACATTGTTTTTGAATGTATTATTTTATCCTCCTAGCTCATGGCATTATGATAATAATTATGTGAAAAGTTGTTGATTTTTGCAAAAGATTATGTGAAAAGTTGTTTTTTCAACCCATTCTTTGAGGAATGTACTTTTATGAAATTACGTAAAACATATCTTTTGAGAAACAGCACATTTTGAATCCCCTTGAAAAGTGGATTGATTTACCAACACACGTCATTGGCCTAAATTAGAGATAAAGTTGAAAGAAATTCAAAACAGAATGTTAGAACAAATGCAATTACATTTGACAGAAGAACTGATATTGCATATGGTGTTGTTTACTGGCCTAGCAAGACCACAGCATCATCATGAGAGATTTCAGTTAGCCTGATTTTGTTATAACTCCCCAGTGGCTTTGAAAATCACAGGAAGTTCAAAACTCCGTATTTTCATACATCGTTCTTTCTGTATGATAGCCCACTTTGCACAAGATAGTTTGCATTCTTCACAGTAGATGACAGCCTATAACTCCATTTTTATAAATTTGTTGGTTAATCTGTTTTTACTTGTGTGCCTTCAATTACTTCTTATTTTTCATAATTATTTGCTTACATTTTTGTTGTATTAAATCTTCAATCATACTTTACCACCAAGATACTAATTTTACATGATAATCACAAAGGAAAAATAGTGAACAATTAAGGCATTCCAAGTTAAAATGGGAAATCAATGGAACACACTAGTACCCAAAGCTTTCTTCAAAAACAGGTGTAAAGAAGTATGTTGGGTATTATATTTGTTATTTATTTAACAAATAATTTCATGTTTGTATTTTTGAAAACTTTAATAGTGCTTGAAATATAATACAAAATATATACAATACACTTCATGATATAAAGTTGGTAGTATTTTGTATGAAATCAGGTACATTTAAGCAATTCAGTTCTAATGATTTGTATGTATGCATGTATGTGTGTGTATATGTGTTGTATGTATGTATGTATGTATGTAGACAGTGTTCAATGGAACAGTTGTGCCATGATGAATAACATTAAGAAAATATGTCCATAAACTTTACACATTATATCTCTCCACATACGTCGATGGATTAATGATGCACATAAGGCAAGCTTGGCCAGTTACTAATCTTTCTTTTACCTTGCAATGGACTTGCAATTCACTCGCAACTTTTCGCGGCAAAGCATAAGAGGAAACATTCAAGCGTTATCCGATTATAATATTGCATGTTGTTGCTTTTAATGTTTAACTTGGATAATCGTCTGAAGTTTTCTGCAATCATTATACAAATTTCTATTTCAATTCTTCCTTCACTGATTTGTCCTTTATCTCAGTTTCACTGTCCTCACTAGAGTCTGGCAAAGAAATATTTTTTGTTGTCTCTTTGGTTTCTGTTTGTTTCTCTGCAGAATAACTATTGCCTGTACAATGATTTTGTGAAGAGTTTTGATCCTTTCCTGTTTGCACTTCCGCACTGTTTAAAACTTGAGCCTCCTTGATTTCTGAGGTGCCAGTTTCCCCAGATTCTTCTGTTTTGTTTGATTCTGTAGGTGACAGACTGGGTGATTCTGATTGTTGCACTTCTTCTCCTGGAGAAATTGAATTATATGTACATGTTGCATTCGTATTCTCACATGATCTAGAATAGTGATGGCTGGAAGGATTTTCTGCAGAAATATCCAAAGTGTTGGAGAGGTTTGTTGTATTTATTTCTGCTGTTGCGTTATTCATTCTTTGAGATTCATTTTCATTGTTTTCACTATCATAATTGCTTTTACTGATTTTTTGAGAATCTTGAATTGGTTGCAAATGATTGGGTTTTTGAATTTTCATTGTTGGTTGGTCTTTAGTTCTTTTCATGTCACCCATTTTATCATTCTGGAAGTTAAAAAGATTATGAAGTTAACAAATAAATATGAAACATTTGAACATCAATTTAGCATGAAAATATGTAATACTTTCAAATGAGTTCTATAATTTATTTTGCTACTTTTAAAATCATACATTCACCTGCCTATAATTGCATGCAGGCTCAATGCATAAACTATATGTAAGGGGGTGGGTGGGAGTTAAGCAGCTTGGGCATGTGAGCACGTGGGTTGGTGTGGATGTGAGTGTAGGTGAGGGGGTGGCTGGTGGTGTGTGCATGACTGTGCATGTGTTCATCGGTATTATATGCATAATAAATTATATGTTTAATGTTACGAATTAAATTTTTTCATTTAATGAATGAATAATTTTTTAATTGATTAATATGTTGGTTAGTGTGTTATGTAATAGGCATGCTAGTTCAAGCCCTAGAAAAAGTATGTTCGAACTTTTGAGAAAGTAGGTTTTTGCACAATTAATTTGGGTTAAAACTTAAAAATTTTGAAACTGATTAATGATAAATTGTCATCTCAAAGGGTAATTTAATGCACGTATTAAAAATATGGTGTCCACTTCCAATTATACTTTAAGAGTTAGTATGTTTTGCCAGTTCATTAAATATATTTTACTTGGACCCCCATGGTCTGAAATCTTCAGAAATGCTTACATAAAAATTTGGTCTTGAAATGTACAAAGTTATTGGGATATTTGGAGAAAATAGAAATTCTTGTTCATTCAAACTTTCTGACCTTATTATGTTTCGGTTGATCTGTTGATGAAACCGTCACAGATGTCAATTTGTAACCATTGTTGGCACAGCAATGTAAAATATAACAACCATCTCCAAGGCAAGGAACAAGACACTGGTCATCATGAATATTTGGTAAAGCCACAATACCATTTGCATTTTCAGCCTGAAATACAAATTATGTTGTATTACTAAAATTATAATAAAATTACAGTATTGTTTAAGTCAAATTTGTGTTACAATATTATAATTTTGTCATTAGCCCACACTTTGAACTACTTGAAGTGATTTTAGGAATAGGAGTAAAGTGTTTTATCACTACCTGAAAAAATTCTGGTTGAATAGTTACTTGAGTAATTCCCTGATTATGGAAAAAGTCAGTTATTTCTTTTGTTATTCTTGAATAGTCCTGTAAAAGTAATACAAATTAAGCATTAAAAATATGATAAAGCATCAGTTCACTGTGAAAAGAGAAAAGTTATGTTCATAAGAAATTTGTAGACACACATATGCAATGCAGACAATATTGTGAATGAAATGCACAATGTTAATGCCATTGGTTTCTTGAAAATAAAATTTGTTTTGTGATGTACATTACTTGGGCTTTCTTTTATTTTAATTTTTCTTCTAAGTGTTACTTAATAATAACTTATTACTGTAAATAGTAAACATGTATTTATGAATGTTTTAATATCAACACATAGAATATGTTTTGCTCACAAATCAATTCTTATTATGTCTTATATCCTACATGGGCAGATACAGAGACGAATTTTTGGGGAGAAATTTTTGTCTTTACATATATATATATATATATATATATATATATATATATATATATATATATATATATATATATATATATCGACATAAATGTCACATTTACGTGATTTTTCACCCAGAAAGTTAATGTGCTTTTAATTTTGTTGTAACTCCACTAGATGGCTACAGAAAAAAATGTCGATTCATTTTAATTCAATTTTCATTCAAACTGCGCTCCACCCGAACTTCGTTTGCTGGCCGTTGCCGTGTGACGCAGGGCGAGGCCCGGAAGAATCGGACGGGCGCGCGCGAGTCAAAGACAGAGACGAAGAGAGACGGAGAGCGACGGAGAGATGCAGAAAGTAACGGAGACAGACGCACAGAGAGAGAGAGAGAGAGAGAGAGAGGGGGGGAAGAGGGCAAGAGAGGGGGAGAGACAGAGATACAGAGAGAGACAGAGCGAGAGCGCGAGAGAGAGCCAGAGCGAGACAGAGAGAGTCAGAGAGAGAGAGGAACAGAGGGAATGAGAGTGAGAAAGACAGAGAGTGGGAGAGAAACCGAGTGAAAAAGAGTGGGAGAGAGACACATACACACACAGATATATAAATTATAAACAAGGTAAATTATTTATCATAAAATGCTTTTAACAAAATTGAAATATGAAGTTTATGTGTAATGAATACTCTATAGTTTTAAATTGAAAATAGTAGTAATTTGTTATTACAATTGTTGAATTCAAAGCTACAAATTGACGAAGGATTTGGGTATTATATTTTTCATTCTACGATACAAATGTCGAGGACTGAAGAAAGTCGACAGGATGTCACAAAATATGTTTCAAGCCTCTTCTACTATTTTTTCTTTTTGTTAGATTTCTTTCTCTTTTCTTCTTTTTATTTTGATATTTTCTTTCTCTTCGTAAATAAGTACTTATTATCGCACGGTCTCGAGACGCATGCAACGAGCTAGAATGTACTATAGTATGTTCAAGCTCGTTGGGTGCATGTAAGCGATCCAAGATCTTTTGTTTCGGGCCCACTGTAATTGCGCGAAATGTCATAACGGCTTACGATCCCTCACTTGGCACCTAGAGTGAAACCTTCCTCCATCAACAGTTTCCGGTTGCATTGGCCACACTCCAAACAT
The DNA here is from genome assembly GCA_038098605.1 of Gryllus longicercus. Lineage (NCBI taxonomy): Eukaryota > Metazoa > Arthropoda > Insecta > Orthoptera > Gryllidae > Gryllus > Gryllus longicercus. The sequence goes on along the minus strand of JAZDUA010000596.1, from coordinate 301,883 downwards.
GGACCATTCGTAATTAAAAGGCTAAGGACAGAACACGCGGGTACTTTCTACTATTTTCTACTATTTTTTCTTGTGTTTCTCAGTTTTATTTCTCCTGCACTTTTTCCATATTCATTTTTTTTTCTATGCCTTTGTTTGTGTGTGTGTGGGGGGGGGGGGGGGCTGGGGAGGGGGCATGGCTTCGTCGATCCGCCACTGCTATTGCATGGGTAACATATTCAACAGCTTGAGTTACGCATCTGAATTTGTTGTGATAAAAAATACGGCATTTTTCTTTGCTGTTAGGGTATTTTTAAAACATTTTAAAAGTAATTTACTGATCATTTTTCATGATGTTTTAGGTCGTCAAACTCCACCCCTAGTAATATTTCCCTATTCTTGGAATGTTATACACTCGTAAATGCCCGACTGTGAGTCTAGTGTGACCGGTAAATTAAGATAGTTTTGTATTCAAAATGTTTTGGACGAATGTGTTGCATTACAGATTATGTAGAATGACGCAGGCTATACTCAGCTCATGCTGCGATATGATTTTATTCGTTTTAATGATTATTCGAAAATATTTTTGCTCGAAAGTTTTGTGACAGTTTAAAATTTTTTGTTCTTAAAAAATTTTCGACGAGGGGGGGCATTTTCGTCATCCCCTCCCCCGTGGATTCACGCCTATTATAATGTGTATCTAATTTATCTACAAGATACATTGCACACTTGGCAAATATTGCGCATAGATTTTAAATGGTTGGGTACCAGATAGCGCTAGGTGGTCAATGGCAAAAGTGCAGGCAGAATAGCAACTAATGAAATTTGCAGTCCTTAAACCGAACATCTACTTTCAGCAAAAATAGTATTTTGCTTGGAGTATTTGAAATTAATAATTGCAATTTGCTTACCTTGTTATTTAGGAAGATTATATGAGCTGTTGAAAAAACTTTTGAAGCAGTCAAACGCCACACATGAAGATCATGAACATTTAATATATCAGGAAATGCTTTTAACAAATCTTTTCGAAGTGAGTTGATGTTTATAGTGTCTGGTATTGTTTGTAGTAGAATGCTTCCAGATTCACGCACTGAAAATGAAAAAAAACATTAGCAAATATTTTTTAAGAATTCCATAAATTTTCATTAAAATCTCAATTTAATTATTTTAGAAGTTTGTTGGTTGCTGCCAACGTTTAATGACATAAATGATTGTTAACACCTTGATTTAATTATCTACAATTGAAATACAAAGTATATAAAAAAACTTAAGTTAGTTTTAATTCAACTGTGCTATCTTTATGCTCCTAATGCTTGTTAGGGAAACAGGATTACATCTCCAATCCTGGAACTGATTCACGGCCGTATTTAAGATGAGGTTGCGGGAGTTTTAGCCCAGGGGCCCCAACAAAAATTAATTTCAAGGATATCATTGAAAAACTTGTTCAAGAAAAAGTGTGGAAAAATCATATTGCGTAGATTGTTATATTTATAAGTAAACGCTTTGATGTAAACATTTAGTAAGTATACATTTTTTCCACCTACTACCCTATTCTGTTAGCCCAGGGGCCCCGTGTTTTGTTAATCCGGCTCTGTTAATTCGCTAGGTAGCAGCTTCGAAGAGGGTGGGGCAAAACCGAAAAGCTAGCCCAAACTAAAGAGATTAAGAAACACCTAATGCGGGAAAGTCTGTGTGTTCTGTAGCACAAATAGTTTATAAAATGTATTCACTACTTGCTCAACAAAATATGATTTTAAAGGATGGTCGTATTGTAAAGAACAAACACTCTTGGCCAAGCCGAACTGTGGTCCGTAACGGATAACATTAGATATGAGCAGTGAAAAAAAATTATTCTAAAAAGAATTAACATAATGATAAAGGGGGTGGGAACAGGATAATGTGAGAGACGGGCCGACAGACGGGGGCATTTTGGTAAAGAAAAAATCAACAACAAACTTTTTGTTACTTGCGTCGAAAAACATGCGTTTAGGTCCTTAACAACCAATCATCTAAACAACGAATTAAGAGCGCCTCCATACCATTGGCCGTTAAAATACCTAAGAGCCTATTAAAAATAGTTTTTCGTAAAAATTTTCGTAAATATATAAGCATAATGCAACCCCACAGAGGAATGAAAAAGTAATCTTAATGACCGCAGGCCGTTAAGTAGCCAAGGAATCTTCAAACTATATATTAATCATCGAAAATAGATAACAACATATATACCATTCATACACACAACATAAATTACACCTACAAAAGTAATTTTCAACTGTTCAATTATAGTATTCTTTTTTTAACTTATAATTTCTCATTATAGTAAATCTGAATATTGAACTCTATTATTATTATTATTATTATTATTATTATTATTATTATTATTATTATTATTACTAGCTGATCCCTTGCCATTACATTGCTCAGAAGTAAATGCTGTATTAAGACCCTGTACTAACAACCCTCTAGATCGAGAATAATAGCAATCCTTAAGTCATGAAAGTGTTAAATATTTATTTTGAATAAGTGATATACTAGAAATAAAAAAAAACATTGTATGTAACAGTTAACCTCCTGGCCTCATCCATAAAGAATAATGTAGATAACTTGTGACATAAGTAACTACTTCGGTGTCAGGGAACTCCAAAACTCGTATTTCTATTAAAATCTGGAAACCGATTTTCTGCAGCTGTACATAACTTTCTCTATACTAGGTATATTCATACGTATATACGTACGTAGGCAATTCGAGAAAGTAAAACTTGAGAGCCAGTGCACAACATTTATGGTTGGAATCGTTCTGCGGAGTTTAACAAGACTGCTATGGTGCTAGGTTACGGCACACGTAAGGTGATGGTATAATAGGTGACTTTAGGGCCGGATTTACGGTCCGCGGGCCCCCAAGAAGCAGACCACATTGGTAAAACCCCCCGCTCAAAATAAAAAAAGAAACAAAAAAGTGTCAGACTGGGAAAAGAAACTTCCCCTAAATGATTTGGGGACGGTTTCGCACAAACAAACGTTTTTTTCTGCCAGCCTCTATGTAACTAAGATTTGGCGACTTATCTAGAGATGGGTTCTCGGCTTAAAACAAAACAAAACTAAAAGGTCAACCCTGCGGCCCTCCAGCACGTGCTTGTTTTTCTTGTGTGTAAATGCGGGCCTGGCATTTGTAACAACTATTCCCCACAATCTGATCGTCATCCAATACAGAATTTGTGGTGGAAACTAGAGGGTCTTGGAACATCGACCAAATACCCAGGCAGCATTGAGAACAATGGTGAAGAACTGGAACAGAATTTTTCGTGCCCAGACAAGATCGCTCGTGCATTCAATATCATCAAGACTCGCTGTTGTGATCAAGGCCAAAAGGATGCGCACAAAATAGTATGTACGTATGTATACTTTATGGATAGAAGTACGTGTCACGCGTAAGTCGGTCAAATTAGAAGTTTTGTAGCTCAATCTTAATAAATACGTCATAAGTAAGATCAAGTTTGTCGTACCGAGGTTCATTAATCGTATTTAATCTTTGAGTGTACTTAACATGAATCCCTTGTGACGTTTTCACAAAAATTCTGAAAACTGGATGCATATTTTTTGTTAAAATGTTTTGCTGTAGTAGAGAAAAGTGCGTTTATAAATATTGTTTAGTCCCAATGTCCATTAAAACCACTCACAGAGACACATGCATTTACTTCTCCATTCACTCACTTAAACTTTATACTTTCATGCTCTTACACATAACACGCATGATACACACATTTACATGCACTTAGCCTTTGGAAATGTTTCTTGATTACTTACTGTATGGATAGCTTAATACAAGCAGTGTTATTGCTGACACTATTGATAAGATTGGATCGATATATTTGGCATATTCCTTGTCTATGAGGTATACTATAAGTGCACATACTATGACATAAATACAACCTGAAACATAAACACATATTTTATCAATGTTTCAATGGTGTTATGATACTTTAAAATTAATAAATATTAGGTGGACCTACGCGAAGATTCTGCATTTTGTAAATCATTGTTTTAAAAGTGAAATTAGATTCAAACTGGAATCGAATTTTGAATGCTTCTAGCAACCCATTCTATAGAGTGAGAGAAGTAATAAATCGCCCAGGAAAGTCTTATTTGTACAGTATAAACAGTATACTTTGTGACGTTTTTGGACAAAATCGTTTTTTTTTTGTGTTCAAAAATCGTTCATGAAATGACATCTTATTGCACAGATTTGTACAATATTTTAAGTTCTTTGTTCCATCCGAGGAAAAATAACAACAAAAAATTGCAGCCTTTTTGAGAAAATTTTGAAAATATCTTAAAGCAATGTACTGCCAAAAATCAAAATATCCGCTTCAAATTCTCGGGGCCTTCGACCAGGTCGATCGAACGATCAATCAAATTTGAAGAAAATCGTCTCAATGGTTTAGGCGCTAGTGGTGATTACAGATGGACGAACAGACGTTTTGTTGATAACCAATTTTTCGAAATCAAGGACACCCAAAACGGATTCTGACAATGCAAGATGTTAGAAGTAGTAATTTTCTATAAATAGGAACACGATTTACCCTTTATTTCGATTTCAGGTCTCCATAATAATAGATATAATGACAAAAAATCTTTTCTTTCCGCTGCAACATTGCAATACATCTTTACTATGTAAGTAAGCTAAGGAAGCAAAATGCCTCTTTGGCAGTGAAAATTGGAGTGGTGTTAACGGGATAGTCTAAGGTTTTGATAAACTACATTACATATAACCACTTCTTGAACTAAACTTTGGAAATATAATTATTGAAACTCACAACCATTTTGAGGCCTTTAGTAGAATTGATTTTTATGTACTTAATAATAGATTTGCAAAAAGGTATGTTTTTGAAGGAACTGTGACTATTTACTTGATTCTTACCGACAATATCTCGACACATTTCTCTTGGTCCTTGCCTGAGAGTATACTGAGGCGGAGGAGGAGGTCGTCTTGTTTGAGCTGAAAGGCGGCGTTGACCTTTGCGCACAGAGTCTTGGTTCATTACATGATCCAAGACTACTTCGCCATCAGGTGTCACATGGAGGAAACTGGCTTGATGAAATGTATAGCCTGGAATTAGTTTTCAAAAGATATCAAACAATGATAATATATTTTGATATTTTCTGTAAATATCTCGAAGAGGAGTGGAATGCAAATTCACGTTTCTTTTTACAACGTACTTGTTCATATTTGCACTTGTTATACGTTCTGAATATATATATATATATATATATATATATATATATATATATATATACACAACGTATCTAAAGATATCATATTTATACAATAGCACATGGTATGCGAACTCTTAACACCATCTGAAAATATGCATACAAATCATCCAAACTCTATCAAAATCAAAGAAGATGCATTAATTTGTCTTAGGTTCGTCAATTGATTTTGTTTACTAATTAAATGATACCACGTCTAATTACTTTCTAATGAGTATGTTTTTTAATTAAAAATATCATTTTATCAGCATGCAAGTGAAACTCATATATTAAAAGAACGTGTTTCGAGATGAATCAGGTTGAAGATTCTGTTAAATTCATGTCCCAAAAATATTTTTTAAGGTAGGAAATTAAACTTAGGTTATTTTCTAAGCACACTGAAATATATATATATATATATATATATATATATATATATATATATATATATATATATATATATATTGCTACATCTTTTTCCGTCTCCCTCCCTCTGTCCGCCTGCCCGCCGTCAGTCTGTCACCTCTCTTGAGCTGGCACTACCACAGTGGGTTACCCCGAAACCCAAATATGCCATCTTGAAGAGCGATATAATTGGTAATGAATTACCATATGCGTGGTCCATAATCTACCGTAGGTTGGCAAAGACTTGATTTTATCATAGTACGTGAGACATGTGGTATCGAGTTACAAGATTATTTTGTTGAAATTGTGTTGTTTGAATTGTTTTTCGTGAAACATAGCCAATGTGCTATTAAACCCTTCCAGGAAGTATTTGTTCACGTGACTAAGTGTTCAGTCACGGTGGCAAACTTATTTGTAACTCAAGATGTGATTTTGGACTTTCTTTGTAGCATCTGCTAGTTTTAAATCAGTAATTCGATTGTCGGCTTTTTGCACAGTCTAAATGTTTAAATAATTTGACGTATTCTTTGTTATTGCCCATAATAAATGAATTGTTAAATAATTCTGCACACAAACTACACATAAATTCAATATTTTTTCTTCTTTTTTCCTGTGTAAATAATGTTAGTTTTAATATTACACATACTATTAATCATAATTCTATGTGAAATTATCAATATTAATTATATATTAAATATAACACTCTACTGTAATAGTATATACTTCGACACAGCAGCTCTTTACGAACCAAGGCCTACCAGCGGCGACCCGACCTTGCGGCCATGGGTACGCACGACATGGTCCATGGACTGTGTGATTAACACGTAACCATCCCTACGCCGTATCCTGGTCTTCTCAACCTGAGAAGTGAGCTTTCTCATGGTCACACAGCATCGGATACTGGGATATTGCAAGGAAAGTGCATAATTATTTTTGCCCCGACCGGGAATTGAACCCGAAGTTGCGCCGCGAACGCCATATCCTGGTCTTCTCAACCTGAGAAGTGAGCTTTATCATCGTCACACAGCATCAGATACTGGGATATTGCAAGGAAAGTGCATAATTATTTTTGCCCCGACCGGGAATTGAACCCGAAGTTGTGCCGCGAGCACGCTACCAACGAGCCACCGAAGGCCACTAGTAAGTAACAGTGATCTAATAAAAGTATTAATTCTAGTGGCCTGCAAAAAAAATTTTTACAACCCCATAAGAATATTGCAGTAACGTCATATTGTATATTCGGATAAACATTACAACAGTTGTTCACATACCAAGAATATCAAAAAGTTGTTCCATAACGCAACAGGTGACCCTTTGGCAATTTTTTAACCGCTATTTAGTTTTGTGGTGACCCTGTGGCAAATTTTTAACGTCTATTTGGTTTTGTGATAACCCATTGTGGTAGTGCTAGCTGCTAGCTCACCATTAATTATGCAAAAACATGAAGAGCAAAAAGATTTTTTGCCTAATTAACTAGCAATTAAATAGTTCTAAATGGGGACTTATTTGACTTTGTACTAAATGATTGTGATAGTCCTAGTTTAAGAGCGGTCTGTCTGTCTGTCTCTGTCTGTCTCTGTCTGTCTTTTTTTTTTTTAAACGACGGGGGAAATGCATTTACGCACCATCGACCCAGACTCACATATCCGGGCCGATTTGTGTGGGACTCATCCTTAGATAATACCCACTAAAACCCTACGTCCTTCCTTCGCCCCACCTACGGAACCGCCGTCAGGCATTACTTCGTTAGGTGGGGTGGTGGGGCTATTCTAGCCCTCCTCATTTACGCCTTTATTGGCTTCCACTTCTCGAACGCTCTTCAGTTCTGAGGCGTCGCATGACCCGGGCAGCGTACGTCGCAATTGCGGCCCATCTATCTTCCGTGGTCATCATTAATGAGATGGTGTTCTCCGGTGTCAGACGCTGTTGCAGGATTTCCTGCAGCTGGTCTCGTTCTCCTGAGAATCGCGGGCAGTTGTACATCACGTGCTCCACATCCTCCTCCTCCTGTCCTGGGCAAGCTGGACACGTCGGGTCGTCTTCGAGCTTAAATCGGTGCAGGTACGCTCTAAAGCATCCATGCCCCGTCAGCAACTGAGTCACGAAGAAGTCCACTTCTCCGTGAACCCTCGACGCCCACTCGCTGATCCGTGGGATAAGACGGTGGATCCACCTGCCGTTCAGCGTTGCGTCCCAGCGGTTTTGCCACTTTCTCATCGTTTCCATCTTCTCTTCTTCCAGCGCAGCGAGGGCTTCTATTCGCGAGCCGTGTCTTCCCTGATAGTAGATCCGTCGGCGCTCGTCCGCCAGAATCTCTATAGGCGTCATTCCTGCTACTACGCATACGGCGTCATATGACACCGTGCGGTACGCACAGACCACTCTCAGAGCACTCCGACGGTAGACGGATATGGTCCTCCTGGCGCATGCTGCTGTTGCCAGGGTGCTGGCCCAAATGGGCGCTGCATACAGCAGGGTCGAGCTAACCACGGTCGCGAGGAGCTTCCGCCTGCTTTGCCTGGGGCCACCGGTGTTCGGCGTAATGCGCGGCAGGGCAGAGATCACACCATCCGCTTTCTGGCTAACGAGTCGAAGATGGTCGTCGAAATGGAGAAGCGCGTCGATCCATACGCCGAGGTACCGCAGGTGTGGCCCGGACTGGATCTCATGTCTCCCCACTCTGAGGGTGATGGTCTCCCGTGTCTTCCTGCTGGTAATCAGCACTGCCTCAGTTTTGTGATCGGCCAGGACCAGCCCGACCAAAGACAGCCACCGGCGAATTATCGCGATGGAGCGGTTGGCCACGCGGGTAACGTCCTCCAGGTGCTTGTCCACTACGACGAGCGCCACGTCGTCAGCGAAGCCAATGGTCTCCGCGCCATGTGGTAACTCCAATCTCAGTACCGCATCGTACATGATGTTCCAAAGTAAGGGACTCAGAACCGACCCCTGTGGAACACCACCCATCACGTCATAGCTCCTCGGACCGTCATCTGTGTAGTACAACAGGACTCGATCTTTGAAGTAGTCGCTGATGATTGTCCTGATGTACACTGGGACTTCCAGGAGATGAAGGGCATTTAGAATGCAGCTCCACCTCGCTGAGGTGAAGGCGTTTTTAATATCCAAGGTCACGACGGCGCAGTACTTCTTAGTGCCCCTACTCCAGCGTGCTCCTGATATGGCATCTCTAGCAATGCTCACCACTTTACCAATTGCCTCCACTGTTGAGCGCGCCTTTCGGAAACCGAACTGATTATCGGAAAGGCCGCAGTTGCTTTCGACGAAGGTCTCAAGTCTGCTGCAAACAATTCGCTCCAGGATTTTACCTGCTGTGTCCAACAGGCAAATCGGGCGGTAAGATGACGAGTCGCATGGTGGTTTCTTGCCCTTAGGCAAGAGCACTAGCCGCTGTCGTTTCCAGCAGCGCGGGAAGGAACCTTCCCTCAGACATCTGTCTAGAACGCCCAAGAAGAGGTCTGGGCGAGCTTCGATGGCGGCCTTCAGAGCCGCATTTGGTATTCCGTCCGGACCCGGAGCTTTAGTGTCCCGGATCCGGCGGCAAGCATTCCGAAGTTCATCTGGGCTGACTGGAGGCACGTCCGTGGGTCGATGTGTCGCGGCTGCGTGGTTCGTCTCCGTCTGGGTCGGGAAGAGAGTGGCCACAATGTTCTGCAGTAGGTTTGGACAGGTCGGGGACATGTTGACCGCGCCATTCAGCTTGGTCATAACGATTTTGTACGGCCTGCCCCATGGGTCCTCATCAACCTCTCGACACAGCTCACGCCAACAGAGACGTTTGCTCGCTTTGATGGCCTTTTTCAAGGCGTTGCGATCATTCCGGTGTTGTTCCCGCAACCTCTCATAGTCGGGCCGGCTCCTTGCTCTTTGGCACAGACGTCTGCTCTTGATGCATTTCCTGCGCAGTTGAGCAATTTCTTCGTTCCACCAGTAGACCGGTGGTCGGCGGTCGCTTGGTGAGCACCTCGGCATAGAGGCATCGCATGCATTGACAACATGCGTCATGAGTTCCTCTGCCTGCTCTTCCGGTGGGCCTTCAGATATGGTCACATCTTCCATCATGGCGACGAGGGCCTCCGTGTCCAGTTTTTTTGTGCTCCACTTGCGACTGGGCTGGTGCAGTGTCCGACGTTTCTCGGGTTTACCCATCTCCATGAGAATAGCATGATGGTCACTATGCGTGTATTGGTCGCTCACAACCCAGGTTAGACCCGAGCGAGTAATGCACTCGCTCACGAATGTCAAATCGACTATGGAGCTATCGCCATTTCGAGAGAAGGTTGGAGAGTTCCCGGTATTTGCTAGGACAACGTCCAGTGAGGCTAGATGGTCTAGAAGGGCCTCTCCTCTTCGGTTCGTTACCCTGCTGCCCCACGCTGTAGCCCATGCGTTGAAATCGCCAGCGATGATAAGGGGTCTCCGTCCTCGTGCATCGGCCACCAGATTATTCAGCAACGTTTCAAATTCGGGTATTGAGAGACTAGGGGGTGCATATACACTGTAAATGTATATGCCATCTGCCTTAACCGCGGTAAAGCCGGTCGATGGTACAGTTATGACCTCCCGGACCTGGCGCAAACCGTAAGTCCATATCGCGGCTCGACTTGACCTGTCTGAAAACCAAGTAGGGCCCTCCATGTTCGTGTACTGCTCGCAAAGAATCGCCACATCGATCTTAAGGTCTCTCACCGTTTGTTGCAGAAGGTCCTGGGCCGCCTCGCAATGATTTAAATTTAGCTGGAGAACTCTCATTTTCTGTTATCCATTGCCTTCATTGCTACTTGGTACGCCGGACACGTGAAACTCCCCGTCGGGAGGTTCCTCTTATCTTTGCAGAGCACACACCGCGCCTCAGGGCTTTTGCAGGCCTGACGTAAGTGGCCGTCTTCTCCGCATCGGTGACAGGATTTCGACCTGTCCGTCCCTTGGCAGTCGCGCGCCAGATGTCCGAACGCCCAACAACGATAACACTTCCGCACAATTACCTTCTCTCTAACGCGGCAGTTCACCCACCCAATGCGAACTCGGCCGCTCTTCAATGCCCTCCTGGCTAGTTCCGTCGGTAGACGGACCACTGCAGTTTGTGTGCCTCTGTAAGCCCTCCGCACGGATATGACACTTGCTAGCTCAACAGGTGATTTCAATTCCCCGCTTACAGCTTCACAGACTTCAGCCGCCGTTGTCAGCTCGTCAATTTCGCGAATCTCGAGAGTCATTTCGTCTCTCCGTGTCGTTACTCTTGCTAACTCGACCAGTTTTCTGGATATAGCTTCAGATATCTCGGAGGCTGCTGCAGATTTCCGCAACTCCAGCAGCAGGTATCCGGCTGCATTCCTCCTCACCTTTGCGACGTTCTCACCAGCATCTTTCAGAGATGGGTAGCCCTTGATCTGCCTTAGAATGTCAGCATAGGAAGGGCCTCCGTCATTTGCCTTAACAATAACGCATTCGGGGCGATAAGAGTGCGGCTTCGGCGGCCTCGGTCTCTTCCTCCCTATGACATGCCAATCCATCTCATGGTTTTGGTATGGTGTCTCATCAGACGGTTTGTGCAGTGCCTGAGGAACTTCAGCATGTTGAATGTTCCTTCCCTGCACCGACTCTGATAGCTTCTTCTCTGCCACTCCCGTAGATTTCAGCGGTCTCACTTTCCGCGACGAAGTTCGTCCACCGCCTACTGCGGTCCGCAACTCCGCCGCCGCTGTCGAGGGCCCACCACAATCATCAGCATTCGGGCCAATATCAGAAGTCTGCGGTGAAACCTGCGTCTCAACCTCCACCGTCCTCAGGCAAATCACATCATTAGCTGCGGTTCGCAACTCCGCCGCAACCACCGAGGACCTACCACGATCATCAGGATTCCGGCCAACACCCGACGTCAGCGGCAGAGTACGTGTCCTCGCCTCAACAGTCTTCGGGCCAATTACGTTGTTCCCCGCGGGCTGCAACTCCGCTGCTGCTGTCGAGGGCCCTCCATAACCATCGGTATTGGGATCGACACCTCATGTCTGCGGTGAAGTCTGCGTCTCCGCCTCAACTGTCTTCGAGCTAATTACAGATAGTGACTCCTCCATGTCCACCATCTCATCAAAGTCAGCTCTAATGGAACTCACCATACGCTTTATCTCCCCGTGGACATTATTCCTTGGCAGGACAAAATGCAGGAGATCCCCGATCTTCTTCCCCAACTCCAGAAACTTCACTCTCCTATTCTCTTCCCAGACACTCTTGTGAGCTTGGCTCCCCCCAAAATCCATGGAGCCGGCACCGACTATCGGGGCTTTCACCCGATCAGAATCGGTGGCGAGATTCGGCGTCAACGCTCGACTCGCTTGGGGTAGTAAGTTTTGAGGCTCACTCATACCCATCACTGGTTTATTTTCGGGGTGACCTTCCCTTAGCGTTTTATATGCTACCGCCAGCAGAAATGGAATTGGAAGGAGGGTGAGAAGGGAATTTTCGTAGGGATAGGGAGCAAGATCCCATAAGCTACTCAGTCCACCTATTGGATCTTGTGGGATGGGAGGAAAACTAGGTGGGAAAGTAGGGATATTTGGGGAAAAGGCAGCGGACAGCTGCTCCTTTTAATCGCCTTTTACGACAGGGGGAGGTCTCGTGGCGCTATTCTACAAAAAAACCGGCAGCCACACAGGGTGTGTCTCTGTCTGTCTGTCTGTGTCTGTCTGTGTCTGTCTGTGTCTGTCTGTTTCTGTCTGTGTCTGTCTGTGTCTGTCTGTGTCTGTCTGTGTCTGTCTGTGTCTATCTGTGTCTGTCTGTGTCTGTCTGTGTCTGTCTGTGACTGTCTGTGACTGTCTGTGACTGTCTGTGTCTGTCTGTGTCTGTCTGTGTCTGTCTGTGTCTGTCTGTGTCTGGCTGTGTCTGTCTGTGTCTGTCTGTGTCTGTCTGTGTCTGTCTGTGTCTGTCTGTGTCTGTCTGTGTCTGTCTATGTCTGTCTGTGTCTCCAAACATTTTGTCAGTCTTTTAATGAACCAAAAAAGAGAAGCCATTATGTCAAAATGAAGAGTAAATATCCAAGGGTATAGGCCTATACCCTTGGATATTTACTCTTCATTTTGAGCTACATTATTTAAGAATCTAGAATTAAGCAAATCCCTTTCCCATATATCCTTACCTCCTATAAAGAGATAGCATAAGCCATTGATAAGCAATCCAACACAGCCCAGTACAAGGACTGGTATAGGGTGATGCATAGCATCATGGTGTTCAATGTGTATGAGAGTTTGGAGAGCTTCCACAATTAGAGAAAAGCAGAGTGATGTAAGGAATACACAACCAATTAGCATCACCAATACATCAATGCGAGCCCATCCAAAAGTATTCTTGAGCCTCCGTTCTGAGCTACTGCCACTGTGATGGTGGTGATGAAGCTGATGTTTGTGATGTTCATTTTGAAAATGTTTGTTGTGGTGGGCAGAACACTGAAAAGTAAGCAAAAAATAATGAGGCCTGGAACTTCTACCTTCAATGTCATATTAATGGAATTTAGAGAAGGCATGTTTTGTACTAAATTTCTCTTACCAATATATTAATTTTTAATTTTTATTTACATATGTGTGATACACAATGTATCACAATTACAATATTTTTTTTATAATATGAGATTTACAATACAAATCATACTGCATCACAAAGTAATATATTATTTATATGAAAATTGTAAAACTTAAGCCTTTTGATGAGAAATTATTTATTAGCATTACTTTCATATGGCTCAGATTACCTATCCAATCTCATATGATAGCTATCAGCTATCCAAAAACATACAACATTATTTCATGATTACAGTGAAATTTAAATGATCAAATGGTTCCTTGCATTTTATCATCATGAACAAATTGGGGTCGGTTGCTTAGGCCTACTATAAATAAATATTGAGTGTATGGAAAAGGTGTGTCAATTTAAACTTGATTTAACACCAAAGATTCTAACAAAATTAAATTACACTTGTTTTACATGCCTCATGCAAAATAGATTAGTAAATAATATACCTACATGCAAAAGCGAAAAGGTAATACGTACTTACTGTAAAACACAACTCAAAGACCTGAAAAAATTACCATTAAATTTTATATGCTTGAAATTATTAGATGCTACCATGGCATTATTATTATTCTTACACCATTGATACTACCTGGATAGCAAGGCAAAAGATTTCAATTCTTATTTTTAGTTTCCTTTTTAAATGAAAAGAAAAAGTGTTACTTAGAGATATTTGAATGAAACAGTAGCTTCTTCATGCACAAATATTTGTTGTGGTAGTATCTTAGTTAATGAAATATTAAAGGAAAATTAGTAGAGGAAAAGCAAACTTTAGCATTCTTAAACAGAGAGAGAAATTAAATAGAGTAAAATATTACTGACTAGAAAATTCATTAATCTGCATTGTTACAATTTATAAATGGAACTCCAAATATTGTATTTGTTTAATGACAAGTAGGTATGGGAAAAAGGTTCCCTCATCTTTTAATATTCAAAATTTCATCCTTGCTGTAGAAATGTAATCAGCTGGATTGTATTGGACCATTAGTACAATAAATTGCTTATTTTTCTTTAGTTTCATGCATAGATGAATATACTCATGTAAATGAAACACAATATCAAAATTAGTTTAAGTTTTAAACATTTTTTTATGTAAAAGTTCATAAAATGTTCAAAAAAATGTAGCTTCTTAACTATAAAAAATCATCTGCAAAATTGCAGCAAGCAAAGATGAGCAGTTGACGTCTTCAATATTTTGAATCTCATTAAGATTTCACTATTATGTTAACTATTCTACTAATTCAAAACAATTGTTTTTATAAATTTTCACGTTTTTAATTTGAACTGCCCATGCTGTGTTTTTCCCTTTTGTTTACACATACTCTTGTGAACACTAAAAGATTTTCTTAATCCTTCTTATTAAGTTCCTAATCTAATAAGTTCCCACATAACTATTTACGGGCTAAATATTATTTCCTCTTCACAATAAGACTCAATAATTATTACCCTGTTGCTTCTCCCCCTTGATAACTCATTCAAATTTTACTGTATTTGATGTTAAATTAATAAAAATACATTAATCAAAAGCATAAAAAGTAGCATTTTCTACAATGACATCAAATGACCATCATTTAACTATTTTGTTGCTAATAAAAATATGTTGCAATATTCATTCATGAGGTTTAGGTGGGAAATGTGATACCCTTACTGTAAAATGATTATATAAGCCTCTTTGAAGAGATGACGAAGAAAATTTGAAAATGACCAAAATACACCTTTTTCAAGAGGGAGGTGAATCATTTTATAATGAAAAACAAATATACATAAATTAATAGATAAGAACTAATTATTATGAACATGGCAAGATTGTCATATCAATCATTTGCTATTATCGTATGTGAAAATAATTAACTGAAAACAGACTATGAAAAATGGTCCTTTGTGGTTTTCAATACGAGGCCTTCAATTTTAAAAGTAATGCAGGTATGTGTTCTCAAAATAATAATGCATTGTATTTAGAGGGCTACAGGAAGTAACATGAACGCACTACAATCAATTTAACATTGATTAAATAAATATTGGTTATGTATTGAGTTCAAAAGAAGATGTTTTATTAATCAATTTACTTCAAAAGCAAAATCTAATTTTAACTTGTATATTAAGTCATTTGGCCGTGCCAAACGGTAAAACCACCCTATAGCTAGTAACAATAAGACTATAATTATCCCTAAAAGATATTCACCTACTGCATAAAACATACTTTGGACTTGTCATTAATGTTCATTGCAGTTCCATGCAAAGAAAAAATATCGTAAGGAAAGATCTTAGTTGGAGTGGAGTTACTAGTGATTTTAACACTCAAGTGCAATGATCATGCAATGCAGTAAGGCGTGTAAACTCTCCAACAGCTCAGGGAGAAGTACAGTAGCCTGAGGCCGTGGAAAGCGACGGGTCTGTCGTTCAGCTTACCCCTGTAGATTCATGCTTGTGGCAGGTGAGCGCGGGTGGCTCGGCGCTGCCCCCCGGTTCCTCCTCGCCCTCTGCACTTGCGCTGCCGTACTACACACACAACGCTACACTCAGGTAAGAGAGAACATACGAAAGAGAATGTCCTCTGACCAAGGGCGCCCAGAGAAAACCAGGGGCTTGGGGCAGTTGATCCATGGGGGCCTCTCATTTCGAACAAAAAATTCCCTCCTCCCCATTTCATAAACAGAATTCATTTCTCCATACATCGGAAATAACTTATAGTGAAACATTTGGTTTAGAAATGAATACATTTTTTAATTTTTTAATGAAAAAAATAACAAAAAATTGGGGCCCCCATTAAGTCGGGGCCTGGAACAAATTGTTCCAGCTACCCCCACCCCCCGTTCTGGCCGCCCCTGGCTCTGACCATAAATTTTCAGATACCAGAGAGGAACAGACTATACATAGAAATATTTAGAAGGTGATTGTTAGTCCACAGAGAAAACAACATACATTGACAAACTTAAGACAACTAACGACAAATATATTTTATGTGGGTATTCTAGCGCATATCTTGTTAAAAGCGATGTATCTGCTTACACACGTAGGTCCAACATTAGCGCAAAATGTATAAAAAGTAGTATTGTATGGGTATTGAAGATGTATTCAACATCTTGAAATTACATCCTTAATTGCGCTTCTCAATATTTTCAGAGGGCAACTCCCCTATCTTCTATCATTGTTAAAATCTGAAATGGGATCTTTGGGACAATCTTCATTCCAAAGATTCGATAAGATCGCCATGTCTTCAAGTCACATTCTGTGAGACTTTTTTGGTAAGACCGCCACCTCAACCAATAGGCATATTATTACCTTCGAAGTCTGTAAAATCGTGCCCGCTTTCTCGAGCCGAACACTCAGCTGCAACAGCACCCCCCAATTGTTTGGGCTCATTTTTAGGTGAATTTCACATGTTGAAAAAGCAGAACACTAATACAACAGCAAACTATTACAGTAGCAAGAAAACACGATCTGCAGTGAGAAATAGCAAAATAGTTAAAGTTTGCATACCCTGTGCTGCGGTGCTGCTTTGTAAGACAAGTGAACAGCGTACTGCACTTAACTAGATCTGCGCTAGAATATCCTTACGTGCTTTCAGGGTTATCATAATTATCATTACCTATTTCCAGTTTTTCATCTCCGCGAGGTAAATAAGTAAGTTTTATCACAACACATCAACTTAAAAAAGTACAGATGTAATATCAAAAGGTAAATAGTGATAAAGATAATTTCATGCATTATTAAAATAAGGCCCGAAACACAAATTATTACGTCAAGTAGACTTACTAAAAACTTCTCTCGTAAGACTTTTAATAAGTCTCGTTCATCACTACTTTTCACATTTTTCATCCCTTAAAATAGTACTTTTATGAATTCATGAAGAAATATTAGGGGAATTAAGGGTATTAAGGGAATGCAATATCCATCCATTATATAACCACTTTTTTAAAATTGTATATAAATAATGTGTTTTTAACTCAAGGAGAACAAAACATCATTACCTACACCCTAAGTAAAATTTGCAGGATCATGCTGGAATGTTTAATAGCGTAAGTGCGACTCTCTTGTAGGAGTCCGACTCTAATATTGGTTATACCCAAATCAATTATTTTATACTTTCATTACGCTTTGATTCACGTTTTAATACAATTATTTTGAATGTCTTGGGCGGAACAGAGTTGTACAGCTCTTCAATGCAGAACAATGACATTCAAAATACAATGTAATTATAATCTTTATTTTTTCAGAGCTATCTAAATTTAATTTCATTTATACAATTTTCCCCAAATTTGCTATATTCAAAATCTAGTAACGTATATAATTTAAAGATGCTTAGAGCTAACACAAAATCTTCAGTTCCAGCCAGGGAAAGAATACAGAAAGTAGGGTCAATTGCAGGAGGGTGAGTTCCACTAGTTGAAAATGTTGTGCATTTCTGACTGTCACTTCTTTCAGATCTATGAAAAATAATGAAATATACAAGATAATAGAAATCCAAATATACTTTTTCCTACTTATCCAAGTTCATTCTTCTTTATTTTGTTTTATTACTAGTTTGGGCAAAATAGAGAGTTCACTTAATGTATCATGTAGTGGTGGTTCAACACGACTGAAGGAGTGTAGTTTGAAATTAAAGTTGCCATGTCCTGTCATATAAAGAATTGAATTGACAGAAGAAACCGTTTTCTATTTTTTCTAATAAAGTCAGCAAGAAGAAAATATGATTATCACCCTTTTGAACTTCTTCATTGACAAAATTGGTAAGACAAAAATACCATGTTATTCTGAGAGGTTCTTTTCTGATGAAACTTGTGATTCGATATCGATATACACGCCAGGTAGCATATTTCCTCCCCTCCAGGTATATCTCCCAGTCCAGTTGTAAACTCTCGACGTGTGTAGTGTATGTGCTCAGTGCATGTAAGAGTAAGTGTGTTTGTGTGTGCGCGTGTATGTGTAAGAGAAGACGATGGGACAAGGATGAGGAAGGAAAGATCACGTGCGGTCCATGGTCCGTTTGTTAGTGAACTGATCCGGTATTCTCATTGATGGGAGAAACCACGGAAACCTACCGATCAGAGCAGCCTGTCGCTAGGATTATCCTTAGTCAGTGACTGAATTGGATCTACCTATGCCGCTAGTGCCGAAAATACCCCCATAATCGGAAATGTAGCCAAGGACCTCCCGGTTAACGATGCTGCAGAGTCCACGGTGTTGTCACTGAGCTATCGCAAGCGATCACTTTTGTAGTAAATGAATGTAAATCCTCTGCGACATGTGCGACAGAACAAATATGTTTGAACCATAACAATTATGTGTGATGCAAGGAGGCCCTCGCCCCCTGAAAATAAAGGAGTCCCGTTTACCCCTACGTAATAAAATATTTTATTTTATTAAATATGATAAAATTCTTATTTTCCCCTTTTTAAGCTGCCAATTCGGGAAATTAATTTACGTAATTACGGGGAAAAGTTTTCCAAACCTCAAAGCAACTCTGAGAATTGTCCAACATAAAATCAATTGTATTAATTTTGTCATTTAAGTCGTATCTCATTCTTCTTGAAGTATGTTTTATTTAATTCCTAGTAAAATAGGTCATGAGAAAATTAAAAAAAAAAAAAAATCGGCTGAACGGTTTAGGTGCTAGCGTCAACCATAGACGGACAAACAGTTTGCCGTCAATAGAATTTTTAGTATAAAGGACACACAAAGCATGGATTCAGGCTATACGACATGTTAGAGGATTCTTTTCTATATTTAGAAACAGGATTTATCCACTTTTTCGGTACCAGGGCCCGGCAATAAGAATTTTTCTGCCGAAAATTCGCCGTTTTCCAGCGCACGAATATGTAACTCTCTCTTCTTACTAAGTATCCGAAGGCGAGAAAGAAAAAATATATAATGGAAAAGGAGGTTCAGAGGGGCCCAGAAACGTAGTTGTCCCCTCTCTTGTTGTATACTGCTATTACTCCTACGCCGTTCATTACTCTCGAATGTGAATCTAGCTTGCTGAATGCAGCCTGCGTTACGGCGAATGACGCTTGCGGTGTAGTGTAACAGAGCCTCCATGCAGTACAGCACGCTGCGAGTAAAGCGGGTCGGGAGAGGTCGTAGCCCGCACGGGCCAGCGGTGGGCTGCGACATCGATAACGAAAAAACGATGTTACCAAACATCGATGTTCAAAATTAAAACATCGATGTTCAAAATACATCGACTAAAACCATCGATGTTTTTAGATTTCTTCAGTAACCTCTTAACATTAAATTCGCGTGCATTAAAATTTAATATGAGTGTTCCTGTTTATCAATTCGCCGTATAAGGGTAGTAAAAGGGGCGGTCCCGACGCCCACAGTGAATTTGTTGTCCACATCTCAATGTGCGAAATGAATATGAAGAAACAGGAAATACAATGGCATGGAGGTCATCCCGAGCGGGAGAGATTGGTCGATGACCGTCGCGTTCCTTTGGTTCCAACACATGAAGTGTTACCATCAGTTATTATTTCATGTTTTAACTTTTACAATATAGTGTTCACGGGAATTTTTCATTCAAAAACAAGACATAAAAAAACCCAACAACAAACAAACAACAATATAGATGTTAAAAAACATCGGCTTTAATACATCGATGTTTCTACAAAAACATCGATAATTTAAAAACCTCGACATCGATGTCGCATCTGTAGCTGGAAGAGGCGCGATGTAGGCCGCTTCGCCCGGTACGCCGCGCTGCGCCGATCGGGCCGCGCCGCCGCCGCAGCAGAAGCAGCAGCAGCCTCCTGCTCCATTGACGGCCGCCGCGGCGCGGCGTAACGGGACCGCCCCCCTCCCTCCCTCCCGAGCCATTCATGCGGCGAGGAGAGGAGTGCGCGGACGAGCACGGCCCGAGGCCCGCGGCGGGGTCACGCCCGGGCTGGCCACTGCTTCACGCACGGGGGGTTTCTTGTTTGCAGGGGCGGCCACACGAAACAAGGGGTCTGGGGCAGCTCATCCACGTTTCAAGCAAAAGTTCCCCTTATGACAATACTACTTATAATAATAATAATAATAATAATAATAATAATAATAATTATTATTATTATTATTATTATTATTATTATTATTATTACTATTGGCATATAGACCATTACTGACCACGCTACATGATTATCGTGTGTAATTTCAGTATCAGCTTTTCAGCTGTATCCCTGAGCACATGGTTGTTACGCCTTGAAGTGTGAATTGTGAGATGAAATGATGATGCTGAGGGGTAATGGCACAATCACAACCCATGTCTACGCAGGACTCGAACCTGCAGCCTCCTCGGCGCAGACGACGGCTGCCGCAACCGTCTACGCCACAGGGTCGACTTTATTATTATTATTATTATTATTATTATTATTATTATTATTATTATTATTACATTTGAAAACGAATTATATTTCAACAACAGTTACATTTATGTTTAAGAAAATTAATTTTGGGTACATTTTCGGGGCTCCACTGAAGTGGGGACCTGGGGCAAGTTGCTCCAGTTGCCCTACCCTCTGCTTGATTGATTGGTTCATTAGTTTCTGGGCAGTTATGGTCATTAGTCCCGTTAGTGCAGTGCCTTTTATTCCGAGAGGTAGCGATATCTCTCCCCTGTTGGATGATGTGGTTCAACGGCGACCCATACGTCGGCTTTCTGGGGATTCCACCTCCAGGTATCTCCTCCGACAGGGCTGTTTGGCTTAAGCGACAAAAGAGGGGGTTAAATAAACGAACTTTAATGTAACATTGAAGTAGCTGGCGTTTTGGATTGCAACCTAAGATTCACGTACATGGGGTAATAATTTTCTCAGTCACGTTTATCAGGTTTGCTGCTTTTTTTTGTTTGTTTTTTTCACAGATACGCACACTCGTACTTTTCAAGTTATCTTACCCTTATTTACAACACAATCATACTTATCTCATGCACTTATCATTGAACACTATTTACGCTACACAGCACGCCACGATGCCGACTTTGCTGAAAGCGACCGTGGTGGCTGGGCACTTGTGCCTTGGCTTCGATGTCCGGCGGCCCCACGGACTCCTCGTCTTCCTGACCGCTCATGGCTTACTCGTTCCTCACGTGACCTCTCGCTGCAGTTCTGCGCGTGTAGCTCTGAGAGAAGCCGCGGCGCCAGCGCCCGCGTCGTGAACGCCACGCGTTGGGGACCCCTGGGGGCGAAGTAGGTTCGAAGGACTCCACACTTCGCAGCCCGACGGGATTCGGCAGGGGCCACGGAGCTCGCATGTTCCACACCCGCGTGAGCGCCGTGCGCGCCCTCCGGCGGATCTCCTCCGGCAGCTGACGGCTTTTTTTATTTGCTTAAGGAGCGTTGAGCGAACTATAGAGTAATCCTCCGTTACAATCGCCCTCTAGGGGCCACTGAGAAGTTGTTGCCACGTCAGTCACAGTCAAAAAAGGGAATGACAAGACAGGTAGCGTCTTCGCGCCCTGCGTCATCTACCCATCGGCCAGAATTGGGAAGGACTAAGAAGGGTAAGGTTTAGAACGCTTCCTAGGATTGGACTAGCCTCTGTGAAGCATGTAAACTCGTTTTGCCGTAACAAATTTCATATGGGGTTCTACGGGAATCGAACCCGGAACCTGAGTGGTGCAAGCGACTTTCGCCCTGAGCTACGAGAGCACCTGGGCTTATGCCAAGGGCTTCAAAGGTTAACTGCTTCTATAGTGAAGCTCTTGTGATGAAGGGGAGGAAGATGCGTTCGTTTACGGTGCACCCCAATCGGTTCTCGGCCAATCAAATCGGATGTAGGGTTGAGCCTAAGCCGCGAAGGTTTCGTAAGCATGCGACCGTAAGGTGCATACGCAGGCGGCGAGGAGGGGACACCTCGGGGGGGGGGGGGGGGGGGGGCGATCTGTGAAGCTATAGGCAGGAAGAAGGGAGGTGCTCCTTCCATGTTCTTTGTGGTGAAAATTCCTAGCGTGCTTCTGTCAACAGAGGCCACGATCTAGAGTCGCGCCAAAGTATATCGCGCTAGAGAAGCCAGCCCGCCAACACAAGTTCCCTGGGGGTTTGCGACGGGTTAAGTTAACTACCACAAGTTTTGTTAAGGTTTAGGGCCAGGCGTTGCTTTTTAATCAATATTTATTTGATAAACTAAAAAAATACTAATTAACTTTACCATCTGAGTTTTCATAATTCAATTTATGGAAAACTGGACCAACAATTATCCATTTGAATTAATATTTAGCTTCATTACATGTATGACAATTAAAATCCTATTGTATTTCCTCTCAAATATTTCTTGTACAGCCGAGTACAACTATCATTGTCAAGATTATGTTTTGCTACAGATTCAGCATTTTATTTTTTTAAATTATGTTTAGTTAGCGCTTTATTTTACTTGGCGAGACTCGGGTCATCAGGGCCGCTCTTTCGTCTGAGCATGCAAATTTCGTTACCTCCTTTCTCCATTAGCGGAGAAAGAAGGTATCACTCGGGCGACCAAAGACACGATTTGAATTTAACTCAGAGGCTTAATTTAGAATTGCGTATCTTTTACATGCAGTAAATCTACTATACGGAAAGTCGGATTTACTTCCCATCCCAAGAAAGGCGTAGGAAATATTTTTTGCCCATAAAAATCCACGACTTCCATCGGGTGTGAATCCGCGAACTTGGGTACTACAGTCTGATGTGCTAACCGTTATGCCACCGAAGCTTTTGTTCTGCTTCTGTGACTGTTCAGGAGAGAGTCAAGTGTTTTCTATTAGATGTCCAATTTCAAACGATATATTTCCATGTATTCTGTGAACTTGCATTGCAATTTGTCCTGGACGATTTCTTAAATAACCCGTAATGTTCCTATTCGAAAAAAGTTGATGTTATCGTCTTTGGTTTTACTTCCCTCGTGCAAGGGAAACGATTGGGATCAGGAATGTGCGTAAGTTGAAATGCATAGGACGCAGCAAATTTGAGGGAATGATAAAATAGAAAGAAATAGGAGAGAGAGAGAGAGAGAGAGAGAGAGACAGAGACAGAGAGAGACAGAAAGACAAGAGAGACAGAGAGAGGGAGAGAAAGAGAAAAAGAACAAAAACAGACAAGGAGAGAGATAAAAATGCAGGAGTATACTGCATTAACTGTATTATTACTCATCGTTTTGATAGAAGAATCAACTTCATTGAATAACAATCTTTTTAGTTGCTATGAATCTAATTCCCGCGACGCAGAACTCTCGTGACCGAGTTACAACGTCACAAAATAATAATGAAACTCTGTATTTGTTGTTTATCCCGTTCTCTCTTCGTACGCGGTCATAGCGAGTGTCCAAATATATTCAATGCGCCTCTCTCGACTTATTCTGCCGAGGCCCAGAGCGCTCATCTAGCGCCGAGGTCGCAGGGCAATCAGACCGGAAGTGCCTGAATCACTGCTGTTGTCGGAGGCAGACCGTGTCGAGTTCCATACCGCCGCCGAGCAGCAGACAGCCAAATGACGGAGGCAAAGCGCGTTTTAAAGGACGATGGTAGAATGCAGCATTTTCCTGCGTACAATGTTCATTTTTAATACAATTTACTTATATTATGATTGTTACCTCCCGCAGGTATCAGGAGAAGAAAGTCACTAACAAAACATTTTTCTTGCTTGTTTCTTCTTTATTTTACAAAAAAATCAGCAGACAAATAATATTTAATTCGTCTTTATTAAAATTAAATTTATTTGGTATTTTGTAAATTAAAAAAACACTACAATTTTGCCTGAAGTATCTTTCAAAATTGTGCCATTCACGAGAGTTTCGCTAGTTTATTTTAAAATGTTCTATCTACTGCATTTGTTGCCAGAGCAACAACAAGAGCTGCAGGTTTGAGCACTGGTGGGCGTCATCCATATTTGCTTGGATTTCTTTTCGGGAAATGATAATGTTCGGATGACGACGAAATGTGATGTAGAAACGATGAATAATCGAATCATCGTTCGTCACGAACTAGCGCTTCGGGAGACAATGAAATCTGATCCATCAGAGAGGAAAATTCCACTGTCTGGAATAAGACCCTCAAATCGATTCAACGTACCTGCTCTCTTTTGAGGAAAATGGCCAAGAATGTGCTCGTCAGCTAAAAGTGAGTTGTAAAAGGAGCGAGTAAAGATAAGGATTCGAGACACAGCCATCGTAGAGTTTAATGGAGGGCTCAGGCGTTTGCGCTAACACTATACATGGAATCCATATCTCTGTTGCCACAAAGAAGTTTTTGCTACACATGCTATTTAATGTGTACAAAATCACGGCGTTGTACTTCCTTTACATTAGAAAATT
Organism: Gryllus longicercus; assembly: GCA_038098605.1. Taxonomy (NCBI): domain Eukaryota; kingdom Metazoa; phylum Arthropoda; class Insecta; order Orthoptera; family Gryllidae; genus Gryllus; species Gryllus longicercus. Next base: position 277,406 of record JAZDUA010000596.1, on the reverse strand, counting down.
GTACAATACAATAGACTGCTCTTAGTATTGAATTATGGATTCATTTTTTAACTCCATCTCCTAAACACATCGCTAGCTGTTCTGATTATTTGGAAACTACGATTTTCTTCTGCTGTTCTTTATTTAAATTAAATTTCGCTTTTTATGATCTTTAATTATGTGAAAAGGTCGAGTGCTTGAAAGTTTTTAAAGAAACGTGTGATAGACCGGATTGCATGAAAACTTAAGATGAAGCGAAGAAATATATTACGTTCGATAAATTTATTTTTATTCAAATTATTGAAAGCAGATGATCGATGAGAGACAAATCACGTCGATTGGTTTACTGTGATTTCTCCACCCACTGTAAGAAAGAAAGGGTACCGCAATGGTGTCAACCGGAAACTTCACGGAATTTACAAGAATCATCTGTTATGATTTGAAAGATACAACAAATGTTGAATTCATTGCTTGGAAATTATCAATATAATTTTAGACAAAAATTTTTTTATTGCAAGAGTTATTGATGAAATTGAATAATTACTGAATCAGGAGGAGTATTTATGAAACAACCTTCAAATTTTGTTCACTTCTAAAGAGTTCCAAGTTCATTAACTAAATCTACTTTTTGAAATTTCACTTAGCTTCATTCTGACACAATTGTAGGTAACGAGCAAAATATCTCAAAACATATGCGTCATATACATCTATTGTAGTCTGGTACGTTACAATAAGTCAATCGCAAGTAGCGTCATAACTCTTGGTAGTGGTTTTGAAGAGCCAGTTGACACATTATGAGGGTTCGTATTTTTCCTACCTACCTCTTAATAATTCTACATTCGTTGGTCCACGATCATGTGTTACTAATTGTAAACTGAGTCGTATTTCGGAAAGGGTTAGCTTAGTAGTGGGTCCAAGAGGGAGAGCCAGGGAGCTATAACGCCTCCACAAACCAACATATTTGGGAATAAATAATTCACATTTACTACACGGTAAGATATTTCTGCATTACTTTAAAAAAGTACATTAAAGTAATTATCATGAACGCATATTAAACTTAATGTACAGATGTACTACATTAGGATGCAAGAGTCAAAGCTTTATGGTCATATCTGTAAGGAATGAACGATCTTGATGGACTGGTGATTAAAAATACATGAGAGGAATGATGAGAGGCAGGTGAAGCGGGAGAACCTCTACATTAAATCTACTCTGATTTTAATTTATGCATTGAATTTAATGTACAAATACAAAAAACCTTTTTTTAATGTTCAGGTACGTTATGTTTCATGTAGATTAATGTATTAATCTTAATTAGATTTAATGAATTTACCGACAGTGTAGCGTATATATCGATAGCATCACATTCAAAGGAGTGATAACATTTTGAATATACATATTTTTATGCCAACATAACAATAAAAAGTGTTATTTTAAAGATATGTATGGGGGATTGTCTCTGCCTGGGCCCACCTCTGAGCCGAGTGCGGAGCCTCGCAAATTGTGCGCTTAGTGGGGCGGTGCAACGCGCGAGGTCGCGTGGGGAAAGCAATTTGCGCCTGTTAAGAGGCGGCCATTGAAGCAGGCGCTCGTACGAATGACTTATCAGCGCTGCAATCTCTTCAGCCACGAACGACTCCATTGTTTTAAAAATCTTTCGTTGAGAGCGAGTGCGAAGTGAAAAGCTGTGAAAATTCATTGAAATATAATTTTCCTATTACACATATTTATCGTGGACTTTATTTCATTGAATAAATTGCGTATGCCCATCATTGGAGATTGCACAATAATATCATCACACTTGCAGCTCGTTGAACATTCCCGATTTTATTCTATATCCCCGGAACCTTCCCTATCAAGGGATACGTTTTGTCACTAATATTAGCGGTAGATGCGTTGGCATATGAGAGTATGCAAATAAAGGCGAGGAAGTCCTAGGATTAAGTGGTCACGGAGGACGATTTTTGATATCAGCTTATTTGCGGGAATAAGAATTACTGACTGGATGAGAGAATTTTGTGATTGACCGTTTCGTGTGTTCAGTTCCAGCAACTCCGCCTGAATAGATATATCTAGGTGACGTAGGGGGTTCCTGGGGGTTCCAAGGGGTTCTGACGTAGATCCATAACTATGCACCGGAAACCGCGCGCGATTGTTTCTTCAACTTTCTTCCCACTTTGTTAACACTTTAATTCCCAGGGATTTACAAGTACAAACAGCTGATCTCCCAACCCCTTATGACCCATCCCCCTTGGTCTAAAAGAGATGCAGCAAGTGAGCGATTTGCTGTGAGCAGTTTTCGGCCGCATTGCGGTCCGCGTAGCGCCGCGGTGCGCGACCCACTTGCTCGCCGCCCGCTCCTCCCCTCCTCTCCCCCCCCGCCACGCCAGCTCCAAGCGCAGTGCAACAATGCGGCGGCGCGGCGCGGCGTTTCGAGGACGGTGGGCATCTGCGAGGCGGCAGTCGCGGCTGCTCGGCTGCATTCGTCGGTCTCGTCTTTTGTCAATACAAAACATGCTCAGTTGGGACTGGAGAGCTCTCTTCCCCCAAAACTCTTAGAATATCATAATCAGGAGATGGACGTTTTTGTCAGAGGAGTCATTTATTTTCACGACTCCGAATCCAACCGAATTGCTCGCCTATTCTATAGAAAATATTTTTAAAAGGTAACCTGCTATGGAATTGTGAAAGAACCGTCAATTCCGGACAAGCATCGTTAGGATGAAAGTAAACCATCTAGGTTCTGATTATAAGTAACGAATGCAAATATGTTGAGTTACTTTAACATACACGTAACATATATACGTGTGTTTCGTATGTTAATCACTTAATGTAAACAGTGGCGTGCCTTAGCATTTTTGCGTAGATGTGGCGAATATCCGGGTCTATCCTTCTGAAACTACTGGGAGATGAGGTATTTGAAATATTTTTAATACGATGTCTTTTAAGTACTCAATCGGCGCTCATTTATGTGGCAATATTTATCCACACTCGTTTTAATAAATCTTATGTTCACCTTAAGCCTAGACGTAAATTTAAATTGTTACCATGAAGTCGCTTTGTCAGGTTTACCATGAAATAAATTTTATTCGTAATTATAGACTGATATTAAGTTCTCAAATTAACGGTGAATAAAATAAAATACTCCTTTATTTCAGTTTGGAGTACAATTACAGTGAACGTATAATTAAATTTATTAAAGCATATTGGGTATCGTCAACCTAAAAAATGGATATGGACTCTCATTGTTGCATCTGAGAACTCTTTGCTTCGTTAGACATTTGCGAGTTAATTATCATAATTTCCGAATTAAACTCGAATCGTCTTATTTCAAGATAATAGTGAAGAATCCCACCGATTACTCAGAATTACGCCCTTACAACTCCATTATAGATCTTCAAATTAATCACTATATATATATATATATATATATATATATATATATATATATATATATATATATATATATATACACACAGTATTATAGGTAAAAAATTGGAAACATGGAGCACTATAAGCATTGTGAAGATGCAATGCTCACCAAGGGTATTCATCACACCAAGATTGAGTTATTTTTTTCGATAGATCGTTAGCATAATTATAATTCCTATTTCTGGAGTTCTGGATTTTTGATGACGCGTTTGATTGCAAAAGCTTGAAATTACGACGACTTGAATTAAATGTGTCATGTCTTGGGACCTCTGGGGAAGTGTGAACTTCGAAAATTATTGTCACTATTTCAACTTGCTTACACAACGGAAACACACTTGCATACACGAACCGTTATCCCTCACAAACATGAATTCGTGTATTCATAGTTGCATACGCATTGGCCTTCTTGGAAAACAAACATTATTTTAATCACCCTGAACGAAATCGAAGAGAAAGATAGGCTGAAATAGCGGCACCGTCGCAAGTCATAAACAAAGTACCGACCTTTTTGTTCGTACTGTTACACCGCGATGAAAAGACAAGAGATGAGCGCATCGTATTCAGCCACTGAACTTCAGGAACCAGGGTGTGTTAGTATTAGCGGTCATTTTAAAAGTATTCAGGTACCAAACTGATCACCTGATTACAAGTCATTGAAACATATTATGACGCATTTTTTTAAAAAAATACTGTATTTTATTTATTTACACTTTCATCGTGTTATTTTTGATTGGTTACTGTTGAAAATTGTCACTTTATGCCACTTTCAAAGTTTTCTCGACACTTCTCTCTCTGTCTCTCTATGCAACATGATGGCCAGCGTCTGATCTAGTTTTTCAAACGAAGTGTCCGTGTTGTGGTCACGTGATTAGAGACGTAATTGGTACTGCGCAGAACTAGCCAAAATCGGCGCGCCGGACTAGCTCTCACACATCATTTCATCATGTGTTAGACATTTACTCTATATCTATCGATTGTCATCGATACGAACTTGCATGAGGACAAAAATATTCCGACGTATTTATTGCTCATTTTTATGTTGGATAATCGTGAGAAATGCCAGCGTTTTGACATTTGTTTTTCAAAACGCCCCATTAATCGAAGAATAAGACTGCAGATAGGGCAGCATTTGCTATACTAGAAAAGAACGCTGCCAGATCATCATTTTCTTAACACATACGTTCGTTTTCAAGAATCTCAGTTCCTTCACCGTGGAAAATTTCGGTAATCTCTTAAGGATGCGAAGTACACTGTGCCCCGGACCTCGGTACCCGGAGACAAACAAACATCGTTAGTTCCACAATCGGTAGGGGCAATTATTTTTCTGTTCGACTGATACATCCACAACCGTAACTGAACACGGCCATTAATTATTGTTTTCCGTCTTGAATGAGGAGGATTGACTGGTTGTTGGCGTTAGCCTCAGTGTATGGGTAGTAAAATAAGCGTATCTCGAGAAATGTAACAAAGAATAGCATCGAAAAGAAAGCACTTCATTGTATTCCATTGCAGACTCGCCCTACTCTTGCGACCTTGAGTTGTTTCCGGCTCATCAACCGCTTGACTCATTGAACATGGAACATGGCGCTTCACTCAAATGCTCATGACATCCTTTAGAGGGACAGACTATACAGAATAGATATCGTAAAACGAATCCCACATCCTCGTTTCGGTTTTTTTCCTTTTCTCGAAGAGGGAAACAAACGCGTATTTATTGTCTGTGAGGTGTAATAAGAAGTCTTATAAATATAATAATATAATAATTATAATACAATAATACGCACCGTAATAAATAATGATAGGGAAACTTGTATTACTAGTGTTTAGTGCTAGTTAGTAATAATTTCATTCTCCGTGTTTTTCTATATTAAGGCACTGTTTTACGTTTTGTAGCACAGACAAGGTCTGCAAGTCAGCAGACGAAACGTATGACTTTTTTGCTACACAATTTTTTTCAATTGCTGAATCGCGAATAAAAGCTTTTAATTATATTTTGACGCAAGTGTCACTATCACTATTTGTAATACTTTTTATTATGCGTCGCAAAAATGAATTATTCTGTGCAGTTAGAAACCTATCAATTTGTGCCAATTAATTTCAAAACTATCACAGGATCTACAAGAAAAATACTCAATGCCATTTCAACTCTATTCTAAACCTACGTGTTCGTGGACTTGGATTTTCATATTAGGTTCGTATCGAATTGTGTCAGAATAAGAATAATTTAAGTAAATAAGTCTAACGAAATTACAGTGCGGAGAATTGAAGAACCTGGTTGCTCTGACCAATCATTTTTATAGCTTCCCATCAACAGACTATGGTGAGAACGTGGAAACTTGCAACCACAAATAGAGTTTTGGGATAGGTTAGAGCTCTGTATCGTGCATATGGCCCACTTTTGAACTTTCTACTCTAAAGTTACTTTAGAGTAATATAGAAAAATGATTATCATCAGATTTATGTGTAATGGAGGATCGTCATTGACTGGGCTCTATGAATGGTAACGAGGACGGGATGGAGAAGGGGGTGTCGCGCTCGGTCCATGACCCCGTTGCCCCCATGCATCTGCCAGGAATTGCTAGGGGGAACCACTGAAACGGCCGATAAAGAAACTTGGCCTCTAGAATTCTCATTCAGGAGGCGGTAGGTTCCGAACCAGCTATTTAGCAGATGTCAAAAACCCTGCCATTAACCGATCTTGAAACCAGGACATCTAAGCTTTAGTTGCGATCTCGCCGCTACTCCATCGCAGCGATTATGAAAATCATAATTTTATATTAATAATACACGCATAATAATTATAATTGTAATTACTAGCTATTTTACAATTGATTGTTCTTGATTACTAGTCTTCTGATAAGAAAAATGTTTGTCTTGTGAATTATAATTACATTGCAAATCATTTGGTCAAGAGCGAAGGGAATGCTTCTTGAATGAGAGATCATCTCACTTGCTCTTCGTGCGATGTGCTAGTAGATGATCGGCGATTATTATGATAAGATTAGATCGGTTCGATTAGGAACTGAGGCGCCAATAGCGCCGGGTGAGAAAAGCACGGCGGGAGGGGGGCGAGACCGGTGGGGGCAGCGTAGCAGAAGGGGGCGGTGAGGTGATTTCGCCGGTAAACTTAGGAAATGTGAGAGGGTGAGCTGTGAGGCCGCCGGTCGGGTCGGGTCGGGTCGGGTCGAGTCGGGTCGGGCCGGGTCGGGTCGGGTCGGGTCGGGTCGGATCTGAGCGGATCGGATGTGGTCTGATGTGGTATGTTCAGATCATGTCGATTGGGGTCGGGGCGTACCTTGATGGTGATGATGCATCCGGCGAGGGCGATGAGGTTGCAGAGCATGTGGTAGGCGTCGACGAGCAGCGTGAGTGCGTGGGTCATGTGGCTCATCACCAGCTGCGTCACGAAGAAGAGCCCCGTGACGGCCAGCATGAGGTAGAGCGGGGCGGGCCGCAGCCGCCCCAGCCACTTCTTCACCGCCATGCGCTCGCCCCTGCGAACACACATGCGCACGGGCCGGTGAGTGCTTGCTTCAGAACGCGAGGGTCCAGATGTACTAAATTTATCCGGAAATTGCATCCTTTTCTCATTCTCTTATATTATTAATCTGACATATAAAAATCAGTTTGTATTTTATCCGCTGCCATACCGTTCATCCGGTTGTGATAAAACATTGTCTACCTATTGCTTACACTTTCACAAAGAATATAGGCAGAGTTCACTGGGAACGGACGTAAATCGGTGGCCCATAGACGCGCGTTGATGATGATTTTATGCGTTTATGCTGACTCAAGCGCCCCTGAACCGATACTTTACGCAACCCGCCGCACCCTCAAGTATTAAGCGTATCTTCGCTGCATCTTCTGCCCCTGCGACTGTGAAATGTCACTCGGAATTATTACGTACTGCGTTATATCAGACAAATAAAACAAATTTCTCAAAGACAGTTTCATATTGAACGCAAGCCCAAACTTGAAGGAGAACGTTTTAACAATAGGATACTTGACAACCAAGTTCAAATCAGAACACAGGACAAACCCATACTCGCGAGAGTCTTTCAGCTATTGTATTAAAATTTTTGCAGAGCGTAGCGTAAAAGGTGATTAACAAACTAGTGAACAGTAGCGTGTGAAGTGTAATTTATTGCGATAGTGAAGCATTGCCGAGTCCACTAGTGAATAATAATAACAACAACAACAACAACAATAATAATAATAATAATAATAATAATAATAATAATAATAATAATAATAATAATAATAATAATAATAATATTTGCCAATCAGATGGCCGAGATCCAGAAGAGCAAAGGCAGTAGTGCCGAAGAATCGATCCAGAAGATCGCGGGTTCCAATTCCACCTCGGGCATGAGTGTATTTGTGTATGTTTTTATGAGTGTGTTGTCCTTTCGCACCTTATTATCATCATCATTTCATCTTCCATACCCCTAGGGATAACAACCCTGGGCAATAAAAATCGGACTCAGCTAAAATGCTGGTCCTCAATTAAAGTTACATGCACCTGCCACCGCGATAATGATACTGAGCCACGGTAAAAGCATAATGCAAGTATGCGTGGTCCTAGTCAGCCGATTCGCGTGCAAAAAATATTTACTACAACAATAATAATAAATGGTCATTATTACCTTCCCCGAGAAATGGGGTGGGTATTTATTGTTTCCGGGCGTGTGAACTACTAGTCTTCAGTGCAGTGTAAGTTTAGATTATGTTGTATTCCAAAAGGTGGCGGTGTTCTCTCCTCTCTGGAACTGGCGTCAATCTGCACATTCTCTCTCTAGGTATCCCCCCCCCTGCGTGGTGCTCCGGGACAAGGACTAAGCTCCTGACTGTTCTACCGACGTGTGTGGTAGTGTAGTGCATGCGAGTGTAATTGCCCGTGGGTCTTTTGCTAGGGTACTCCGGCATTCACCTGATATTGATCGCAGATTTTTCCGTGTTAAAGAGTGCAAATGTAGTGTGCTCTTAAAAAATTGTTGCCAGTTCAAATTGATACCAAAATTATTTTTTAAATCTACATAAACGACAGAATTTTTAATAAATGTCAGATATTTAACCTTTAAGCTAAAGTTTAAGCTGAATGTTTTTGCAATTTTCGAAAATACAGAGGTATTGCCTGAAATAATACTGGCACCAATTTACTGTCCTTGGATACACACGAGGAGTAAATTTAAAGAAAAATATGGAACCGTTTTTTGAGAAAATATTTGTTTAAAACTTTTTTAAAAATTGCCTACATTTCACGTCAGATTAAAAAAAACTGCTCATATTTTCGAAAAATTGTACATGAACTTATTCTAAGAATATATGTGAACATGTATGTAAACATTTTGAAAATATAAATTAAGCTTCCTATAAAGAATCCCCCTCCAAAAAAATTGGCATATCCATTTCAAACTCGTAAGTTGTTGAGATTCTTTAAATCGATCAGGAAATATCAATTTTGGAGAAAATCGTGTGAACATTTAGGCGCTATCGTTGACTACAGACAGATGGACAGTCTGATGTTTGGCCGTCAATCTATTTTTTCGTTATCAAGGCCCCACAAAACATGAATTCTGATTACACGACTTGTTTATATATGTACGTATATGTTTATATTTTTATAGGAATAATATTTATCCACTTTCTCCTTACGAGGACCCGGTAATAAGAGTTTTGCCGCCGAAATTTCGCCGTTTTCCGGAGCAGGATTACAATTTGTTTACTTTTTACTAAATAAGGGCGAGGAAGTAAAAAGGGAAGTAAAAAGTGCGCATATGTTCCACAAAACCGTTTGGACCACTGGAGCGATTTCTCTTAAACTTTACACGAACACTTGTGAGGAATCGAGGAAAAACATTGAGCTATTCGCCATCTCACCGCGAAATTTGTTGTGCTTCAAAATTTTTATTAGGAGAAATAATGAAATCCGCAGACGCAGAGTATGTACGTGACTTTGTTGTTGGGTAACGTAGAACGCAGTTGGGCGGGGCTCGACGTGACGTGAAAAGTAGGCATGGCGGGCCGGACATGCTAACGTAGCAGAACTGGGAAGGCGAATCGGATGGGAGGGGAGGACGGGAATTAGAAATATTATTTATTCATTAAGGTAAATAGCTGTTTAAAAATGAATTGTTCTAGTAGTAAAGAGTTTTACAACATACATAATTTTTAACTTAGACCACTCTTGCACGGGTGTACGTGTGTTGCTTCATGAGACAGAGAATATGAAAGGCGGTTCCATGCAATTATTTTCTTTCTCGCTACTGCTTACACAGTATAGTATTTATTTGTAAAAGTAAGAAATGACCAATCTTCCTGACTATCGAAATAAATGCACATGTGCACTACAGTCGCTACGTTTGAATCGGACTTTCTCAAATTATATCTGAGGTGTTAGTAGGGCAGAAAATGGAATATTACAATATTACGTAACTGTTTCCAATAATGCGAGAAAAACTATGTGCTGTTGTAGCACCTGCAGTTTAAAACTCTTCTTTGCTTAATTATACAGATTGTGGCGAAGTATCCCAAAATTCTCAGGCGAGTCATGGTAAAGGTTTAGTTTTCAGTATTAGCACCAGAAAACTATAATTACATTATGAATCGGCATGAAAGACAATAGATGAGATAAAATTATTTACATAAAAGTGGTAATAGTTCTAACAAAACATCTGGAAATTTTGCCAACTAAGAATGTAGCAATCTTGGTATCTCGGTTTGGGCAAGAACAAAGTAAATACTTTGCCAGCAAAGGAGAAAGACGTGCTTTCGTACGCATCGGGCTTTGGTGCGAACAAAAGGAGTCACGGCAGTCAGAAAACAAAGAGAAATATCGAAATGTCTAAGAGGTAGTAGTAAAATTTCATCGGAACTTACCGGCTGCGTTTGCTCAAGGCTACAACTGATGCCACAGCAGCGACTCTGACTCGGAGGTCCTAGAGTTCGAGTCTCAGCGGTCTGGGATTTTCGCCACTAGCTGGGTCGAATTCAGCCGTCTGGAGAAATATTCTAGCTGGCTGGCTGCACTGGTCGGCAGTTTCCTGTGGTTTCTCTGATCAATACCAGACGAATACCGGAGCAATACCCTAACAAAAAGCCCACGGACCGTGCGCGTTCTTCCCTTCATCATCCTTGTCCTGTGCTCCCTGCTTCCTCTCACACACGTACATGCACTGCTACTAAACATATACTGGTATTGGGAGACCAGTCAAAGGGTTAGAACTTGACCTGAGGTAGGCAGCGCGGGCGCCTCGCTGGTGGAAATACCTGGAGGTGGGAATCTCTCGTCCGCCGACGTGTACTTCTAGATCTGTTATCATGTTCTATAAAAATATAGCGGTGAAGGAACAAAGCCCTATAAACATTAATTACACTTACGGGACAAATGCTCATATACGTGGCGTGCCCGGAAACAGTCTATCAATAACATTTAGAACATCGAAATTTCACAATTACAAGGGTAATCTCTATTTAACTACTATCTCTGTTGTTCACACCCTTAACGAAGAGCTATTAAAATATAACATGTAAGGATATCAGACTTAAAAAATAAATTACATTGCTAGGGAGATAAAGAATGACGTATTGAATTATGCATGTAGCAAGAAGTCTAAATTATTCTCGTGAAATCTTTATTCGACGAAGCACACGATTTATCCCCTAGAGAATATAAAAACTCTTTCAACTATTCATAGTTAAAATGATGGGAAGGGATTCTAGATCTCAAGAAACCATGCGCAGATGATCTTCTCCATACGTCACATACAGTGTTTACTGTTTCTTTGACTAAGTAAATCTAAATCTAAATGTGATTTTTGTCGTCCTTGATTACTTATCATGATCACAATAGTAGGTTATAGAGCGATGCGTCAGTAATATATTGTGAAGTGAGGTGTCGTGAAGTGTAGAACACAGAAATAATGTAAGAAGTGATTAAAGGGTCATAGTGAAAAGTGTAGTGAAGTGACGTGAAGTGAAGTGAAGTGTAGTGAAGTGTAGTTGAACAAAAATTTAGTGCGGAGTTTGATTATGTGTCTTTTTGAAAGTAGTTTTAAATGTTTTACGAATTAGACAGTTTTAAATCATTATTATTTTTATTATTAATGTTATTTTTATTATAATTATTATTTTATTACATTATTATTATATAATTTGCATGTTAGCTGTAGTATTTTATTTATGTAATTAGCTGCCACCGGGTTATGCCCATTTGCAGTTCAAATAAATTTATCTTTATTGTTATTAATAAACGACGATTGATTGTACGTAGCCAAGAATCATACATCACGATGAAATGATTGTACTGTACGAGGCTATCAGTTTCCTCACACACACACACACACACACACACACACACAAAACACTTAACAGACCACATTGAACCATAAAGGTCTGTATATTACATTGATTTAGAATTAAGGGTTTTTTAACGTAGGAATGGTAAGAAAGAATGATAAATGAAAACTACAACTCTCAATTCTTCAAACCTCCAATAAAAAATGGTAATTAATACTTCATCAAAAGTGTTATCTCTGTGCTCTCAGACATATTTATAAAATAAAATGTCACACTACTTGCCCTCAACTAAAGCGATATTACACGCACGAATTACAAGTAGATAGAATACATTCAATGCCTTCGTGACATTTTAATTTCTAATAACTAAGAAAAACAAACAAAAATTTGCAATTTTTACGTAGGTACCAAATAAATTATTCTATCCTTGTTAAATTTAAATGTGCATCTAAGAACACGGAGGCGATGGTTGTCAATTCGAGCCTGAAAGGTCCAGTCTGCGTCAGGCACAGCCTGGTATTATGGCGTGTTTGACAAAACATTCTACTGTACGTGCATCTGATATCATATCATCCATTATCGTTCATCTGTTATTTCACACCACTAATGAGCATCTAACCATTTTCATATCGTCAGGCAAAACAACCCTGGGATAGTTTACTAAAAAAGAGGAGGACTACATGGCGTAATCTTGTCCTTCAGTCTGATTCTACCACAATGTATTAAATAGTTTTGCAAACATATCTTGTATTATTTGTTAGGACAGTGGTATTATAGAGCTCTTTAGAACAGTGGCTTACAACCGATTTGCCGTGACGCAGCGCACATCACTTTCACATGTATGTTGTGCTTCGTATGCTGTGAATGAATCGTAAAGTATGACGTGACAAAAATCAATAAACTTGTAACTAACTACACAATACTGAACGCTGTTTTAAGGTGTTCCATTTCGTCGGGGATTTAAATGTCACTTAACCTTTCGGTTATATTTGCGCTCCCTGTCCTCAGTAAAATCTCTGCCTTTTTTACCATGGAGGCGAGGGACATGGAGAGCATTGAGAAGGATTTAAGATGTTGGTTGGTTGTTAGTGATTCCGAACGCGTCAACTGCTGCCATTAGTTCCGTAAGTGTAGTGCAAGTTTTTTTTTTCTGGGAGGTGGCTGTGATCTTCCCCCGCTGGTTGTATGAGATCCGGCGCCGATCTACCGTCGGTTTGTGGGCTTTTCTCCAACATGGTATCTCCCACCCGCGGGGCACCGACCCAGTCGGCTGTAAGTAAGCTCTAAGCTGCCGACCGGTCTCCCAGCAATTGTGGCAGTGTAGCGCAAGTTAGTGTAAGTAAGGGATGAGAATAGGACCATAAAGAGGAAGGAAAGGTCGTGCGTGGTCCGTGGCCCGTTTGTTAGGGTACTGCTCCGGCATTCGCCTGATGTTGATCGGAGAAACCACGGAAACCTACCGATCAGAGCAGCTAGCCGCCAGAATTCTCCTCCAGACAGCGACTGAACTCGATGTAGCAAGCTAGATAGCTAGCGACAAGCTAGTATCGACCATGCTGCCACCGTCGGGACTCGAACCAAGGACTTTCCGGTCAGAGACACTGCAGTGACATCAGTTGATGCCCTGAGCCACCTCTCCCTGTACGTCTGAGAAGGAATTAAGAATTGAGGATGCTGAGTGTTGGTTAAGAAGGACCTCACCTTGCCACAAGTAAACATCCATGTTCACTCAAGACGGGATGCGAACCTACAGAGTCCGCATCTCGTCACTGACGCCGTGACTACTGCGCTACGGGACTTAGCGCAAGGGCTTCAATATTCATTTGACCATGGCTTGCGACGGGTGACAAACACCCATCCGGGATAAGGAGTAAACTCGGCCAACTTTTTTGTACGTCGTACGTAACACTTGCCGTGAGCGGAATGTAGTAATAATACGCGTTGCTAAGCATCACTGCAACCTTGAAAGAAATACTGAAACCCTGTAATGCTGGCAAATAGCCCTGTGTCACGGGCGAGTGGGCGCCCAAGCGATCTCTCGATAACCGCGCCGCGCCGCGCCGCCTACCCAGGGCCACCTGGACCAACGACCGCCTCGCAACAGCAGACAGACGCCGGCCTTGTCCCTCCGCTTCCAACACACCGAAGGCCGTCTTGCAACAAACGCATTTATAGCAAATTTATAAAAGCTAATATAGATGTCCGGGGAGGAAACGTCAAATATTAGAAAATAAGCTCTTAAGACCATTTTAAGCAAATTTTGTGTAATAAATTCCTTGGATATTACGAATTGCTGAGCCGAAGTAAGCACTCAAAAGTTGATTTGAAAAAATACTTTCTGTGCAAACATTTTCATTTTAAAAGCATTTAAACACTCCAGAATAATGTAATTTCTTGATTATTTACAAAAGAAATGCATATATTTGTTCACAAAGAAAAATTAACACAGCGAAAGAACGAAGAAAGGGGAGAGATAGATCTTCATCTCTTGGGGAGAGATAGACCACTCGATGAAGGTATTATAAACGGACTTCGCTTCCTTGAAACACATGAACTGACAGAAGTGTCATCAGTTATAATTTCATATTTTAACTTTTTCTAAATGTGATTATGAACTATTTTTACTCACGAACAAACAATCGAAAACGTAAGAACTTCAATCCCAAAACATTGAGGTATAAAGCATCGGCAATAAGTAATCGATGTGTAAAACATTGTTATTTCTATTAAAATATCGAAATTTTTTAAAACATGGAAATCGATGTCGCCTTCTATTAAGTATCAGGACAAATCCTTAAAATCGGCTAATCTGCCCAGTTGTTTTTGTGTTTCGAACTATTCAGGTCTTAAATAAGAAGTCACGACCACCACGCGATCTTTCCTTCTTTATCGTGCCTCTCCTCCCACTCTTAAAACCGAGCAATGTGCTAAATCCCTATCCGCGTACGGTCCATCGCCTATGATTTCTGAAAATATGGGGAGAGCGCCAGAGATGCATAAAAGAAGAAAGCGATAGGACCCCCTAAACGAATATAAAGTAATAATTACAACAACAACAACAACAATAATAATAATAAATAAAACGATGATGTTTGAGACGATTTAAACTTCTGTAGATTCGAGTTACATTTTAGACTTACAATCCTCATAAGCCTCAAAGGTATATTTTTGCACTACTCCCTCCTTTACTTTCAGCAACTGCGTGATGGATAATTGTCGCAAACCCATTAGTGATTAGTTGTCTAAAAACAAATAGTGATGCAACATAAGAGGACTAAACATTACCCCAAATATTTTCAATTTCTTCATGTATCTGAACAGAAGTGTATTCTGAAATAAGGGTTACCACATTTTAATATTCTTCACTTTATTTGTTTTCCAAAAAAAAAAAAATATTGCTATATGTGCCATTCATTTTATTATTTTAAAAATATTATTAGAATACAAAAGAACAAAACGAATATTATTGCGAAAATATCTTGAAAATATTATTGCGATATGGAAACACTATTTATTTTCCGTATTAGGTCTAGATTACGTTTTCTCCATTTTTCTAGAAGTGTTCGCTTGGCAAACAGCTACTCCATACCTCCAGAACAAGGCGGTTTTGTTGTCATTTCGACACACTGTGCTTTGCCTCTTCTTCGAGAATACGCTATCAGCAATCGGTCGCACGAGTACTCATTTTCATGTAATCAGAAAAACGTGTTAGCCCCAACTCCCGAGTTTCAACCAAGTGAAAATATAAAATATTTGCTTTTTATTCTCTATTTTTGTCATTGCTCTGCTCGCCTCCTTCGAAACTAACGACACCAAGAGGTCAAGGAACCACGGCGTTTTCATTAGATAAATGGAGATCCGGATTCGATCCCAAAAGACATGCGATTGCGTGGCGTTGCCTTTGCATCGAGAGGAATTTCGGAGTCATCTGGACTCAGTGGCAGCGAAAATCAGACGCGGACTTCCAACAGGTCAGGTTATGGGTTCCGTTATGCAGAGGAGAGCGGTTGCGGGCAGTCATGAACCCTCAAATATCTTTTGGAAGAAAAAAATAATTATATTATACTTTGCCACCCGAAAAACAGTGTACATATTAGAATTAGGTGATTGTTTTTACAAGAATATGTGACACCTATAATGTATACCGACATTTATCCACATAGTCAGTTCACAAGAAAAATGATGTATCTAAAAGTACGTCATTTTTTAGATAAGTAAAGAAATGTATTTAGTTAATAGTCCATTTTTACCAGTAAAATTTTCCTTGAGAGCAAAACGCCTTGTTTGCCATCAAGAAATAAACTGCTTCGCTCAGGTTAAAATCATTCTTCTGCAAAATAATTTTTATGTGTGTCACTCTTCTTGTGCCGTCGATGTATGTACAGTTGTGATGTACCAAAACAAACACAAGGACCTTCCCCAACCCCGCAATTTAATTTGTAGATACCACCTGCCTCTAAACACGGAAGGTGCGGATTGTCCCATCTCGTTCGTGACGATCTAGAGAGGCCACCCTTTAGGAAAACAATGAAATCAACATTTAAAAGAATCCCGCCCCGTACTGGCCTTCCGTAGTGACCTAGCGGGCGCTGGGTTGATTGATTGATTTGTGTTTTTGGGCGCCTCAACTGCTAAGGTCATTATTGCAGTAAGTCTTGTCTCCCATATTTCCCGTAAGCATTTTATATCGCGAGAGAAGATGATGCCCCCTAGCTGGAATGTGAGATCCGGCTATGACATTCAAGTCGGCTAGGGAGGTTTTCCCCAATGAGGTATCTTCCACCAGCAGGGCACCGCCCTATTCTAGACAAGCTCTAAGCTCCCTACTGGTCTCCCGACTTGTGTGGTAGTGCGGTGCATAGGTAGTATAGCTACGCGTCCAAAGACGTGCGGTTTTATCATCCCTGCTTCGGCAGGAGGCCTTTGCCCCACAAGGGGATAAATATATTGTGCATTTAAGTGTAAGTGTGAAGGAAAGAGGAGCGACAAGGATGAGGAAGGGAAGATCGCGGGCGGTCCGTGACCCGTTTGTTAGATATTGCTTCGATGGAATACACCTGATATTGATTGGAGAAACGACGGAAAACTTACGATCAGAACAGTTGGCCGCTAGAATACTCTTCCAGACAGTAACTGCATTTGACCTAGAATCTTAGTATCGAAAATCCGCTACCGTGGGGACTCGAACCCCAGGACTTCCCGGTCAGCAACGTTGCACTGACAACGACAATGCTGCCTGTAAGCTACCTCAACCTGTTCGCGTGCGCCGGGCTTCATTTCTTTATTTCTTTTGGCCGGAGCGGGCGCCCTCGCCTGGCGAGCGAATTCCGGCCGTGCGTCCGGGAGCGCGCAGAGCCACATTTGCCGCTTGCTTGCCGTCGTGGGCGTTGTCGACGCCCCGCCGCGTCGCTCGAGTGTGGTGAATGAGCCACGGGAAGTGGGCGCTCGCAGCGACGGGCAGTGCAGAGGGGGCGGGGCGGGACGGGTCGGGGCGGGCGGGGGAGGCGGGACGAGGCGGGGAGGGGCGGGACGGGGTGGAGCGGGACGGGGCGGGGCGGGCCGGAGTGGGCCGGAGCGGGGCGAGGCGGAGCGGGGCGGAAGGGGGCGGGGCGGGAGGGGGCGGGGCGCCGACCTTGCACCGCGGCCTCGGCGGGCGGGCCGGCGACGCGCTGCCGCGCCCCCCCAAACACAGGTCCCCGCCCCCCTCGGACCCCCGATGTTCAGCCCGGCGCTGCAACACTTCTTCCTGCCCTTCCGAACGACTGCACAGACACTCCATTTGGAAGCGTCCACCCACAGTGCTTGGGCGGAAAATGGCTTCGAGAAGATATTTTTACTAAAATTGTGCTGCTTTTTCTTCTCAAAGAGTTTTGTATCAACTTACGCTTTTTCGTAATGTATGAAATGTTCGTGTGCGGTGTCATCCTAAGAGCCTGCCAGCTGAAGCAATCCTCTCACTTGCATTTGTTATCTATTTGTTATTAGAGTTAATCCTCTAGAATGAATTTCTTTTCTGTTTCATATCATCTCCAGACATTTTTAAGGAGTGTGTTAAATATTTACTTGTGATATGTATTACAGTTTCGTTGTGGACCTGGTTGGGCACTGACATTTAGTCGTGGTCCGAAAGCGACTGGACGAGAATTCCGTTCTGTCGCCTGTTGGCATTTAAATGCTATCCACAGATGGCTTTTGAATTCTATCTAGAAATACCGGCATACTAGCTGATCAGTGATATATCTATAAAGAAGCAATAAGTTTTCGTACTGGAGTCATAGAATAAGCCTCAATCCTCTCAGAGGAGACAATTTGGTGTCAGCTTAAGGGTCTTTTATGTAATTTCTTGTTGTGATAAACTACAGATATATGCCGACCTGAATAGGCGAAGTCGCTAAGGCTGAAGAATCGTTGCTGCCTCGTGCTTGAAAGGTCACGGGTTCGAATCCTGCCCAGGAATGGATGTTTGTGTGTGACAGTTTACCGTCACTGTTACCCTCAATGTTAATTATGTCGTCGCTATATGACCTTGGTACTTGAAATGCACCTTTAAATAAGTAAAAAAATCCTATGTATGACTGTATAAATGAAGTATCACTGATATTTAAGGCGCTTATCGGAACAAAAGAGTTGGAACTGATGGCTTCATATTAACGAACCTTCTATAGTTTCAAGACCTCATATGGGTCATGTTACCTTCTTTACAATATGAGGGCAACTCTTTGGAAATGTAGAATTGAATTAGCAGTTTAAACATAAAAAGACAGAGAAACAATAGCACGTGTATCACGACTTCCCCAGGGCTAACATCCCTGGGTGAAAAAACAGTTTCAGCATGAAAATGCTGATCTCCCCATAAAAGCCATGTGCAGCTACCCTCGATGGATGTAACTGAGCCCCGGTAGGTTGCACGTTCGCGTGGTCCCGAGATGGCAAGTCTATCACAGTAGTATTCAACTAGGGTGTAGCTAGACAATTTACGGTGGTCTTATTTTTCAACATAATGTACGTAAAATCCACATAGTTTGTTCACAGGTCATCGTTTTAGTACTCTAGATGTCTTTTCTGGATTTTTTGACTGAGTTGAGCGGCCCTACGCCGCTGGTTCCGTGGTGGACCATTATTTTATATAGTTTAGCCCAAACTTTAATTTGCTGTTGGTCACACACATATAAACTTTAAAATATTTTGCTTTAAAATATCGTCAGCCAAAACTCTAGCGAAAGTTATTCACAGGGCCGGTGCCCGAAGGCTGGGCGTGGCTTAAACCACTTACATCACATGTCACTTTGCTCTCTGACATTTATAAGGCAATGACAATGCAATATTAATAGAAAAAACCAGTCGGTGAGAACACAGACTTGGATTATGAAATGAGCACGTTTCGGGAAAGAATATTGAAGTAGTGTGTTAAAGGAGCATATTTTAGTTTGTAAAAATAATTCGACCTATTATGAAAAGAACAGAACCGTTCTAAATGATATCAAAATTATCGCAGAGTTAAGATTATCGTCACCTAATCGCAATGTTTCTATATCTGTATCATACGGCACAATAAAGACTGTTGTTGGATGTCGCCCAGGAGACGAAAGACACCGAAACACTTTCAACTAACGGAAATTATTTTGTCTCACAACTTCGTGTCAATCCTTTTGCTTTTTAATATCTGCAAATGCACGTAACAGCCGAAATACATGTTCTCTCTATCGAAGTCATGAAGGATCAACCAACTCTATGGGAATTGCGTATGGGATGAAGACAGCGCACGGTCCGTCTCCCGAGAACAGGTAGCTAGACTCCCCCTCAAAAGAATCGATCATGACAGACTACTCAAAGATTGTAGGGCAATGATTTTCTTTGTTGACTTCTTAATGGTTAAGTGGTGGGAATTTCCCCTTCCTGCCAGAACTCGAACATAAGACCTGCGCATCTACAGAATTAGTGTACAACCCAACCATAATGAAAATAAACTTTAGTGGTGCCATAACAGCATATACTTTCTTATATTATTTATAACGTTTGCAATATATTACATTGCAACTTGCATCCTAAGAATACTTCAGCCATCTCCTGAAACACTCCGACGCCAAACGCCGCGCAGAGTTTGAAAAAATACAATACATACTTTAATTTTTGAAGATCAAGTTTTAACGAAAAAGGAACTATACGTCTAATTAAGATTCTATGCTTATAAAAAGGGTAAAGAAACAGGTTTACCGGCCCTGTTTTTCTAACCGAGTTCATTTAGATCGATCGGTAGATAGTCATTTTGGGGAACATACGTTTTTAAACATACGCTTATTTATTAACTTCCAAATGGCATGAATAGTTCAATGACTCACTTTATCAGATGTCTTTCAGGCTTATGCTAGTTAAAAATGTTGATTTTTGGAATGTCTTTGTTAGCTATATGGGGCACGATTTAGGCGCTAATGTTGTTCACAGACGGACGGAAGGACGGACGAACAGCCAGATGAACGGACAGAGACCCTTTAAAACATCACTTTTCGGTTTTATGAATCTACAAAATATGCAATTCCTTCAAAATCTCGACATCGATTTCTTAAAAAAGTAAAGCAGTCTTGAGTGAGTCAAATGGGCCCTTTATTCAACGTGGTGAACGTATTTAACAGCATCACTTTAACAAAATTTCAGGCGATTTGCTGATCATATAATAAAATGCTGGGATGTTACGTAAAAATGCTGTTTTATTTGTCGTAGTGACGCCAACGTGATAAGAAACATAAGGCATAGTTTTTATATTTTGCTTTCATAAATATTCATAGAGAATATTTTTTTTGTAATTACACACTAACTCGAAGACATCAACCCCCTACGTCCATTCCGAAGCATTTCGTTCAATGCTTCTCCTTCTGAATTACCACCATGGACAGAGCTACCTGTATCACTGCGAAAAAGGATGATATTATTGGGGTTTACGCCGACATTTGATGTGGCAGGGGGCGGTAAAGCCATCTTTCTATTTGAAATCCACAGGCACTGATCGAGCTTTCATTCGTACTTGACCAATTTCTCTTGGATGTCGATTCTGCTCTTGAATTGTAGAGGGAGGGCAACAAACTGGTGAAGGAGGATTTGATTTGTTCACTGTTAGACACTGAAATGAATTTATGCAATGGAAAAATAACTAAAACACACACACACACACACGTGTGTCGCAAGTTTGCTTGACCGTTGCTTTTATTTACATGCACTTACTGTAGCGATACCGATTTCCTCATACAAATTAAATAAAATAAACCCGGCCGCCCCGAGTTCTACTGGGAGAATAAACAGATGGCGACACGCGCGCAACCCCGCTTATCGTGACAGCCACTTGCGCCCCCGGCCCATTACGAAGTTGTTATGAGAGCTGGTGTCAAAAGATTAACGGAGAGAGGCGCGCGGACGCAAGAACATCTGCGGAATCTCTAGAACGCCTGCTCGCATTCGGGGAAACCCAGAACGATAATTCTTTCACCGGACAACGCGCCCCTTGCGCAGGCATGGCCGATGTTCTAGAAGGAATAAGAAAAACACTGTACACTCACAGATGGCACAGAGAGCGGAAACTTCCTTCGCTCCTCCCGTCACGATTGGTTGAAGATAGTGTACTGCGCCATTACCTTTGGCCAATAGCGACGCGACCTATTATAAGGAGCTGGAGCACACGAGAAAATGGGTGGGGGTAAAAGTTTACTTGCTACGTTTCCGATTTACAAATTTTCATTAGGCTGAGGGCAGTTGGGAGAGAAACTTCTCTGGGGGGAGCTATTCGTCGGTCAGAGGCGTATGTGCCTCTGAAGGACATAAAATTTCTGCGTGAGCTATCATAAAGGGCTGAGTAGTGTGGGCAGAGACACTTCTCTGAAGCGGGAATCAGTCGCGGAGAGAGGCGAATGTTTCTCTGAAGGAGTTCTAGACTTTCCGAAGTTGTGTTCGACAATTATCATAAGAATCAGAGAGACGCATGGTTGATTACTACGCTCCTGAGATCGAGAGAATCCCGGCCGCTCCGAGTTCTACCAGACACTACCAGACGTCGTTCAACGCCGCCAGACGCCACCGCCCCTTGCTGACGTCACGAGGCGGTCGCTCAGCTGTCGACAAGGGAGGCCATCGGCCTCCGCTGCATTCTTTTGAAGGACGCCAGCCGCCCCCCTCGACCGCGCCCTGCCCTTCTCGGGCGCACAAAGACCTTTTCCCAGGCAGTATCACTCAAGGGCATTCGCCCTGTGTAACTTTGTAATGCGGTGCCGCGCTATGGCACATTGACTTGTAATTTTTTTTCACCATTGTAATGTTAGTTATAATTCTTTCTAGTTTTTAAGCTTTACTCTGAATTCTGACCTTTCATTTTCTTTTCTTTTCATCTAATTTTCTCATTTTTTTATTCAATTTGCAAATGTAACTTCCCTGGGGCATTCTTTTTTTGCCCAGGAATAAAAGTAATTTTTACCAGTGATCAAAGTGTTTGTTTCGTACTGCCATTGTATCTGTTTAACAATTCCTTCCATCACCGACTGAGCTACAACCGGACCGCTAACCGGGCATTCTCTAACGAGACGACCGGGGGTGTTACAATTGGCTTTCCCACCGTGGGGCTCGATGGCCTAATAATTGGGGTTTTCCACGCCCAATTTTAAAATTGAATTTAACTATTTTTTGTTATAAATGGATGGAAGGACATTGTTACGAAAGAAACAATTTGTGAACTGGTGATGAGTTGCTTTATTATTGTATCTTGTATGTGAGTGTTATTGTGTTGTGCTTCGTGTGTTGTGACTACCGAGTGCGCGATTCACGCGAAACAGCCAAAATGCTGGACAAATCAGGTGTCGATGTGGCAGGAGATGGTAGTGCAGGGGAACAATTACCGCCCGAAACCATCTTCAAGGATTTCCTGCGAACCCTCATAAAATATTTTTCAGAGATTAACAAAAAACAATCAGAAATTTCAGAAAGTAATAAAAAACTTTCAGAGAATTACGAAAAACTCTCGGAACAAATTTCGGAGATTAACGAGAAATATTCGCAAAGATTTGACCGGCTGGACAGCTGCTTAGCTGACCACGCTGCAAAATTCAAAAGATTGGAGGCAAAATTTAATTGTGAGATTGGAACATTGCAGAACCATCTCGAGGGTAGATTTGAGAAAATTGAAAATAGTGTAGGAAACCTGGGTAAAGAACTAGAAAGTTCGAGGGCTGAAGTAAAACCGCATCTTGGGAATATTCAGTCAGAAATTAGTCAGAAGCTCCAAGCAGGTGATAGCAAAATAGAAGCGTGCTGCGAGCCAGTTATCGGAAATATTACCGAGGTTAGGACAGAAATGAGCGGAGAATTGACTAGAATCGAACCCAAACTTGACACGGAAGTCAGCCAAATTCATGATAAATTCGAGAAATGAGGTATTATTGACAGGGGAAATATCAGAAAAAGGGAAGAAAATCTAAAGACGGAAATTGGGCAAAATTTAAAACGATTAGTGAAGGAAGGAATAAAGAAGGAGACGGAAAATTACCCGACGGTACAGTTGCTAGGCGTATCAGATCTGAGATTCTCGTGGATCCCCCCGCAGAATCTGTGTTTCTGGGGCAAACAGAAAGAAAATCCAAAACCACCCTGGCCTCACCAAACGGTTTTCATTTTTTCTAAGTTTCTCAATTTATTTAAATTTTGTTAGATTTAATTAGAAATAGCATTTTATTCTTAACTTACAATGGTAAATAAGATTTTATTAGGATTACGGGTAATAGCATTCACTTCTGGTATCGCTATTTTTTTTATTTACTTAAAAAAATTATCATTTTTTCGAAATTCCAATTTCTCGAACTCCAATTTTTTTTTATTCGGAGGGGAAGGCTAATGTAGCGATACCGATTTCCTCATACAAATTAAATAAAATAAACCCGGCCGCCCCGAGTTCTACTGGGAGAATAAACAGATGGCGACACGCGCGCAACCCCGCTTATCGTGACAGCCACTTGCGCCCCCGGCCCATTACGAAGTTGTTATGAGAGCTGGTGTCAAAAGATTAACGGAGAGAGGCGCGCGGACGCAAGAACATCTGCGAAATCTCTAGAACGCCTGCTCGCATTCGGGGAAACCCAGAACGATAATTCTTTCACCGGACAACGCGCCCCTTGCGCAGGCATGGCCGATGTTCTAGAAGGAATAAGAAAAACACTGTACACTCACAGATGGCACAGAGAGCGGAAACTTCCTTCGCTCCTCCCGTCACGATTGGTTGAAGATAGTGTACTGCGCCATTACCTTTGGCCAATAGCGACGCGACCTATTATAAGGAGCTGGAGCACACGAGAAAATGGGTGGGGGTAAAAGTTTACTTGCTACGTTTCCGATTTACAAATTTTCATTAGGCTGAGGGCAGTTGGGAGAGAAACTTCTCTGGGGGGAGCTATTCGTCGGTCAGAGGCGTATGTGCCTCTGAAGGACATAAAATTTCTGCGTGAGCTATCATAAAGGGCTGAGTAGTGTGGGCAGAGACACTTCTCTGAAGCGGGAATCAGTCGCGGAGAGAGGCGAATGTTTCTCTGAAGGAGTTCTAGACTTTCCGAAGTTGTGTTCGACAATTATCATAAGAATCAGAGAGACGCATGGTTGATTACTACGCTCCTGAGATCGAGAGAATCCCGGCCGCTCCGAGTTCTACCAGACACTACCAGACGTCGTTCAACGCCGCCAGACGCCACCGCCCCTTGCTGACGTCACGAGGCGGTCGCTCAGCTGTCGACAAGGGAGGCCATCGGCCTCCGCTGCATTCTTTTGAAGGACGCCAGCCGCCCCCCTCGACCGCGCCCTGCCCTTCTCGGGCGCACAAAGACCTTTTCCCAGGCAGTATCACTCAAGGGCATTCGCCCTGTGTAACTTTGTAATGCGGTGCCGCGCTATGGCACATTGACTTGTAATTTTTTTTCACCATTGTAATGTTAGTTATAATTCTTTCTAGTTTTTAAGCTTTACTCTGAATTCTGACCTTTCATTTTCTTTTCTTTTCATCTAATTTTCTCATTTTTTTATTCAATTTGCAAATGTAACTTCCCTGGGGCATTCTTTTTTTGCCCAGGAATAAAAGTAATTTTTACCAGTGATCAAAGTGTTTGTTTCGTACTGTCATTGTATCTGTTTAACAATTCCTTCCATCACCGACTGAGCTACAACCGGACCGCTAACCGGGCATTCTCTAACGAGACGACCGGGGGTGTTACATTACAAACCTTTGCATTTATAAATAGTCAATCTTCGAACTTCATTTCGACTCTTCACTTCGTCAACTGTAACCCTATAAAGCACGGATATCCTTGTGCTCTGTTGTAATTGAATTACTGTTGGTCTTCAAAATGCCGTAATGAACAAATGACTGCAGATAAACATTCATTGTATTAAATTCAGTATTAGTAAAATTTAGTGTTGTAACAATAAAACCAGCTAATAAAAGTAAGCGATAACACATCTGGGACACACTACATTCATTTAAAGCAAAAATCAGAAAATTTGGTTGCGAATTTAAAAAGCTCAAATTGCTTTCTAATCGAAAATCCTTAGTGTTTTAAATATACAGATTACACCAGCGGAGGTAGAGGGGAGCGTGAAAGGTAAGATCGTAGTAAGCGTACGTGTCATGCGTACCAGTGGTTGGGGGGGGTCGCTGTTTCGATCCAGGCGAGGCATCAGAAATTTACTTCTTCTCGGGCTTTTATCCAGCCGCTAGCCGGTTATCCTTTACGTCTCGATGGGACGCATATTCGACCATACACTAGACAGCAACGCACTTGCGGGCTTCTCTGATCTAGGGTCAGCAGAAGGCGAGACCTTCCACGACCTCACATACACGAGAGACAGGCACAGTCAACCATGCCCAAGGCGGGACTCGAACTCGAGACCCTTCGGATCGAAGAGACGGTACACGCTCTTAGCCACCTCGGCCATTCAGGTTGGCAAAAATTACTTGATATGTTTAATTGGTAATTTAAAATTGCTATGTTTAACAGGTGAATTGGTGGTACCGGCCGGAACGGGCTACTTCACGGTAATCAACACGAATCCTTTTTGTATATTTGTAAAATGTTACAGTGCCGTAGTGTTTAATAATATCTATTACATATTTTTCGATCTATTTCTTTTCCAACGCTATCAGTATTGATTAACTTTAAATTATTTTATTTTCTCGCATTCTACGTATTTTCTCAACAAATGTTCTACGATTTCAAACGTGTTTTACAAAAAATAATTCGTAGAGAAAATTGTATTAATAGTATTACATAACTATTACTAATGGCAAGACAGTATGTGCTGTTTTTGCACCACAAGTTTACGTGTAAAGGGGAGAGATACCTGCTTCCCAGTCCATCTTTCGAATCCACCTTTCGTCTCACCGCTATTGAATTCAGATGCAAGATCTATTCCATACAATCAGTACCTCTACATACTAATCCTAAGAGGGTAAGAGATCGGAATGAAATGTTGAAAATAGTATCTGAGAACCATGTGAATCTATCGAGGAAAACCCTGTTTTGTATACATCGAAACGTATGAAATGAAGAAGGAAAGACCATCAAGAACGAAACGGGATGTTAAAGAAGAATCAGGTTCATACGATTCTAGTAGATTCACGAAAAAAATTATTTCGGTTTCAAAATATATTCCGTTAAGCAATGGATGCGTAATATCCTTGTGAAGTTATTATGTCTAAGATGCTCTGCCTAGTCAGTTTTCTAAGTGTTTCTATTTCTGTTCTTAACAAACATACTGCAAGAAAACAACATATAACAACATATTGCAAGAAAACGTTATTTCAGCAAAAATGATTTTTACAGTGTCTAGATTTTGCTTTGAGATGCTACGCTTTCAGGCTTCCTTTAGTAAATGTAATGCAGGCATGTTCTTCGACTTATATATATATATATATATCGTTCATAAAAAGCTACGTATATTACGAATACAAACTGTCTATCTAATAAATAGTTCGTGATATTTTGATTTTTGTCACTTGACACCACGTAAGTAGAGCTCCACTTCTGGATTATCCTGGTTTTGAATTATTTTTTTAATTTATTGGAAGTTTTAAATTACAAGTTTCTGGAATGTAGTTTTAGAAGTATTGGGCACGACTCGTTAGAATGTGTAATTCGAACGCTAAGAAACAGAGACGATTAATTTTGTTATCTAAGAAATTCTTTCCGGTTGAGTCAACTAAATATTTAGATTTAATTGGAGCTTATAACGTTCTTCCGATGTACCATTTAGAACTTTTGGGGATTCGTGTAGTGGATTATTAAATTGAAGCCTCTTGTAAGTGGCAAAATGCTATTCTTGTTGAATTCTTTACGACTCATTACTTTTGAATTAATTTCGAATTTACAAAAGTGTACAAATTAGTGATTAAGTTTATTATTTAATGTTCATTTTAAGAGTGTTTTAATAAAATTATTCGTATGTTATGTTACATTACTGACTAGCCATTCATGTATTTTATCTGCTTAACTGACGAGTCAGTTAAGCAGATAAAATACATGAACATTTTATTTCCCCTTTTTCCTACAATCTGTCATATTAAGGGAATTATTGAAAAAAATGTGAAAATATCAGGAGATATATGTCGTCCGTGGGGAGGGGTCAGGTAAGGTAAGACACCGAATGCACTGATTTCCGTGGAGTTTGTTCTTCAAATACATCTGGGTGGATAATAATTTTTTCTTTTTCATCATAATCAGAATCATATAATTTCTGGTTTTGTTCCAACTACATTTGATTTGTTCTCGCCATCGTCACAATGTTTCGTCTATTATATAGTTGCAACTGATGAATATTTTCTTTGGTATTCTGTCATCAGGCATTCCATTTACTATGTGCTACTTTCTTGTTTTATTTAAATTAAAAACAGGTTTATTGTATATCTTCACTACATTTGAGGTAAAATAATCCCTTGTAGGAAAATACTTTCTTACTTTCAATGTGCCTACTTTTTGCCATTATTCACATTTTACTTTTTTGCTACCACTACCGCAGTAGAGAGGGAGTTATGTAATGCTGCGCGAAAAAACAGCGAATTTCCGATAGAAAAACTCTTAATGCGGGACCATGGCAACGTAAAAGTGATTACATTCAGAGACTAAATTTAGAAAAAAGCATCCTCTACATTGGATTGGCCAGAATCCATGTTTTGTGGCTCCTTGATACCAAAAATCGATTGACAGCAAAACGTCCGTCTGTCTGTGAACAACGCTAATCGCTAAACCGTTCAGCCGAGTTTCTCCGAAATTCCTCAAAGTATCTGGCTGATGTCGCGGTCCCTCGAATTTAAAACCCATATTTTAATTTTGGAGAGTGCTTTACATGAAGCGCGTGGGACATTTTCAAAATTTTCACAAAAATGATGTTAGTGAATAAACGTTTTTTATTAAATTTTTCTGTTGCTTAGTGTAAAGGATGTTTACAAAATGGTGCAGGTCTCATTTTCGTTAAAAACTTAAAAATGCAAAACTTTTCAACCTTGCCTGGTATTTCTACAACTAAAAATTAAAGATAGAGATTTTTCTCCTGCTCATTAAAGAAAGATATTTAATTAAGGACGTGTACAATGTTTTTTAAAAAATGGGTATTTTTCGTGTAATTTTGCGTGAAATATAGTCAATTTTTAATTGTGTTTAATCAATTTTTTCACAAAAACGGCTCCATCGTCTTTTACTAAATGTTGTTCATAGATAGTCAGAAGAACGTTTAAGAGAATAGTGCAAATCTCATGTCGGTTGAAAAACCCTGATCTTTCGAAAATTGAAAAGAATCACGTTTTTCGGCGTCTACCTACATCTACAATTATGAAGATACATATTTTTTCTTAATGAAATGTGTTCATCATAAACAGATCTTAAAATAAGGTCAAGCTGAATATTTTCAAAATATGCGTATGTTGTGTGTAATTTGGCGACAAGTGTAGTCGCTCGCTCCGAATTTACTGCGCTTCGTGAACGTAAAATGAATGGTGATGCCAGGCCGTTGGATACTACGTAAGGTAAAATTTATACATTATTCCATATTTATTTGTTTGTTTCTTGCATTCGTGCTTTTGTTGTGCGTTTTAAAATAATTCGTTTAGAAATTATTTAAAATATATTTTAAATTGCGTCCTTTAATTGACTTAAATAACGAATAGATGGTTTCGCTTCCCTTAGTAAGATGTGGAAATGAAGAGTAATGCATGTAAAAACAGAGTAATTTTGTTGAAAATAAAAATATTATATTTAATTATTATATTTTTTCTATCCATTTTCGTTTTCTTGCTAGCGGTATCAACAATGCTAATTGGCAAAATTTGTATCCTATACGAATTAGCAGTAATTGTTGCTTGTTGTAATCCATTGTTATAACGCCGCACTGATAACAGCCCACAGATATAAAGGTTGTAAAGACGTATGCCTTTCCTTCCCGTTAATATAAACTAATAATTTTATTTACGGCTAAAATACGCATCGTACATCGTTAGCATATTTATGTAGAACGTGAATACACTGAATTAAATGGCAAAAAGCTGTTTTCGTTGAAGCATTGAAATTAAAAAAATATATGTATTTTTCACGCTTCGCTTTAAGAATTTTTCAAATGATAATTGAAGTGTAAGTGAGAAATTTTCATATTATAATATTACATAGTCGTTAACAAGTACATGCTGTTATAGCATTAGTTTTTTAATGCAATACTGAGGTCTGAAATGTAATAGAATACAATTTCAATATTGCGACAAGTATTTTTAAGCATATACCACGTGTCGTTATATAGTTTACTGACAATATCATTATGAAAAATTGTAGCCCATGTATCAAAAATTTTAGCTTTATAAAATGCAGTAAATAATGTGTAGATTTTATGAAAACAGTTATATTATTCTTCGTGATATCTGCTTATCGCAACTAAACAGATGAACAAATAGCCACACTTAACGGCCGGCGTCCTTTAAGGATTTAATAGTCCGCGTCCGTTAAGACCCATCGAAACAATTGCGTTGTTGCGAGAGGTGGCGTACGAATATTCATATTCGAAAGAAAGGTATTTCTTCCGTATGATTTATTTTCTTAAGGTGGTACTACGAAAAGTAATGAATCACACACTGCTGATATCACAAATAATGAACTTGGTTGGTTATATACTTCGGATATCACGTAGGGTTAGAATCTTCACCTTCATTTCTTATATGATCATTACTGTTAATTATTGAGACAAATATGTGACGATGATTAGAAAAAACATAAATTTAATGTTAGTCAACTGAATTGGTTTAATTCTCATTAAATTTTATTTAAACCAGGTAAGTGAATGAAATGACAAATTAATGTTAACATGGAAATTTTCCGTTTCCTTTAAATTATACGTTTATATTAGAATTAATGGTTCAATTTACTCAACAAAGACACATAATTTGAAAGAAAGAAATCTGATATCAAACATTATTGTTTCATACGCTTGCATTTTTTTAATGTCATGAAAAAGCAGATGAAGCCGTCTGCTTCAACACATAAACAAACGCGTGCGCACAACCGATTTTGTTTCGCGCGTGGTCCCAACCTACCTGTGCCGCAGCCCTCGCGAACGCACAACCGGTCGCCGCTGCGCCAGCCACCGCACTGAGCCGCACCGCGCCGCGCTCGTGACTTCCGGGAGCTCTGAGTCGCGACGCACAGAGCCCCGCCCCCCCCACACACACACACGCGCTTTGAGGGCGCAGGTGCGAGGTCACAGGGCAGTGGGTTAGGACCCGCGCCGGCGGGAGAACGTCATCGGGAAGAGGACAAAGGAGGCTGGGAGGGTGGGAAGGGGAGGGCGGGAAAGAAGAAGGAAATGCACGAAGGAGAATGAGAGAGAGGAAAAGAGAAAAAACAGGAAATAAGAGACGGAAAATGAGGGGGAACTTGAAAAAGGACGGGAGAAGGAGAAAAATGACGCGCAAGAGGATGAGGAAGAACGAAGAGATGGAAGGAGATATATTGAAAGGAGTGGTAGGTAGGAAAAGAGCAGACGAAAGCAAATGAAAGCAAACTGAATGGGTAGGTTGGTTGTGGAGCGGAGAAATGTAGTTAAAAGGAGGAGGAGGGAGAAGAGAAGCTAGTGAAATGCACGTAATAGGGCCTGAGCCGGTTTTGCATTTGATCAGTCCTACGCCACTCCACAAGCCCACCACATCTTTATTCTTATAAACTAGTCAGTGTAAAAAGTGAGTGAATACTCAGATTTCTATTTTGGGTCTGTGGAGGTGGGCAGATGGTGTTAACATTTCTTTTAAATTTCCCGAAAACTAATTCCATGCATTCCATACCAATTCCGACAAAGGTGTCTCAGGGCATCAACTGATGCCACCGCAGTGCTTCTGACCGGAAGGTCATATGGTTTACGTCCCGACGGTGGCAGAATTTTCGACACTAACTTGTCAGCTAGGTTGAATGCAGTCGCTATCTGGAGGAGAATTCTAGAGGCCTGCTGCTCTGATCGGTTGTTTTCCGTGGTTTCTCCGGTCAACACCAGGCTAATGCCGGAGCAGTACCCTGACAAACGGGCCACGGACCACGCGCGATCTTTTCTTCCTCTTCCTTGTCGTTTCCTCCCCCTTTACTAACACACACTCACATGCTCTACACTACCACACATGCCTGGATACCAGTCGGGAGCTTAGAGCGTGTCCCGGCTGGAGCGGTGCCACGCTAGTGGGAGATAGCCTGTTGAAGAAAACCCAGCAGGTGTAGGTCAGCGCCTGATTTCACCATCTGGCTGGAACGATCACTGCCACTTCCCACGATAAAAAATGCAGTATGCCTGCGGAACTAATGATCTTAGCAGCTGACGCACTGAGGCAACTAATAAATCAATAAGAGCTAAACCAATATTTCAGAAGTAATAAAAACTCAAATCACAGTCTTGAAAAGGGGCTTAAAGTCTGGTCACCTGGAAGTCAGCGTTTAACAATATTAGTACGGTATAGTAATCGGCTTGCAACTTTCTTCAATATTCCTCATTTGTCTCTCGCGTCCGTTCGCTGCGTGTCAGTTGTGTCTGAGAGGTGCGGAGATGGGATCACTGTGGGGGAAATGGTTCTTAAGAGGGAATTTCTGTTCGAGAATTCAAGCGGGTGTTCCGTTGACGCAATGAGTGCGCATCGATACGCGAGATATCTTGAATTGAATTAATGCCTTATTTTACGTGGCGAGACTCGGGCCATCAGGCCCGCTCTTCCGTCTGACCACGCAAATTTCGCTACGCTCCTTTCATTAACTAGCAGAGGAAGGAGGTACTTCTTGGACGAGAAACAGGCGATTTAAATTTAGCTGAGAGGCGTCATTTAGACTTGAGGATCTTCTACGTGCAAGTAAATCTACTAACATGGGACAGCCGGCTTTACTTTCCCTCCGAGGGAAGGCGTACGAAGGATTTTTTCGCCTTTAAAAGCCACGGTTTTGATCGGGTTTGAACAGCCAACGTGGGTATACCAGTACAGTAAGTACAGAAGTGCAAGTAAATCTACTAACATGGGACAGCCGGCTTTACTTTCCCTCCGAGGGATGGCGTACGAAGGATTTTTTCGCCTTTAAAAGCCACGGTTTCGATCGGGTTTGAACAGCCAACTTGGGTATATCAGTACGATACGCTAACAGTTACACCACCGCCGTGCGCATCTCGACGGACTGGAGTCCCGTAATCAACGGCACGTATCGTTATAGAGGAAAACAGACAACAAAGAGCTCAGTGGTCACTCGCAAGCCTTAGGTGTGCAAGATGAGCTGATCGTTGTTCGTGCAGTGAAGATGAATTCATGGGCAAGTGCTCCAGCGATGGCTGCAGACCTCCGGGATAGCGGGAAACGTTTCCGCCGGCACTGGCGGGAATGAAATATGACGCAATTTCTCTCTATGGACGGATTGTCTAAAAGAAGTGGGAGAGTAAAGTGAATAGCCATAAACGCCAATCATTTGCAGCAAATCATGTTATTTCGAGAATGACGTTTTGAACAAATATAGGGTTTCAGACGAGAACAAATACTCGATTTTGAAGTCTGATTCGACGCATGGCAAGGAGAAAAGAAATTCAGGGCTGGAGCCGAGAAACTTAATTCCCACCATCAAATTCAGCGGAGGTTCGGTGCTCGTGTGAGAATGTATGAGTACCAGTGGTAAGTGCCAATTACAGTTTATAGATTTAACAATGAATCAATTCATATACATACATTGACATTAAAGCCAAATTTTCGATAAAATATATAGCGAAACGACATCATTTTTAATACTATAATCACCCTAAACACATCGCATTGTAAACAAAACTTTAGATACTGCACAATGTACCAAAGAAACTGTTCCTTCTCGCATCACCGTCTCTATTTTGTAACCGTTACCTATCTGTGGTGCGATACCAACGCTACATTCAAATATTGCGGGCACAACCCTCTGCAAGTGGTTGGAAACCCGTATTTATATTTATTCTGAGATATTTGAATTGTAGTGTCCGTGCCGACCGACGCGGTAGGGAACAACGTGGGGAGAAGTTTTTGAGACGCGAGAGAGGAAGGTGGGAAAAAGTGTGCTGTTGGGGAGTGGTGGTGAGCGTGGTGAGAACGAAGAAGACAAACGTACACCGAAGCTGCTGCGCCTAGGTTTACGAGAGTCCATTTCTTACACTACATGGCCGTGGAAGAACCCGCATCTGCGCGGAGACGTACATTCGGCGACACCAGCGCGCTGACCGTCGCAAGCTTCACGCAGTTGGGTGAGGCAAGGTCCCGAGAAGAGGTCGGTAATAATCCACTCTCCAATATTTTTCTCCTTATCTTTCGCCACGAACTTGCCATAACTGCGAGAAGTATCAACCCAGTATTCACCCAGTTCGCTAAGACATACTAGGCCCTTGACAGTATTTCCGTAGTGTCTCAAGCCACCCTTTTAATGCGTACGTTCAGTGGTTGCGTGTCATGACGTCCTGCAGTGTAAATAGCGTGTAAGTAAAAAGTAGAGGCTGCAAGTGAATGTTGTAATAAGTACCCAGAATGTGCATGTAACTTTAACTTTACAAACTGTGTTTGATGCTACCTTTTTATTATTGTCAAAGTGTTAAAAATTGTATAATTGTATTTGAATTTGTTGATTTATTAATTTTTTGGCTGAAGTCTAGTATTCGGTACAACTTAAGGAAGTCGTTTAAACCGACAGTTCGCGCCGCTCCGGCGAGGGGGGAATCCGCGGTGGAGGGGACGAAGGGTGGGGAACCTTTCGGTGGAGAGGGGTGGTGAGCAATACGCGTAACTTAGTACATACATAAAGAGCAAAGCCTGGGCGATTTATATAAATTGTAAAAAATACACTTCTGAAATAATTTTAATGGTTCGTAATTGGTCACGAACGTGACGTAAAAGTTAGGGGTGGGGGGAATTTCACCCTAATATCTTGTTGAAACGTCATTAAGAAATGGTGTGTGGTGGTAAATCGTGTGTCTACGTGATTTTGTGTTGGGTTGCTGTCGAAATGTTTAGCTACGTTGCTGTCGTAGAGTTTGTTTTCTTGCGTTCTTCAGATTCTTTGCAATTGGTGTTTTTTGAATGTCGTCTGTGCTACGATGGTGAGAATAAAGATGTTTTTTTGCGCGTTGCGCCAAAGGGGGTGTTTGGCTGTCATTGAATGGGTGCAAGAACGAAGTTTGATTGCTGCAGGATTTAAGTGTGCTGTGTGTAAGTGACATTTGAGGTTGGCCAAGCGAAAGTTGTGTGACGGTTTCGAGTGGAAGTGTAGCAAGAAAGGGACCACTCCTCATGTGCGTAAGTGTTCCGTGCGGCAGGGGTCATGGTCTGTGGGGAGCAAGTTAAGTATAATTCAGGTATTAGTAATTACCTATCATTGGGTTATAAATTCGTCAGTCAAACCGCCATAAAAATCGCCGATAGGTAAGTTTCATTCCTTTCTGTCAGAGCGCTTAGCGTACTTTGAGGGAGGGCTAGAGGAGACCCCTCCTTCCCTTCCCCCTCCTCCCCATCCCTCATTCCTTCCCCTCCCTCCCCCACCCCTCCTCGCCGCCACGCTTCTCTAATGGTGTACCGTGAACCCTACTTTAACCATTTTTTTTTCTTCCAAGAGAGAAGAGAAACTTTGTTACATTGACTTTGTTATTGTACAAAGGGTAATTTTTGTTTTGATTTGTTTAAGAATATATGTATTTGGGTTTGGACATTTTCTTGAAACATAATTCCTTTTCTAAGACGAAAAAGAAAGATCCACGATCCTGTATAAAATATATTTCCATAATTTTTTTTTGGCTTTGATTATGAACAGGTCACAGCTGTGAACTTCCATATTTCCATAATTTTTTTTTGGCTTCATGAACAGGTCACAGCTGTGAACTTCTAACATTTACAAGTAAAGTAAAATAAAGTTAGAAGACGGTTTTAAAATCATTGAACATTATGAAGAATCTGGAAATATACAATCCAGAAATATAAATTCGAGCTACAAACAAACAAACAGAATCTCATGAGAACATTAAAAGAAAAGTGGAACAACATTGATAGGAAAAAATATTTTCTGTGAACAAAGACTTTTTGGTTTCTATTTCGATGCAGTGTTTCTTAATTTCATTTGTATCGAGGAATTAGTTTTTGCCTGGCGAAACTGTTTTTTTGTGAAAATAAAAGAAGAACCTTTTTGTTGTCAATATTGTTATACCTTATTGCTGTTGACACCCACTGTTACGTTTTCACAGATCCAAAATAGAATACCTAAGCGTCCACTCACTTTTTACACGGACAATATCAGAAAATATTTTCATCAATTCAGTATCGTAATATTCTTTTCAATATTATCCAAATTAGTTTCTCTACCGTTGTGATCTCAGAGTCACTGATTCCTTTAGGAAATGTTTAACATAAAGGCTTCGCATTCCGTCACGGTAAGTGTGCCATCAGAGCATCACTTGCAGTACGACACGATGCATTGCACAGAGGCCGTTTCCGGACCGAAATACGCACTTCAGTTTCTGAAATTTGGTTGCAAGAGACACTAATATATTTTTGCAACACTTAGAAATTTAATTTTGATTAAGTTTTTCTTTGTTTGAATCCGTACTGGCAGTAAAGTTTCCACTTGCAAGTTTGCTTAGGGGTTAGACTTGAAAGGATTCCGGCGATATGTCAAATAGAAAGGGTCGAGAATATGCCGTGTAGTAACTAAGCGTCTCTCTGCAAAACTGCGCAAGCATGTATTCCTTTTTCTGCAGACGCAGTGAAGCATTTTTTATATCTGAAATGACCTAATGGCATCCTATTTCAAATAAATACAAATGCTCTTCTTAGCAGAACATCTCATAAGCAAAAGTCTTTATGATATCACTATGAAGAGACTTTATCTGATTCATAGTTTGTGCTGTTATCTATAGGGCACTTGAAATCGTCTGCAAACCATTGAGCTTACTATCTAAAATGCACTTCTGAGCTTGTTGTTCACATAATAGTCGGCCTTCACTAGATTAGGGATTAATAGCTGCTGAATTGCCACATGGATGTTCCCGTATAAATGTGTCTGTTATATTGTTAATCATATTCAACTTAGTATAAAAGCAGGTTGTTTTATTACGTACACTTCTTGTTTTATTACTTATGATATTTTCATTATATTTGGAGCGTGCCATCTTCCAGGTGTTCATATATTCTCCGATTAAATGAAAAATCAGGACAAAGAGCGCCTCGCCTTGTCGGACCTCCCTTGGTAATTTCAGTCACCCGTGCAAATTCCATAGCAATTGTTTAGTAGGAAAAGTCAAACTCTTCCCCTTCTGTATTATTTTGACATCCTGGCATGCCGGCTTCACGAACATTACTATGTCAGTTTTAGGAGCAGACCTATTTTCTAGGTGATAAGTAAAGGTGCAGTCTAGTATTGATTTTTCAAAATTAATAAAAACTTTCTTTACCCTGAGCATACCCGAATTTTGTTTAAACTACCTTATATCAAAGAATATAAACCATCGAACAACACTTAACAACTCCTGATAGTGTATTTCTAATTTGCATAGTGCCGAATACAAAAAGATTTTCTTAACGTGTCAGTCTTTGGTAATACATTCACTTCACATGATTTTAAAATGTACGTGCTTTTCAGTTATTCAGGCTATCATTCGTTATTTAAGAAAGTAGGAATGAACTGTAGTAACTTTACCAGTGCCATAAATACACATTACAGAGACTAATTATAGTTGATTTCTTATGCTTAAGAACATGATTCACATAATAAAAGAAATATTTCAAAACAATTGTTGTGTCTGTGGCTATTCATTTCATTGAAAAATTACATCTCTCCTCTCTTACGTTGAGACACATTCTACAGTTCTCAAATCCAAGGGATATCCTGTCCTGATCTGAAGGGTCTTTCATTTTAGCGTATAGCTAGGGGATGGTCTAGGGTGCTAGACTATCCCCCAAAGTAAAAAAAAACTATCAAAAACAATCTTGGTAATGTTGATCTATCAGTTCTTGGTCATACCATTTGCCGGTGACAAATGTGAAGAGAACTTATTTTACATTTATAGTACAAACATTTTGTGCATAAATGATAATTTAAAAATTCATACATCGTGTTTGAACGTTTTGAAACCGGTTTTCGCAAGACTATGTGAAAAGGTGTCCATACTGCTGCTTTTCAATATTTTCTTTAATGCACCTTTATCGACTTCTCAAAATACAATTCTGCCTATGGCACATATGTGGTTGGCAGTTTACAGACTGAAAGGTTTTGCAATGAGCGAACAGTTGTACTGCGGCCAGTGCACTTGAATGGGTAGTTATTAGAGAATATTCCTTCAAATTCTGATTATAACATTTGGGGTTCGCTGTAGTCCGTACCTTTAATGAGACTAGTCCTATATCACCAAGTTCATCTTTCACATATTGGTCATTTCTGTTCCGTTTCATCATCTGATATCCGCATGACCTCATTACCCATCCATCACATTGCTGGGAAACTTAGAGAAAGTACCAATCTCGGATAATGGAGAGTTTTTTTTCGGTTGTAACAATTTCGATTGATTTGAAGTCTTGCCAAAACGGACAAAAGCCGGTTTCGTACACAAATTTAATTTGGTAAAAAACGTTTGGTATTCTCCAGATCTCTATAACGTTTTCATAACAAAAATAGAGGTACTATAAAAGTAACAGAACAGCTTAGTTCTAACTAGGACACTTTTTGGAACCGCAGTTCTACAAAAGTAAAACTGAAACTTCATTGGTGGGGCATAGGTAAGACCTATACCCATATTTTTTCCTTTTAATCTGCCAGTGTAGAAGTTTGTAATAAATGATGAATCCCCCCCCCATGATTCCTGTTTCAACTGCGCCACTGCGACCGTGAAAGGCGCGAACGGGATGTTTCCGACCACAAAGCCATGTGTTGCGGCGCACTGCGCGGGACGAGGCGAGGCGAGGCTTACCTCTGCGGGGCGAGCAAGGCGGCCGCCGCGCCCTCCTCCATGGCTGCGGCAGCTGGAGGCGTCCAGGTGCGACTGGACCTGCGGCTAGAGAGTCCTTTTCTTATCTTATCGGACGCCGCGCCGGCCTCCATTTGAAGCGGCGAGTCGAGTGCGAACGAGATAAACACAGTTCGCCATGAACACCTCACTGTTCTTTTTTTCACACAGTCTCCGGTAGCAAAATATTTTGCTTTTTTATTTTGCCATTTTCTTTATTGTATACGTATTTTAACGTTCACTGAGAATATTCGTGAAATTGGGGCGGTTCATGTTAAGCGGTGGTCGTGTTAGCGGTGGCGGTTCGTGTTAATGTTTCCAAGAGAATGTGCATTCCCAAAAAATCGAGAAATTGGGACTATAACTAGTAGTGCTACAACAGTACGTACTTTCTCGCATCAGAAAGGGTTACATAAAATTATAATACTCGCACCGCAGCTTCTGCCCAGATTATCACATTTCCGCCATCACTTGAAAACCTCATTACCAGCTGTTCTGCATTAAAGGTAATACATCAACACAAATTCGACAATCCAAAACTCCGTTCAATACACCCAGAAACACCGCCCAACAATGAGAAGATATTCTAGAAATTTCAAACTGCGGTGTCGCGGCGTTCCCATTGTCGATTTGCCACATGATTACAACTTATGAAAGATTCTAGCAACAGAAGAGCGGGAAATTTAAATTTCCAAAAAGAAAATTGCGCTAAACTCCTAATTTTTCCAAAAAAAATCGTACATAACTTTTTCAAGAACTGATTGTTTGAACAGATTCCATATACCAAAACATATCTATCAGTAGTGTACGTGAGCATTTTAACTGCTTGTTTCGTGTTTCCGGGCGCCTCAATTGCTAAGGTCATTAGTCTCGTTAGGGTAGAGCCTGATTCTTCTCGCCCACACGTCGGCTCCCGGGATTTCTCCAGCCAGGCCTCTCCCACACGTGGGAGACCACATCTCTAAGCTCCCGACTGGACTCCCGACACGTGTGGGAGTTTAGTGCATGGAGGTGTAAGTAAGGGTATGGATAGGACAGGGAAGGAGAAGGAAACACTGCAGTGGTCTGTGGCAGCCTTAGGAATGGGAAAGGATGATCTCTCGTAGTCTGTGCCTGTTGATACTTCGGCAACCACCCGGAATAGATCGAAGGAAATCACAGAAACATCGAAAGGAAGCAGCCGGCCTCTAGCGAGCTCATTCAGGTTGTCGCAAGCCGACCCATCTTGGTCTTAGGTGGTCTCCACCCCCGGCAGGCCTCGAACCTAGGATCTCCGTGCT
This sequence comes from Gryllus longicercus, assembly GCA_038098605.1. Classification (NCBI taxonomy): domain Eukaryota; kingdom Metazoa; phylum Arthropoda; class Insecta; order Orthoptera; family Gryllidae; genus Gryllus; species Gryllus longicercus. The sequence continues at coordinate 237,918 of JAZDUA010000596.1, read as the reverse complement.
CACGACATTCCAGTGGCGCACACATTACTATGCAAGCTTACACATTCGATTATCAGAGCCTTGATGTGTATTTTATTTTGCTATGAGCATTAAATTCTGTATTACAGTTGGAGCCATCAGGTCAATCTACAATTTTTTTATACTCCCGAAGTATTTCTCATCCATTTGCAGACTATACTAGAGGCGCCAACATCTAAATGGCTAGAAGAGTTGCTTTTCGAAATATCATTGTATGCTTGTACGTTTTTTTAAAATTAAACTAATAATTACATTCAATGCATTCAGTTCATTGTTGAAAATGTTGTACATTTCTTGCATGGATTTTACATAGCATTCAATCGAAACATATTCGTATTTTCTGTTGTTTTTCTTCAGGGGTCTTTTTCCAGAGAATGCCGATTTCGGCTATCCATGCGGGGTACTCACTATGTCCCCTCAATACAACACATATTAACCTTTACGCTAGACATACTTGGGGTCTCCTCGGTCTGTGGTCAGCAGACTCACAAGGCCTTTCGCGTCAAAATTAATACATGAAAGACAAGGAACAAACAACTATGTCCATGCGGGACTCGAACTCGTGACCCTTCCGTCTGAGTCGCTGCGTCGGCACATGCTCTAGCCACCTCGGCCATCCAGGTCGGCATTCATATTTTCTATGAATTCGTAATTAATTTGGAATCTAGATACTTTAAGAAAAGAACGGAGTTCTGAAGAACGACAGTTCTTCATGCGGTACAAATCTATAGGATATAATATTTCAAATAATGTGTATTTGACAAATTTGTTTAAAAATGAAAATGCATTTTACGAGAGAATTGCATTAAGTTCTGAAAAACAAAAATCAATAAACTTGTTGTGGATTTTGAAGAAGGCTATCTCATTATATAACTGAATTCATGAAACAAGCTGATATTTTAGGATTATGTAATGTGATTGATATGAGACTATTACGAATAAGAATGTGATCATGATGTGACCTGAATGTTCTCTAGCTGTTTGCTCTGAATACTCTTGAGTTTATTATCTATCTATTGTTTTAAAAATGAGTATTACAGAGTCTTTTTTTATTTCATATGATCGACGCTGTAAATTGCACACTTTAATAGCTATATTTAGACAATATTTGCACGACGACAATCTTTTTTCGGACATCAAAAGCATGTCAGAGCTAACTCTGGTTGGGATTTCCTTTGAAGTATTTTTGTTATTATAACCTTCAGCCAGGCTACACCAATAGTTTTATATAAACTTACTTTAATTCGTTAAACACGTGTTCTATAATAAAAATTGAGTAATAACAAAATTTTATATTAAACCTAAGTTAATTTTCAATAATAACTCGTACTATCTTTGTAGTTTAATCGTAACCACAAATTAAGTCTGTTTAAAAGACTTTAAACATGTAATTAAATTGATGAGACTAGTGTAGGACTCAATGTTGTCCACAGCAACAATTTCGGGGGCTTTGTAAGCTTCATCTCCTCCATTGGAGTCTGTCTTTTCGTCCTAGTCATATCTCAGCCGCCCTGGCTTATTGAATTAGGCGACGTGATCGACGGTTCAACAATGGAGCTCCTGAAGGCACCTGACGCGCCCTGTTGATGCTTTCTTCGCCTTGTTCCATTTGTGGACTATGTCACCAAGCCATTTCCCGGATTTCCTGATACTTCTTGCGAACATGTAACTTCAAATTAACTTCTCCCCGTAGCACGTCACACACAGTTTATAACTGTTTTTGACGTAAATAAATAAAACATATTTGGACGAAATAATTTGAAATTGTCAATTTTTTATCCTTTTTCAAGTGTTCATCCAGCAAACCACTTCAGTTTTCTACTTTAAAGTTTTGTCCATCAAAGTTTATTAATTATGTCAGCATCTACATGTCGACCCATGGATCTCGTGTCTAACTTTTTTGATTGCGGATTTGTGTCTAATTAATCGGTCGTGCAGAGAAAAATTTCGAGACTATTATCCACGTCTACACCGATCTAGGACAACGATGACTGGCGTCGGTGTTTGCACGAAAGCAAACAACATACACACAGAAAATATTTTCAGAATATATTTTTTCCCACCGCCCCAATGCTGGGGCTATGAGATGTAATGAAATATTTTCTTACAATAAAAACGTTTCATCGCTAACTTCTTCTATAATTCTTCTAATCATCTTGTAAAAGACATTTTCGCTACGAATGGAAGACTTCCTCTCTTTTGATACTAATTTATAGCAGTCCTTGAAGTGTTTCACAACCGAACGAGAAATTAGGAAAACAAGGACACGCTGATGTGATTTTTCCACCCGAAATGATTCGCCCCGAATATGGAAAATCTTCCTGAGACGCATCTGAGGCTACTTCAGTTCGTTAGTTTTCTGATCCCTTTAAAGCTTTATCATGACAGGCACGATAGCTTGTGTACACAGTTACCATATGCTCCCACTACAGAATATTTGAGAAAGGTTAGTGAGACTTGAGCCAATACAATTTTCTAATATTAGTTTATTTATTTAACTGTACAAGTAGAAAAATCTGTATGTGACTTTGGAAAGAGTACGAATGAATGGGAGAGGGGGAGAAAAGCTTCAAGTTAAAGGAAATACGGGCGTTTACTTTATAGATTTTTCGAAAGATTTTTCACTTTTGCTTTATAAATACGAATTTTCCGATGGAAGTTATATTTCCAATGCAGTTGTGACAACCAAGTTGATGCTTTTAAATCTAATATTTTTCGTTAATGATCAAAGACACTGTGAAAATATTAAAATATTTTCGGCAAACTTCTGTGATACCTGTGTGCTTTTATTTTCTAAGAGGGCCTGTTTTTTGCGAACGTTTAGACTATTTTAAATATTTTATTGATGTTGATAACACATTTCGTTCGTGAATTCATTGTGATATCAGCTACTGATCAGGTGTCATGAGATTTTTCTAATATCTGAAAACATTAGTAGAGATAAAAGAAGAAACAATTAAAAAGAAATTAAAGATCTAATTTCCTACACTCGGTATTGCTCCCAAACACTTTTCCTCGCGTCCCCTTCACATCATTCCTTACTTTGTGGACGATTTGTTCATACAGGGAATAGGAAAAATTTCTGTTGTTACGATAGTTGTTCCAATTTTTTTGTTATTTTCCTAGTGGTAGCTATGTGTTCTGCTACTATAGGTTTCTTTGGTTTCTTTTAACGTAATGTGTGTCGTCGATGATATCGTTTTTAACAACACAAACGAAACACTATATCTAGTGCTTTCTGACAAGACCTTAAGTGGTATGATATAATTTTATAAGACTGAATATGCCTGTACTCGTAATAACTGTTGTAATCATCTTCTAAGTCAGTGAACTCCATCCATCTAAAGTCGGGTTATTCCATTTTCCTTGACGGCAATGCGGAAATGCTGAGATGACCTCTTATTTGATCCCGAACCCGAACATTTTCTTTATTTCCTCTCTCCAAAATATCACAGTTTTTTATATTATTTTCGTTAATTAATAAGTAAAGGTCACTATAGTGTTTGAGTAAAGATTCTGATATCGTTAAGTGTTTATTTACAAGCAGAAAGGCTTCAATTCGAATGATTAAATTGCTTAGAATATGAACATCATCTTATAATCTTGTGTAAATGTCAAGATATTGCACGTTTGTGAACACTAGGTAATGAGAGTACCCAGAAGAGTTGCCATATATCTTCAAAAGTGTAATAGAATGTACAAATATTTTTCTTTTTGTAGTCTACGATTAAAGAAACATGTAATCTCTTGAAAAACCGAAAATCGAGTAATAAAGGTCTATGTTGCACATTCTCCATGTTACGCACGATGGTAACGTTTTTTCGGATCGTATTTAGACCTGCTGTTGTCTTCGTAGTGTAATCTACAATATTCTACATATTTCTGCACAGTAGAACCGTGAGGGATAGTCCCCTGTCCAGTAGAATGAAACTTATAGGTTTTTATATCTTTGGCTTCTTATAAATAATTCGATTGTTTTTGTACATTCTTAAAGAAGGATTTTATTTCTTATTCTTATTATATTCCTTTTACTTTCTCGCATTCTACTTACGTAGCATAGAGAAAGTATTTTTATGATATAGCAATAAACGAGGTTTTTTTGTCTCTAGTTTGCTCTAGTTCTCCCACATTAGTTCAACCTTTGACGACAACAAGTAATTAAAAGAAAAGATCTCCATAAATTAAATGCAAAGCGATTACGCCCACTTATTTGGAACGCCTCCCTGTGTTTATGTAACGTGAAGAACTGATCCGCTCAGGCTGAGGGCAGGCCGGTGACCGCGTGGTGCCGTGTGGAGGGGTTTGTTTCCATTTGCCATATGGTTTTTCTTCGGGAGCAGATTAGCCTATCGTTCTAATGCGAGCCACAGGCCACCGATAGGGCTGTGTGCACTGTCCTTAATGGAGGAGTTGCGTCACAATCGGATTCCGTATCTCGGTCGTGATCCTTGTTTGCTTTGTGGTATTAAATAAATCACTGTTTAGAATGACCCCGTGGGACAATTCAGCACGTGCCTTTGTGTTTGTCGTATATAAGTGCATTTGTCGATGGTAGGTTGAGCTGATTACAATAAAAAGCAAGTATTTTTTTTTAAACGCATGTATCATTTACTTTGGACGGATCTGTAGAATTACACAGAATCAGTTTTATTGAATGAGTTTTTATGATCATCTCATGACATAGTCGAATGCTGCTTTTATTAACTTACTTTGTTGGTGATATAAGATACTATTTTTATTTATTATTTTTGAGCAGTAAGCGTGCGTCGTCTGGGAAAACCATTCATTTTTTTTGATGCTACTGATCACTAATTTTATTAACATAGATTATTTCAAATCTAGTCAACATAATCGTTTAGATGCGCGGCTGAAGTCGTTCTCTGGATTTATTGAGCGCGCCGAAAGTGTTGATTTCGCCTATTAAAACGCGTTGCTCGCGGCGCGCAGCGGGTCCCCTCTGGGCTGGCATCGCGCTGCCACTGGCGGAATGGGCGCCGTGGGAGCGGAGGTAGCGCCTGCGCGGCCGGAAGTCCGGCCAATTTCCGGCCAGTGGAGGGCAGCGCGTGGGCGGAAGGGCGGGTGACGAGCGAGGCGCTTGTGGACGCAGCCATTTCGCGGGATGAAGAGCTATTTTTACGAAGTCCCTCGTCCCAACGAGGCTGTTCAAGTGACCCATGGACAGGAGGTTTGGCATTTGTAGTTCTTTTTGATTGATTAGTGATTCCGGGCACGTCGACGGCTGTGGTCATTAGTCCTGTAAGTGTAGTGCATGTGAAGTGAGATCCGGCGTTGCTCTACCGTCGCATCGGCTACCGGGGCCGCCCCACCGAGACAAGCTCTAAGCTCCCGACCGGTCTCTCGGCATATGTGGTATTGTACTGCATGTAAGTGTGTGTGTGTGTGTGTGTAATTAAGGATTGATAGGACAAGGAAGAGGAAGGATAGATCGCGCTAGGCCCGAGGCCCGTTTGTTAGGGTAATGCTCCGGCATTCTCCTGGTATTGATCGGAGAAACCACTGAACACTACCGATCAGAGCAGCCTCCTACAGACAGCGACTTAATTCGACTTAGTTATCTACCTGCCACTGTCGAGACTCTAACATAGGGCCTTCCGGTCAGAGACATTGCAGTGACATCAAATGTTGCTCTGAGCCTTCTCCCCTGGTGACATAGGTGCGAGTACTTAAATGTGTAAGAATGTTCATTATGTTCCGAGCATGCTATAATTGTTGATACAGACAGATGACAGTTATCAATAACAATACACGGCACATGACGATGTCAGAATGATGAACTAATTATTTTCTTTTCTTATGCTATCCTCTAAAAAAATCTGTTTGCTCCTTCTAAAGCATCGCGTTCCACTGTAAAATAATAACGGAACAGATCCTTCTTTTACAGGCTAGACGTGAGGATATAAAATATGTTGAGCTACAGGACAATTCTTGACAGAAATTGTACAAGACTCTCTGAGGACCACCGCGAAATGTCATCAATAAGAATATTGATTATAATTAAGGCAGTACATGTTGTGGTAGGAAAATATTGTCTTCGTTCCATATTCAAATCTCAGAATGAAAGATGGCAAAGAAGTGCGATCCCTTTTAAGTAAACAGCATTAATAAGGAGCTATAAATGATTGAAGGGGTATGAATGCAGAATGATTCTGAGTAATAAAATAATTTATTTTGTTTCACTTCTAAAGTCTTTTTAAATAAAACAAACAGTACTCTCGTAATTTCTCGCGTAGGGAAGAAATCTCAGGGTTTCTCTGCTGCAAAGAGATATTGCAACTAACATCACTATCGGTACAAATTACTTTCTAGTGGCATCCAGGACGGGAAAACAGTGTCAGTCAGACTGGAAAAACATATACTTTGAAAGCGATATATCTACGCGAAGTTTTTTATCTCCAGGGATATCGTTGGATAATAATCGAACTGAATTATAGTCAGTAAAATTACTCATCTGTTGCTGTGGTTCAGTAAATAACAGAAATGTGTTTTTCCTTAAACGAGTTTTTGGCCATTGAACATAGTAGGCTAAATAAACATGAAACGAACAAATTATGACATAAATAAAAAATAAACTTACTCTGGAAGAGATTTCGGAGCATGAATATAGTTTTGATCTAAGGGCATAATGAAGATAACTAAATTAATTTCGAAAATTAATTCCATTTTTATCATTTTCATGATATTGAAAATAATTTGAATAATGCATGTAATTGAAATGACAAATTCAAAGGTTTCTTGTGAAGAGAAAGGTAACTAAATTTTTCTTAAAAATTGTATATTTTTCACACACTTCTGAGAATAAAAAAGTAAGAAATATTATGTTTAAAAATATTTATGTTTATTTTTCCGAATACGTATTATGAAAGAGCTGAGCATTTTGAGAGTGAGTTAGATGAGTAGTCTGGGTTATGCTGTGATACCATTGACAACGACTCTGTACACTTCTATCAGCACATCTATTGATCACAACTTTCGAGAGACGTTAATATTAATTATCAAGTTTTACCCATACGGCATTTCAACATACGACATTTCAACAAACTCATTGAGTAGTTCGAACTATATCCCAATGTCTAGAAATGGAAATGAACTGTTCTGCTGCTTTCCATGACATCCAGCAAACGTTGTTTAAGTCTGGCATGAAGACCGACTGACACACGGAATTGATCACCTTAAAAATCATGCATACATTTGCATAAACCCACAACCGTGGAATTGATAAGCTCTCGATCTTGCCTCCACGACCTCACAAAGCATTCTGCTTACATTATTCTAGGGTCTTATAACATGATACCTAGTTGCTAGGTGGAGATAATTGACAATAACAACCCGCTATGTTACACAGTCTGAAACGTGATCTTTTGGTACAGTCAAACCTCTACTGCAATCACTAATTAAAATAAATGAGCTACGTCTATGAAAATGTTATTTTTGTCTTTTCACATCATTTACTAAATGTTCTACGAGAACAATTGTTAATTTTACGTCATGAAATCATTTATGGCTTGGGGAATTTGTTACCCCACTTTCTAATAATTTCTTTTATTAGCGTTTCAATTTCCTCTTCGATATATTGGGTATGTTTCTTACAGGTTTTCAGTAGTAGATTGTACTCAGATTCCAAGGATTCCGAAACTTATACTTACCATGGTACGAAGGTTGGCACTGAATTTGGTTATTGATGACTCACCTGTAAAAGAATACGGATGTTAGAAAATAATGTCATTAAAGGCGCTGTTGCGATCCGATTAGAAATTCTGCTGATATACTTTGAATTTTACATACCTATATGAATGACTAAAATTGCCAAGTGTAATTCTAAAATTAAAGTTACATTAAAAATGAATTTATTTCAAAAACTTTATCGGACATTGGTTTTTCGATCCCAATACGTAAGTAATGTGAAAGTATGTACTATTTTATTTTATTAAAAAATTACGTACACAGGAGTAGCGCAAGGGTCCCCACTATTTTCATCCCTCTTTAACCTTCCTTTTGTAGACTATCCCCCCACGGAAATAACAAATATAGCAAGCTTCGCTGATGATACAGTTCTATTCCCGATAAATAAAGATATCTCGCAAGGAAAATAAATAATACAAAATGTATAGAAGTTTTTGTACTGTATTGATGCTCAGAATGGCGAAGGAAATAAACCCCACAAAATCGCAATTTTTACGTTAAGAAGATCTAAATTGTCCGACCCATCAAAAATTAAAAACGAAAACTTAAAGTGGATTGAAAAAGATCATTCAGTGCGATATCTAGGTGTACTACTCGAACAATCACTCACATGGAAATATCATAATAAAGATTGATAGATCCATCGATTAGTGATTGCGGGCGCCTCAACGGCTGTGGTCATTAGTCCCGTAAGTGGAGTGCACGTTTTTATCGGTTACGGTGATCTTCCCCCGCTGTATGGTGCGCCGACCTACATCGGCATGCGGGAATTTTCCCAAGAAAGGCATCTCACACCAGCGTGTACCGCCCTACCTGGGACAAGGTTTAAGCTCCCGACTCGTCTCCCGACATGTGTGGTAGTGTAATGTATTCAAGTGTTAAGTATGTGTGTGTAAGTAAGAGGCGAGGAAAGGACAAGGAAGATAATGAAAAGATCGCGCGCGCTCCGTGGCCCGTTTGTTAGGGTACTGCTCCGGCATTCGCCTGGTATTGATCAGAGAAACCATGGAAAACTACCGATAAGAGCAACCGGCTGCTAGAATTCTCCTCCAGACAGAGGCTGAACATCTAGTTCACAAGCTCGTGTCGAAAGTTATGTCACCGTCGGTGCTCGACCCCCAGGACCTCCCGCTCAGAGGCACTGCTGCCACATCAGTTGATGCCCTGAACCACCTTGATCGAGAGTACCCTGAGTAAGCCTACCGCGAAATGCCCTTCGCCCACCGCAAATTCCTCTTAGTACCGTCTGGGGTCGAACCCGGACACCAGCAGTGGAAGTCGCGCAGTCTGACTACTACGCCACAAACTACTTCTCATACTAAAAGAAATAACCAATAAAACATACGTAAGAATAATAAAATTATATATATTCTCTGATAAATTGTCGCCTGTAACTGAAGGTGGAATGTGGAATTGCAATATTTAAATCAATTAATATATCCTCACTAACTTAAACTTGCCGAGTCTGGTGAGGTGTAGAAAGAAGTAATATTGAACACAAAGTGTTCAAAACAAATGTTTAAGAAATGTTATAAAAGAACCTCTTGGTACGTTTCAAATAAAGAAATTAGAAATGATTATCAGAAAAATATTATGAAGGCTTAATAATAGCGGATTGTGCAAAAAATTTCTCTCTAGTTTGCTCAGCAAAATAACAAAATAAAAAATTCAAGGTACCCAAAGGACAAATTACGCCTACCTTATATACATTACATACAAATTAAAATGTAAGAGCTCAAGACAGATCATTCATCTCATCAAAAACAACCTTTTAGAGAAATTAAAAACACAACTTTATAACCATTAATCAAGCCTTCCTCACTCGAAGAAGGAAAATCGCTTATAATGAACTCCCCTCCCGCCTATGAGGCACCACCGGTTAATATGAATATTACTGTATACGTATTACCAAACTCTGCAAAATCTAAATGATTGTCCAAAAACAACTAAAATGTTTAAAATACTAGTCTCCTAGAAACTTCCCAAATGATGAATTTGCTTTTGTTTACCTTGTGTGCCCTTTTCTTTACAGCCGTTCTATTACTGGCATTAGCAGTAATGTCAGGCAGTATGAGTGCGTGGGGACCGGCCATTGAGAGTCACGTGCTCAGGTGCATGGCAGCGTGCAGACACGCGTGCGTGGGGTCACGCGGCGCCTCCGAAAGACTTGCGCACTTGCGGACGCGACTTTCACTTCCTGTCCACTTCGCGCAGTGGTTCAAGGTGAAAAAAAACAATAACAACAACAAATATTTATGTGTTTAATGAGTGAAGCGACCCGTTTTCGTGTTTGGTACATCCCCTCGGAGGGCTGCTGTTCCAAATGCAAAGGACGAAAATGTGTTCATTTTTTAAAATATCTTGTTTGGTAGCAAACTATTTGATTTGTTTGTAAAAAGATAATTATATCATTTTAAATATATAGGGGCTTAATGTAACAAATATCCTTAAAAGCTTTCAGCTGAATGACAATCCTACATGGAATAACATATTAAATTGCAATATTGGTTGTATTAATGTCTTCCATTACTTCGATTTGAAACTATTCATTGCTTTTTGTTGACAGGTAGGTCAAGCAGGGGAGCGTATGAGCTTCTTTTATACTGATAGATACATCGCAATTGGGCATTTCACAATTGGGCATATGCTGCCTGAGAGAATACAAATAGTATTTGTGTGGTGGGATTTCATAGCAGGTCTCACTGGCACTAAAAAATACAAATTTTTAGTTATAACCGGATGTTTAAAAAAATAGTAATTGTGAACAAAATTCCTACGAAGCCTTTTATAATTCTTACCTTAGAATCTATTTTTCACTGAGCTGTGCGTATGATTCCTGCATTTTTACGCCAGAGAAAACCCCAAACCATAGACATATCAAAATTTCATTTTTCGAGCTATTGACAGTATTTGCGTCCCATTAATAATAAGTGGTCATAATTTAAGTAAAGGCAAAAAATAAAAATATATTAAAATGATATAATAATTTTATTTTTTGTATACCAGCAATATAAATGATATTTTCTGTGACAAGAAATCGTTCTTAAAAGGGCATTTTACCGCCCGACGTTATGACACATTCAGCCAATCGCAGCGAGATAATCGCGGGGAGGTAGCGTTAAACTGAACAGGCGACCACTGCTTTCTCGCATAGATGTGAAATACCCGAGACGTCACGAGAAAATTGTTTCGCAAAATTAAGTTTGATTCTCTTATAAATTTAGAATGCTGTTGTACAAAAAATAGCATAGGCAATTGGTTTACAATGTTGCTTTATTGCATTCGTACAAATTTGAAAACTCTCTTCTAAACGTCGTTCGTTTTCAAAACGTGAAGCAATGCAATAAAGCTTAATATTATAAATTAATTACATAGACTACTATTATAATGGGATGTGAGAAAATATAGCCAAACATAGCTGCTTTGCAGCTTACACTGACTTTCTATAATCGTGCCCTTATTGGATCTGAGGGACTGAATTTTGAAATGTGTGATGCCATCCAATGGCTCGCAAAACCACCTAGTGAATGAAAAGTGTATGTTGTGTTAGAGTTTTAACGTTTTTTCTTCCTCCTCCATTTCGAGCCACCCTGCTGTGGTGTCCCGGTTCGGGCCGTGGTCTGGTCGCTGCTGCCGGTCTAAGCCGCGCCTGGTCGCGGGTCGCCAGGCGCCGGCACTGCCCTTGTTCCGCCACTGGGCCTCGAAGGGGAAACCGCGGCCCTGTCATCGCCCAGCTTTCCAACCGCAGCACCGTCCGACGCGCTGCTACCGTCACGGCTGCAGCCGCGTGTTGTTGGGCGTGGAGCCGCGTGGTAGCGATTCGTTCTTCCTTCCGCCGCGGAAAGAGATCATTAGACTCGCGGAGGAAGCGTGCAAGCTGGGTTTATGTCCCTGGTCGGGGATGTGTGTGACGAAAACGTCGAGAAAACCGGAAGCGTACGGGTGAATTTCACTAGATATCACGGACACGTGAGACCTGTTAAATACATTCAGATGGTGAAAATAAACATTATAGGGAAATATATCTTCTGGTCGTAAAATAACGCAATAAGGAACACGTGATTTTGTTTTTCTACTCCCATTTTATAATTCCGACATTTGATGACTGAAGCCCGTTGCATAATGATACTCATTTTGATATAGATTTCATTATGAGTCAGATTCTTGACCACAGAGAAGTATTGACACGTCATTCATAATTGAGAATCGTTCTAGTGAATGTTTCGCTCGATTGTGTTCATTAAAATTGCATTTAATATTATGTTATGCTTGTCAGTTTTAGTTTATTATTAGTTTTTTTGTGGAATATTTAAAGTAAATTGGATCGTAATTTCACTGTGAGCCTATTGGACTAGCGCAGTGGTAAATCTAAGCCACCTGCGGCAGGCAGGGTAGGGCAGGGGCTGTCCACTGCGGTCTTGATTGAATCCTCCATGTCAACTGCTTCGAAACGATTCAATGAAAACGTTTAACTTATAAAAGTTATCATAAGTCGCAGGAAAAGTACCGTTTGAAACTCGATGTAATGGGTATTAATGCACTCGTGTGTAGTTTACGATGCTTGTTCCGTGATCGTATCGTAATATCACATTCGTGTATTAATACCCATCATTACATCAACGTTTCATAATTAACTATTTTCGGTCCTCTGAGAAGGGGCAACACCCATCCTTTCTACCGTAGTCTCTCTTCCTCTCTAAACATTTCTTTTGAGTCCTAACAGAATTTGAAAAATATTTCTGATTTAACTACACTTAAATACCATAGTTGAAAATGATGAATGATGAATTTTCTCTTTACGCACACTCCGTAAACGAAAAATAAACCTACTGTTGGATCATTCAAATGGAATTAGCAAGCCCTGCATTCAGGTTCCGTAGGTTCGAATTCAACATTCATTTGGAGGTGCTACCAGTCTCATTCGAAGAACATGAGGCAGTCGTGCTAAGGCACTTTCCTGCGGCCACCGGCTCTGATTTCGAATCTTGGTTAATGGGTTACCTCATCTCTCTTCCCCTTCCTTTTGTGACGTCTCCAAGGATAAAGAGGCTCCAATTGTTCAGCAATTTATAATAGTTTTACTTATGTATAGGAATTCTAAATCTCGAATCATGTAATATTCCTTTCGGATCCTCAGAACTTCTTTAAAGTAACGGAAACGCACATTTCATGAACCTGTTTGGGAAATTTTAATGCAAACTTAATGATGATGATTCACCTATTGTACTTTTAAATCCACGCAAAGATGAATAAAATTTACCTTTACAAATCAATACAGAAAGGAATAGGAAGGAAAAGGTAGAGGAGGTAAATATAAGAAGTTTTCGCTAATTATCCCGTGATCTAAGGGGCGCTACGCTTGGTTCAAAAATGTGTCTGTTGCCATGCGGGGTCAGCATGTCAACACGCACTCGGGTCTAAGGGTTGCCAGGCTGAGATGAGTAAGGTAGAGCTTAATACCATATTCATTGCAGGAGGAGTCGCCAAAAAGTTTTAGAAGAAACTGGGTACTTATGGGGACTTATTTAAAAATGAATAATAATTTCGTCATTGAAATGTCACCCTGCAGAGGGGCCTGAGCGTTTTCTAAACAGCCTAGCACCAAAAAAATGAAGTTCTCAGACCGTCGTTTGTTCACACTCTGAGCCTGGACACAACAGGTCTAGTAGTTAGCTTACAATGCCTCATTTTTATCGTAACAATTTTGGCTGCCTTTACCATAAATTGTCTCGTTAGAGTGACGTTCATGACATTTCTCATAGTAAAGATTCAAACATGGTTCAAATAGTTAAATGTTTTCTTAAAATAGTTGTCGAGAGATGATTTTAGAAGAAATTTGTAGATTATTTCCATCTTTAGTGATAATGGTATTTTACCAATTTCCCTCTTTATGACGCAAAAAATATGAGCAATATACATAAAATAAATGTATCAATCAAACACGAACGTACGGGTGATGACATTAATTTCACTTATTTTTTAAAAAAGCCCTCTATTTTCACAGGGTTGGCAATGCTTGTTTTGTAGTATGTGAGTAACACACGCCACCACAACAATTTATTTTCGTCCAAATTGGAGTTTTGAATTTATGTGATTTAAAAGTATATCCAAGTTTTCGAGTACTTTTCTAAAACTTTCACGTTCTACACTCACGATGATTAGATGCGTGAGAAAATCAGCCATTTGAAAAGCGTGTAATTAGTTGGCAAACGCTAGAGGCGCTCTGTGGCCTCAGAGGTAGCGAAAGTGGCAGAGGCTACCATATCGGCGATGTAGAACATCTAAGCAGAGCTTTGGGAAGAGGGGGGCGATTTTCGTGTTGGACAATCGAGGCAGGAACCATAAAGTTTCTATTAGGGCGGGGAGGGGATTTCAAAGGCAATAAGTTTTTCACATTCTAATTTTACAATGCTTGTTTAGCTGTTGCAGTAGCTCTAGTTGAATAACCCGGAATGAATGGATAATGATCAGGTACAGCGCAGACATCGAGTAATTTCTTTGTAAATGGCAGACTGGAGAGGCAAACGCTATCCATAAAATCAATCATTAGTATTTTGTGAATATCATCCCATGCCATTCAATTATCTAAGGGCATCCAGACAATCGCGGGGTTGCAGGCTCTAATAATAATAATAATAATAATAATAATAATAATAATAATAATAATAATAATAATAATAATAATAATAATAATATGCAAAAACGCTCTTATTGAACTCCTCCTTGGAGGGTTCAAGTTCTTCCGTGCGGAGAGTAGTAATTCACACTTCAGGTCGGTTGAAACTCCCGCAAAAAATTGTTTGATATCTACAATTCTTCCGCAATATTGTAAATACCCGGTTAAAATGTAGCCAATCGATTTATCTTGAGATGAATCGAATGAGATGTCGATTATTCTGTCTTAAAACTTCATAAAAACGTATTTTAGTGGGTAAGTCCCCGCCCCGCACACACAAAAACTGTTCTTTTGATACTTGTCTTATAATATTGTCGGAGGTTATGGAAATATAGCGAGTTCTCCACCTGTTGACTGAGACGCGTGGAACAATACCTAATTGATGGACCGGAATGATCATGAGTAGTGGACGAACACAGATTACTCGATTATTATTTGAAGATAAACAACTTAATTGAACTATTAAATCGACATAGTAAATAATAAAATAGTTGGTGCGTTTCTCAAACTGTGACTATACTGCAATATATGCAAATCTGTCCCTGGCATGAATCAGGTGTTGACGGTTTCGACCAATCGGGAGCCTGAACGTCATCACAGTGACGTCACTATTGTAACGTTTAATCTCCCGATTGGATGAAATTGTCAACCGCTGATGCCTGCCAGGGGTAGAGTTGCGAAAACCGCAGTATAAAATAAATTAATTTCGCTTCTTTTCCTGTTTGATGTAAGAGCACCTGTCAAACCGTTGTGATTGATTCCTGGCACGGCAACGGCTGAGGTCATTAATCCAGAAAGTGTATTGCATGTTTTTCCTCAGGAGATGGCGGTGATATTCCCCCACGGGATGGTGAGACCCGGTGCCGACCTACCCGTCGGCTAGGGTGGTTTTCCCAACCAGATTTCTCCAACCAGCTTGGCACCGCCCCTGCTGGGACACGTTCTAAGATTCCGACGGTCTCTCGGCATGTGTGGTAGTGTGATGCATTTAAGTGTAACTGAGTGTAAGGGTAAGGATAGAAGATAGGATAAGGAAAAGGAAGGAAATATCGTGGACCGTGACTCTTTTGTTACGATACTGTCCGGGATTCACCTGATGTTGATCGGAGAAACCACGGAAAACTACCGATTAGAACAGCCGGCCGCTAGAATTATCCTGCAGACAGCGAGTAAATCAAACCTAGCTATCTGCCTAGTGTCGAAAATCTTGCCACCGTCGGGTCTGGAACCTAGGACCTCCCGGTCAAAGGCATCTGTGAAATGCGTCTTCAGCGCCTTCAAGGCTTCAAGAGAGTGATTTAGGTCTTAGCTCATCTTCCCAGCCAATAACCACATAACTGTTTCCTCAATATTGCCCTTAATGTACTTTAAGAGCTAGACGGATGCTGAGAATTTTAGGCTTCTTAACCTTCTGATTCCCCGCCTTGGCTGCGGGCGCGTCCCGCGCATAATGAGCAGCGGCCGAGGGCCGCGAGCGCGCGCGGGCGTAGCTGTTGGGCGGCGTTTCGCTTTCGCAGCGCCCGCCTCTGCCAACTGTGCCACGCGGGGCGCGCGGGCGGCACGGCCAAACGCGCCGGCTGGTTTTTCGGCTGGGCCGCCCGCGGGTCGCCACCTGCCCGCCCCGCCCCGCCCCGCCCCGCCCCGCCCCGCCCCGCCCCGCCCCGCCCCGCCCCGCCCCGCCCCGCCCCGCGCCCAACTGCTCCGCGCCACGCCGCCACGGCCGAGAAAGTGACGAGGCGCGCCGGATTCGCACGCCCGTGCGCGAGTAAACACGCCAGGAGGGTCACTAGGCGAACGCGCACGGCCGCCCAACGAAAGCGATGCAGTCGGGTCTTCTATATCGGAGACGGGTAAGGCAGGGATGCGTGACGGCTTGCTCTTTCATTCCCCGTGTTAATTATTAGAAACGTGTCAATTGTATTGTCGGCAGTGCTCTCTAGTGGTGCCAGCTTGAATTATGGAGACGTCACAAACGAAAATTACAAGCAAGTTTTTTCGGTCTTCATTGCCAGATGTTGATTTACTGATATCGCAAAGGCATTGTTCGCTCCTGACCGGGGTGTATTCATGACTTGCGTCGGTTAGAATCTTTAGCTAAAACCGTGCTTAGGTGCTCTATGCCTGTGGTTAAGAGGGAGGGCGCGGCCGGTGTAAAGCAAATGGAAAATTAATTCTATCAGAGAGCCTCGACGATGACTGTACGCAACGACAATGGACGACAGCCATGCCACAATATTAAACCTGGGAATGAAAGGGTTAAGAAGCTTAAAATACTCAGCAGCCGGCTAGCTCTTAAAGTATATTGAGAGCAATATTTAGAAAACGGTTTTGTGGTTATTACCTGAGAAGATGAACAAAGACCTACTTCACAAACTCTCTAAGCATTTTCCGAATATTCAGTGTATTACACGACATTGTATGTTTGTAAACAAACTTAAAACAAATGGAATTTTAGAGCTATCTTTACTTAACTATACTAACTTAACTTATCGTTATTATAACTTACAGATAGCGTAGGCTGAGTGCCAACATTACTTCTCCAGCGTCGGTGGACGGGAGGTTCTAGCGTTCGAATCCCGACTGTGACGGATCTTCGACGTTAGCTACATCGCGAGATCAAATTCAACCAGCGCCTGGAGGAGAATTCCAACGGCGGGCTGCTCTGATCGGTAGTTATCTGTGGTTTCTCCGATCAATAACATCGGCAGTATCATTACAAACGGGATACGCACTGTGTGCGATTTTTCCTTCTGTATCCTTGACTCCTCTCCCTTTATAGAAGCACACACGTACATCCATTACAGTACCAAACGTATCGAGAGACCAATCGGGAGGATGGAGGTCGTCCCGGCTGGATACGTGCTGCTTTGGGGGAGATTCCTGAAGGGGAAACCCTGCTATTCAATATGACGTGTAGGTTGACGATGGATCCAACGGCCCAGTGGAAGAGGCACACGCTCGGAAATAACCTGCACTGCACTCACGGTTCTAATACTCAGTATTTGACGCGATCGAAAACACAAAACAGTCAATACATAACTTATCCTCTTTCAAATAATAATGGCAGTTCCAACAGTTGGTCATTTATAAAATCGCTTTCTAACTGAGGAACTTCAAGGACTCATACAGTTGAAGGCATTGAATTTGGTGTTAATTATATAATATATAAAAACAATGTTTGTGTCTTTATTGGTTCGTGCTTAATGCGCTGCCGCACGGTTGTTCCGATTGCGATAAACCTTTGTCAACTTATTACTGTCACTTGTGAGAAGAATATAGGCACAGTACTATGGAAATATGCATATGCCTGCGCACATACGCGCGTTGATGATTATTTTAAGCTGACTCAAGCGTCTCGGACAGGGCGCTCGACCCGTTGCACCTTGAAGTACGATTATTAAGGCGTCTTTATTGCGTATTCAGTCCCCGCGATTGTGAACTTTCTTCCGGGAGAGTGTTACAGGGAAAGACAGAGGAAGACATAGTCGCAGAGAGAGAAACAGAGACAGAGAGTCAGAGATACGTGAGAGAGGGGGAGAGAGAGAGAGAGAGACGGAGGGACAGGGACGGCGAGAGAGACAGAGAGAAAGAGAGAGGGAAGGAGAAAAAGAGAGATGGAGGGCAGGACAACGTCTGCTGGGTTCCGCTACAAGCGTATAAAGTCTAACCTCCTATATTTGTTTAAATTGTTTCAAAAAGTTCACTCGTCCTTCCTTTTTATTTTGAATATGTTTCTTCTTTAATATTGTGTAATTTTGCACGTTGGTGCGCCTTATAATAGTAGTATTTATCAGTCTCCTTATAAAGACAATGTAATCATTCATCTGGAAACTACAATTTCTTCAGAATTTGGAACGTTGCTTGGCCAATCAATATCAAATTAGCGTTCCTTTTGTTATATCGTTCAACGAGTTTGTTATGAGGTAACTCAGTGAAATCGCCTAGAAGTTGGATATCTTTGATTTAATTGGAAAATGTCCAAGAGGTTCCGAGAAAAATGGCTAAGCTGGTTCCAAGAAAACGTGCACGATGTAGAAAGGTATTCAAACTGAAAGATTCTAAATGTAATTGTTAAACATCGGGGTGACTTTCTGTCAGGGTAGCTGATTCAAAGTCAGTTAAGAAAAGTGTTGCATCTGTTAAGTCATCACTTACATTATAAAAGTCTACATCAGTTAAAAACCTGCAATATCTACTTTTGTTTTAAATGTTCTTTGTGGGTTGAGCCAATATCAAAAATATGTGCATGAGAACAGGTTTTTAAGGCAAACAAGTATGAGTAATATAATAAAAGTAATATACATTTTTAATATGTCTAATCTATTTGATGCTAATCAAACATTTACACCGCACGCATTCACACAGAAATAAACAATCTCTTGATCAACAAAAATATGGTATTTGATAAAATATCAATGTTTTTAACATGAAAATTCATTACTTTATAGACTGAATACACAATTCAATTTAGCCGTTTGTTTTGCATTGCATACGAATTATTTAGTTAATATTTATTTTTCTAACGAAATAATTTCGGTACCATTTTCTTATTTATGCTAGAGAATTACCTCACTGGTCTTTTCTATTTAAAGAAAACAATGAGATATTTCTTTCCTACTTAGTTGCACCAAAAAACAAATGACCTAAATGAGCGCTCTCTCTATTTGGGATGTTTTTAGATGTCCTAAAATCCTGGAACGCTATTTGAGAAATCACCTTGCAGCTTCGCATACTTTCAAGTGTCGCTTACCGAAACCGGACTAACTAGGCACTTTCTCTTCCCAGCGAATCGTTCGAACTGGTCGGCTATCCGGAAGAGCGACACCAAATGGTTGGACGCGACCTTCAGATGTCGCCACTCCGAGCTGGTAATTGAAATTAGGTCGCAATGAAGGGCTCTCAGATAGATCTTGCTCCACACGATTCACGGCCTTTCGCCCCAACCCTGTTTAAGGTTTTCAATAAACTTCCTTCATTCGCTTGACGTTAATGATGGATTCTTCTCAGTTTAAGAAGCATTCGTGAACAGTACTTAACTGATTAACTACTAGAGCAGACCTTAATTTGACGAAAACCTTCAATTTTTCCTCAACCATTTTATTTGCCAAGCCTCTGTTTAGGTTAGCTGTGAGCGAATTTCGTTTGCTAAAGATTAACACATTCACCAATACGTTAATATGATGTCATTGATTGTGATATGAGGAAAAAACTAAATATAATTTAAATTTACAAATTCATCGTAACTACAAGCATTGGAACAATGAGTAGAAGACGAATGATTTTTACTCCGTAAGATTTACTCTGCAAGATTTTAATGACTAATATTATATAATTTTAATTTTTATTGAGCTACACTGCTCTGTTCCTATCCCTCGCGTATTTTATCAGCACATTTCGTATTTTGATTTCCATACAAAGTCAGTCCTTTATGTAGAAATTTGAATGTAAACCTAATTTTAAAAAAATCACATAAGGAGTGGTGTATGTCGCGTTGCGATTCTATTTTGAGAAAGTTTGTTTGCTAAGTCGTCTATTTTTCCCCGAAGGAGAACAGTTAGAGTCCGCGGATGACTCAACGTTTGTAAGAAACACTGCAGCAGCGCAGCCAGCGAGAAAAAGACGGCATCCATTCGATCGTCGGTTACTGAACCTCGTTCGCACGCTGTGCCCGTAACCTGAACATTTTTGTTTTTTGGCAACCTGACTAAAGGAAGCCTTTAGCGCTTAACGCTAGTTCTTTTCTTAATTTCGCCTGAGTTTCACCTGAACAATAATTTCAGGGATATTAGCTACGCTAAAACAACCTTGGACTTCCTGAGCAAATTTAGCGAAGTGTACGGGTGCATTGCGGGAGTAATAAGCAAGCACGTACGAGTAGTGATTAGCACGATATATGGTTAGCAGTATTTTAGATGCTTATTTATTATTGCATGCTCGGTAACCATGCAATAAACAAAGATGCTCGACAAAAAATTAAAACTTACTGTAAACCCTTTTTAGTACATACTCGTTTAACAGATATTTCGCTGTAACACGATCACAGCTTGTGTCCCAGAAAAGAATCACAGTAATATGTTACACACAAATTATGAGTTCGTATAAAGAGTTATAACAAGCGAATTTTTAAAACTCGAAAACACATTATTTCGGTACCTTGGAATTCGTGTTAAAGAAGGTAATCTGTAATTGCAACTTCCAATTACATATAGGATGACTCCGTTTATATTTCGGAAAATGATGCAAATTTAAAACAAATATTTAGTATTTTTCATTACATCTTAAATTGTATTAGCCCTTTCTTTCGATGCGACAGCTCTAAATAAAAGATAATTATGTCGAAATAATAACATCTAAAATTTGGTTTTATTCCATTCAGGCTGAAGGCTGCGTAAATTATTGCATGGCATTTTTGTACCGATTCTACGAGCTAATGAGAATGCCAAACTCATGCATTACAAGGATGTACAGAATTCATCCACATTATTTTATTTGCATTTTTCAACCCCAAAATCAATAGATAAGTGTAATATTACACTACAATATGTGTGAAACAATAATTCTGTCGGACGATGTAGTAGAGGTTACAAATATATGTATTGTAATAAAATTTAATCCTAAATTCCTCATTTGAGAATTTGGAAATACGAATTCATCAATTTCTATGATAGTGACTTAGCGTAAATAGCCTAAGTTGCAGGTATACGGAAAGACGTGGGTTCGAACCACTCCTATTCCGAACAGGGATGCAGAAATTATTTTACAGCATTTTTATAGTCATTCAACGGGCTACTGCGGATTCCAAACTCATGAATCATAAGGATTCACAGAATCCATCCACTTTATCTTATTTGGATCTTGGAACCCCAAAATAATTAGGTGTTTGTAATAATACAAGGTGTGAAACAATAATCTTAACGTACGATATCTTAGAGGTTTGAAATTGATGTGTGTCAATAAAATTTAATTACAATTTCATCATTAGTGAATTTGGACATCGACAAAAAACCATCGATGTTTTTCAACATAGACATTTTTAGACTGTATTACCTCTAACATTAAATTCCAGTGCATTAAAATTCAATTTGACAGTGTTCGTGTTTTAGTCAGATGTACACGTAAGCTTCCGCGGCTCGAATCCATGAATTCTAAGCTATCCGGGAGACGCCGCGTCGTTGGCCCGAGAATTCAGTGTTCGTGTTTATCAATTCGCCGAATAAGAATGGGGAGACCCTACGCCTACATTGTATTTGTTAACAAAATCTCAATGTGCAAAATGAATATAAAGAAAGAGAACATTTAAGGGTGAGAGAGTTTGGTCGATGAAAGTAGTGCAAACAGCGTTCCTTTGGTTCCCACATATGAATAAGTGTTTACTATTAGTATTGTTTCATATTTTAACTTTTACAGTGTTGTTATCATGGGAAATTTTCATTCAGAAAGAAAATATCGGAAAAGGAAAAAAAAACATCGATCACAAAACATCGATGTTAAAAACATCGATGTTTAAAATATCGATGAGCCTACAAAAATATCGATGTTTTGAAAACGTCGGCATCGATGTCGCATCCGTCGTTGGAATGCCTCGCGCGGAAGAGGGCGGGGGGGGGGGGGGAGGAGCAAGCGCGCGTTTCGCGAGTGTTTTGGCCGCCTGCGCTCGGAGTGGTCCCTTTACAGCGCTTCCTGGCGGGCGGCATTCCTTGCGGTCCTCGGGGCGCCCCCCCCCCCCCCCCCCACTCGCCACCCTTCGCCGCCCCGAGCACACCGCAAAGCCGGCATTCGCTGTGCTATCGTTTAGGCAGGAAAAGTAATGGATCCTCTCAACATCATCTCCAACTTCGGTCGGAAAATTCGTTGTTAAGGTTATTTTCAGCCGTCACTTTAAACTCAGAATTAAGGTCTATTAGTACTGTTTTCAAGATAGTTACGATTAAGATGGGGAGATTCACTCAAATTCATTGATTGATTGTTAGTGATTCCGGGTGCGTCAACTGCTGTCAGTCCGGTAAGTGTAGTTCATGTTTTCCCCCTCGGAAGGTGGCGGTTTTACTCCGCAGCATGGTGAGATCCGGCGCTGACCTACCGTCGGCTAGCGGGGCTTTCCTCAACTAGGTATCTCCCACCAGCGGGACACCGCCCCAGCCGGGACAAGCTCTAGACTCCTGACCGGTCTCCCTGTATGTGTAGTAGTGTAGTTCATATAAGTAAGAGATGAGGATCGCACAAGGAAGAGGAAGGAAAGATCGCGTGCGTTCCATGGGCTATTTGTGAGGGTACTGCTCCGGCATTCACCTGGTGTTGATCGGAGAAACGACGGAAAAATACGGATCAGAGCAGAAGGCCGCTAGAATTTTCCTCCAGGCAGCAACTGAATTCGACCTATAAACTATTGTTATTGTAAAAATATTGTTATACTTGTTTCTTATATACATTTTAGAGGTTCTATGTCAAGTTGTTTGTGATTTCTCAAAAGAATCTTTGTACATCTTAAAATTTTGTCCGGAATACTCTCCTGTTTCTAGATTTCTGTTCTTGCTGACTTTTCAAATTCCTGGCAGCCCACAGAGCAGTGATGCTGCTGCTGCTATGGGGTATCCCAGGTGGACCAGATGCCGCGAAAAACCTTTCTAGAGCAGCCGACAAGAAAAGCTGTTTGCAAAAATGATAGTCATGCTCAGCGAAAAACACTGCGGATGTTCTGGTTTTTATTTTACCTTTGGCGTAGATAATGAATAAAGAAAGCTATATTTTTACCTCTTTCTTTCCTCCTTTGATAACCTCAACATAAAGTCTACAATGCGATTTCTAAGGTTCTTTCTTTCTTTTGTGGGGCCATCTCATCCCCTTCCAGTAGTGTAACTACAGAGGGAGTGCAGAATTAGCATTCTCAACTTTTCAGCGAAATATTTGGTTTCAAGAAACTGAAATAGAAGTTTCAGAACATTGCAGCAGTCCCGTTTCGTGTGTTAGAAGATAACTTTTAAAAACTAGCACTTTAAAAGCAGGACAATATTATTTTATGAGAAGTTAAACTGACATTGCGTGAATATTCCTGTTAGTGCTTCAAATTAATAATTACCATACTTTTTATGAAAATTCAATGATAATTATGCTTTCCCCTGTCTAACGGCATATAGATTCATTGGCTCGTTTCCTGGAGACCTGTTTAAATCAACCAACGCAGTTGATAATATAACCCTTGGAAATTTGTGATGATACGATAGCATTGCGCGAAATAAACAATATCAGGTTCAGAATCTAAGAAATGTGGTCAAGCATGAATACAGATGTAACGGCTTTCAATCCGTTCCCATATAATGGTGATAATCCAGTAAAAGTGAAAGACTATCAAGAAAATTTCATGTAAATGTGTTTTGCACTTGTATTCCTTTTATTTACATTCAGTTAGTTTTTCATATATTTTGCATTGTACCAAGAAAATGGATGAACATCCTCAATCATAGAGAGATTCAATCTTGAAACGTTTTCAAAGCATTAAGATGCGATTATATCATAATTATCCTTGATTTTAGAAAGCTTCTTTGGCTGTACTGCGGCCTTATGATTGTCACAGTCAAGGTCAATGTTTCTTGATCTATGTCAATGTCAGTGTGAAAATCAGAGACTTGAAATAAAGTAACAGTGACTTTTTACAAAATGTGGTAACATTGTTTGAAAACAAAGGACGTGCAGATTTCAGCACGTGCTTTCTAGATCAAGATCGTATAGATGATTATCTTTTCTCAAGAAGCACTTAATAACTAATTAGAGCTTTTGCACATTATAATTTTTTAAACTATTATTCAAAGGTCAAGCTTCGAGCAATTCAATTTAAATCAATTCAATTCAATTCAATTCAGCCTTATTCTCTGAGGCGAGACTCGAGCCATCAGACCTGCTCTTCCGGCTGACCAGGTAAATTTCGCTACGCTCCTTTTTCCATCCTGCAGCGAAAGACGGTTTTACTCTGGCAAGAAAACAGGCGATTAGAGTTTAGGCTTGAAGATGGTATTCATGCAGTAAATCTACAACATTGGGCAGCCGTCTTTACTTTTTTAATTAATTTGTTGCGTCTTCAATTGCCGCAACGCGACTCCGAGCCCCAGGGGGCGTTGAGCGCTTTGCGCTTCCGGAGTAGTCCTCCAATCCTCAATTAATCCTCCATTAATTTCTTGCTCTCCGAAGACAGGCATATGAAAGATTGTTTCCAGTTTCGGTCGAATTAGAACCCGCGAACTTGGATACACGAGTCCACCAACCGTCACACCACTAAAGCCGGGCAAGTGTCATTCGTAGCTATTTTTTCGAGTGATTGGCGCACGTCGTTGTCAACTTGGCGACCGCGGTGAGCAAATCGATCTGAGAAATCGATCCGTGCTTCTGCGGACCGCTCGGCGCAGGCTCCGCCTGCGTGGAGGCAGCTCGCGTCAGTGGCTCTCCACGCGGAGACCAAACACAAGTACCGTAAGCGTTCCGGACGCCGCGCCGCGCAGTGGGTCCAAGTGCTGGCAAACAAGGCCAAAAGCGCGCCGAACGGCTATTGTCTTTCCTGGCCTTGTTTATTTTCTATGTCAGATTCTCTGTCTTTTCTATTCAGATCAGTCATAGATGTCCGAAAGGAAAGGGATGACTATACAGCAATGAAGTGTGGCGACATTGCACATCGCGGAACTACGCTACAAAGCTATGGGCAAATTCCAGCAAGAGCGTGCCTTTCACTAAACAGTTGTTGGGTCGGAGGACCCGTTGCTGATACACAATTGCACTGAAGATAGTGGCAGTTCGGCCGAAAAAGCATAATGCGAAAATAAATTATGATGAAACTACGACAAATATTTATATTTCTGGTAACGAGAATATCGTAAACACCACAACTCTTCCTTAGAAAGTCAAAAGAATAAGATCTGAAATAACAGATCTTCATTTATATTTATTGATGGTTTTCAAACGTGTTCTTTCGTGATAAAAGTGACATAGTGTTTTCTTTTCGCACATGCGATGAACTCCCGTTCAGTGTCCCTCGTTATGTGAATTGTAGTATTTATTACAAAATCTCATAGAAAATGGCGTTTTTTGATACAAATTATTATTTATCCTTTTATCATTTCGGCCATTCGCAGATTTTAAAACTACAAGTGAGTGTAATTGACTATTGCGTACATTTATATTTTGTATTAACAAATCCATCCTGTTATACATATTTCAATTTTTATCTGCACAAGTAACTCAAAGCATAGCAATATTTAAACTGTTTACTTTTAGGCATTTTTTAAAACATTTAATTTTTTCGTCAAAGTATTTAATCTTCTATTGGTTTAGTTTAAGTTATTTTAGTTCATTGTGTAACTACATGGTCATAATCGATCAAAATATCTTTTAGAGTTTTACTTTATAATAAAATTTAATTCTAATTCTGTTCATTTACGAATCTAACAATACGAAACTAGCCGAACCTGTGCGAATACAGAGCACCAAGTAATGAACTGTCGAAAAGTTATAACAGGTACTGTGTACACCCGATACGGAAAACTGAAAACTTCAAAAATACTGTTCCTTGTCGTTCCTCAGTTATTTCCCAAGGTTAATGAATCGAGAGGTTTAGAAATTCTGGAAAAATATAATCACAATGCACTGTGTGCTCAGAGTAACAAAACAATATTTTGTGAAACTGTATAAACTGTAACAAAACAATATTTTATGTTTGCAAAACTGTGTCCATGTGTTGTGCACTCTAGCAGGAAAACCATACTATCCACTGCAACTTAAAATGTAATAAATCGCTTACTATAATTATAATCACTGAACATTTTGAAAAGACACATGCCACATTATTGCTAGACATTTTGTTTATATACCGTTCTAATATTTGTCTTTTCATTCACCTTTGAACTAAAAGACTCGCAATGAAACGTTGATTGCTTTCGACGGATGAATTGCAAGTCACAAAACCAAACTACCAAGACAACAAAGTTAATGGAATGTGGTAAGCCTTAAAAATTATTTAATGAACCAAATAAAGCAGGAAAGCTTTCATTCTTTTAATTTTAAGATATTTAAAATATTTAAAAATTTATTTTAAGATATTTAATTTTAAGATATCTTTTAATTTTATAAAAACAAATAATGACCCATCTAGGGCGCAGTAACTGTTACAAAGAAAATTCATGAAATTTGCTCGACTAGAATGGTCAGATTTCTTTCTGAACGAAAACCCTTCATGTTTTAAATATATACACAGATGTGGCTATGTTAGATTTTTTATTTTCTCTAAATGTTTGATAATATAATCGCGTTAATTTTGATTAATACATTTCTTTACAATGTATTTTTATTTATCTATTCATTTCCTTCTTTCCCTCTTTCTTTCTTTCTTTCTTTCTTTCTTTCTTTCCCTCTTTCTTTCTTTCTTTCTTTCCCTCTTTCCTTCTTTCTTTCTTTCCCTCTTTCTTTCTTTCCCTCTTTCTTTCTTTCTTTCCCTCTTTCTTTCTTTCTTTCTTTCTTTCCCTCTTTCTTTCTTTCTTTCTTTCCCTCTTTCTTTCTTTCTTTCCCTCTTTCTTTCTTTCCCTCTTTCTTTCCCTCTTTCTTTCTTTCCCTATTTATTGATTTATTTAATAATTTATGTATTTATTTATTAACGGTTGCGTTCGGGCGCAGTGTGAGGCGCGGCCCGCTATGAGGAGGAAGCGAGGCCGCGAGAGAGCTGGCTGCGAACGGTCTAATTGGAGAACGCGTTGACTCATCGGAAGCGGCTCTCCCAGACGGCGGGGCCTCCAAATAGCCTCCCCCGCCTCCTTCCCTGCGACCGGTGCCTGGCGACCGAGGCCTCTGAACCCCAAAATTCTCCTACACATTCGCGATTCCGAAGTTCGTCGTTTTTTAACAATTAAATCACTCAAGCTGTCATGTCATGTTGGCAAGCAGATGAAAGATTACGGGTGGCGGACAATAGAAGGCAGCATCAAGGCACTTTTTGCCTTTAGGATGATGATGATGATGATGAATTTATAATGAATCGTAAACTTTGAAAATCATTCTGTTCTCCATTATTTACACTAACCTTTTAAATGTTTTACATTTTTATCACTTTATAACAACACACTTCAAACAGAATAAACAAACGCATAAGACACTTCCCTTAACTAATTTGCATATATAATGAAGTACAGAATATATGAGCTTCTTTAAATCCAGTCCGGAAATAGATTCTACACAATTATTATGTCTTGTTGTTAGATTTCTGGGCAATTATTTCATCTGTCTTCGTATTGTTGTCTCAGTTCACTTCTCACTAATATTAGTAGTTCGATAAATGATATATTTACTCGAGATGAAATTCGAGAACCTTTCAGGATTCGATTTCAATTTGAACCATCTAGAGTCGATAAACATTTTAAACTACAAAAGAATATTAATATTATTATTTTAACGTTAATCGCAGATATATTGAATGCGAGAAAAAAATGAATAGTTGATTTAGTGATCACTTACGTAATGCAGATTGGGGAAAGAGAGCGAGCGAATTTGTATTCATAAAACTATTGTATGTGCCATAGCCCTCCAACTTTTGGTATTGTAACACTCCCGGTTACCTGGGGAACCGGATAGCGGCCCTGACGCTAGCTCAAGTCGGTGATGGAAGGAATTGTTACACAGTACGGTGGAAACACAAGAATAAACACTTGTTCACTGGTAAAAATTCACATTTATTCCTGGGCAATATGATTAAAATGCCCCAGGGAAGTTACACTCTTAAATTGAATAAAAGAATAGTGGGAAAATTAGATGAAGAAGAGGAAGAAGAAAAAAAAATGAAAAGTTAGTTTTAGGAGTTAAGCTTAAAAAACTAAGAAGAATTATAACTAACAATTACAATGGGTGAAATTATTACTGGTCAATGTGTCAGAGCGTGACACCGCATTATGAAAAATTTACACAATAGGGCGGTAACCCTGAACGATACTGCCTGGAGAAGGGTCTTTGTGCGGCCGAGGTCGGCCGTGGCGCGGTCGAGGGCGGCGGCTGGGCGTCCTTCAGAAAAATGCAGCAGAGGTCAGTAACCCTCCGGGCTACAGCTGGCGGTCGGTTGTGACGTCACCAAAAGGCGGCGACGCGTGGGCGTCGTTGACGGCGCCCTTCGTAGTTTAGCTGAACTAGCTGATCTGGAAGTTCTAGTAGAAGCTGGTAGTACTAGCTGAACTGGCCGGACGATCTCAGGAACGGAGTGGTCAACTATGCGTCTCTCTCTGACTTTTATGATAATTGTCGAACACAACTTCGGACAGTTTAAAATTCGATTGGAGAAACATTCGCCTCTCTTCACGACGAAAACCCACCCCAGAGATAATTCTCTCTCCACTGCAGTCGGCTCACAGCTCAAAACTCGCAGTAAAATAACATAAGTCCCCACATAGGCATATTCGCCCGAATAATTCCCACCCCCATATAAGTTCCTCTCTCAACTGTCCTCAGTCTAATATTCAAGCTCAAAAAATAATAAGTTTTCCAGAGACACAATAGTCTTTCCCCGACGCCTAATACTCTGGCCCCGTCTGATTGATGAAAAATTTATAAGTCCGGCGAAGGCGAACTTTGCCTCTGACCGACGACTAGCTCCCCGAAAGAAGCTTCTGGCCCGACTGCTCTGCCTAGAATTCAAATCCCTTCTGATTTTCTCTCCGTCGAAATCTTATAAGGTTAACTTTTCCCCCCACCCAATTCCTCTTATGTGCCCTAGCTCCTTATAAAAGTCAAGTCACTATTGGCCCTAGGTTGTTGCGCATCACGCTATTTTCAGCCAATCGCCACGCGAGAAGCCACAGAACTTTCCGCCCTCTGTGCCAGCTGCAAGCAAGCAGTGTTATTCCAATTCCTTCTAGAATATCGGCCCGTGCTTGCATCAGGGGGCGCGTTGTCCGTGAAAGAATTATGGATCTGGGTTTCCCCGAAACGAGCGGGCGATCTCGAAATTGCGTAGCCGGCACAGTGAACACGTGTGCCCAGTGAATCTGTCTGCGCCGACCCTCTTAACGGCTTCGTTAATGGGCCGGGGGCGGAAGGGACTGTCGCGATAAGCGGAGTCGCGCACGTGTGACCGTCTGCGTAATCTCTCGGCAGAAATCTGGGTGGCCGAGTCTGTTTGTTTAATTTTTGATCCGGTGAATTTCGTTTACAAAATTATGATGAAATCGGTATCGCTACAGTATATTATAACATACCTTATTGCATCAGCATCACGAACATCAAACTGGATGATTCTTATTCAAAGAATTGAAATTGATAAACATAATCAACTGTTATTTTTAATTTAATTAGTATTCATTATATTAGCAACATAAAATGCCTTTTTTATGAGTTATCAATGTCTCGATACTTGCGACTTACGATTTTGCAATACCTTCATTTACCTTTCTATGCAATAAGGTAATTACGGAGAACATTCTAATATGAGCATGTGCATACATGCACATTAGTGCATTTATTTGGAAATATTACTGTGGAATGTTTTAATGGATAGATTCGCGTCTAAAACTTCAACACTTTAGTGCGAGAGTTACGATGAAGAAATATACAGTAAATGGCGGTAGAGATTTATTATGGACGTTGTTATGAGCTCAGGATTAAATCTCTGAGTTCTTTCGCATAATTCTGCAATCCAACTTACACAATGCCACTTCTGTTCAGGGACACTCCTATTCTAAGTCATCTACTACACTGCTCCTCTTCCTTACGAGCCAACAACGTCGATACTCTTGGAGAGAAACTATTGTATTGTGCTTTACGGCCCGTGTCCAGGATAATAGTTCACAGCATAACCAGGGTAATGGTAGCACAGTACTTGCGTCGTAAAGAAAGCAAAAGTTCTCATGGGTGTGAATTGGTTGATTATTTTGTCTTTCCAAGCATCCGTTAACTGCTTTGATCTTTAGTCTCGTAAGTGTAGTGCCTGTTATATCCTGGAAGGTGGCGGTGACCCCGTCCCGCGATGGAACGTGGCGCTGACCTACACGGGTTTTCCCTCTCCAGATATCTCCGACAGCGAGGCACTGCCCAAGCCGGCTCCAGTTGTAAGCTAACGAATGGTCTCGCGACGTGTGTGGTATTGTAGTAAGTGTAAGCGATGTGTTTGTGTGTGTGTGAGAGAGAGTAAGAAAAGATGAGAGATGGATGAGAGAAGGAAAAATCGCGCGCGATCTGTGCCCCTTGTATTAAAGTAATGCTCCGGCATTCGCCTAGTTTTTCGGCTAGAAATTTCGGCTTTTTTTCGCCTAGAAATTTCGGAGAACTTCCGACAGACCTAGAATTCTCCTTCACCAGTGGCTGAATTCGACTCAGCTACACAGCTTGTGTCAATCATCCGCCATCGTTGAGACTCGACATTCACTCACGAAATGAGAATATCCTGATAAATGATATACAATTTATCCATTTATCCTGGTGAATGGGTAAAACAATTAAATTTCAGTATTGAATGTGTGGTTAGTTTACTTAGACATTGTCTATCACATAAAACCATTAATAGATTAATATTTCCTGTAAACTTTACACTGTCACTACGAAACCCCGCAGAATAAAAGTAAATTTATTTTAAAATATATAACGACCGTTTACGTATTTTTGTAGTAAGTGTGTGGCGTTTCGAAACATGCATAGGATTTGCTGTTCAATCTTGCTGTTGTCAGCACTATTTCTTTTAGTACGTATGGAAACCGCCCTAAATTAAAATTTTGTATCACACAAAACCACAGACTTACAATAATTAACTTTCAATGTAAACAGTATGGAGTAATATTCAATGCAGAAGGAAAGAAAAGTACGAAAGCCGAAGTCAAACTAACCTATATTAGATATTACCAACTCGCAAAAATGAAAAATCATGCGAGAAACTTTTTTGTAGAGCAACGTATTCAATACTTATCTTTTAACTATTTACAAATAATTATTTCAATGCTCCGTTCACTTTTACAAGCAGCTATTGTTAATTTGTAGGTGTAATAAATGGTCGAGTGTTTGACTAGCGACTGGCACTAACACACCACCTTCAGAATGAGCTCCATGTGCGGCGCTCTCGGCCGCGAACGAAGCTGCAGAGCAGAACTGGTCGCTGATTGCTCAACAGCGCAGTACAAGGGCAAACACGAGGTAAGTGAACAGCGAGTGTAGTTGTGATGTTGATTGGTACTGTGATACACGATGACGGTTAGTGTTGAGCATATTCACAAAATGTATCTCTTCAGGCGCAATAATGTATAATTCAGTGTACAATTTCCCAGACTGCTGATCCGGGTAATAGACGAGTACTCACTGCATGAAAGACGCAGCCACATCGCTCGCTCCGAACCAAGCTCCCGTAATCCTTTTTACGTTCAGTGCATAGATTTACATATTTCGCATTGTGTTGTTATCTTCAATAAATATGTGTGTATTACATACAAATTTTGTATTTAAAGTCAAATTTATATTCTCAACCAAATGTGTACAGGTCTCTCTTCAAAATCAAATGTGTATTTGGTCTCTCTTCATGTTATCCAGAAACCAACAAGTGAACATTCAAACTTGCCACAGATTACTCATAGACAAACGATGGCCAAGGTATTTGCTTAATGTATAATATGTGTTTAATTCGGATACCACTCTACCTTGGCAATATATTGCTCATCTCTTTTGCACGGTGTCTTAAAGTAGGCGGACTTCCATGCCAAACAGT
This sequence comes from Gryllus longicercus, assembly GCA_038098605.1. NCBI lineage: Eukaryota > Metazoa > Arthropoda > Insecta > Orthoptera > Gryllidae > Gryllus > Gryllus longicercus. The sequence continues at coordinate 205,822 of JAZDUA010000596.1, read as the reverse complement.
TACTATGAGGTTCATGAGTAGGACATTAACTTCACTTTGGTTTCCTAATTTTTTACTCGCAATTTTTCGAATGTTACCAGTTACCTTTGAGTCTCGAGGGTTTTAAAGCTCTCTGTTGCATTGTGAATCTTCGACGAGTGTCGGAAATTTTCTAGATGATTGGAGGTCAGCTTTGGATGAAACCGAGGACAGAATGAGAAGCAAAGGGGTCGCAGTCCTTGTTTACGATACTGCACCGGCATCCTTCTGGAATTAGCAGGATTGACCATTTCTTTTTGTTACTTTATTTTAACATTCAAACAAATTGGAACAGCGCAATTAGCAAATTTGTTTTGTGTGAAACACGTGAAATACGATCCTTGCCCTAGATGAGTTTTCAAGTGGAGCTCTCGACGCATTTTCAGGATCTGAGAGCCTGCGTATTGATTCCGGGTACGGCAGCTACTTAGGTCAGTTCCGTAAGTGTAGGGCATATTATATTCCTGGAGGTAGTGGTGTTGCTCCTCAGCTATAACGCGAGATCCGGCGCCGACCTACTCGTAGGATCGCAGATTTCCCTCCACACAGCCAGGTATCTCCACCTAGCAGGTCACCTCTCCGATCGGAACAAGCTCTAAGCTCCCGACTGATCTTCCGACATGTGTGGGAAGGTAGTGCGTGTATACTGCGATTTATTGGTAGTGGCGCTTGACGTAAATCACGTGTGTTACGGTGTCATCCTAGCGGGAGCTTGAACTTCACCACAGTTACGTTTCTGTGGTGACGTTCAAGCTCCCGATTAGGTGACACTGTGGGCAGCTGATGTACGGCATGCGGCACTACAAATAAATCGAAGTATAAGTGTGTGTGTGTGTGCATGTGTGTGTGTGCATGTGTGTGTGTGCATGTGTGTGTGCATGTGTGTGTGTGCATGTATGTGTGTGCATGTGTGTGTGTGCATGTATGTGTGTGCATGTGTGTGTGTGTGCATGTGTGTGTGCATGTGTGTGTGCATGTGTGTGTGTGCATGTGTGTGTGTGCATGTGTGTGTGTGCATGTGTGTGTGCATGTATGTGTGCATGTGTGTGCATGTGTGTGTGCATGTGTGTGTGCATGTGTGCGCGCATGTGTGTGTGCATGTGTGTGCATGTGTGTGTGCATTTGTGTGTGCATGTGTGTGTGCATGTGTGTGTGCATGTGTGCGTGCATGTGTGCGTGCATGTGTGCGTGCATGTGTGTGTGTGCATGTGTGTGTGCATGTGTGTGTGCATGTGTGTGTGCATGTGTGTGTGCATGTGTGTGTGCATGTGTGTGTGCATGTGTGTGTGCATGTGTGAGTGCATGTGTGAGTGCATGTGTGAGTGCATGTGTGAGTGCATGTGTGTGTGCATGTGTGAGTGCATGTGTGTGTGCATGTGTGAGTGCATGTGTGTGTGCATGTGTGTGTGCATGTGTGTGTGCATGTGTGTTTCTAGAAGGAAGAGAGGAGGATGATGAAGAAAAAACAGCGCGTGGTAGGAGGTCCTTTTGTTAGGTTACTGCTCCGGCGATTGCGTGGTATTGATCGAAGAAATCACGGAAAACTACCGAAGAGAGTAGTCAGCCGCTAGTTTTCCTCTAGACAGTGGTTCGCTCAGCTAGTATCTAAACTCCACAACAGTCGAGACTCGAACCACCGAACGTGGCGCTCAACGAAGCTGCAGAGGAGACGGTGTTGCCGCTGAGCTGTCGCAGACAGGGTCCGGCGCTCGAGGGCGGCAACCTCTTCCGCGCGGAAACTGCGTCGCGTCACTTTCTCCCTCTGCGGCCGGCGCCTCTCCGCCTCAAACCGTTCCTCTGCCCCTCATTCCTCCACGTGTCGCCGCCCGCGTCACCGGCTCGCCCCCGCCTTGAAGCGAGCCTCCCGTCCACGGCTCAACCGGGGAGAAAATGAAGACAGCGAATCCCGTTTCAATCTCTTGAAGAATAGACAGGACTACTTTCAACAGTGCGTCACATGGGTGGGTGTTTTTTATTTAATAACTAGCGAACCGCCGGTCAGATGGCCGAGATTGTTAAGGCTGGAGTGCCGTAGTGGTTTCGGACCAGAAGATCGCGGGTTCCAGTCCCGCCTCGGGCATGGGTGTTTGTCTGTATGTGTGTGTGTCACATTCTTCGTCAGACAGTGGTGGCGAGAGGTAGCCAATACTCTGCTGTGCGACCCTCTCAGATCTGTTGCGATAAAACCGTTACTTCGTAGTTCGCCACTTCTTTAGCGGAGTGGCGGGGAGCCACGTGTCGCATCGCGACAATACTAAATTATAATCTAGTGCAGTTAACCACACAAGTGCTACTGGAGTGGCGCTATCACTGCAGAGCTCTGATGCACAATTTATGTAAATAATTCCGGTGAAGTGCGACTCGGTGCAAATTAGTGTAGTGAATGGCATGCAGCTACGACTTTCCAGCACGTGAAGTCGCAACTGCTGCTTGACTTGTTCTTTACAACGAGAACCAGACAGCTAGAATGGAAAGTTTCATCCCAGATAACCCAAACCAATTCACCGCAAACGAAATACAAGTGACATTGGAGAACATCAAACACCATAACACCCCCGGCGCCGAAGGCTAGGACCCCATTCAACCCAGCCAACCCCAACCGTTCAACTACCAGAAAAAGACTCCTCAGACTTCACAAAAAGATCAGTGATAGTGATATAGTGCGTGAACCCAAAAAAATCAGCAGCAATCACGATAGTTACAATGATTAAAACACAAAATCTGACTCTCTATTAAAAAAACAGGCTGGTGAAAAACAGGTTCGGCTCTAAGTGAACTTGTTAAGCGAGCAAACTAAAATAGATTCGTTCATATCAACGACCTTCCTAGTAGCCAAAGTGAAACCCCCAGTAAAATACCAAAAATCATAGAGCAGACATCACCAATACTAATGCATTCATCAAAGAACTTAAATATAAAGTCACCTCAAACTTCATTGCAGATAAAAAACAATGAAAAAAAGTGCAAACTCGCCTACGAACTTGAGATATCTAATTAACATTCATCCAAGTTTTCATTTCTTCAGACCCATTAAATACAAATTTATCTGTAGTCAAGAACGTCAACAAATCCATTACTGACCAAGAAATATATCAAGACCTAAAACTACGCTTTTCTTCGTTTAAAAAATCACCTGACTTCACAAAGAAAACAGGCATTTCCTAGTAGTTGCAGCTGTGTTTTCAGGACAAGATCCAATAGACAATATTGTAAGCAATAATTAAGCAAATTTGGAACCACAGAGTAAAAGCAGAAGCAAGGAAAAAAAACTCAAGGTCTCTTACAATGCCAGCGGTGCCTGGATTATGGCCATACAAAGAGTAATTGCATCCACTCAATTAGCTGCGCTTTTTGTTCGGGTAATCACTACTCCGTAACTTGTCCTAATCGTAATCAAGAACCAAAGTGTCGTAATTGCCATGGTAGCCACGAGGCCAATAATTGAGACTCCAGCTGCCCTTACCTAAAAGAATACATTGAAAAAAGGAAGACTGTCAACAAATAAAACCTCCAAAATTGAAATTAAAGTTCTTTCCACCAACCCAGTCCACTACAATCTAACATCCATTACCCTCTTCTTCCTCAAATACCAATTATCAACTACTTCACCCATATTAGTAGCACTACACCCCAGGCCCGGCCAAATCCTATCAACAACTCAAATTCAACCACCCTTCTCGAAGAATCACACCACAAACCTCTCATTATAAATACAGTAATTAAAACAATCACTTCCTATAAAATCAATGCAATAAAAACCCTTACACCCACCATAATCAACTCATTTCAAAATTAATTTTCCGTCTACATTAACGGAAATAATGGCAACATAAATAAAGGTTTTACTCTCGCCAATTGGAATGCTAACTGCTTAACAAATAAAAACAGAACTAATACACTTCTTAAATTTAAAATTAAAAATCCGTGCAGGCATGCAATTTGCATAACAGAAACTCACTTAAAGGGAAAAAAATAAATTTTATATCCCAAACTAATCAATTTACAGTACCGACAAAAACCTAAATAAAGGATGAGGAGTGCTAAAAGTCATGAATAAAAATAAACATTATCCAATAATTCTCCTTTGCACCGGTAATAAAGAAACTATTGCAATTAAATTAGAAATGAAAAATAAAATATGGACTATAATTGCAGCATATAATTCTCCAAATAATAAATTGGACTTCGATAAGATTACTAAACTATTTCAATTAAATAACACCATACTTCTAGGAGGCCTAAATGCCAAAAATACCAACTGGGGTTGTTCGAACACCAATGCTAATGCGAAATTCTTATCTCAAATACTAAATCGCACTACTCTCATATTTATTTCCTCTCCACGCCCCACTTATTGCCCACGTGATCGCTTAAGAAATACCGATATTCTCGATATCGGAATTACTAATACTATAATTAAACTACACACTACTACATTATTCGAACTAGACTCTGATCACATTCTGGTCTTATTAACCACACAACAAATACCCCCATCGCACGCCCGAGTATCAAATACGCTAAAAGGCTGACTGGAAAAAACTCCAAACGTTAACTAGCTCAACAATACCTAAATTTAAAATTCACTCCGACCCATTAGAAATAGAGCAATCAATCAACGAACTAACCACCATCATACACATCACAATTAAAGAGACCGAATTAAAACCAAAGAACACCAACAAAGATATACAATATAAACTTCCCCAGAAATAGTAAATCTAATTCAATCAAAAATAAAACTCGCTGACCATGGTCACAACTAAGAGCACCAGAAAACCATCATGAAAAGACTTCATCATGGAAACCATGGTGGAAAGATCTCTATGATGAAAACCACACTACACAAAATGGAAAAATCAATAATCTAAATCGGAAAGGCGCCAAACTTTGTGTAGCTTATTACTGTTGTTACCAGATATCAGCACATTGTGAGCGTAAGCGTTGTGCAAAACCTCTGTCTTTGAACTTCATACAAGATTCGACGTTGCACCTTAACGAAATCATTTTCGCATTAGTACAAAAACTGTAATAAAATAGGATACGCACTTTTGTTTGATGAACGGTTCTGAAGATTATTTGCGTGAATACTGAATTTCAACCATCTATAATTTTATAATTGCTTGTTAGCACCAATTCGAAATGTTTGTTCGCTAACATTCCGTGTGAGATGGAGTAAAGGAATTTAAAAAAAAAAATATTATATTCGTATAATGGGACGGAGGTGATCGCCTCTAAAGAAGGAAGTATGCACCCGCCTCAGTGCTCGACCAACAGCGACTCCGTCCCCGAATCTCCGTACTTTTTTATTTGTTCACCACCGGCGATGTAAGAGAAGGTAAGCGCTCGAGTAGTTAGAAGCGTCGAAATATCTCTCTCTGATACGGTTTTTTGCTGAATGACCTTCAAGAGGGCAGTAATGCAACGGGGTATTCCTTGTTGTTGATGATCGCAATATCTCTCTTCATTCGTCTTTTATGCCGAACGACCTTGAAGGGGGTCACAATACTACGGGTGTTTGATGATGATCGCAATGTCCCGAAAATCGTCGCCTAACGTTAGTCTTTCATTCAAACATTTTAAAAATATGCGAATAACTCTAAATCTATGAATTAAAGTAGTATACGTCACAATTACGCACCAGACAAGAGCCAACCACAACCGGAGTAAAGGCTTCCACAGACCGGCGCGGAAGTTCCGCAGCAGGTGCGACGCGGAAAGTTTCGCGCTAGACGCGGCGGCGGAATTCGCTGGTCCGTTCATTCCGGAGCTTCAATTATGCGTCAGCGTTTCGTGACAGTTTTTATCCGATAAAGCGGAAGAGCTCGCTTCTATTCATGCCTGGGATAGATATGCTAAATTACTCGTATGCTGTCTGAGCACATGCGATATGGTACTTTTTCTTCTTTATTTACGATTTTCCCTCAAATTGTTAATATCCCTTTAGAAAACGTAGAAAAGGAGACCATTATTTTGACCTAGAAAGAAAAAATGTTTCGAGAATTTCACATCTTGATACCACAAAGGATGAGAAACGTTTTTAATTTACTAGAATGACCAGTGACTGTTTTATGAAATTTTGAATCTGAACCCAGGAGACTGTTAAGTGTCATATCACATTCAGATCAATCATGAAGCAGTCTCACTTGAACAACCGCGAAACAAAATCCGTCGCGATTTAAACGCCGCTTATCCGCTGCCGCGACGCCCGCTTACGGCGCAGGTCTGAACGTGCTCATAAGCCATCACGTGACGCGAAATTTCCGCTACAGACATTCCGCGTAGACTGCGGATTTTCTACGCCAGTCTGTGGGAGCCTTAAATATTTCTACAAAATTCTGATTGCTTTTTACCATCAGTTCGCTTTTAAATATTTTTTTATTCTCGTAGGGAAGTGATGTTGGTCTAATCAGTCGATTCCAATTTCATATCAGTTGTCACCTTTTGTAACCGAAGTGGAGATGTTAATTAGTTTGTTCATTCTTAGTGTTTAATATGCTCATATTATTGTGAGTCATCACTAGAACTCGGAAGTTTGGCAAAATGCCTTTTTACAGGGGCGGGTCCAGAGACGAATTTGGGGAGGGAAATTCAAAATATCATATTAAATGTTTTGTAAAAGGTCGCAGGCTACACTCAACCCATGCTGCGATACGATTTTGTTTTGTTTTAATAGTTAACCGAAAATATTTTTTGCTTGAAAGTTTCATGATATTTTAAAATTAATAGTTACTGACAAATTATACGGGGGATTTCCCTCATTTCCCTTCCTCCATTTCCCTCCTGGATCCGCGCATGCTTTTTATAATTGATACGATTTTATGACTTTTAACAACAGGAATCACGTAATTTACTTCTGGAGTTGTTTTAGAAGATTTTTCTTTTTCGTTTTATGACTATTTTAGCTTCGGATCATATTTTTTGGCATTTTGCCTTATTTGTCTCTTTTTCTTTCTTATTCGTGGCATTTACTGCCTTTTTCGTTATTCTTTTCTCTTTGTCCTCTTCTAGCACCAATTTCTGTCAAGTTGGAAACACTGGCCATTCTGGACAACATCCTGTCATCCTGGACAACAGGCGTGGTCGTGTACTGTCTTCCTATGGACACTCTGAGGAACCGCGGAGGTTCCAGTGTCAGGTTGTGTTAAAACTCTTAAAGGGAAAGTACGAACATACGAGTGAAGATTTTCGATATTTTTCATTGATGCTTATAGACTTATTCGCTCAGGAGAAATCTCATCCTATGTTTGTGTATGGCGTCGGATCCCTTTTGAGGGCAGAGCTGTCGGTTCATATTACTTCATATATACGTATGTATACGGGGTAGTAAAACTTGTAAAGGCGATCGCGCGGATAACTAAATAATTTGTGTTTACTCTAATTCCATAGAGAACATTCGTCTTTTTGTGAACGCGGAGGCTTGAGTGTCAGGTTGTGTTAAAACTCTAAAAGGGAAAGGAAGAAGATACCAATGAAGAATTTTGTCATTTTTCATTTATGCTGGCAGACCCATGAGAAATCGCATACTATCTTTGTGTATGGGCTCGAATCTCTTCTGAGGATAAAGTTGTTAGTACATGATATACCCTTCTCAGTTCCTTCTTGTTCTCTATTCCCTTCTGGCGATTGCAAAAGTGCGAAGTATGAAACCTACAATTCCGTTTTCACAGCTATTCAAAAGAGAGCCCACAATAGCATTTCGTAGAGACAGCGTCGCGAGTAAAATAAATTCGTGATCTTCCACCGGATGGTCGAGTGCGATCAAGATTACAAAGAAAAGACAGTTTCCTTCCACGTTAGTGCTAATGTAAATTTTAGAGTTAGAATAGAAATATTAATCGTTTAATTATTAATTTTTGCACTAATTACTTTTAAATGGTGATTTTTTGTGTGTCCTGTGTTTACTTTAGCCAGAATAAATGCATTTTTTGTATGTCTATTTTAGCACAAATAAATGCCTTTTTGCCTGCCCATTTTAGGTAAAATAAATGCCTAAACTTCCGGACTCTAGTCATTATACATTAAACGACGTACTTTTATGCAGATTTACACAATGCTTTGTCTCTTACGTTTTGTGTTCGTTCATAGTTTCTCTTGTCTTTTATAAATGCAGTAAATTTATTATATTCTGTAAAAGTTATGAGCAGTTATCCTTCATCTTTTTATTTTAAATTTTGTCACAGAATTGTGCTCGTAACTGAACAGAGATGGCCACAAAGTTAATTTACTGAATGTTTCATTGATGCATTTTCTGGAAGCGAATGGGAAGAAATGCAGCTTTCATCTCTGAAGTAATGAGACATTATTGAGAATTGATTTCTCTGTGCGTTACAGAAGGAAACCTGCATCCTTGCGCAATCCTCCCACCCTTTGTTTTCTGAATGTGCGTCAATTATATCGTGGAACGAAACAACAAACGTTTCTCAACAATGATAGGAGGTATGTTAGGCATGAGCAGACAGTATCTTTTTGGAGGCATGCCGGCTTTTTTCGTTCGCATGTTTTGCTTTTGTTTATTTCTGTGATTATTCTGTTCATTATATGCATAAAATAGATTCTTGTAGACTTTTCAAGAGAGTTTGGCTCCAAACGTAAAGATCAGATTACTACTTCCATTTGAAATTTAATACAGATCGGAAAGGCGGATTTGGATTCTGTACATTCATTTTATTTAGGAAGATTTTTATAGTACATCAAATCTGTCTTTAAAAAACTGAACATAAAAGAGAAATTAAAAGAAAAATGAAAAAGAAAAGAAAAAAGTAAATAAAATAAAAGTAAAAAAATAAAAAAATAAGATACTAGGTAACACCGAGCGTTAAACATTAAGTTTCAAACTTCAACATCAGTAGGAAATTTGTTGGGTAAAATTATATTTTCGTACAGTAAACATTTGCATGCACGACTACTTTCACAACACTCCTTGAACTTCTCGGTTAATATTTGCGGCATTAATAATAATCAGTGTCAAGTAGATAGATAGAAATAAAGAAAGAGAAAGTAAGAAAATCTGTGTTTTGTAGGGGTGGGGGAAACAATTTATGCCGGCGTCAATTCCCGGGACTGACACGAATATGTTTGCAATTGATGCCTTGGCTCGTAAGGGATACATCGAATAGCAGTTTTTACAATTGAATAGATATAAAAATGGTATTAAAAATGGTCAGGAAGTGTTTTTGACTCTGATGGTAAGTTGACCAGAAAATGAGCATTTGGTAGCTCCTATATTCAATATGTCTTGCTCTACCGCGTGGAAATAAGTTTGACAACTATTTAAAAAAAATATATATATGAAAGAAGCTATTAACTCAATGGTCTGTGGTTGTGGACTTACAAGTCTAAACACACGTGTGTTTTCTTGTCTTGACAACACTAGGCAGCTCCTAGAGCATTCGCGATGTTAATTGGGCGTGCTGCCACAGGCGGGGTAGAAAGTCAACGCGTTACGCACACATGTCATGACCGCGCTGCAGACCCGTGCCAGCGCGTACCGGAGTCTGGACTGTTACGAAGTGGTCCCACCGTGGGCGCTCTCTAGCATTCTCTGGGGAGTTTTGGCTCGGCGGAACGTAATAGCAATCGACAACATTAACCCCCGGTTACTACTGCACGTAAGTACGACTTCGTTGCTACTCTGGGCCTGGCGGACCCAGTATTGTTTCCAATCGCTTTATTGGCCAGAAATTGATAGAATGGAATACGATATTCATCATAAATATATTTATATAGAAAAACATGTTTAATTGCACTTAATGAACATAGTTGATTTGCTAAACACAGTATTATCTTTAGTGTTAGATTCGCACATTTCTTATACCGTGTTCATATTCTTCACAGATATACCATCTTATAGTCAAAACAAAAATGTTCAGAAAACCTTTTAATACAGTGTCATAAATAGTAAGCTAAGTAGTAAGTTAATTTGCTTTCCCAAGACAATTTTTACAAATAAAACTGGCGCTCTCTCTCAAACACAAAAATTTGTGTAACTTCACGCATGAAAATTGTGACTTATTGTCCTTGCACAAATAGCACCTTTGTTTTGAGTTCGTCCATCTTAATCAAAAACCTTTTTTCTCAGATTCTTCCTCACTCAGCATTCCACGAATTCGTTCTCACATTGTTGGAGAGATACTGTTTACTTGAGTTATTTACATTAAAAATTTCTGAACAGAACTTTCCCTAGTGCCTTCTTATATGCGTCTTATTATTATTGGATTTGTAAATAATAAGGCTGTTGTTAGCGACAACATTCATGATTCAAACAAACAAAGCAATCGGCCAACGTTTTGTAGTTCGTGCTACATCGTACTACGTCAACTTTTCGTAAGATCTATTTATTTATTAGCGTACATGAATTAGAAAAAGCTTGTTACCCGGTACACGGGGGGTCCACGAAGCCTGTAACAATCAACATTACTGCTGGAACGGAGTACCACAACAATATGAATACAAATTACTGTGTAAATACTGTTAGAACTAAGATAGGAAGCTACAAGAAAAATGACGATCGTGCAATAATGGCAACATGAAAAAAAATGTCAATAAGTGAGTGGGACTGCCAACGGAGGGTTAACTATATCAATGGCGGGTGAAGTCGAGAAACAGGTTTTGTACAAAGGTTTAGGTCAAATGGAAGAATTTCCCCACTGTGGCGGCAGAGTGCGCTGAATTCCCATAATGCCACATTCCTGTTGATTAGCATTTATTTGTGGTGTAGACGGATTAATACCATCGACTTCATGTTGCATCATGGGAATATACCGTTTGCACACACACTCTACCGCCAGATTTGGAAACAAATTCGACAAAGCTTGTGTGAATGATCAATTACCATGCGATATAAGTTGCCTGTTAATTACGGAGGAATAGGGGGCTCCGGAACAGTTGGCGCATGAGCAGAAAATTGCTCAAAAACGCAGTCGACTGCTGTTCGCTATGCTGTGTCAAATCTCCTTGCTGTCTTCACTCAGTCGTGGCCACGCGTCCAGGACGGCGCGCGATGACGCTGGGAGTGGGAGCGGCTGAGATCAAGCTGGAGGAGGCTGCCCGAAAGGGGCGTGTCAGTGCGGTACCGCCAGTGTAGTTAGGCTATTATAATTGGAATAATTTATGAGTATTTGTAAACTTAAAAAAATAAATGGCGCAGTCACGACAAAAATATTTTTGTTAATAAGATACACAAAATAATTTACATTGTTTAATAAACCCATCAAGACTGCTTACAGCTCTGCCACAGGATATTTGGTATTTTTTGTGGCTTTATGTATCTATCTTATCTGTGGTGTCACCAGTAACATCTAAGACTGACTGCTTTGCTGTTCTGATGCGGCACATAGCGTACCAAGGACGATTTGTTAAATGCCATCATTTGTTCTGAAGAATTTAAAACAAGACAACGTGAATTTCAAGCGAAAAGGCGAATAGATATCTATTATCATTATTTAATTTTAAGAACTAAATATTAATATTTGAAATGCATGATTAAAAAAGGATAAAATATCTCATCTTACTAGCCAGACCAAAGGGTAAAGTCCGAAATATTCTTCGATACTAATTCTACTTATAATTCACGCATTAGCTAGATTCGGCCGACATTAACATATTCAAGACCGAAAATGCGCAGCAGTATTGAGGTTCGACGTGCTGTGGGAGTCAGCCTTCCTTCAGAAGTATAGTCGGAGATGCCCACGATGTGGTTGCACCTATGCTGCTCTCTTAAGTCTAAAAGATGTATCTCTAAAAACTAAAGTTGTTGGTTATATGCATTTTTGTAAATATACATCCAAGTACGACATTAAAAGCATGTTATTTAGTTATGTTCCACTATTTATAAATAAATATGTGGCGTTGTTGTTTAGAATAATGTAAGGTGCCTTACAAACGTTTTTAAGTAAGAAAAAAGTAAAGAAACTTGAAATTTGTCTTTTACGTTTAGAGGGACAGGATAGCTCTAAAGATAACTGCGTTGGTCGAGGATATGTCTTATTAAGCATCAACACATTTTTAGAACAATTGAAGGGTTGCGTCAGAGATAGTCATAAGCCACATTCTTGATGGTTTTCACTTTTCTTATTGGTAGAGTATATTTTCAGCAGATGTTTCGGACTTCTTAATGTTTACTGATATCCAGCGGCAATGGAGGTTATAAGCCAATGTTCTTCTCTGCGTCATTGTGAAGGTTAGAAATATGTTCGAAACACAGTTCAAAATGCTCTCCTTAAAAGAAGCGATTTTGTGGCTTATGACTATCTCCGACGCAACCCTTCAATTGAACATCGATGTCTCCTGTATTATGAAACTGATGAATCGTCCAGATGATAACTTTGCGGATATGAATGCAGTGTGTTAGAAAATGCAGTGTGTCAGTCGATTTGTCTTTTTCTTGTCGCCGCCCGAGCGCTACCTCCCTCGCAGCCCCGCCGCCTAGACCGCGCTCGATCGCCAGGCTGCCTCCGCCACGCGGCGAGGCGGCGCCGGGTTGCTGCCGTGGCCCCTTCGCTGCCGCCTCCGCGTCGAAGACGCGTCGCCCACGCCCGCCGCCCACTGCCCGCCGCCCGCCCCCGCCGACCACTGCCCGCCGCCCGCTCCCACCGACCACTGCCCGCCGCCCGCCCCCGCCGCCCACTGCCCGCCCCCGCCGCCCACTGCCCGCCCCGCCGCCCGCTGCCCGCCCCGCCGCCCACTGCCCGCCGCCCACAGCCCGCCGCCCGCTATATGCTAATGTTACAGCCGCCCACTGCCCGCAGCGCACCGTCAACCGCTCTTTGCTCCCGTCCCGTTTACCACCCTCAACCGTCCACAACCAACCGACTACCCCCCTCTGACAACCGCTAATCCTTCACCGTACGCTGCCCTTCGTCCACCACCCAGCGCTCTCTGACCTTCTGTTCATTGCCTTGCCCGCCGCCAACCGTTTACTGCCCATCGCCAACGCCTATTGCCCCCCGTCCAACGCTCACCACTCGTCACCGTCCACAGACAACCGAGTACCCGCCGTCGCCCACAGCCAACCATCCACCATTCCCTCCCGCCCCCCGCCAACCCCCCGTCTAATGCCCACCACCCGCGCTCGCCGACCTCCGTCGACTCGTCTGCCTGTCGCCAACCGCTGTCCACCAACCACCACCAACCATCCAGTGCCCTTCCTCGAACACCCACCGCCAACCATCTACAGTCCAGTCCCCTCCGTTTAACGCTCACTGTCCTTCGCTCACTGTCCTCTTTCGACCCCTTCCCCCATCGCCCACTCTCAACCGTCCACCACCCTTCGTCGAACACCCACCGCTAACCATCTACCGTCTACTCCCCTCCGTCTAACGCCCACCGTTCTCTGTCCTCTGTCGACCTCTTCCCTCGTCGCCCACCACCAACTGCCCGCCGCCCTCCGTGGAACGCCCACGTCCACCCTAGCACTTCCCATCGCCCACGGCCCGTCGCGCCGAGCGGCCGGACGAGGGAGCTGCCGTTCCAAGTGGGTCAGCCTCGCCACACGCCCCCGCCCCGCCCCCGCCGCGCGACGGCTCCGCGCCGCCAAGTCGGACGCGCGGCGCACGAGGAAAGGGAGAGGCGTCGGATTCTCTTGCCGCGCGGAGGCGCTTCTCGATCGAATGCGTGTCGCATTCGATGCGCAACTTGCCCAAGGCTTCACGGACCTCAGCTTGAATTATCATGAGCATGGCTAGCGGCTGGAACATTAGCATACCTTAGCCTTCCCCCACACCTTGTAAAATTCGGTCAGATCCAGGGGATTTAGAAATTCCCGATCAGAGGTACAATATGGTTGGACCTTTTGTGCGTCTTGAATTAAACGACGATAAATTGAATTACCAATCATTATTAATTTTATCTAATTTAAAGATTTAATATCTTTCAATCTTGAAATGGTTAATTCCAGGATTATTGAGTGAGTGGTTTTTAATGCTATCCAAGCATCCAGCTGCTAAATTCTTGAAATATTGTTAATGTAATTTTCAATTGACTTTTCAACATTTTTTTCAAAGCAATCAATCACATTCACGATCAATAAACATATCTGCTTTAAAAATAGACAAGCAGTTTGCTACTTGGAACCGATATTTTACCTCTTAAAAGCAAACAATCTGACACTTTCTCAAACATAAACAACTTTCTGATGTGTATTTTTCATTTCACTCTCAACTTTAACCTAAATTAATTTATGTTCAATGATTTATTATCAAACAATTAAGCAAAATTGTCGGACCAACCTAAGTGGGTTAAAACGAACAGATCAAGGTATGTATATATATATATATATATATATATATATATATATATATATATATATATATATCATTAATTTAGGCTTACGCCGAGGAATACTTTTATTTATTGTATCAGAAATATTTTTCATTTCCTTTCCTGAGAGCCGTTTTCTCATAGAAGCCTAGCCCCTACTATTAAATTAGGTATAATATGGTGATATAGGTACCAAGGTATTAAATCCCTCAATAACCATATTAATAGGAATTAGTGTCCCTCAATCGTTCTCAAATTCCTCTTCTAAATTCAGCTATTGTACTTGCATCAGCAATTACGTTGCTTTGACAACGGAAGTTCGCGCAGCGTGGCCTGAGAGAAGGGCTGGCTGCGGCTGCGTGTCGCCCGCGTTGCGTGAGGCCAGGGCCGGGATCGATGCGTGGGCGGTGCGTGAGAGGGTGGCCCGCGCCGCTATTGATATTTGAGGCTCGCCTCCCTTCACCGTCGTCGCCCGCGTGCCGCGTTGCACTTTTCTGCGATGACGTTGCAACACAAGGCGCCGTTGCGGCAAACAATCCCCAAGCAGTCGCTTCGTACGAATCAGGTGAATTTTAGGAACTGAAATAGCTGCAGGAAAAGGTGCCTGACGGGGCGGGGTGATAAGATCATAGTCTGAAATTGAAGAATTAACCCCTCTGAGAATTTTACTTCTTGGCTGTACATTATAAGTAATGAATACTGTCCATTGTAATAAATATCCAGTAAGTATACAAAGTACAGAGAACGCTCTTACGGTTCGACATTTTGACAGAAATACACGATCGTAAGTACATTATAAGTAATGAATACTGTTCATTATAATAAATATCCAGTAAGTATACAAAGTAGAGAGAACGCTTGACGGTTCGACATTTTGACAGAAATGCACGATTTAAAGCGCGTTTGTTTGTTTACTTGCTTGTCTGACAGTCTACCTGTGAACATTATCACCAAAACCGAACACAGAATTTTCACCGAAATGGACATTCCCGTCGTGGCCTCTCCAATTTCAAATGGATCTCTTTATTTCTGGGAATATTTTACTTCACGCTGCTAGGACATTTTCTAATTTTTCTGAAAGATGGCTCCAAATGTTTTCTGTACTTTTTTTTTTCAAATAGAACTAAGTACGCTTTCTAAACTGGCGCGGGCCCGATTTCCAGTGGCACATAAGAATTTTCGCAGATAGGTCGTTAAAGTGAATTTGTCTTGGAATCAGCCCTTTCCAAAATATACATTATTGAAGAAAGACTTTTTCTTAAGAATTATATATGTTATTCAAAATTAAAATACAAAATTTTGGGAAAATTATAGCATTTTAAATTAGTCAAGTACAATTTTCTTGACGTAATACTTGTTTTTGTGTAATTTTGTCTCGCATGTTATTCTCAAACACATCTCTTAATATTTTGCTTGCACTTTTTGCTCTAATACAACAAGAAGTGCTTAATAAAATAGCATTCATGGATGTCTGTTTTTTATTAAATTATCGAGAATTTCGAAAATTGCTAAAGTTCAACTTTGTTTTGCGTCGCATCCATTGATATCCCTAATCAGCACGGTAGTATAATGGATGCAAGGGTTTATTACGGTACTAATGCGATTAATTTTAAATCCTAGCCCGGGCGAATATTTGTGCGGGTATGAAAACATGCGTAATGCTATGTGTTGAATCAATGAGGTAGTATCTTAGGGAACTAAGCCCTTGCTCTCCATGATAACATATAAAATCAAGTACAAAAGTGCGAAATTGTTGTCATCGGGTGCACCTAGAATTATAATATTACGTTACCGCTACTAATAATACGAAAAAGTATATGCTGTTGCGCCACTAGTTGTATAATGAAACGTTATTTCAGTAAGGCGAATACATTCCGTATTCTACGTTATCTCGTCGTAAGTATGAAAAAATAGAGACGCGAGTGAGAAACTAAGGAAATTTAAATTTCCATTTTTCGTGTAATTTAAATATTCGTGCTGATATGTTCGGTAGCGGTCTACTTGTGCTTTTAATGAGCTTCTTTATGCAAACTAGTACTAAAGTTTAAAAAAGTAAATGAATGTTTGCGAGAATTTAAACCTTGAAACGTCATTATAGAACGGCAGATTAAGAAAGTAGTTTAACTCGAGACGTAATCGTACGCTTTGAAACTGGCGCCCACTTGTGTTCAATTACTGAAGCGAATCCGGTTTAGAGCAAAAAGCTGCAAAGTCACCACAAGGCGTCAGTCGGTTTAATGTTGCCCTTACAAAAGTATAATGCGTTTTTTTCTTTGCATGGTTTGGATTTCTTTTTCTGTTATTAAGGTTGAGGTTTCACTCGATAGCCCTAACTACCGGTAGCGTCTCTGCTAACCATTCACGATTCGTTTCAGATGCGTGACAATTTTAGGATGGAGAATGTGCGAATAAAAAAGGACCTGCGGTGACCTCGAGTAACAATGACCCAGTCGAATGTGCGTTGTAACTCTTAACAGGTAGTTTTCTTTTAGATTTTTTCAAACATTAGTTGCGGCGAGCTTTTGTGAGACAATGTGCGAGCGTTCAAATTACTCCATCAGAGGAAACCGATATCACAATTCCATTGTGTTGCGGTTCCCAAGATACTTAAAACCCGCAGTTACGATGACTCATTGTTTTGAGAGTGGGCAGTAAAACGCCGTCAAATCCCTTGAAACGCTCCGTGGAGACGTCTGTGTGAAACGCAAATGAAACTGCGAGAATTATTTATTCACTTCGGTTCGACTTAAACGTTTTCATTGATCTCTTTTACGTAACTTGCCAGGAATTGGTCCTTCACAGTAAAAGTATCTAAACTCAAAGGATAAGAAACAGGCAATGTAATAATAAGTTTAATGAACTACTTTGAAATATATTTTATGGGATGAAGAAATAATTTCGGATATCATCTCTCACACCTTTCTGGAAAACAACTGTGGACTAGAAAGGACAATAACAATGACAAATATTGTATTACTGTGTTAACAAATATTAATTATTGATATTATAAGTGCTAAATTATAAATTTCTGTACGACGCTTACTTCTTTAAAGTATGTGATGATAAACAGGAAAATAATTAAAATGAAACAAAAACACATGTTGACTAGTTTGATTCCAAATTGGTGCACTTGTTAAGTTGCATTTTTCGATATTCATCACGTGATCAAATTTGGATCATAAATCGTGATCACGTCTTGCAGAAAAAGAAAAATGAATACAAAAGTGGGCTGCAAGTTGTTTGTCCTGCTCACTTTTCAAGACATTTGCTAGCGTCGACGGCATCCACTTCAAATTATTTTCATTTTGGATATTAGTTAACACCACAACTCAGATAATGAAATAATAATCGAACGATTTGGTAATGGGTATTGTACAATCCCTTAACCTGCTATTCTTACTTTCACGAAATTGGACATTGTCATCCCCGTGTGTCATAGCAGCGAACACCTATATTTCTAATTTCCGATACGTACAGAAATTGATAGAAAGCAGCCTCCGACTGTGAGATGTCTCTTATCATTTCATTAGATACGCAGAAATGCGGGGAAAATTAAAAAAAAACTACAATGAAACGACTTTTACTGAAAATGCAAATATCTGTTTGTGTTATTCCGTCTGTTCTCAAACTCCTCGTACCGACTGACTTCTCATATTCAATGCGTCACTTTCTTACGTGACAGTTTACGCCATGAGACAGCAAGGCTCCAAGGAAGAGGCAATCTGTCATTAAAATTGTTTACATGTTGCGTTAAGGAATAGGTACTTCTTTGAGATTCATGGTACCTGCATAAAGAACTTGTACTCTATAAATATACTATACTACGATACTGCAGATCATTTGTGAAGACATGTTTGTTACAATATAAACTTATTTCAAAATTATAAGGGAGTATTTCCGTGCGTGCTACTTTTTAAAAATCATGCTGTGTGGTTTTGTTTAGCAGAATGTTTGCTTCTGCAGGTCTCTAGATTAAGTAGCAACATTTTGCGGCGGCGATAGTGTAACGGTTGGCGTATCGGACTGTTATACCCAAGTGCGCGGATTCAAACCCGATCGAAGCAGTGGAATTTTTAAGGGCGAAAAAAATCCTTCTTACGCCTTCCTTCGGAGGGGAAGTAAAGCCGGCTGCCCCATGTTAGTAGATTTACCGCATGTAAAAGATCCTCAAGCCTAAACGAAGCCTCTGAGTCTAATTCAAATCGCCTGTTTCGTCGCCCTCTCCTTTCTCCGCTAATTGGTGAAAGGAGCGTAGCGAAATTTGCGTGGTCAGACCGAAGAGCAGGCCTCGATTCACGCCATGTGAAATAAGACATCAATTCAATTGAATTCACCATTTACGAAAGTCTGATTGTCCCATTCATTACAAGCTTAGCGTTGTTTGCTGCTAGCGTGTGCGCCGTTTCGCCCGAATGCCCCGCGGGGGCGATGGCAGCGGCTCGGAGCAGCGCTCGTGCGGCGAGGAAGCGCGTGGGCGCGAGCGAAGTGAACCGGCGCCGACCGCGTCGCAAATAGAACCCCCTACCTCCCCGCCTCACGGCGACCACACAGCGCACTGTGGGTGGGGAGGCGACATCGCCAACAAAACGTCCGTACTCAAAATTAACTAGTGAGGCGACAAAAGCACACTCACTCTCGCATTATTTGCAATTGCTCCGCTATGTTATACTACTATTACATAAACCTACAAAAGTTTCCCAAACAGCAAAATGTTTTTCCCGTTCCGAGACCGGAACTAATATTCTTAGAGTTGTCTTGGCAATGTAAATAATACTACGTCACAAAAGCGCAGTATGGGTGGAATTCGGGCTGACGCATAAAATGTAAATGCTCGATTCATGTAAAGAAACTGAAAAAACAAATATCCATTTAAAACTTCCAAAGCCTCGAGTTCGTTCGAATCGATCGGGGAATATCAATTTTGGAGGTTAACGGTTTAGGCGCTAACGTTGACCACAGACGGGCAGACAGACGATTTGAGTATCAAGGACCCACAATATATACAATCACCTACTAAATGTGACTACACCTCGTGATAGAGGATTTTTTCTATATTTAGCAACTAGATTTATCCACTTTTCCGTCACCTGGACCCCGAACTCGGAATGGCCGTACGCAGCTCTCGTAACTACCGGTCATGGCAATGCATTGTAGAAGGATTAGCGTATATGGGTGATACACGGGGTATACTTCACGAGGCGTGGGGAATTGTACCGCATGTCACAAACTGAATCGTGTGTTTCCCGAAATTGACGTCTACACCCTTAGCGTCTGCAGGGTCGCACCCGCTCTAAGCCACTGTAACACGAGACTAGCTGTCACCTGCAATTCTATTTCCGTTTTTCACAGAGAACTGCTTTAATTACAGACCGTTTCGTTCCTTTTTTTAAATCACATTTTTCTAAATGGCGAGTATTACAAATAAACAACGTGTTTTCAGTTATTCATTTTTCTCCTTAATCACGCTGTTTTGACCCTTTGTGGATCAGCGGGCACTGGCAATCGCGACGGGAGTGGCTGAGGTGGTGGGGAAGGCTGCGGGAACGGCACGAGGCGCTTGGCGCTCTCACAAACACCAACATCGCGCAGCGGGGCGCCCTGGGGCGTTTCCACTGCGCCGTCCAGCCACGCGCCGCTGAGGATGCCATTCTCTTTCTCTGCGCAGACGCATTCTGCGCAAACAAGTGGACCGGCTTCGACGCCGTCAGTTGACGTCACTGTAGTGCCTCTCACCCGGAGGCCCTAGTGTACGAGTCCCGAAGGTGGTAGAATTTTCTACTCTAGCTAGATAGCTAGGTCTAGTTGAGCCGTTGTCTGGGGAGAAATCTAGCGGCCGGCTGCTCTGATCGGGAGATTACTATTGTTTCTTCGATCAACACCAGGCGAACGGCGGAGCAGTACTCTAGCATACGGGCCGCGCAGCACGCGCGGTCTTTCCTTCCTGTTTTTCGTTCTATCCTCATCCCTTATACACATTCTTACATGCACTACACTACCTCACAGGCCGGGAGTATAGTTGGAAGCTTAGAGCTTGTCCCTGATGGGACGGTGTCCCGCTGTTGAAAGATGTGTGGTTGGGGAAAACTCCCCGCGAAACGAAGTGTAGGTCGATGCAGGATCTCGAAATCCAGCCGGGGGTGGAGATTACCGACACCTCTCGCGATTAAAAGAATGCACTACAGTAACGGGATTAATGACCTTAGCAGTTGACGCGCTCGGAATCACTATTCAGCTTTCCGCACCATCCAGCGAAGGAAGTTCACCGACATCTGACGCGATAAAAACATGCACTACAGTAACAGGACTTGATACACTTAGCAGTTGACGAAGCCGCAATCACTAATTAATCAATCCACAAACACAAACAAACATCGCGTGGCGCCTGCGGCATTTCCACTGCGTCGTCGACACGCGCGCCGCTGTGGATGCCATTGTCTGCCTCTGTGCAGACGCACACCGCACAAACAAGTGGCACTTGTTTGGTACAGACCGCTTAACACACGACTTAATTTCCCATCTAACGCGCGAATTAGTGAATACTAAACAGTACGCTCCTTTGACTCGATTCACACGCTTCGTTTACACAGACGATTTCGGAGGTCTGGCACACGCGCGCTCGCGCGGAGCGGCTTATGGGGCGGCGGATCCGCTCTGCGCACGCGCGCGTTCGCGGAAACTCTGGAATCGTTCGTGGAAAGGAAGCGCCTGAATCGGCTCTTTAACTCACATTCGGGTTACTACTACCACTAATTAATTGCGTGATTATTTACCTGATGAATCGCTCAAACAGCGAAAAAAAAGCAAACAATTTAATTGGTAAACAAAACCTGAAACGTATGTTGGGTTTCTTCAAAATCGATAGCTATCCATTGTTCATGCTGTTTTCTATAACAATCTTGTAGATTACTAGTTGGAAATTTGGAGTTGGTGGAAATACGGACACTCCTTTTACGGTGCTAGTATTCAATCTTGTCTTCGTTTACCTGTTAAAACATTATGTATTCACGTTACAAACATATACAATTCGAGTGACTCTGGATGAAACCAATGTACGTGCATATATGCGTCCCAATGTTAAAGCTGCAACGAAGTTGCAACCGTTGCAAATCCAAAAAACATGTACTACCATCTTACCTGGAACAGTCGTTTTCTCCTCAGCTATGCAGTTCTTCAAGAACACCTGTTGGACAGAAATTGCAGTTAATTATTCTTGTATACATGTTTATATTAATATCATCATTATTATTACTAGCAATAGTAGAATAGCTTAGTAGAAATTGCAGCAACTTGCTGAATGACAATGCACATCGCAGATTATAAATCCTGAAGACTTCGACCTTCCAAATTGTAATATGCGCAGATAACAAATAAGTTCTCACATTTTTAGAAGTTAACTGTAGGAATCATTATGGTCTTAATTTGAACATATGTCATAGTAACAACTCTGTTATCATGACAAGGAAATTTAATAACTTAGTCACATGTTAATATTTTATGCCTTTAATGTCATATCGTGTATATCCTTTAAATCTTCTTTAAAACATATTTAAAATATATTTTAATACAGGTGTTACAGTATTGGTTGTTTATTATTTAAATTTTACGTGCAAATCTGACAAAACAAACGATGAGGTTTTATCGTGTTCAATTGAATAATTTTTTGATGCGCTTACTGCCCTGACTGCAATGTTGCTAAAGCATCTATTTTTTAATATTTCTTACTTCTTTAAGGTCGCTTTTCAACTGCTATGGTCATATAGCGACCACTGTAATTGAACATTGCTTTTATAACTTTGAGGTAACGATAGAGGAAACGCTTACGGACACACACAAACATCCATGCCCCGGGCGGGATTCGAACCCGCAACCAATGCAGCCAAGCTTCAGCCTTTGTGACCTCAGGTACCCAGGCCAAAGCATTTACTTTTATGAGTTCTAATGGTTCAATAAAGTACATACAATTATAAAAAGATATGAACTTCTAATAGTAAACCTCAGTTTCTCGTTGGTTAGCGTGCTCGCGTTCCATGACGCAACCCCGGGTTCGATTCCCGGTTGATTGAAAAATTAATTGGGCGCTTTCCTTGCTATGTCCCAATATCTGTTGATGACTGACGATGAGAAAGCTCACTTCTCAGGTTGAGTAGACCAGAATACGGGATAGGGATGGCTATGTGCTAACCACACGTACCCCTTAACCCATGGCCGCAAGACCGGGACGTTGCTGGTAGGTCTTAACTCGTTAAGCGCTGTTGTGCCAGAATACATACATGAACTTCTAATAATGTAGGTTAGTATGTATGGGTGTGTTCGCAATTGCGCATGCGATTACTATGAATACTATGTATGTTTACTTTTCCAAAATCTAAGTCATTTAGGGATGATTTTTTTAAATATTATTTTTTTGTCCATCGCCTTTTTTTCAATTTGTATATGCCTCTCTCTCATTTATCTGCGTGATACTACATAATGTCAACTACTGGCGCATCCCATCTTACCAGAATTTCTCCGTCACCAATCAAGGAGCTGTAATGGCAACTTCATGAACCTAGAGTGCTCAATGACAAGTCCAATGACAAGTCCCAATCACTTCGCCCATTCCCTTACGACCCACTTGACTGCTCTGTGTGCTATCAGACTAATGAGAGTTTTGGCAAATGGTATCGTCTTGACCGTATGAAATACAGATAACGTGCCTAAAGGCGACATTCGGCATTCGCTGCTCCGCGTGCAACTGCTCGCTTAATCTCGAACAGCTGATGTGTTCGGCGAATGATCGCCTCCTTTGATGTATCTGTCCTAAAGACCGACACGCGGTGAGTAGGCAGAGCACCGAATGTTCGTCGCTCGGCAAATAGCAAGCAACTCATCCACACTACTTGGTACTTGGCGAGCAGTTGCTCGCTACTCGCCAAATAACGAATGTGTTGAGCCGCCTTAATGTTCGAACTACACGGTTACGAACCCTACGCGTAAGCATGCCATTACAGGTCTCAGGATTTTATCACAAATGTTGACTGCACTCGTGATACTACCTACGACAAAACTCCCTAGGGGTCATATGTAAATAACGCAAAGACCGATACACACAATACAGTTTTCTTGCAGATTTTCATACAATTTCTGTACAGAAACGTCAAGATCTAAAACTAGAAGTATAAAATTCAAACGTCGCGTACACACGGTCAGTACGGTTTCTGTATAAATCGACACACGGCGCCGCTAGGAAGTCTTCTGGGAAACAACTAAGTTGCGTCATCCGAGTAAAATAGGCTGTATTTATGTGCGTGCGTTCTGGTTATGATCTTTATGAAGTATTAATTAACCATGTGGAGCATAGAAAAGAAAAATAAGCGGGCGGGAATAGCGGAAGAGGTAGTTTACACAATCGCACCTTGATACACCTAACCTTGCCGACGCGTCGGGTAAACAAATCCGTTGGTGAACGATTCTACAGCTATAGGGGTTTGAGTCAAACTGTAAGCTTTCTGCATGCAAAATGACGTACATACTAAAAAATGTACCGGGAATACGGGCTTTAACGCAAATATGGAGTATTTCAAATGCCCCCTCTCCCCCTTTAGCGCAACTACAATGCTAGCTGGAATCCCTCTAAATAATTACGTAACGCTTGGCACAAGACTCCTTCCCCGTTTACAGTAAGTAAAAACAAATTATAAAGCAGTACACCTTAGAATAAAATTGAGGAAAACTTTTGAATGAATGAAGGACGTATAGGGGAGAAAATTTCTGACAAGCCATGCATATCGTTGTATATGACGCATGAGTCTAGTCTTCTGTGCCAATTTAATTGGTTTCTAGAATATATTATATCGATTTTGAATATTTTATTCATAATCTAACAGATTCAGTGAGTATAGCATTGATGATAAAATATTTCCATTTATTGTAACATTATAAAAATAATTTTTCAATTAAATTTCTTAATAGTTTAATGTTTTAGTACTAAGTCTGAACTAAAGGAATTGTTTCAGCTATTTCAGCTATATTTCAGCATTATATGCCGACCTGGATGGCTGAGATAGCTAAGACCGACTCAGCGATGCGGTCCGAAGAATCGCGGGTTCTAGCCCCCCCCCCCCTCCGCTTGGGCATAGTTGTTTGCCTCGCGTTCTTCTGACCCCAGAAGGAACCCGCAAGTGTTTTGGTGCTTGGTATAAGGTCGCATATGCGTCCCATCGGGACGTAAAGTGTAACCTGTCAGCTGAAAAAAAAAGTAGGAAAAAAACAGTATTATGTGACACTTAATCAAGATTGTCCAACTAGCGCGCGATGCCATTTATTGAGGCCCGCGGAAGTTTATCCAATTATTAGTCAAATGTGTCCTAAAAAGACCTGCAACCATGTCGGGCGAGAACATAGTGCGCCTAGCGCACGCGCTCTGCCTGGGCGAACACCCCCTTTAATGCAAAAATAGGTGAAGTTTATGTTTAAGGAATTTTTTTCTAGTAAATTCAGAAATTCAAAATCATCCCAATGTATTTCACTGTGTTATGCATGGTACGGCCTGATATCACGCATGGTTTCATTCCCCCTCCTCCCACGTTTCATAGCAACAGGGGAAATCTCCAAGGTCAACATTATGGGGAAGCCAGGTGTGGATCGCCCGACTAATGAAAATACGGCCCGCAGCCAAATAAAAGATTTTAATTGCCTTGCAAGTTGGACTCTCCGGCACTAAATTATTACTTCCCTAACCCTTTGAAACGCAGTCTCGACTTAGCATTACGTTAGCCCCTTGTTAGCATTACGTAATTTATAGACGCCCCCCTCAGGCGGCGGCCGTGACCAGCGCGGAGAGCACGAGTGAGTGGAGGCGCCGGCTGCTCCCGATGCGGGCGGCGCCAGGGGCCTCGCAGCACAGCGGCCGCCCGCGATCCCGTTGGCCACCGCCCCCCACCGCCCCCCTGCGACTCCCTCCACCCCCTCCACCCCTATGCCCCCACTGCCCGCCTCCGCTTTCTCCGCGTGCAGATCGCGGCCCAGAACTCGGCCAGCGGCCGCGGCGCTGCTCTGCTCGCGTGCTCCGAGTGCGAGGCGGTGCCGCGACTGAGGAGGACCACTAACAGAGGAAGGCCGGGGCAGTGCCTCCACACACGGGCCACGGACCACGCGCATTTTTTCCTTTCGCAATATTGTCCCATCCTCTCCCCTCCTACACACACACACACACACACACACACAGTGACACACTAACGTACATGAAGTGTACTACCTCGGAAGCTAATGTGGGAGTGTAGTACTTGTCCTGGCTGGGACGTGGTCCCGCTGGGGGAGACACCTGGAAGGGAAACCCCCGCAAGCTTAAGTGTAGGTCGGCGCGAGATCTCGCGCACCTGTGCAGAAGGATCACCGTCACGGATGTAACACGTAAGGCACTTGTAGTGCCAATGACTAAGGCCGTTGTGGTCCATGGAAACATGAAATAAATCCATCAATCGAAGAAACCTTCGGCGAGGTGGGCGGGGTGTGCAATGAAACTTGCCGGCGGAGGCTGCGATGATGCAACATAGGTGGCGGGGGGGGGGGGGTGAAGGCGACGGCGAGGACCCTGTGGTGTTGGTGGGAGTGGTGGGTGGAGGGAAGGTGAGTGCGAGCGCAGGTGAAGCCGGGGAGGCTGCGATGAAGAAGAGGCGCGAGCGCGGAGTGCATCGGGGCAGGCGGAGCGCGCGGCAACAGAGGCGCTGTCTCTGAACTAGGGAATGTCGATTTAATCGCAATTAGAACAACAATCGATTATATTATAAGATGAATCGAAAAATTGAAATCGATTATTTTTACGCCGATTAATGTACACAACGCTTAATTTTTCCGATTTTTGTCTCGAATATTTTAATTAAAATATAAATTTTCAAGACGAGCAAAATATGAAAGTACATCTATTTTGAACATTAGTAACAGAATTCATCGTCTGTTCATCTTTCTCCAACTGCAAAACATAATAGAGACAAACATATGCCAATAATTTCGTGTTAGTAAAACTAATATAGCGACTTTTGATTTTATATGTTCTAATATTTTAGTGATGGCATCATATTCAGTATGAAATAAGAATGAGACAGAATTACCAGTTTTCCTAGAATTGCCGTATAAACCAAGTACATTGTTAGATTTCAATAATTGTAATCTAACGATTTACTAGGTTGAAAACGATTCTAGGATAGCTGGTAATGAGTACGTGTATGGAAAGAATATTATTTAAATAAAGAATACACAAATATTATTAATTAAATTGTACCGTGTTTCTAAAAAACTACTTAACGCTTAAAAAGCTACTAAATTATTAATTTATTTACAAATTAAAAATTAACGATTTTAAGCAGTTTTAAAACGCGTGAAAAGTTACTCGATTGTATAAGATTTACGATACATTAATACGAAACAATTAATGGATGCATATTATTAGGGAGTTTGTGCCACCTCGAACGTTTAAGCACTATCGATCTTCTGCTCATGCGCAGTTCACGTTTCGCACCATTTACTGCATCTGCGCATGCGCAGAAGATCGATATTGTTGACGCTAATGCTAACACAAACTCTCTAATAAAATAAAAAAACTGTCGAATAGATATTAATCGATTAGTATCTAACAATCGCCCATCCCTACTCTGAACGTGGCAGCCGCGCAGCTCAAAGACGGCAGAGCGCCTCTGCGTGAAGCGAAACCTCTGGCTGCGGCGCGGGCTGCTCTCATTACGTTTAGGGCGCATGGCTTACAACCCTTCCTAGCCACGACCCGCACTTCTTCCGGCACTCTCGCCAGGTCTCATGCCCCCTCGCACCATTTCGGCCTTTTGGCTGCCCTTGCACGCCGTCGTGCCATAAATAAAGTTGTGCGAATCACTACATACTGAAAATGTTCCTCTTCTTGGTGTTATTTTTCAACACTAGTTTAAAAAATATTTTTGAAAGCAAACAGAAGTTCAATCATTTTACAGAAAATTCTGAAAATGTTAGAGGAGATTCACGTAAAGTACTCCCAAAATGAAAATACTTTAATGATGATAACCATAACGACACAACTAGATCTTACTCCTGATGTATTTATCACGATTCTACTCAAAATATTCTAATCTTGAAGAATTATGTTAGACATAGCCATCCAGCAATATATACAATTCGATTTTCTGGAATAAAATTACGCGTGTATCCCCTCCGCCTTCACCAATCTTAACCATCTTTGGAGCAGCAGTAACATTCCTTATTCTGACGTGTGTACGAAGTTCCAACTGAAAAGAACCCTAAACATAGAACTTACCAATAGATATTCGATATCATATTGTTGAGTTTTAAAAAAAAGTACAGCTTTCCTACATTACGGTGCATATAGGCGTGAACTTTTAGCATATTAGCTTGTCAGATTATTTTGCAGGGGATTCTAATATGGCCCGCCCCACCGTTTTAGTCCTGTTCCAGAAACGTCGACGCTTACAGAAATCAAATCTCGTAATATCAATCCAGGTCATACCTGTCCACGCATCGTCTCACGATCTCTGATTTACTGCCATCGTCTGGGTGTCGTTGCTGTCAGGGTCATCGTCTCACGATCACCCTCTTTCTCTTGCTTTCGTTCTCTCCTTCGTCCCTGCGACATTTCGTCATACGCATTCCCACGTTTCTTCAGCCCCTAGCAAGAACGGATGTAGAAAGTATTTCAGGAAAAATTTCAGTTCAGATCCCCCTCCCCATACACATTCTATGACACTGCAGTGCCTCTGACTGGGAGGTCGTAGGGTTCGAGTCCCGACGGTCGTAGGATTTTCGGCTTAAGCTAGATAGCTACGTCGAATTCAGCCGCTGTCTAGAGGACAATTCTAGCGGTCAGCTGCTCTTAGTAGTAGTTTTCCATGTTTTCTCCGATCAAATCAAGCAAATGCCGGAGTAGTACCCTAACAAACGGGCCACATGCCGCGCGGGATCTTACCTTCCTCTGCCTTGTCCTATTCTCACGCCTTACTTACATTACGGGTAAACTTGCACTATACTATCACACATGCCGAGAGACCGGTCGGGAACTTAGAGCTGGTTCTGGCAGTGCCACAGTGGTGAAGATCCCTGGTTGAGGAAAACCCCTCGCCATCCACCGGGGGAAGATCACCGCCTCCTCCAGCTATCAAAACATGCTCCACACTTACAGGACTACTGACCTTAGTAGTTGACGCGCCCGGAATCACTAACCAACATATCAATATTATTTTAATTAATTAAATAATAATTTAATTAATATTTGATTAATTATTTTAATTATATTGAGTAAAATATCATAACATTGGGAGGGGCGCGACCTGAGTTCCGGCTGTGGGTTCCGGCGTCGGCTCATACCGCATGGCGGTGGCCCCCTCCCACCCACACACCCACACACACACCCGCTCGCTCGCGCGACCCGCGCGGGGTATGTTCGTCGCTGCCCCGCCCCCGCCACGTCCCCGCGCCGCGCCGCGCCGCGCCCGCTGCGGTGGCGCAACAGGTCTCTCTGCCGCCCTCCCTCCTCCTCCGGTCAGCGAAGGGGCAGCGGCCTCCGCGCTGGCGCCTCGTCTCGCCCCCTCGGCCCACTCCCGCTCGCTCCCTGCCCGCTCGCTCCCTGCCCGCGCTCTCCTACTCTCTCCGACTGAGGCGGCTCGCGGCAACAACTGCTGGGTCTCGACGGAGGTCCTACGGTTCGAGACTCGACGGAGACTGAGTTTTGCTAGTTGAATTCGCCAGACGTGGTCTAGAGGAGAATTCTAGCGGCCGGCTGCTCTAATCACGTTTTCTCTGATCAACATCACGCGAATTTCCGAGAATTTTTATCAAACGGGCCACGAATCGCGCGTTATACTTCCTTGCTCTTCCCTGTCAGCTCCTTATCATTGCGCACACACACACACACACACACACACATACACACACATACACACACACGTACACTTACATTACACCACCATACATATTGTAAGACTAGTTTGGACCTTAGAGCTTGCCCCAGCTGGGGCAGTGTCTCGTCGGCAGGGACACCTGAAGAGGGAATTCTGCGAGGGGACGTATAGGTCGTCGCCGCATCTCACTTTACTGGTAGAAATACGTCACTTTCGGTATATAACATGCACTACACGTAAGTAACTAATGAACATGGTCATTGACGCGCCGGGAAACACAAAATAACAAAGCCTACCACTAAAACTCGGTCCATCAATGCAAGCAGGGGATTAGGTTGGAAAGCGATCCATTGCTATGTGATATATGTGGTAGTCTCAACAGAGTTTTATCATCATATCAAATTAGAAAAATGTTTTCCAACTGGAAATCAAATCACTTATAAGTAAGTAAACATATAAAAACTTTAGACGAAGAATTGGAGATATACATCGAAACAAACATGGATATTATCAAAAGTTGTGCAGATTGTAAGATGTGCTAAATCACGTAACGATAGTAGTGCCATGATATGTTTTACTATTCCAGATTAGTTTTTACTACGCAATAGTATTTATTTTTTTTGCACTAAATTAAGGACTTAAAAATAATGGACACAAATCCATGCGCCATTATCAGAACACAGTTTTATGCGAAAGATGAAAATCTATGGAAAGTTTCAAAGCTACGTCGAGGAAGAGAAATATATTTCTTTCATCTCTGCATTGTGTTCCAATCAGGACTAGTAGTTTAAGAACAAACATTACTTGACATTAAAAAATCTGATTTGGACTTCAGGCACGTAAATACCAGTAATTGAATAATGCAAATCTTCCTAAACGTAGGATATAATAAAATAGTTTGAATATACATGTGTCCAACCAACTATGGGTCACCCCTTACCAACTACGGGCCACTTCTAAACGGTTTACGATATCGAAATGTACTTTTCGCTCAACAATGAAGAATTATGGGGCAAGTAATAAGCCGTAAAGATATTCTTTGGAATGTTTTTAGTAGCCTCGGGGCCGCGAAGACCACCTTCTCCAAAAGCGACAGTTGCAAGAGCTACTAAAATAAATTTTGTCGTATTTATTGAAAATCACGTGTCAGAAAGTATTATTGTATACTCAAACTACTGTCAAAACATTAACAAATGATATTTCATTCTTCTCCTCTTTTTATGACGCACCCATTGTCAGTGAGAAAAATATACTTTCATTTAAAAAAATCAAAGATAGTTAAATTTCTCGAAAATTAAAAATATTACGAACAATATCTGTATAGCATATTACTTGTCCCATGAGTCCGCAATATTGAGTAAAAATTGCATTTCTATGTCATGAAACGTTTGGAAGATATAAAGGTACCCGGCATGTGGTGGGCTACCCTCTATGATATGCAAGTTTGTCAAATAATATTTTAAAGATAATTAGTAAAAAAGTTTTTAAAATAATTTGAATTTCTAATTGCAAGAACATCTTAAATCCACACGTGAAAATGAGATAAAAGCAGAAATGCTTGTTTTGCTTGTATCTCCTTTAGATAGTGCCCCAAAACAACCAAAATTGCTGTATGCTATCATCCAAACAGAGGTAGTAATTTTAAGCTGAGCGCGAAAATATCCGAAGTTCAGGACTTCGGTTATTTTTCTTCTCATTTCTTATCACTACTGTCAGAAATTTGTGGTACTATAGATCAGAAGAAATCAACGGACAAACAACCATGCCCATGGCGGGACTCGAATCCTTCCGACCGTTGAGTCGGCACACGCTCTAGCCACTTCGGTCATTCAGGTAGGCCTACCTGTTAATAGGACTAACAGGGCGAAACATCACACAGACTCATTGAGCAGAGCTGTCCATCCCAGGGCGCGCTCTCTCACCACGCCTTGACCTCCGGGGCGTCGAGTGCTGTGGTTTGGTTACGAAGTTGCCTCCTTGCCGGCGCCCGATTTCGCCAGAGGAGCGCCACTGCTCTAGAACGCCGGCCCCAATGGCGTTTGCCTCAATTGCGAGATAGCTCCCCGGCCTTGACAACCACCAAATTGGTCGCCGCAATATTGCAGGAAGCAATATCTAGGAAAATATAATGTAAGGAGCATTAATCAAAACTACTTGTGTTATCTGGCTTGTTTTTTTAAGTTTATTGCTCGTTAACGTCAGTCATTTTGAACCAATAGAAGTGTGATTTATTTGATACTAGTTCTTCATAGCTGTCCAAATATGAATTTGGTACTGCTGCTGAACCTCTCCTAAGACGTATATCAGTTTCATTTTGATCCATGTAGACCTTTTATTTTGTACAACGCAATAAATAATGATAGAACTTGTTAGTCAATGAAAAAAATACTTCTTTCCGATCTTTAGGTTTACATTGTGTCTTTCCGATCTTTAGGTTTACATTGTGTTTTATGTCAACTCGTTTCCTAGTGAATAAAAATATTTATTAATAATAATACTTTATTTTAATAATGACACCAAAGTTGTAACAGATCCAGGAATTATGAAGAAAATATTTAAAATGTTAAATCTATCACTATAAATATTATATAAAATATCATTTTACATTAAATTGTAGTATCCGTTCAATAGAAATGAATATTTAAGACCATTTCAGAGCTTTAAAATAAAACTACCGGGGTTTCGTTCCACACAACAATTAATAACGTTTACTTAATAATAATGAACAATTGGTTAAATAAAATTTCTCACTTGCTTGACGAACTAATCCTGAGATGTTTGTCCTAGGTCGTGAATTTAAAGCAGGTACATGATTTTCGAGCAGAGAAGAACTTTTGTTTGTTTCCCGACACATGCCTTGTTTCTAGCACATACTCGTATTGTAGCAGTTCTCTCCTTTAGGAAAGCTCTTGAGAGAGAGATTACATTTCAGAGTGCTGGATCTTTAAGTAGGACAGCATTCTTTCCAGATGACTCATTCTGACGCTGCAATATTGGAAATGTTAGTTGCATAAAGAATTTCTCTTCTAGTGACTCCCTTTTTGCATTTCTCACGATCTTCTGAATGGTAGGTCATGGTCAGCGCACACCGAAATGCGACCTGGAACATTACCTATGTTGTAAATTCTTAGTACAATGTTTTACGTGAAAGTTGAGACTTGAGGAAATTCCCTTTATCTTCTGGTCTGACACACGAATCAAATTATTCTAAGTGTGATATTTCTTTAGTTTCTTTATTTTGTGAGAAACTGGGATATTTTGTAGCTATCTTTCCAAAATAACTAAATATGGGTATATTAAGGGAATGATTAATATTTCACATCATAAAAATTCGCAATTTTTTTTAACAGGGAAGAAAATTTGTCGGCCTTCAAATTACGGCTACTATCAAATCTATCGTTCAAGTTTAAACCGCATTGTGTCGAATACAAACTACATGGGTATTCAATGTATAGTGCTATAACATGACGGCCATTTCAATTACACATGAAGATGGATTTGTTCGAAGTACTTTCTTCGTCACATATACCCTTCATGACCTTAATAAACTGCCTGATTAGAATGTTTTAAATGCCGATTGAAACTGGTAGCTTCTTGCAAGAACAATTCGTGTGTGACTGGAGGATGAAAACAATAATTATCCTTAGTTGACGCATTCCTAATACGAATACATTGACTCTCTGAACTCGTATGCAGTGCACGGGAACTAATTTCCATGAGGCTATTCCATGCTAATAGTTCGATGTATACTACTTCATTATTTTCTCCTTGGATATCAATGATAATACCTACAATAATGAGAAGCAACATGGGTAATATGGGGAAGGACAATCGCATTTTTCCAGGATGTAAGTTTTTGTATATGTAACAATATAACCAAAGCTGCAGGAGCGTTCGGCCAGAACCCTTTGGGTAAGCCTTCTCCGACACTCCTACTGTCTCGTTGAGATGTCCTACCCAGAAATTGTGGTAATATTCTGGCGGTATGTATTTGAAGAATTTAATCCATTACAACTCGCAGTAAAGTTAAAGTTATAAATACTTATTTATAAGTAAATTATTTGATTTGAAATATAAATAAATTACCTTTTTAATATATAAAATACAATAAAAATATAAAAATATTTTTAATTATATATTAATAACATATATTAATACATTCAGCTCCTAAAGTTCAATAATAAGAGCAGACGATAGCTTGTGATACGTATGAATGAATGGTTGATATAACTTTATAAAGCCATCTAAAGGTCATCAGAAATTAAAAAAGAAACTTAGTTTTAATTAGAACATCCTCTTTCAACTCACCACTAATATTACACATTATACAAAAAAACTTTATAAATAGCTTTTATAAAAAATATTTTCATGGGCATTTTCCTTTCGTCTAACGCATTCGGATAATACTGTTCTCACTTGTTCAGCTCACAGTTTGCTTCGCTTCACCTGTGTCTATCAAAGACACTGTATTAGTATACGTATGCGCCCTACCAAAGGTTTCGTTACTTGACGGCGAACTGAATATTCCTTAGCAGTTCTGCTCAGAGATACATAGGTACGAGTACTACCAACATCCTAATGTAGTAATCGAATGGGTGCGTCCGTCCGTCTTTCCGTCACTCACGGTTGGACCATTTGCAACAAGTGTCACCGCTCCACCATTCGCAACAAGTGTCATTCTACGCGTCTCGGTCTCCTTGTGGAGAACTGTTTGTATTTACTTTGTTTTTAGTTGTTTTGTATTTTGAGAATCCAACCAGAAAATTCTAAAAACTTTGTCTGAAAATCTGTTTTTAAGTGTTTTTTTTACTGAAACCCATTTTAGGTGACCTATGGTACATACGGGGCTAATCAATAGATCATTCGATTCCTATCGGAAATAGAAATCTATTGGCAGAATTCTGAGCCGGTGCTCTCGAAGAGTTCTAGAAAAAGTATTCTTGATGGTTTCAATGCAGCTATGAGTACACTGATGAAATATTAATAATTATTATTTCTAGAATTTAAATGAATGTTTACGAATTAATTCATCCAAATGATGAGCATTAAACCT
Source organism: Gryllus longicercus (assembly GCA_038098605.1). Taxonomy (NCBI): domain Eukaryota; kingdom Metazoa; phylum Arthropoda; class Insecta; order Orthoptera; family Gryllidae; genus Gryllus; species Gryllus longicercus. The sequence continues at coordinate 171,616 of JAZDUA010000596.1, read as the reverse complement.
AAATTTGTAATGAAACAAAACGTTAAACAAATGTTTTAATCAGTACTTTGCCATACAACTTTCGGAACCTAAAAATGGATGAGCCAAGCAACAGTAATACGCGTAAAATTTACTTTTATTATGAATCTAAAAAGCATAAGTAACACTTTTAACGTGAAAGTCCCCGCTGGAGGGTCCACGCTAAGCTAGTTCAAATATATTTTGTATCAATTCCAATTGCGGAACATTCTGAACTACGAAAAGGTTAGGCTATCTGCCGAGCACCTCTGCATGTCGCGTCTCTAAAGAATAGTTGCACTGAATCACCAAAGATAGGAAATCAACAACCACATTTCTCCTCTTTTCCCTGAAATAGATTTTAGGCATTAAAAGTAATTTTCAGTGTAAAATACTCCGTGTTACTGAGAACGCCCCGTAGTATACCAGAATTGTTCAACTACACAAAAAATTAGGGACCTACCATATTAAATAACTAAATTATCCAATAATTTATACACGTCATTAAATGATAATGAGGTAATCTGTATTACTCTTTATGACAATCCCGTCAACTCAACCCGCGAATTAAAATCAAGATATAACGCTGATCACTTATACACAAGTGGAATTTCATAAATTTTGTTTTTGTGTAAATTTTATTTTTTCTCGTTTACTACAATCTAAAGGAGCGCAAACTACAAAAAGGTTAAAAAGCATGCGAATGCTGATATAGAGTGTGAATGAATGAAATGGACGAGACTGGATAACCATTGTTACAAAAAAAAACCTAAACCTCATTAAATAGACAGATAAACAGTTATAGAATCATTTAACATGTAATAATATGACCATGCGCAGGTCCAAATGGTCAAAATCGTTAAGGCGGTAGAGCCGTAGCGATCTCGGACCGAAGGATCGCGGGTTCGAGTCCCGCCCCGGGCATGGTCGAATTTGTGTTCGTCCTTTCACCTCCTATCATCAACATGTCATGTCGTCTTCACAGTTACCATACCGTTACATGTAATAGTGGTCGCTAATGACCTATATGTTAATGCGACTATATATAACAAAAAAAAAGTAACTGTGCGATGCAAAGTTTCTAAGCTAACATTTAAGTCGCGAGCTTTTGGATATCCACAAGTTATCTCAAAACATGGATACTCAGTATAATGAGAGATAAGGAAACAGTGTACCAGGGCTCCGTAAAGAAAGATGATGATAACGTTGAAGAATAAGAATTAGAAAAACTACGAAACCTGGAGGACCAACCGCTGGGAGGGGGGGGGGCGGAGCGGAGGGACTTCCGGGGAGCGTTCCCCGCGCACCTGCAGCTGCTTCCGGAAGCCTCACGAGAGCTGCCGCCCGCGGAGCGACCGCTGGCCAGGGGGAAGGGGGAAAGAGGCGGCAAAATTGCATGGCCTCCACAGCGATTGCAATGGCAACACAAGAGGGAAATGCATCAAATGTTATGTTTCCGAGTTCCTGAGCAACTTGGGCGTCGCGTGGAAAGTTAAATAGCGCCCCCAGGCGGGGCTGTGGAGTACGCAGTGAGCGATGAACCATAGGCACGAGCTGTAGGCGAGTTTATTACTACGGGTAGAGAGTGACAATGGGCTACGGGCGAACCTCGAGACTTTGCCTTGGGGTATATAGTGTCAGGGAAAGACACGGCAGTTAGTAACCAACCCGATCAACAGGTCAAGTATTGGCGACCGAAGCACTTCCTGGAGTAAAAGTAATCTGAAAAAGCGAAATGAGACTTGAAACGTAAACTTAGCATTTCTGCACACACAATGCGCGCGCTAGTTAGCTAGTCATTTTTGACCTTCTGATTTTCTTTATATTGCAGGATTATCCATAGATGCCCGTAAGGATAGGAAAAGTCGCACTGTAGTGGTATGAACGTGCATTACACTTAACGCACGTTCACAAAACTGCACAAAGAGGGCTCTGCAGTTAGTAATTGAGTTGAAGGAACGAGTGCCAGATACTTCTTTCCTAAGTTACTGTGTCGTATTCTGGTGATTCTGTCTGAAGGTTTGTTAACTGTGCTGCGCTGTAAGGACATCTGGTTACGACGACTATTCTATCCGACTTTGTATTTTTCTCCTTAGTGTATAGTTAAGTGGTCTGTTTTTGGTACGATTTGGAGTTTGGACTTTGTAAACACGTATAAAATAAACTCTTGTTATTGGTTATTCCTTATTTCTGACTATATCACAGCCTTCGACTTGTCTTTTTACTTTGTGGCCGCGTTTTTTGAAATATTTTATGTTTTTATTTTTTATCGAAAACTTACACCATTTAAGCACTTGAGATCTAGAAAAGATGTTTTTTTCCAAAATGTTGACGACGTAATGTCAAAATTTTAGTTGCTTTATTGTTTTAGTTATATATAAATTTGAAAATTTGCCAAGCACAGAGAACTGCACACTGTTTATTCAGGCATTGTTATAAACAATAAACGAAAACCAACGCTGCCGTCATGACAAATCCAAGCCTTCTCGACTGTGTGTTGCACTGCTGTATTAGGCAGTTTCGGTATTGATTAAATGCTTTGGTGTTCAGAACAAAAGTTCGGTTCAAAATGGAACCAGCCACGTAGACACTGTTTTCTCTTCTGTAATTTTACAATTCTTTTAAATTTTATACGATGTGTAATGTGTAAGAAAAAACACTGATAGAAAAAGTAAACATTTTATTGATTATAATACTTCTGGAAACTGCAACATCAAGAAAAAGTCATGCAGTTGAAAATACTTTTATACCGCAGATAAGATACATGACAATATATCAATGATTAGAAGGATAGAATTCTTCATGAACTCGGAATGTGAGAATTCATTATGATGATTCAGCCTTAATGTGCCACAGTCTGAAACTCTATACCGGGACCGGGAAATCTAAGAAGACCTGGTTAATTTCGTGAGAAAGCTTCTGCCAAACGGTTTGTGGGTGACTGCGCAAAGCTTCAGCCGTGGGTGAGAGAGAACTTTGACAAAACAGATGCCGACCAACCATATCCCAGTCATGATCGATGCACTACATGTCAGGCAAATGTGCAAGCTAGGAAAGCACTGATGTCTGTCGCTCTTCGAAGGCTTGAACATTATTTGTCACATGTGACCGACACAAATGGCTAAAATGGTATGGCATATGCCGGATAAGTGGGTAGCATATCGGGTTATAAAACCCTGCCGTATCAATGACTGTTCAGATTGCCCTCAATATGTAGGAGGTGATATCGTTTGCTCTATTTAGTGGGGACCCAAATCATGCTCCTTGTCGTTTGGCCGCTGGCCGTTCAACAATGCAGGTTGTCAGATTGCGTTTACCTCCATACCGTCTCACACATATACGGCGATCATTGAAAGACAAGTTGAAGTGGGACCCATCCGAAAACATTACATTTCGACACGCATCATGCTATCGACAGTGTTCACGAGACTATTGCAGTCTGAGGCGTTAGTGATTTCTGGTCAATGGTAGCCGACGGAGAGGCATGCGTACCAGACAAACCAGAAAACTGTCGTCGCGAAGAGATCTATACATTGTTGTAGTGCTCGAGGACAAAGCCATCACAGTAGACCAGGCAAGACAAGGTCGCAGGCAAGGTAACTAGGTTTCTAGACTTCGCGGGCACCGCGTCCAGATCTACTCACGCGAGATTTAAAAGCAAGGGTTGTACAAAGTGCTCCGGAATGGAGGTATGTCACAAGATTCTTGGCCCATGACAGTCTTTTAGTGAGGTCAATTTAAAATTTAGCACTATTAATTCTCATTTTCTCCATATTAGCAAATATATTACCCGCTAAAATGTAATACATTAGTTATAATTCAAATTGTGAACTGAGAATAAAATTAAACATTTTGAATAGAAAAGATCTTGATTTCGTAATCGCGTTACGAACAGTACAATAATTGCATCACTTTATACGTTCAGGATAGGATGTTTAACTGACTAAGATTCTTTTTCGTTAAAGGAACGCTCCGCCTATTACAGTGACTTGTCAATTAAACATAGTGGACCCAGCATATGCAATACAATTCACTATTGCAATGTATTGTACTTCACACGCTACTGGTCACGTGATTGTTAATCACATTTTACTCCATGCTCTGCAAATATTTTAATAGATGATTGACATTCTCGTGATTATGGGGTTGTTCTATGTCCTGGTTTGAACATGGCTGTTAAATGTCCCATTGTTAAAACGTTCTCCCAAACGCACGTTTGGACATGTATTCGCTATGACATTGTTAATTGGATTGTTGGTGATGTAGATACCTTTTTATTATGATAAATGACTAAAGATATTGTCTGGTATCAATTTTAATCAACTTATGATCATTTCATCAAGTTCTGCAGAACTTTGTTTTCGTCCCAGAAGCTGCAAGCTCTGATGATGATCGCAACGCGATCGAAATGATCATAAGTTGATTAAAATTGATACCAGACAATATCTTTAGTCATTTATTATGACATTGTCTTGGAGAAATTTGATTTATTTGTCCGAAATAACGTCCAAATAATAAGCTCGGCCGATATTTCACAATCGCAGAGGCAGAATATGCAGTGCGCTTAATACTTGAGAGGGCGGCAGGTAGAGCTTCTGTGCAGGGGTGCTTGACTCATCATAAACTTATAAATCTTATCGGCAACGCCCCCTTTTTGCATTTATGTGCGACAGACATACGCACTTTTCCATTGTACTACGCCTATAACCTTCAGGAAAGTGCAAGCAATAAGTTGACAAAGTTGTATCGCAATCGGATGAACGGTACAGCAGCGCATAAAATACGATCAAACATTTATTTTTATATATTAGATTAATTATTGATGTACATAAAATAACAGAACGATTTAACAAAACATAACACAAAACAAAGACAACCGCTCCTTGTCATTCAAACATTCCTGCTCCTTGGCAAACATGTTTATACAAGGCATAATTTAAACAGAAAATGAACATGAAATAAAGTATTAAGTAGTAACGTAGTAAGTAGTAAAGAGCATAATTGAAGTCTCTTCGTATGAAGCCTTCGTTATATTTGGAGCACGCTTCGTGCTTGCCTTTCCCGCTTCAGATTGCACGTGTCCGCCGCTTTCTGGATTTGGAGGGGAAATGAGAGCGGAATCAGGGGAAGTTCTCTGTGCGCGCAGGAACACCGGGCTTTCCGGTATGGCAAGTATCTCCTGAGGACGCACTTTGAATTTCCTGCAGGAGGCGACGCAATATGCTCCACAATGACCTTACGAACAAAATGACGGTCGTCCCGTGCTGTGCATCGCATGACTTCGACAGAACCCGCTCGTTGCTGCGAGCGACTGTCCATTGTCCACGCGACCACAGGTGTGGCAGAACTTGCTAGTCAGATTGTCACGATATGGAAAGCCCGATTTCCGGAGATCAACCGTTCTGTCTTTGCTTCGGTCATATAACGATATTGCGCCCTTTGACGTGGACCAGGCACGCCGACACGTGCTTCCACATTTCCGCTTTGCTTGAAGCGCCTCGCTGAGTGTGGCGTGACTCTAATCTCTCCGGCCGCACAATGCAGAGCGCCTGTGAGTCTACGAGTACGCTGTCTGCACACTTAATAGGGAGTTCTAGCACCAGCGTAGGGACACATCCTTAGACTCTATTGATTACGTGACTAACGACGTCATGCGGTCGTGAGGAACAACGTTCTTCAGAACGTTCTTCAGAGCTTGAGAAGTTACGACATTGCGTTATGCCTTTCAACAAAAGAAGCATTTCAAGCGTCGAACACAGAAGCCGCATAATATATCAAAGTGTGTAGGCAAGTGGTGAGATATTGGAACCACGGTACAAGGCAAGAGTAAACAAATCTCCATTAAACAAGGAAATTTTAGATTTTGTTGCCCTGCATGATAAGTATGCAGGCTGAGATTCTGAATCAGATTTTTTTGAGAATGTAGGCAATATCTAATAACAGCAATTGTTATGATCGTAAGACATAACGTAACAAGAAGATATGTTTCCACGTCCTTTTGCGTCCATTTCTTGCCTGACAGCCTTCCAATATTTTCCATTGATGTTATGGAGTTGGTAAGGAATAATTTTATTTGCCTCACATTTGAGTAGCAGTTTATTAGTTGGAAAATTCAACCTTTCTGCTTTTTGGCGATCATTTTGCCGTTTGTAAGGTGACCGTAGGGACGTGAACTATTTATGATAGTATAAGGTTGTGCCTTAGACCTAAGGTAAGACGTAATGACTTCAATGTCCGTCACGTGCCTGCTAGTGCATAACGTCGCTACTTTACGCGTGGCGTCAAAAATCCATAATCACTTCCGGTACAGTGTTGGGTATGTATTACCAAATTTGAATTTATTTATATAATTATTTTATTATTTTTATATTTTTCAATTACAAAAGTTAATGTTAAGGCGTCGAAAATAAATACATTAAAAACACGATGTGGGCTCTATAGTATTCTAAGTGGAGGGAGGGGAGCCAAGCCTTTATATCTGGGAACTTTTTAACATCTTATCTGGGGGGTCCTCGTTCCTTTGAGTGAAATGAACTGAACTTCTAGTACACATTCTCGACGGTAAGCACTGCTACTTGCGTATCTCAGGGAGCCGCCAGTGGTTCAACTCAGCTTTTATGAAATTGCATGTTCATTAGCATTCAGTGCCATATTTATCTCGCCATTTCCATTGTGTAGATACAATCTTTCCTAGTCTTTGGAATATGGTAACAGTCATGATACAAAGTAATTGAGACGTTTGCCGGGAAGAATAAGCCGTATTTTTGACATAACGAACTTCCTTTTTGAACAAGGATAATTATTTTCAATTTGGCACCATCTCTGATGACGGAACGGCTGTTAAAAGTGTTAACCTTGAGCCAGGACCTTACACAATTTTCTTGTGCAACAACTTTGCAACAGAATTTCGTGCTGCTCTCAATATTTTAGAAATCGTTTTCAGATAATTATATCTTCATAAAGCCTGTTTTTTTCTCACCCATAGTTTTATCTTCACCATATTCACATCCCATTTGCTGAAATTAGTATGGAAAATACTCCATCAATGATTCTGAAGTCCAAATTCATAAGTTGTTGAAGACAAGTACTCGCTTGACCGTTATGTTTGTTAGGAATCATTTATAATTATGGCTGGAATCGCTACATTTGTATTCCCAATTAAATCACCAAGATTGTGGGAAAGTAGCAGAAGAGAATATTGGCAGATCAAAATTGTACAGGAAAAATGATGGTAATTCATAAAAGTAAATGGAAGACAGTTTTATTTGCCAAATCTTAGCAATTTTTAATCTGTTTTATAACAAAACTTGATTGAATACTTAAACAACAAAAAATCGAGTTTTGTTCAATAGGATTACCCTATTTTATAAATCGAACACAAAAATGTTCTGAAAGTCGAGCATGATATTCAAGTATCTCTAGTGGTACGCCAGTAGAAATATAGTAAATCATGATCATGGTTATTAATACTTACGGAGTGCCAGATAGAGACAGCTAACGCGGCTTTATGGAGACGAAACAATCGTGGAGTCGTGTTACAAGTCGACTCCGTTTTCATCCTTAACATTAATTGTCTGTGCGTCACATGATACTCAACTATAACAATACCAGCTGATACTCAACCATAACAGCTGATTTGTTTTAATTTCAGAATTCTAGATGCGTTTCTTAATTCAAACAACGTGTTTTTTCGGAAGAGTATGATATATCTAATATAGTGCCAAAAGGATAAAAAATCAGTAAAAAAACCTTATGATTATATTTTTAAAATTTGATCGAAACTACACAATTGAGACAAAAATGTGTACTCGAATTCCTAGTTATGTTCAGTCTACAACATCGTTTCAAACCTTGTGTTTTGAGTTTAGCGTTAAGATGGTTATTAACTTTAGATTAATAACGATTAGAATGTTAATTTTTTCACAGTTAATAAATGTATAATTTTGTTAATGAACTATGATCCATCCCATATTTATTGCAGTAAGTTAATTTTCTTACATGACTTAGTTTCCGCTCATCTACTATTGATCTAATTGTTTACTCGCAGTCCCTAAAATTAATGCACTTTGACTAGCTCCTAGAATACCTCCACTTACGAAGCATTTATAACCAACTATTTAAATTGGTGATCCAGATATCCGAGATCGTGATCTCGGATCGAAGGATCGCGGGTTCGAATCCCGTCTCGGGCATGGATGTGATTGTGATCGTCCCTCCATCATCATCATCATCATCATCATTCTATCACTTCATTAAACAAGGATTAATAATTCCCTGCGCGAGTAGGAGACCCTTGCACTTAATGGGATGCGCAGTTGGCTAATAAAAAAATTAAATTAGATCTACCATGTTTGAAACCTAAGAAACTACAAACACAAACAATTTTATTTGCCGGTCCGGATGACCAAGATCGCTAAGGCAGTAGTGCCGTAGGGAACTCGGACCGAAGGGACCGAAGGAGCGCGGGTTCGAGTCCTCCCTCGGGCATGGTTGTCTTGTGTTCGTCCTTTCACCCCTTATCATCATCATATCGTGTCACCCTCATAGTTACCATACCGTTACACGCAATAGTGGTGGCTAATGACCTAGAAGTTGATGCGACCTTAACAAAAAAAAATATTTCATTTGAAAATTGGGTGAGGAAGAATGGGGTCATTTTCCGCAAGACGTTTTGAGGCGGCCCTGCCTTGAGGCGAGGCTCGCACGGGCGCCGCCTGGAGCGCGCAAGGCGGGCGCTGGACGCTCTACTTCCCCCGGAGGAAAACGCCCGGGAAGCAACAGCTGCGGCGCGTCACGCGCTGCCTACCACGGAACGAGGCGCGGCGCGGCGCCGGAGCATCGGCGCAGGTCTCGCGTCCAAAATTGGTTTTGGTTTTTACTGGTACGTTATAGCTTGTTCTTGCCTTCGATATGGAGCTCGATGTAACTTGCCTGGATCGAAAGGATCGTGGTTACGAGGGAAATATGAAAACAGTTGAATGATTCTACTTGTTCTCTTATGGAGGGAAGTATGGGAGGCGAGTATGGGAGGCGAGTATGGGAGGCGAGTATGGGAGGCGAGTATGGGAGGCGAGTATGGGAGGCGAGTATGGGAGGCGAGTATGGGAGGGGAGTATGGGAGGGGAGTATGAAAGTTTACCTCTAGCTAATTAATAAAAAAAGTAAATCTGAATCAATAAAATTAGGTAAAAAACAAAATTATTGTATATGTACCACGGGCGTTAAGTGGTTCTAAAGATCTCGGGCAACAAAAAGGCCTTCGGGCATTTTGTCGTCGCTTGATCATTAGAACTCTTATAACGCCCTTAGTGAATTATTAAAAATTTTGTTTCTAGGACTTTTTATCCAGCCGGCAGCTGGTAACACTTTACGTCTCGCTTATTCGACATTACTCTAGACACCAACACACTTGCGGGCTCCTCTGATCTGGGGTCAGGAGTACGCGAGGCCCTCCCCGACAACGCATACCGTGCATGAGAGACAAGGCACAAACAACCATGTCGAAGGCGTAACTCGAATCCGCGACCCTTCGGACAGAAGCGCTGAATCGGTACCCGCTCTTAGCCACCTCAGCCATCCAGATCGCCACTTCCAAAATACTAAGAGCAAATTAAAGCATGAATAAACAAATAATTGATTGACTTCTAGGCTGTCCGGGTGACGCCGCGTCGTTGGCAGATAGGCCGACGTTTCGCCTGTCATGTCGCAGGCTTCTTCAGGGTAGTGACACAGTAAAGCCTACGTGTACAAATAATTGATTGATTGTTTCTGGTATGTCAATGATATGGTTATTGGTCCCGTAAGTGTAATCAATGTTTCGTGCCGGGAGGTCGCGGCGTCTCCTTCCCGCTGGATGGCGAGATACGACTACACGCGGGTGAGCTGGAGATTGTCCCCTCCAGGTATCTGTCACGAGGAGGAACCGTTCCAGGCGAAACAAGCTCTAGGCTTCCGACTGCTCTACCGGCAGACGTGATAATGCAGCGCATGTAATTGTAAATATGGGTGTGTGAAAGGGGAGAGGATAAGAGGATGATGGGAAAAGTAATATCGCATGAGGCCCGAGACAAGAAAACTACCAATCAAAGGTTGCTAGAATTCTCTTCCAGACAACGGTTGAACACGACCTAGCTATCTAGCTAGTGTAAATAAATATACTTTTAAACACCAATGATGATAAAATTACTTGACATAACTGAAATGCGTTTCCCGCTTTGATTAGACATTCAATTCGCTTAAGTATGTACGGAGTATTCTGTGAAGAAAGTTCCCTTCACCGTGGACAATGGCACGCCAAAAAATCACAAATTTTTATAAGCACAATATCGGTTTTTGTATTGTTTTTGAGACGTTAAGGTTAATAATGTTTTACTAGCCTGTCCAGTATATCCACACTCGTTGATACAATGCTACGTTGATTAATGTGAAATATGGTCACCATAACCAAGTGAAATTGTTTTACGGTAGTGTCCATTGTTTTCAGGGTTTCTCCGAGATCCTTTGAGAACAACTGCGTTGCTTTTGGAACGAATCTCTGCATGCTTTAATGATAGTCTGCGAAACGAACTAATGTTAGGTATTTTGCGAAACGAAGCTTTCTTTTCCACCCACCTCCACATAAAAGAAGCAAAAGTGCTAAAGTGGTCTTGAATGTCAATCAACTGAACCGCTACCATAAACCTAAGATAAACTTTCATTGGTACTTTTCTTGCGTAACGTAAGACACCCATCACCCAGGTGGATCGTGGTTTTTCTTGAAGTTCAATAATATCTTCCAAGTCTTCTATTACGAAAGACGTTCAAAAGTGGCTGGATTCACATCTCAGAATGTTCATAAAAATATTCATAATAATGTCGCCACTTATCTTTACATTTTACTGGCCTGATCTACCTAAAATAAAATTGTTTAAAATGTTGCATTTCTGCCACAATTGTTCTCGTTTTTTGATGTCATTTTCTCTTTTGAGGTGTGAAGTATATTCTGTAATATCTGTTTGTCTCTGTGAATTTATTTATGCCTAGGGAGAAGCACTACGAAACTTATTGTGGATTATTATTATAAAATAGCAGATAATTATATGTAGAAAGACTTTTACACATATTAGGAAGCGGTGTGGCGTGTTTCCATTATTTGACGAATAAAACGTGGTCTCATCATATGCATTTAATTTCGCAAAAAGCTTTTCCGGTCAAATGTATATAATTTTAATTTATATTATTTTATAATAGTTTACTTTAATTTATATAATTTCAATGAGATAGCTCTTGTATTACGACAGTTATTCCCTTGCTTCATCTAATTACATGTTTCCAATTTAAATTCTTTAATTGGGTTATCAAATGAAATAAAATGTGATCAAATGTTAATCGTATTTGTAAATAGTTTATTGTATTTGTAGTCCTGAACGTGGTTGAAATGCGGTTCAAAAAGGTTTTTGCAAAATTAACTGTATATGACCCTATGTCTTCTCCTTAAAATTATATTCTCTCATACACTGCTTTCCTTATTGATATTTTCTGTTGCTTTGTAATAAGTGACCTTTTGTGAACTCTATTTTAGTATATGGTATTTTTAATTGTTTTCTGGAAATATGAATTCTCTTTGGCAATATTTCAATGCCTCTTCCGTTTCCTCGTGGGAGGAGAGAGAGTTTATAAAAACTGCAACTCAGCCTATGTGATGTTGCTGTTGAAGTAAATAAAGACATATTTATGGCAATTATGCCCAAAAATACCCCAAATTTACCTTGAATCTTCCGAGCACACCACTATTAATAATCGATGAGTAAAGAACTGTCATAGTATGTAGTGGCGTTAGTACCAAGTACACCTATAAAGAAAAGTGAGGGAGGGAGAGAGTCCATTTGGCACTTTTTGAGCTCTCTAAAACCATTCTTTAGCGGTATAACAATTCGGAGATGGTTCGGTTGCAAGCAGACTCTACCAGATAGCTCTCACAATATCTCTGCGCACACGAGGACCAGCAATATGAATTTGGGCATAAATGCGTTCCATTGTACCATGATTGTGGGCGCAGCAGATCACAGGATGGAGGCGAATGAGGCGGGGAGGGAAATGAGGAGGGAAAGTGAGGCAGGGAGGACGTGTGCGATGAGGCGAGCACTCTCTCCGCTGCGTCTGACCTCAAACGCCATGAGTCGTCTCGCTCGAGCGGCACATCCCATGATGAGGCAGATCCTCTTTACAGCCGCCGCCTCCACCGCGGTCCGTCTGACAGCTTTGTGTGTGTGTGTGTGTGTGTGTGTGGCGCAGTGCAACTTTCATGCTTGCTTTGTACTCTTCATTCAAGCGAGCACCTCGCATACAAGTCCATAGACAAACCGCGTGAACCTCAGCTTTAAGAGCTCAGTACAGCTTTGTTTGACACCACTTACATGTTTCCACACGTTAAAATAGAATAGAAACGTGGAGGTATTTTCATTTTCACACAAAAGACAAAAAATGTATATTTCTTCACTACTAGACAGGAATATATAACAAAATTATTGGTCTTTTAAGAGCAGAAACACGATTCTGAAGCAGTTCAATAACACGAGGAAATAATGGCAAAACCACCCCTGAAAAGCAATTAGCGATTAATTGCACAACCTTTTTTTGTAGCCATTGGAGCATGAACCTTCAAAATCGCCACAAGGCAAAGGTAAAATTAATTGTTTGGCTTCGTGAGAGAGAGTTCATCAACCTGTGAGTGCGTGGGCGGGGTGTGGGTAAGCTAAGGAGTCGTGCTACACACACATCATTGAAGATCTCAGTTAATAATTGTAGCCGATCTTCTGTTTTGTCTCCTGTTGAAATGTTTCATTCCAGTTTCCTCGTAGAAAAAAAGATTAACACTCCAAATCCATTGCATTTATTTCGACGACTTCTTATTTTTTATTTCTCTCATTATGTGTGGAAATGAATTTATTGATGGAAATTTCTAAATAGTAGATCGATACGAATCATATTTGTATCTAACTCGCGCCAAAGAAAGTAAATAGTTTTTTAATGGATGATTTACAGTCGCTAATGAATAATAATATCGGTATGAAAATTATAAAATTTCCTTGTAATTCAAAATTTAGGGGCCATATGGAAAATCATTTTAAAGATAACATATAGTTTATAAGCAGTTTATAAGTAAATTTACGTACAAAATATTTTTGTTACATATATTAATTAGTTATTTAATGAAACATTTAAATAAATAATAAATAATTAGTAAAATTAATATAACATTCTACATAACGAGGTAATAAATTGAAGTTTTAAAGCTTGCTATATTAAACGAATTGCGTGTTAAGAAGTAAACATTTGCCTCTTGTGATTAAACATCATTTTAATTTTTTTAAATTAACTACGCATTTTACTGTAAATGTGGTATTAAGGGTGAAGATGATGGAAATGAAATGGTTCACATGTTTTAAATTATCACAAATGCGATGTTTGATACCGTAGCTCAATTGGTTAGAGGTATGGATAACAGGTCCCGAGCTCGGATCCCGGTGGGATGAAATATTCGCTTTTCGTGACAATCCATTTTCAGTAGATTTTAACAACTCGTTATTTTAAAATTCTGCATTTTTTTTGTAATGTTCAAAACAATTACAACACATGGAATTAATATTTCATTTAAACAGCGTAGTCCACGTGGAAGCAAAATTGTTTTTTTGCGGGGAGATGTAGCGGAAGCAAGTCGTCGGAAGGGGGAGGGGTGATGCTGCCCTTCCGGAGGCTCCCGAAACGTTCGATGGCGCGAAGCGACGCGGCGCGGCCGCCATCACGCCCTTATGAAACCAAACGACTTCCTTCCGCCTGCCGACCGTCACGCCTCCCCCTCCCCCTCCCCCTCCCCCTCCCCTCCCCCTCCCCCTCCCTCCCCCCTCCCCACCCGCACAGACGAGCGACAGCGGCCACGTTGCCGGCCCAGCGAACGAGGGGGATCGAGTTTCTGACAATGGCTGTGATGCGTTGTATGGAAAAAAGACTATTTAAATATAAACAAATCGAAATAAACTATTTATAAAATAATATTTTATATTACAATGTCTGTAGTGCGTTGTATTGAAAAATACTATTTAAATACAAAAAATTCGAAATAAACTATTGGTAAACATATATTTTATATTACGTTGTGCACCGTATATTGCGAACTCACATCTGAAATGTTCAGTTTTTACATATAAATATATTGAAATGTAACGAAATAAGTAGTAATAGGTAAAATATGTGAAAATGTGTAATGATACCAACATATTTTAAAAAAAATAATAAGTCAAACAAAAATAGTTCTATTTCATTCCTAATGTCTTGTAAACTCTAAAAAATATTTTTGAATGAAGGTTTTTGTTCTTGTAAGTATATGCATTTACTTGAAAATCCGTTCCCTGGTGATTACTAGAGAACCGCTGGTGGAATCATCACAAGAGCCCGAAACGTCAAATACGTTTGGTGTGTGGTACAGAATAAGCTTATTTTATCCTGCCCAAAAGGTCACTCACAATAAATAAAATACTACTTATATCAGAATGCTTAGGATATCACTTTGCAGGCAGCAGAAGGGATATTTGATTTATGATTTTTTTCTACTACTACAATTATTATTATTATTATTATTATTATTATTATTATTATTATTATTATTATTATTATTATTATTATTATTGTTGTTGTTGTTGTTATTATTATAATGCTAACATTTGAGTTCCAATTACAAATATAACTGGTAAATCAATTTCCTTTTGCTTTGAAGCTTTCAGTTCTGTACATTATTTAAACATTAAAATGTAACTACAAACAAGATCGTTATATTACATTTATTAAAAGGCAATTGCGTTCGGCTCAATGCCCTCATCGCAATGCAGTATGCCGAAGTGACGTGGGTTTTGTTTACAAATGTATCTTCTTAACAGGAAGTCAAAGAATGTTATTCAAATAGTCACGCCAGAAGATAACGAAATAAGAACAGCACATAATATTCCTGCGTACTCTTACTGCACGTTTATTAGTAGTTTTCAGTGCTGAAAGGTATGCAAAATATTCGGACCTTATCTAAGTATCATGCGGAAATACACGTCTGCTGTTTTACCTGTAGACCCTCGAATATGTGTAATCACCTCATTTCGCGAGCTTAATTATGTGGAACGAGTTGCTCATGCATTTCCTGGAATAGAGAATGGAACCTGTACAATGCCATGCACTATTCACCGTGTGTTTCATTTCCTCATTCGCATAAAACATTCGATTTCACTTCTTCAGCGAGAGCTTCCCTCCCTGTAATAGTCTCTGTTTTCGTATTCATTAAAAACTTTTTTGACTTTACTGTATGTTCCTTACAACTGTCATCGATATATGAGATTTTATGATAGAATTTGTCCACAATTGTTTAGAATCGATAAAAAATCTATCTTGCATCTATTACTCATGAATGTTTAGTACTCTTACAGTAATCTGTCATCCATCATTCAACCTCTTATGAATACTCATTCCCTCCTTGCTAGAACACTTTATATAAATAAAACACATTTCTTCCCTTGTCATCTTATTTATAATAATTAAATTAATCAGCGACAACTCAAGTTTATTATGAGTTGTAAAATCAGATTCAAAACTTGTTTAAATTACGTTTGAATGATGACGCGATAAAGTAAACATTTATATGCTTATGTAACTTTATTTTAGCAATATATCGTGTCACTCTTGTTGCTTATGTAGTGCAATCACTTGATTCCGTTTCCTACTTTCTTCGCATAAGAGAAATAAAACAAGCGTACTTCCCATCCTTTCCCTCGACTTTCACAGAAAGATTATATGCTCCGCTGACGCACTTCATTTCGTAATTGCGTGAGACTGAAACAGCAGTGACTGTTCCTGGGACAATTCGTCGGTTGTCATCGAATCAAAACTGACCGAGAAACTCCCAAATCATATCTCAATTTGAGGTCATTGAAAGCACAAGAAAACATTCGTATTCACAACATTTGCCCTTCTGACCACTCTCACCATTGTCTCACAAGTCTCTTCTTTTACGTGATGGGGCAGCTTCTCGAGAAGAACTCACCAAACTACGTGCTCAGTGGATGGATATAGTTCCTAAATGACTGAGTGTGATCATATAAAAGAAGTAGGGTACTCCGTCAAAAATGGCGATACAAAATCAATCTTCCTTGTTAATAATTCATTGTAATGAATAGTAGAACGAAATTCAATTCTTTTTAAATACAAATTTAAGTTATTTTTTTCATTTTAAATTTGACTCTAATATCAGTAATATGTTCCAACCGCTGACCTCTATGAGACCCCCAAACAATTTTAGGGAAGACCATGAAGGGGTCACCAGGCGCCATTTTGTACTCTTTTGCGACTGTTGTTATTGGTTGCTACGTTCCATGAAGGAATCGAATTTAGTTCCTTTGATATTTGTAGTAGTCGTTTAGACACACTGCTGTCTCGGAATCCAGGAGCATGTGTACCGCAGATTAAAGGCCGCCATGTTCCCCGAAATCGTACGTACATGCGCACAGCCCATCTGCACGGGCATCACCCAATCCTCTGACCCGGGGCAGGAAGCTCGTTTTATTTCTTCAAAGTTGTCCTCCTCTGTCGTATTATTTTATTATATTTTATATCATTTTCTTATTCATTTGTTTCTACGAAATTTTGTGCTATGACGATTGTTTTTAGTAATAAATCATAGTTTATTTTAATATTTGATAGTGAATTTACTTGAACCAGACAGTATCTTTACAATCGAGTTTGTGTAACTTTACCCCAATCACTAACGTTGTAGACCGGGAGAGGTGGTTCAGAGCATCAAATGATGTCACTGCAGTGACCTTGACCTGGAGGTCCTAGAGTCGAGTCCCGGCGAGTTCCGGTGGCCGGATGTTTGACCATAGCTTGTTAGCTAGGTCGAATTCAGTCGCTGTCTGGAGGTGAATTCTAGCGGCCAGAGCCGAAACGAACCGTGCGCGATCTTTCCTTCTTCTTCCTTGTCCTATCTTCACCCCTTGCTTACACACACTTACACTGACATCCACTTCACTACCACACATGCCGGGAGACCGGTCGGGAACTTGTCCTGTCAGGAATTCTCGGCTGTCCGGGAAACGCCGTGTCGTTGGCTGGGAGGCCGACGTTTCGCCTGACAAGTCGCAGGCTTCCTCAGGGCAGTTCCTCACTGAGGAACTGAGGAGTGAGTCGCAGGCTTCCTCAGGGCAGTTCCTCACCGAGGAACTGAGGAGTGAGGAACTGCCCTGAGGAAGCCTGCGACATGTCAGGCGAAACGTCGGCCTCCCAGCCAACGACGTGACGTCTCCCGGATAGCCGAGAATTTACGGATTCGAGCCGCGGAAGCGTACGTGTACATTTGTCCTAACAGGGTCTGCGGCCCGCTGATGGGAGATACCTGCTTGGGGAAAATCCCGCTAGTCGATTGCCGGTCGGCGCCGGATCTCACCATCCAGCGAGGGAAAGATCATCGCCACCTCCAGAGGAAAAGTATACACGACACATACGAGAATAATGACCTTAGTAGTTGGCGCGCCCGGAATCACTAACAATCAATCACTAACTTTGTAAATCCCTAGCGCGCATCGTGGCCACATATTTTAATCCTTCTTATTCCCCAGATCTCGAGTTCCGAAGGGTGCGATTGCCAGGGAGCGCGCGCGGCGTCGACTTCCTGCACACACGTGCAAGACGTCGCCACGTATTACTCGTCACTCAAACTACGAATATTGCGCGCCGCGAAAGCTACTGAATTGTACCGCCAGATGTCGTTCTATTAACACCAATTTTATAGTGCCTGGTCAGATTTAACTTTTTATTGCTTATTGAGACTCTCTATTCTAAAAACATTTTTGGCAGTGTATCTGTAAACCATAAAATATACTAAAAAATAGTTTCTTTCTTGCTTCAGTTGCTCAAACGTTACGATGCAATCTCGGAGACGCAGGAAATTATGGATTCTCCACTACAATAATTATTTAATGGATCTCTTTGCATTCTATTGTCGCTCCAACTATATGTTGAAATCCTCTAATGACCTCTCATGCTTTAACGTATGGGATGTCAATTTGAAGTTGTTATCTAGGAAGATGTTATTGATTTGATGATTTACAAAGTGCAAGGGTCCGGCTAGTTTAAAATTAATTTATTATATTAAAATCTAAAAGCAATGTATGTTATAGAATTTTATGAGACACACTCTAACAAAAAAATAGACAGTACTCCAACGTTACCAGATCCAAAATAAATTCCAATAATTTATTTTCTATTTGATTTTGGCGCCAACGTTGGTTGACAAAAATATCTTCAAATTCAACTATTTTTCTCCGTCTCTCCAATTTTTTCATCCTGATAGATGCAATAGAAGCTGGTAAAAATTAAAAAATGAAAAAAACACGTTTCTCATTGTATTTCTGTAACAGATTGCCTTAGGAGACAGATATTTTGGGAATCTACGACATTTTTTATTATCTTTAGTAAGAGCATTGTGATGATCGATTTGGTTTTGGGGAATTTTTAAACCCCCTTATTAGGCTATTCCCTTCGCCATATATTCGTAAGAAACAAATTAAAGGAGTTCGAAAGAAATAATTAAATTTAAAAAATTATATAATTTAAAAAATATTTAAGAATCGAAAAAATAATGATTAATTCTCCACGGTTCAGAGCGCAAAATTTATACAGCTAAAATCTGCGTGATACCAATTTTTAACTGAGTGACCCCCATGCCAAAAGGCACGTTTATGTTAACACAAAAAATCCGCGAGGTTTTCCCGCAAGTGGTCGTCCGTGCCGCTTCCCAGAGGCGGTCGGCGCCGGTCTTTCGGCCGAAAGTAGGTCCGGGCGCAGGTCGCCGCCGCCGCAGCCATGGGCGTTTTGGAGCGCGCAAGAACACCGCCACCGCCACCGCCGACTCTACCGCCGCCGCCGCCACCACCACCGCCGACTCTACCGCCGCCGCCGCCGCCGCCACCACCACCACCAGCGCCCCCGATACCGTCAATTAATTCATGGCATAAAATATGGAAAGAAAAAACTTTTCATGTTGAAAGATTTTCCACGATATTTTTTAATAAATAGTATAATGTTCTAATTCTTATTTATCTGTTAACGTGATATATTCTAATAAATGAAGAAATAAGTATTATTGTTCTCTAAACGACGGTGCTTCAGAGAAGTTTCTAAAGGGTTGGTAATAACGCTTTTCGGTCATTTCAGTATTTTAAGAAGCACATCTCTTACGTTTCAGCTCATTCTTAATACATCTGAACTGTAATATTTCGTGTTCTTCTTAGTGGAGGGTTCGAATGATATGAGAAAACAGAAATAAAATATTTCTGCTCGAAGCTCGAATGATGGTTTGGGCAAATTTTGGAGCTATCCTTTGAGATTCACGCCTTATTACAGCATTATCATGGAATAATGACCTAGTCTATGTGACTCTTGCTGGCGCAATATCATAGGCAACATGATGCAGAGCGTCGTCATCGGCATCACAATAAAAGCGAATTCACCTGAATTAGTTCACCCACAATTCACTGAGATTAGTACGATCAACGAACCATTCAAATTCGTTGATCAACGGAATCTCTGTAATAGGAATCCTGCTATGGCTTTTGATAGGTTCTTAAATTACTCGAAGCACGTTCTTTATTTTTAGTGCTCTGTCTCAGAAGAACACTAGAAGTTTAAAAAGAGTAATTTATTACAAAATAAAGCAGCGTAAGTAAGTTGATTCCTACCTCAAATACATAATTCAAAATTATTTTCTTTTTTGAAAAACGTATCAGTTTTGTCTTCATTGTCAAATATATCTATTACTTTGAATCAAAAGTGCAGTTGCTCATGAAAAATAGCTGTTGGTAAAAAAGTAAAGGTGTTAAAAATAATATTACATTATTATCAATAGATTATCCCACGGCCCAAACAAAGAACAAAAGTAATTAAATTAAAACGTAAAGGATAAGACTGATTACATGTGTTGGTACAACAAACAATATCTATGGTCCCAAAATTATTTCCAAAGTCAATTATTATATACTTATTAAAATGTTTTCGAAAGATTGAATTTATGTTACAATAATACAGTAATCGATTTTCGTAACGAATGACATTAAAATATTATAAAATATGCATTGGCGTAACTGAGTAATTCCAGCGGATTGTAGAAAAAGTACTAAGACCCATTTGTAACATTGTTTTAACACATTTTACGATGTGCACGCCATCGAAATTGATTATGAAATCTAGTGAACGGCATACCATGTGGCTACATTTGTCCTGCAAATTTTGCAAAGACTAATCTACATCTTATCTCTGCTGTCTCCGATTTCACGTCCTTTAAAACTTCTGTATTCGCCGGGCGCGTCCTCCGCCACGTGACGCACGTTGACAAACATTGCGCAGGGCCGTTGGGCTCGGAGGCGCTGGGCCCGTCACGGCCGCCACTCGCTCGCCGTGCACTCGAGCACTTGCCCGGCAGATTCTGGCAGCGCCTTTCGGACAAAGCCCTCTCCGCCATCTCAGGATTTCAGGCAGGGGGAACTCAGAGGCGTGTCCTCCTTCTCAGAATAGGCGTGCGTAGCCTAAGCTTAGAAAAGGATGCCAAGGACAGCCTCCTATCCATTAAACATAAATTTCCAGCCTCCCTATTAGTATCTAAATATATTTTATTTATACATGACATTTTATTTGTACAATTATTTTCTGTTGTTTTTTGTAAAATTTTGAAATGTATTTTTGGGCGGTTGAAAGAATGATTGACTCCGACTTGGCCGCAATTTTTCGGGGTAGTTTCGTGCACATTTCGACAGCTTTCGCTGAGTGATAACTGTTTTTTAAACATTTTAGGACGTTTCTATGGGAGAATCCAGACTAAATTGGCCACTATACTTGGGTTAATTGTTGGTTAGACCGGCGATGTACAGCGCTCTTTGAACAACTTCATGAGGCGTACGAGTATCTTGACACTTTTATTATGCAATATTTTGAAAAATAGAGGCACAATTCGGGCTTGAAGCTCAATTCGATTTGCAAATCAAATTCGTGAAATTAAGCACAGCACAATTAAGAGCAGAGACTGACAATGAAGGGAATCCGAAAATTGTCGAGTGAACTTTCAAATAACTATTTAAGAAAACTTATATATAACTATAATAATAATTATAATATACAATTAAAATAGACTAAATAATTTCCAAGAAAACAATTATCCTGGTATTCTTGACATACTAATTCATTGAACGTTTATATCTATATAAGTAGTATATTTTAACATAGTACCAATTGGGTAATGTTACCTTATTTTGTTTTTAGTTATGGCACAGAAAATTAAAAGAAATAATAAAGTACTTTTCCTTTTAAATAGAATTATACGTTTCCTGACAATCTAGCTTGTGAAAACCAAAGTACCGTGGAACATTCTAAAAATAATATGACATTAAATATTGTTATTATTATGCAACAAGTTAAAAATTTAATGTTTTAAAACCTTATCAACAACCTGAATTGACTGTCAACGTTTTAATTTACATATTTCTATAAGTGGCTAAAGATATATTCTAGCCTCAGAGATGAATTCAAAAGTATATTTAACAAGGAACTCGCACGATGTCTGATTCAAGACGTTCATGATATGGAGAATTGTTTACGAAGTTTTCAATAATTATCCTTTTCATAAAAGCGAACACGAGATTTGCATACACATAATGCATTATTTCTGAGATTGCGTTATCATCGTACACGTGGCACATAATGCTCTTATTGCTCATTACGAAGATAAACCACCTACATAGAGTTGGGCAAATACTACGCAAGAAGACATGTGCACACGATAACCCATAAAATGAAGGATGAACGACATTTTCGAAACCCCTCTACCCACTCTTGCTTTAAAATAAATGTATTTTTAAATGCGTTTCTTTTTCGTATTGCTTCATACTTATCTATGTTGGGGGTGGGGGAAGGAGCTGGTTGGCATCATAGGTGGTTTTTATTTTTTTTACACCAACTTGTTTTAAAACAGGTTTGGTTATATTTATAGAAACTATACCTTATGATATTATATGACTGTTAAGCTTTTAGAGTAGTTAAAAATCATGTTCAGATGTGCCAACCAGCCCCATTTGACCCACCCCCAAGATGAAATGAAGATGAAGAAAGCGCGGGAGAAGATGAAGAAAAATAAAAATAGTAGCTCTGTTTCCCCAATGGCTATCCGGGTGACGCCGCGTCGTTGCCTGAGAGTCCGACGTTTCGCCTGTCATGTCGCAGGCTTCCTCGGGGTAGTGAACCGAACCAACGACACGGTGTCACCCGGCGTCACCCGGACAGCCAAGAAGTCATCAATTCGGCCGTGGAAGCTTATGTGTACCATTTCCCCTGTCTTGAGATGTGGGTCTGGGGCGCACGCTGGTGGGGTTGTGAGGTTGTGGGCTTGTGGGTTTTTGGGGTTGTAGGCTTGTGGGGTTGTTGAAGTTGTTGAGGATGTTGAGGATGTTGAGGATGTTGAGGTTGTTGAGGTTGTTGAGGTTGGAGCGGTGATTGGACCGGTGCCGCTGGGATTGGCCGCTGGCGAATCGCCCGCGGTGAGTCACCGGGGCGTTGCCAGGTCGTGGACCACGCCGGGCCACGCGGCCGTCGCCGACGCAGCAGCCGACACTCAAACCGAGTCCTCTTTCTTGCTGCTCTCGCGCACGTGTAAAGAAAATAATGAACATGATTTCTCGCCCCTTCCGGTTTTCCTTCGTCTGCATTCACTAAACTTTTCAAAAGAGTCACAAAGAAGATTTATTTCTTAAGTGACACAGAAAAAATTCTTCTAAACTCTCTCAAATATAATGAAGGTTCCTGAGCCACTTCAAACGAAGCAATTATTGTTCGTACATTTCCGTATTTCCATTTCGTTGATTCCTTTGTCCTTACGTCGTTTAGCCCCTTTTACACCATCACGTTTCACCTAACTTTTTTAATCCTGTTGGGAAATTTTCATTTTCTTGATTGAAATGTAGCGAAAACCTGTTATGTATCATATCTTCTTATATCCATGCACTCTTCCAATTACGGCGTTTTTTGAACATTCTTTGAGATCTATTAAAATAAATAACTAATACGCAAACTCCGCTCTGTAAGGATGTACAGTCATTAACCTGGCTAAATGTGATTTCATAGGATGCTTTTCATTCTCACATAATGAGACGTCCAATTTGTTATTTATTCAAGTTCAAAAAAGTTCACTCATTTGTTTTCACGTCTCCCTGTGAGAGGAATTCCCACACAGAGACACGAGTCAATTGTATTTCAGTCACAAT
Source organism: Gryllus longicercus (assembly GCA_038098605.1). Classification (NCBI taxonomy): domain Eukaryota; kingdom Metazoa; phylum Arthropoda; class Insecta; order Orthoptera; family Gryllidae; genus Gryllus; species Gryllus longicercus. Next base: position 148,301 of record JAZDUA010000596.1, on the reverse strand, counting down.
GATCAATTTTAAACAAAAATGTAATATTAATAAGATCACTGAGGTAGATGCCTTTTAATAATTAAGTAAATAAAAGGTGTTTCCGGTATCAAAAGTATATTTTAACTTCAAACCTTTTCAATAGATGCGCTATCGAAAAGATCTTAAGTTAAAATATACTTTTCATTCCGGACAACACCTTTCATTTACTTAAAAATCAAATATTGGAAACTTTACTTATAAACAACATGTTATGTATTGTATTTTATTATTCCAATAATCGTAGGTATAAAATTAGAATATAAGAATGGATTTCGGCACATTAAATCATTTACTACGTTCATGAGTCTTGCCTTTTTCATTTTCAGACCGTTCTAATTTTTCATTCTCTGGCAATAAATTTAACTTTTTTCTTTTTATCTTCAACATCTGCGATGTGCATACTACAAAATGAATGTTGTTGAGCGCATTCTGCCTACTAATCGTCAACAGATTTTTTATTATTACACTTTAATAAGAATTGAAGAAGATGAAGAAAAATCCAAAAACTGGGTAAAATGCTTACTTTCGGAGAAACCAAAAATTATTAAGACCTCTGATATCAAACCCCGAGAAAGACGTGAATAAAAATTTAAACTTAAACACATTTACATTCTCATTTTAGAGGTTTTTGTAAAATATGTCGAATGTTCAAATAAAAGTTTTCCGTTCATTCAGACTGTCTGAAAAGACGATTAAAAATTTTTTTAAAAAAATTAACCTGCTTTCGATGTCCATTCAGTTTTACTCATACCATACGTATTTAGATACTAATATTCATTTAAACTTTATACTATCTCCTAATTGTAAGTATCACCAGGGGTTTTATGGTATTTTAGACAGAAATTTTTCTATGCTTCACGAGGCACGATTGGAAGTATTCTGAACTATAAGTAATTTGATCTAATTCATACTGAGAATGAACAAAGAAATTCTTCGAAAAAATGAAAATCTACTAAAAGAATTGAATTACATAAAAATAATCTTGAAAGGGATAATATTTCTGAATAGTAGCTATTCAGAAAAAAAAACTTCTGAGGAAAACAAATGGAACCCCACTGAAAGGAAACATGATCAGTTTTGAGAAATGTGGCCAAAACTGCAGAGTAATAAATTTTAAAAGTAAATTAAGGTAAGTTCAGTGGAATAACTGAAAACAAGAAAGGAAAGGCAACGATAGTGCTATCGAATCTCGTACTATCGCACTAACGAATTTCAACGTATTCAGAGGGTGTTCAATGTGGTTTGAATTATGACTAAATTACAATTGGAATAGATACTTCGATGTATGATATATATTAAACATACTAACAATCTGCGTCTCAAATCCGTACTGAACTAAAAATGATAATACCGTACGAATAGGATTTAATAATCATTCCGTGTATCATTCGAATTTACAACTGCTTAGAGCACCTAATATCCCAAAATATCGAAATACTGTAAGAGCACTTCTGAGTTTCGAGGACTCATGACTTTCGAGCACTTTTAAGTTTCCTTTTTTCTAGAAGGACGTTAGAAATAGTCTCAAATTCTCTTGAAAGTGGACAATTACTTTTCGGAGTCATGTGACATTCAGTATCTACACAATACATTTACCACCAGCTCATCCCAATATTGTTTTCTCCTACACCCAAATTAGTGACCATTATGAATGCTTCAGAAACATTGTTGGTGGAATAATGTACCTGTCTTAGGAAAGGGGGCGAGAATGTCAGATGGAAAGTTGGCGGTAGAAAAGGGGAGAATTCTGCAAAACGTCTGCCATCACCGTCTTTCCCAGCATGAATTGCACATTGCCGTGACCGGAATTTGAACACCGCCTTTTCAAAGCTCACATAGTTATAGAGTAATTGTACAGGAATGTGAGAGCTGCTATGATTCTATAGAGTAAGGCTCAGCTAAAATAATGCCTTTTCTTGCTTAGGAAACCCCTGAATGTTTCATGTAGGAACGTACCAAGAACTCACTACTCGCGTTATTGAGTAGAAGCGGTACCGGCAAGCCCCAGTTATCACGGCCATTCAACGTAGATGGAAACAAAAGTTTCAGTAGATGTACCCTCATTTCTCTTAATTTTATTTCTCCAATTGTTGCGTATTCATCAATCAACATTTAAACAGGTTGTGGGAACTAATGGCCTTACAACGTGTCCAAAAAACAAACAGATCTATCCTCTGTACAAACGTGTTCTTAAAACCACAGTATGTATGTAGAAAAAAGCAATAAGAGTATACATGATATAAGATATAAACTAAATTCATAGACATCTGAATTTATTAAAAAAATCCTCTGGTTAAAGAAATGTGGGTTAGCATTATCTTTCCCCTAACCCTTCAAATATTGAATGATCGATACAGAGAATATGATATTAGCTATCTACTCATAAACAACATCCTGCGAAGGTTTAGGGGCATACAACTTTAAAATTAGGGAAAATTCTAAACTCATCCAACTATTAGAAAATAAAAGAAAATCCTATTAATATATTTTCTTTTTTTATGATTACATAATGCACATAATACTTGAAGTTTTCTTGAAAGAATTCCAAACAAAAATTTATTAATTAAATAAAAATCACAAATTGAATATCTACTTTAAGTGAAATGTTTTCTCAGCAGTTATTTATTTTCCCTCGTGTGTCCCCTACTTTAGTCTTAAATTACTAAGCCTTCGGACCGTTATCAGTTAGAAAGTAGGGTTGCAAAATTTGTTTGGCTCATCAACTTCTTGTCGCTGAACCACAAACAAACTTCCCCTATCAACAGAAGGAAATATATTGGCCACTATACCTCACCAACGTATCTAGTAATATAATTCTTAAGTTTCTAGATACCTGTCAAACAAATTGAGCCTTATCATTTGACTTAAATTACCTTGCAGGATGTGGTGTTATCAATGTCTCAGAAACATATAAGTTCGTAAACTCCATTGGACGTAATGTCAATCAAAAACAAAATACGTGGTCATATCTCCAGTGCTTTGTGTGCTTTGATTGTTCCTACTACAGGGTGACTAATAAAACCGTTTCATAAATTAAATACAGTTAGTGGACAATACTAACGGAGATAAGATTGTCCAAGGCTCCAAACGGTAGCGACTAGAGTTTCAGTTGGTTTGTCGCCAACGTTTCCGAATGGTCCACTAGCTGAACTTTTTCTAGAACATTCAAGTCTCGCAAGTGACAATATTTCAGCACAACCATATTTCCAGCACAGATAATCGCTGGTTTCTAAAACTCCTGCGCGCAGCAACGCCAGACGGGGCAAGTAAATGTTACCGATCGCCAAACATTGGAAAATAAATTAATAGAAACAACTCGTTTCTGTTCAGAAAATGAGTGCCGTAAATAATATTTTGTTAAAACACATTTCGAAATATTTAAGAAAAGAGATTTCTACATGTCATGCCAGATTCAGTTCAACCACCATCTTCAACAGTGCCTAGCAATCATTGTATTATATCTACTACATAATACTTTAAAATCATGACTTCTTCCTAAAATTATATTTCATTATTACACTCACACTGGTTTAAAAACAATAGCTGAATACCGAAAGTTGCTGTCACCTTTTCCCCTTGATTATTATTAATGCTATATTTTATTAATTTTGAAAATTTTCTGAAATGCATAATGCACGGGAAAATAAATAAACCCCATATTCAGTTCTTGAGCTAATCAATCCTTGAATACGAGATAGAGATGGGTGATTTTGAATTTACCAAATAATCCTAGAGGAGCTGAATATGTTCATAGACTTTCTGATATTAAATTGGGGAGACTCGCATCTACGCATTGTGCTTTTTTGTGGAGACTCGCAATCTACGGTCGAACAATCTAATTTTTAAGACACTAACAAGTATTGTTTGTGAAGTGTGATTATGAACAGGAGAAAAACAAGGACATAAGTTTTAAGAGATCTCCGCGTCTAATTATTATTCGAGTTTTGTATTCACTTACTGGAACAACACAAACTGTACATCTTTATGTCACGCAGAAATGAATAGGAGAAAACCATAACGGTATAAATGACATTTTATAAATTCAGAGAAATATGTTTATTTGGGTCAATTTCACTGTAAAGTCGCAGTGATTTGTTTCATTATAAAAACGACGGCATTTCAATTGTTCATTAAAACCACAAAAATCCATTGCCGCTGAAATATAGCCTAAAATAAACACGTTTTTTTTATAATTAATAAAATGTCACTTATACCGTTCTGGTTTTTACCCATTCTCGTGTTCACGATAGTTCCATATAACAATTATTGTTTCAAAGTCTCGGGACAGAGGCATTTCAATACTCTTCAGAAGCATCATCGTTTTACTGTGCAGGTACTTCATTATGTTTCGTCATAAAATCACACTTTACCTGTGTTGAGGGGTATGTCAGTGGGGACATGAGTAGGGGCCAGAGAAGTTAAAGTCGGGGGCGAGAGAAAGGGATTGCCTGTGGGAGCGACAGTGTGGGAGTGACTAGGGGCGGAAGAAGTTGAAGTCGGGAGCGGAGAGAAGGGAGTTGAGGACGGGAACGACAGTGGCGATACGAGAAGGGGCCAGAGAAGTTAGGTCGGGGGCGAGAGAAAGGGATTGCCTGTGGGAGCGACAGTGTGGGAGTGAGTAGGGGCGAAAGAAGTTGAAGTCGGGAGCGGGGAGAAGGGAGTTGAGGACGGGAACGACAGTGGGGATACGAGAAGGGGCCAGAGAAGTTAAAGTCGGGAGTGGGGAGAAGGGTGTTGAGGACGGGAACGACAGTGGGGATACGAGAAGGGGATACGAGAAGTTAAAGTCGGGGGCGAGTGAGAGGGATTGCTTGTGGGAGCGACAGTGTGGGAGTGAGTAGGGGCGGAAGAAGTTGAAGTCGGGAGCGGGGAGAAGGGAGTTGAGGACGGGAACGACAGTGGGGATACGAGAAGGGGCCAGAGAAGTTAAAGTCGGGAGTGGGGAGAAGGGTGTTGAGGACGGGAACGACAGTGGGGATACGAGAAGGGGATACGAGAAGTTAAAGTCGGGGGCGAGTGAGAGGGATTGCTTGTGGGAGCGACAGTGTGGGAGTGAGTAGGGGCGGAAGAAGTTGAAGTCGGGAGCGGGGAGAAGGGAGTTGAGGACGGGAACGACAGTGGGGATACGAGAAGGGGCCAGAGAAGTTAAAATCGGGAGTGGGGAGAAGGGTGTTGAGGACGGGAACGACAGTGGGGATACGAGAAGGGGATACGAGAAGTTAAAGTCGGGGGCGAGTTAGAGGAATTGCTTGTGGGAGCGACAGTGCGGGCATGAGTAGGGGCGGAAGAAGTTGAAGTCCGGAGCGGGGAGAAAGAGGTTGAAGATAGGAGCGACAGTGTGGGAGTGAGTAGGGGCGGAAGAAGTTGAAGTCGGGAGCGGGGAGAAGGGGGTTGCGGGCGGGAACGACAGTGGGGATACGAGAAGGGGCCAGAGAAGTTAAAGTCGGGGGCGAGAGAAAGGGATTGCCTGTGGGAGCGACAGTGTGGGAGTGAGTAGGGGCAGAAGAAGTTGAAGTCGGGAGCGGGGAGAAGGGGGTTGCGGGCGGGAGCGGCAGTGTGGGCGCGCGCAGGGGCGCAAGAAGTCGAGAGCGTGACGGGGCGGGGGCGTGCGCGTGCCGCGTGGCGTGTGCCGGGCGCGCGTCGCGTGTAAGAGCGAGGGCAGCCCCGCTTCCGGTTCCGGTGGCGGCGCAGCGCCCGGCAATAGAGCGACGTACACACAGTACTCGCTGCGGGAACGATACATTGCCGTGAACTGCAGTTGTGAGTCTGTAAATGATCTCATGTTCAAGGAGCTCTAGGACTCGCCGTTGACTGACGGGAATGTGACATTAGCCAAATTTTGGGGTGCAACGAATCCATTTTTTTGAACATATTTTTAAAGCACGATTCTATGAAATCCCATGTCATGAATTCGAGGCGATAGCTAATACGATGCCTTAATAATGGTCAACTAACTACGGACGATCTTTACTTAGTATTCCACCCTCGCTGTTAAGACGTGGGTTTGACCACTTTATTTTCAATTGGTATTTGATCTAAAGGCCTTACGTTCCGTTTTCGAATTATTTGAAATATTCTCTAAAATGTACATATTGTTTACTTCTTCACATTTATATAAATCTTTCTCTAGCGATATAAAATGTTTAAATGTGAATCTTACTCATAATTTATCATCACACTTTTAATGAATTTGAATGAATCGTGTTCTCTTGTGGTGATTATTGCAACGAACATAGTGAATTTTGTTTCTAAGATTAATATTTGTGATTCATTTGTTCCTGACGTAAGATAATTCTGGCAAACATGCCTATATATTTGTGTGTAAAAGGTAGGTCTTAACATTGTGCCACAGCCATCCGTAACTTATTTCATTTGAACATAGTGATGTGCCCGGCAACTGTGTCGTAGTAGAAATTGTTCAGGCACAATTCAAATTGTTCAGGCACGAGATTACATTTTCATCCAAGAAAGTTTGACCCTCCCAACTTCTGTTTTCACAGCTCCACCTTGTCTCCTGTTATCACACAATAATATAATATAATCAATAATATCTTATATCGGATTATATTTGAAATATCTATGTTAATTATTGCAATTTTTATTTTAACTATACGGTATATTCTAGTAATAATTTCCTGTAATTTATTGAAATCAATTGTTGATTAAATAGAATTTTGCGTTCAAGGAAATTTGATAAATATCTTTATAATATTTTAATTTCTACAGTAAAACGTCGCTCTTACTCAGGGAATTCGACCCTGACCGCAAAAAGGTTGTTATCTGAGCTGACAGACAGGAGCTGTCATTACGGTGTACTGGTAAATAGCTTGGGGGCGGTAGTTCGTGAAGATAATAACGAGGCTAATATTCTTGCGCGCAGTTTGTTTTTTAGGAAAAGTAAAACATTTTTAATTTGCAGTGCAAATGCAAATTTCTTACGTCCGTTACACTTATAAACATCTAACTCTTCTTTGGAATGTAGTCAAGGAGACTAATCGTTTCTGCGAATGTTTCAATAGGTTTAGTGTCAAATTGAAACTTCCACAACTCACGTTTTTTTTTAGTACTCTTGGAGGTAACGATTCCAAGGTACACTCTGTATTACCTAGTTCTACGAATTTTTGGAGGAGAGGGATAACTTTGTTTAAAAAGTCGCATTACGAAATAAATGGACCAGCTTTTTAGATAACCACTTCTAAGAACATAGATGAGGAACTATAAATGAAACCTTCTTTAATGACGCTCTCATGAAAAAGTAAATTTTCTTTTACGATTTGTTTGGGTTAATTTCTCTTATAAAGAATAACCTAGTACTTGCGCACCTCTAGCTGTAGGACCTGAGATGACGTCCTCTGCAATAGATGGTGTAGATATTTCAAGAGCTTCTGTTCAATGCTGCAGGTAAATATTATTCAAAAGTTTCCAAATAATTATTTATTTTAAAATACATGGAAGTAATTCACATACGTATATAATATTTAACCCATCGACAGACCTATGTAACATTTTGAATAGAAAATATTTAGACATTCTCTCAAAGGCGTTCCCTACTGTATCTGCCTCTGATAACCCAACAGGTGAGAGTGGAGACCCGCAATTTAATTCGTCTGCCTCTTCAAACACGGTGCGCGGCGACCGCGATGGCAGCGCTTAGTCTTTGCGCATTGTCGTTGCGCTGTGCGGCCAACTACTCGGTTGCGTAACGTCCTGCGGCGAGTTGGTCACGGCGGATGGCCCTCGCGTTATCCGGGCGCATCGGACATCGGGGACCAGGGGCGCCCAGAGAAAACCAGGCACCTGGGGCACTTGATGCATGGGGACCCATCATTTTACACAAAAAAAATTTCCTCCTCCCCTATTCATCAACAGTATTCATTTCTGCGTGCATCAGAAATAACTTGCAGCGTTAAATTTGGATTAGAGGTAAATATATTTTTTTAAAATTTCTTTTGAATGAAAAAAAATTCAGGGCACTAATTAAGTTGGGGTCTGATACAAGTTGCCTCATCTGTCCCCTCTTCTAGTTGGGCTCGTAGGCTTCCGCGGCCGGAGTCAATGCATTTTTGACTAACCGGGATGAGCCGCGTCTCTGTCAATTGTAATGACGTTTCGGCCATCTAGCTGTGGTCTTCTTCAGAGGTATACTAGCCCTCTTCTGTTTGCCCCTGGAGATGCCCAACTTGGCCATTGGCGAAGACGGGAGAGGGGGATGACAGGCGAGCGGTCGACCCGGGTAGCTTATGTGTATACTCCGATTTAAACAGAGTAACACTTAAAGATCACAAGCTGGAAGGAGAGCGGGACATTGTCAACAAATGAGGAGCTCCAATACCAAAAATATAAGTCGTAATGAAGCTCCCCATTCGATGACAGTGTTCCCCTCTCCTTCCAGATTGCGATCTTGATAGGCCATTCTGTTTAAATTGAAGTATAGAAGTATCTCAGGTGGATACGAAAAGATTAGCTTCTTCTTGACAAGGGTGTTGAAATGGTGTTTGGTTAGATAGACCAGACAGTGGACAGATAATGTTTTGTTCTTCTGGGCAATTTCGAAGGGATAAATAGCTATTTAGACGAGACATGGACTTCGCCTGCCACACCACAAGCACAAGATGAAATCATGTATGCCTTAGGCCTGATTCGATCTCACAACTCTTTGCAGAATGGTTGTAGCTGCAACCTCTGCGCTATTTCGGTGGAAAGAACTTTTGAACGAATAAAAACTTATGTAGTAGCATCAATACTCGTACAACTTTCTTTTGACATTGGCGCCCCATAACCTGCCCCATGCTTTAGATTGGTCATTTAGAAACAAGGCATCTCTCTCCCCTTCTCTCTCTTTCTATTTCTGCCTTTTTCCCTAAGTCACATCTAGTTCTTGGAAAATGACTCCCTTTGATAAACGAGGGACCTGATGCAAACTGTTTTCACCTGTCACCATCATCGCCTGGCCTTCAGGGACATTTCTAGAGACATCCTGCCTCCAAATCTTTTGGGAGAAGACGATTGAAAAAGAATATTCAGATCTCTACTCCTTCATTACATTTTCTTATATTTCCAGTTATTGCTCGTGTCTAGCCATCTACGAATCACGATTGAGGTGCCCATAAGAAACGAATCTCCGAAAATGTAATAGGTTCAAAACCTCGTTCTTAGGACACTGCTTAAGGAACATAACTCGTGTTTCGTGACGGTCTGTCTTGAGGCCGGCATGCAGGGCGCGAGAAGCATCGTTTCGGGGGTTCCGCACGATTGTACCGTGTGTTGTAGCGTAACGTGTGTTGAGGATTGCAAGCGCATCGATTTTTCCCCTTGTATCACAATCTGCGAACTTGTATATTTTCGTCTCAAATCCGATTGGTACTGGTCTGAGAAGTAATTTCCTAAACAACAGAAGCAAACTTACGGGGTTTTGTGATTACGGTTTATTATAAATGGTACAAAACCGAAGTGTTTCCTTAAATTAATATATAGAGAGAGCTTCATTCAAAAAAATCTACAACTGATAAAATAGGAAGGAAAAAAGTGCAGAAAATGTTGACGAAAATAGAACGAATTTATATTCAGGAAAAACCTAATTCAGTTTCCTTATCAGGTTTAAGAGTCAACGATTGAAGTTGAAAATACGTTGATTCCATATCTGGGAAATAGCAACCTGCGAATTCTGCAAAGCATTGTCCTCTTCAATTTGACAAATGCTAGCTTTCTGACGTAAGCAATTAGCACGGCAAGAAAACTCCGCTTCTAGCTGCAGAACACATTCGCACGAGGATTCAGAAAACATGCTTCATGTCCCTTGAAGCTCAACAGGATATATTCGATACAAACTACGCGGAGAATCTAGAAACAAAGAGATAATATGAGAGAGTAAGTGAGCACACCTTGTAAGTATTTTAATAGTTTACACGTGGCCTTTCACGCCTCTAATAAATACGACCATACTGGGATGCAAAGCAAACCGGCAGCCGAAATCACTAGCATGTGTGCACCATCATGCCTGCCATCCGGCCTCGCCCACCTGCTCGTCCGCTCTACCCACCGCGGTGGCCGCCGCCGCCGCCGCCGCCGCCGCCGCCGCCGCCGCCGCCACCACCACCACCACCACCACCACCACCACCACCACCACCACCACCGCCGCCGCCGCCGCCGCCTCCGCCGCCGCCACCGCCGCCGCCACAACCGCCGCCGCCACCACCGCCCCCCGCCGAAGCCACCACCGCCGCCACCCCCGCCCCCGCTGTCACCCCCGCCCCCGCCGTCGCCCCCGCCGCCGCCTCCGCCGGCCCCAAGCCACCGCCGTCGCTAATGCCACCGCCACCGCCTCCGCCACCACCACCGCCGCCCCGCCGCCCCCGCCCCCCCCCTGCCGCCCCCGCTGCCCCCGCCGCCCTCGCCACCGCTTTCGCCATTGCCACCGCCGCCGCCTCCGCCGCCCCCACGCCACCGCCGTCGCCAATGCCACCGCCGCCACCGCCGCCACCGTCGCCACCGCCGTCGCCGCCGCCTCCGCGGCAGCTGTAATCGCCGCGCCTCGCCGCCTCCGCGCCTCCTGGCCCACAAACGCACGCGCTCGAGCAAGCGGCCTCTGCGCGCAGCCGCACCGCGAAAGGACGACACCGCAGCAGAGCTCGCCTTGCTCACCCACTCAACTGAGCGCTTACTGTCTGCGGGTGCGTCATCTGCTCAGGTCGTTATCCCCGGAAGTGTAGTGCTTGTTGTATTCCGGCAGGGGAAAGTGTTCACTCCCGTTGAAACGTGAGATCTGGGGCTGACCTATAAGTCGACTTGAGGTCTTCTCCTCCAGCGGGTCTCCTTCAGCGAGGCAGCGCCACAGTTGGGAAAAGCTCTATGCTCACGACTAGACTACGACACGTATGGTAGTGAAAAACTCCTTTTTCCCCCTCAGGTGCCATCTTCAATGAATCTTCACCCCTCACCCCCGTTGGTATTACACCCACACTCTAACAAACGTAACAGGGGTCTTGGGAGGGGGCGTCTCCCACTCCTTCACTATTTTCCCTCTCTCTAGTTTTCCAGACCGGGACCTTACTTATCGATAACCCGCTGAGGTAGTCGCAGTCCTTATCAGCTAGTTCCTCGGATATCGCCTTGTCGCCGCTGTGATTCGTTGATCTTTAACGTAATGGTGGTTAATGATAGGGTAGGGCAAGTAATGAATGATGGAGCGTACCGATGGAATGCATATTGACAGGGGAAACGGGAGTACCCTTCGATAGAGCGGATCACATGCACAAAATTCAGGCAAGAATTCAGAAAACGGACGTTGGGAAATATTCATTCGCGAATCGAACTATTAGAGACTGGAACGGTTTACCTGTGACAATCTTCGATCCCTTTACTCAAAGACTGAGCAAATTTAAAAATAAATCAGTTTCTTGAATGTTGATATGTATGTTATAAATATATTTAATAAAATTCAGTGTAATTAACTATGTCTTCTATGTAATTAAGTATTATTATTATTATTATTATTATTATTATTATTATTATTATTATTATTATTATTATGTGCAGTGCAGTGGCCTGAAGTGCAGTGGCATTGTGAAACTGAGAGAAACGAGTGTGTAAGAAAGACATTACAGCTCGCTGTTTTGCAGTGCGGTGAAGTGAAGTGTGGTGAAGTGGAGTTCTATGAAAGATTGCGCGGTGAAATGTTCACGTGAATTTGTAAAGTTTGTAGATTTTGTAAAGTTGTTAAGTTCTTTTATGTTAAGTTAGTGTATTCTGCCGCCAAGTTCTCACACTTAATTGCAGAATTATTAATAAATCTAATCTAATCTAAAAACCTGCCGCGAATCAGATTTGCACACCACAAATTCCACTTCGTACCACCTGGGATGGAACCCGGGTCCCAGCGGTGAAACGCATACACTCTGATGTACGGTAGTGTAATTCATGTAAGTGTGTGCAGGACAACAAACATGACGGAGAAAATACCGCGTGCGGTCCGTGACCCGTTAGGGTACCGCTCCGGCATTAGTCTTGTATTGATCGGAGAAATCACGGAAAACTAGCGACTACGGAAGTGGGCCACTAGAATGTTTCGCCAGACAGTAGTTGACATCGATCCAGCTTTATTATAACTAGTATCGAAAATCTGTCTCCGTCCTGACTCGTACCCTAGGACCTCCCGTTCAACGATGCTACAGAGGCACCCGTATTGCCATTAAGCAAGCGCAACCGATGTCCCAGCCAGCAAAATATTATTTCACTGCCTACGTTCTAGGCTCTACTGCAGTGGAATATGTTCAGATCTAAATCTTTATCTGATAATTAAGCTTTCGCTTATCAGAATGGAAAGCAATAAATCAAGTAAAAAATATGTCAACAATGACAAAATCCTTCTCTTAACATTAATTACATATCAACGTATTGTTAACAAATGTGTGCTTCCATTTCTTTCAATCTACAACACATCACAATTTCCTTATTATGTTTTTTTCTTATATATTTTTAATCCATTTCGAAGGATACTACAATTTCTCGTGGAATACGTTTTGTTAATTTTGCCATAATTTTCGTAAATGTTCCCCGATTTAAGTAGTTTCTCCTTTGCCTTAATGATTACGTCAATAATGTGATAATATTCTGATAATGGAGTAATAAGATATGACACTCAACAATGAATAAGTGCAAAATTGAAAATTTTCAAACAACAGCGTCTAAACCGCACAAAGTGTTTTGTTCACAAAGAATATTTATGATCTGTCTCAATTTGATAGCCAGTGAATTTAAAACTGTTTTTTTTTTCATGATTCTACCACATTTTAGAAATTTCTTATAATTTGCGAAAGATTTTTTCTTTAAATAAATTGTTCTAATGGAGGAAAAACGCATATAAATATGTCAAAAATTCGATTTTCATTAAAACCTCTGGAGTTTCGAAAATTTCAATGGTTGATCTTTTGTTCGAAACTCTCCCACACTTTGTTCATTGAAGCTAGAGATTATTTCCTTACTGAAAATGATTCACGGGCCTTGGCACTTTAAACAACTTTATGTAAAGTTTTGAAAAATATTGGTAAATTTCTTGACATTTTGAATCAAATCGTGGCAATTTTTCTTTAACATGTAACCACGATTATTTCACAACACGTGTCCACATTTTTGGATAGAACAATATAATGAATCACATTGCACAAGTGATATTTTGTTAACACCTTTCTATTTTTTTAAATCATACAAAAGTGTACGTGACACCTCATCTTGGAGGTAAAGAGACATTGTAAGAGATTTCAATATACTATTTCTTTTCTAAAATTTTAAGTAAAAAACAAAAATCATCTTCAAAATATTTTAAAAGAATGTCGAAGTAAAAATTTGTTATCTCGAACATTCCTACAATTAGTATTATTTCGATTCGGCAAGGACTATTTAATAAACAAATTCTCAAGTACCTAAGTCATTGCAAAATCAAAAGCCTAAATGTTACTTTATATTTTAAAGTTAATCTTAATATTTTTTAATTTTATTTTTGTTCATTTGACGCGATTGTACGTTAAGATCATCGACAACTATCCTTGCTCAACCGTTTGAACTCTGAATGATCACCAGAAATATTCAAGAACAATTATATTTTTTTGACAATTAGCTAATAAATGAACGGCAAAGTCAAAATGAAAGAGAAATTGGGAGTATCCTATCAACGTATAGCCGCAACCTTCTTCACGGAAGTATTCCTTTCAAACTCGATTCCAGTGTTTTGTTTTGACTTTTTTGACCTCGTTCGTGTCTTCTCGTTGCTGACGGGTTGGAAGCATGATGTGTGTGCACGAAAGAATGAGCACACGGGCACATTTGCCAGAAATGGACGAGAAATTTGATTCGAACAAAAGAGAGGTAACTCCTGCAACCTGAAAATAACTTTGGAGAAAGAAACTACGTTTAGCAACCCTCATTATAAATAATAAAACGCAATAACTTTCTGCTGCAGTCATTGACAGATAATGTAAGGATGTTTTAAACATAACAATAAATCCATAAGGAAAAATACATTTTTAAAATGAACATACCTCGACAAAAAGATGCTAACCATTTTCTTTCGAATATAAATGAGAAATATTTCTGAAAGTGTTCCCTATTCATAAAATATACGTTGAATATTATCGTTTTTTAAATTATGAAAACCTAACATTATGGGTATAAGTTGTTTTATATTCATTTATAGATCTTATGCAGCTTAAAATATTTAATTGGTTGAAAATGTTGCTTGATATTTCCGCAAAATGGCAAAGAAACATCTTGTGCGCGCTTTGGGGGACTATTTGTCCCACTGTGCCAGGTTCCCGTTCCCCTCAGCTCGACTCAACTACAGACCGGCCACATGTTCCCAACGACACACGCGGCATTGGAGGCGGCATTGGATTCGGTCGAAGACTTCGCCTGGCGGAACACCAGATCATGGCCGGATCGAGGCACCAGGTCGCCCTTCGGGTGCAGTGGCCCCCCATGTCAAAAATCCAATATGACCTCCCGTTGATATTAGATAAGATTTACTAAGTAAATCGAAAGTAATTGGAAAATTAATGCGATCTTTTTGCGATACAACTAATTCGAAAATTAACGTATGTGCTTATAAGACATTATTAGTATTAACATTCTGCAGAAACTAAAGGAAGTGAACAGTATCAGAATGTAGTGTTGTTCCCACTTGTCCGAACAGTTTCACAGACCATTAAGGAAATGTTTATACATATACAACTTTTATGATTCTGAATATAATCTTTATAAACGAAATTGTTAAACTTAGATAGTCATTAATAATTCAATCAATGACTCATTCTTCCGTTCTCATTTTTTGAGAAACTCATAACTCATAATTTTCCAATGGAAGAAACTTACAATTTTCTTCATTTTCGAACTAGCGACGTAATTCGACCATAGCAGATCTTCAATAGTGCATCCATGGGAGAGGGTGGCTCATGGGACGGCAGCCTACCCCCCCCCAGATGCCAATGATACTTGTTAAAAAATATAGCTTTTACTAATATTCTATTCAAACGAAAGTCATTCAATATGTCAATTGTTAACGTTATAAATATTGACAAGTCAACTAATAAAAATACATTTTATATTCGACCTAAATTTACAATTCTTTATAAGAAAACATCAAGTCAGCTGGAATGGAGCTACACTTGTAGCTCCATTCCCCTCCACACACACACGCACACACACATACACAGAAAAATCCTGGATGCGTCCTTCCACATTGTTATACGAAAAACTTGAAATGTTCTCCTCACAGCTGTCAAGGTTGAATCAACATCATTTCCCACATTTTTCTACACTTGTGATCAAAAGTATCCGGACACGTGGCTGAAAATGAATTACCAGTTCGTGGCGCCCTCCATCGGAAATGCTGGAATTGAATAGAATGTAGGCCCACCCTTAGCCTTGATAACAGCTTCCATTCTCGCAGGCATACTTTCAATCAGCTGCTGGAAGGTTTCTTAGGGAATGGCAGCCCATTCTTCACGGGTACTGACGAGAGGTATCGATATAGGTTAGTGAGACATGGCACGAAGTCAGCAGTCCAAAACATCCCAAAGGCGTTCGATAGGATTCAAATCAGGACTCTATGCAGGCCAGTCCATTACAGGGATGTTATTGTCGTGTAACCACTCCGCCACAGGCCGTGCAGTATGAACAGGTGCTCGATCGTGTTGAAAGATGCAATCACCATTCCCGCATTTCTCTTCAACAGTGGAAAGCAAGGTGTTTAAAACATCAATGAAGGCCTGTGCCTTGATAGTGCCACCCAAAACAACAAGGGGATACAAGCCCTCACCATGAAAAACACGACCACGCCATAGCACCATTTTAGACGTGTCCGGGTCCGGTATCGGATTTTTTCCACCTCTTCGCCCCGTGTCCAATACCTGCTGGCCAGGCCCTTGGGATGATATCCCTGCAGCCCGTCACGTAACCCGACCCTGCTCCTTAGATGGGCAGCGCGCGCCGAGTCGGAAGTCGAAATCTTTGCGTCAGTGTGCGGAATGTGGGGCAGCGGTAACAGCACGTAAGAGAAAACTTGTTACCGGAGAAAAGGTGACGGCGTGTGATGGCCGATGCGCCTGCTTTTACGCTCTCGTACGACTTCCGATGAACAATGCTAACGGATATTATTTCATTGTAGATGTTGCTTGGTAAACAAGAGAGAAATGTGGATTCACCATAACATGAAGATATTAAGCCCTGTCCAACTTTTGGCATTAGACCAACTAGATGTAACACGAGTTTCGCGTAAAATGCGTACGTTCGCGGTTGTGTACTATGTGCTATTGGTTTCAATATTAGGATGAACTTTCAATATTATTCCTGGCAGCAATAAATTGCCTCAACAATTTCACTAACCAAATCGAGGAGTCGGCACCAAAACGTATTGTAAAAACAAAAATATATACTAATATTCGTATCTACTCTAGCTATTAATACAATTTTAGTTTACTTCCGACGTTGGGTATGATGATATTCTAGAGAATGAAGCCAGCCCTTAAAATGTATAAACAAAAGTATACAAGATGTCATAAAAACATGATAGTATTCATAAAAAATCAAAGATTTTGTGTGCTATACAACACAGCATAAAATAAGTATATTTCAAACATTTAAATATTCTCTCCTCTGTCCTAATGAGAAAAGACAGGGTCTTGAGCAATATTCTTCTTTATTTGCGCCAAAAAAACAACAACAGTGAATAAGAATCTGACTTTCCGGATAAAGAAATTCTATATAAAGGTGAGTATTTAGAAATACGGGCTACTTTCCTACACTTCAATCAACTAGTGTTTATGTTTGTTTATTTTTAATATGATGTTCGGTTATTTTCGTTTAAGACATTCAAACATTAGTTTTTAATACTGAAATGAAAAGACACTTTGGTATGACATCAAACGGTATTGAGCAGAGCCTAGATGGTGGCGTCACTATGAAATGACAAGATGAAATAACACTACTCGGACTACGAGATCGCAAGAGAACATCCACGGAAATATAATACTTAAATCACAGTGAGCAGATTAAATTTATTTTTTATTTCGGATATTTTTTGGCCTATAAACAAAAGAAAATTGTAACATTACGTTTAAAATTTGAATAAATCTACATTTTTCTAATAGACGAGACCTAAAAAGTTGTCACCGTCAGGTGACAGGTAAAATAGCTGGACCACTCAACCGAATATCTTGGGTGAGTTTTGATACCGAAGGGAGAGCCGCTGTGTAATGTAATACAGAATAACTACTACTTAAGAAGACACTTTAAAAAAGTATTACAGGAAAATGTTTTGCCTTTGTGTGCAGTAAAAATGTACCACATGAAAAATGAAGAAATTATAGAAATAACTGATGATTTCTTTACTTATAAAGTTGAATAAGATTTCTATAATACGACATTTTTCCAGTTTATCATCTAATTATGTTTTTTAAAACATTCAAAATCTTCACACCAAATTTCGAAGAAAACCGTATCACAGTATCACTCACGTTCACTACAGTAAGAAAATGCAAACACACACACACGCACACAAAGGCGTGATTGTATTCCAGTTGCGCCGAGGTGTCCCACGCACGAATCCTACCTTTGGCACAGCGCGGCGCGGCGTCCGGCGGGCAGAGCGAGTGGAGCGACACGCGGGCGACCCGAATCCGACTGCGGCTGCGGCGGACGGCTCTCGCCTGCTCGCTGCACAGGCGCGCGCACGGCTCTGAACAGCACTGAAGCGCGAGGCGGCGTAGCGCGGAGCGCGGGCCTCTGGTGCCGGCGGCGGCGGAGGCGGCGGTGGCGGCGGCGGCCCAGCGGGGACGCTGACCGCTGGCGGGGGGGGGGGGAGGCGACACGCCGCCGCCACCGCCGCCACACGCGCTTCAATCGCGCTCCGGGAGGTCCTAGGTTCGAGACCCGCCGGTGGCAGGAGTTCTGACATCAGATACGTGGATAAGAGAATTCAACCGGCCGGCTGCTCTGATGGGTAATTTCTCGTGGTTTCGCCGATCAACACCGGGCCACGGACCGCGCGCGATCTTTCTTCCTCTTCCTTGTCCTGTCCTCACCCCTTACTTACTCACAATTAAAATATGCACTACACTATCACACATGTCGAGAGATCAGAAGGGAGCTTAGAGCTTGTTCCGGCCTGTGCGGTGGCCCCGCTGGTGGGAGATACCTGGGTGGGGAAAACCTCCGCAAGCAGACGTGAAGGTTGGCACTGTATCTCACCATGCAGCTAGAGAAGAACACCACCATCTCCCATGATAAAACATACACTACGCTTAACAAAAAGGACACTCTAAAAAGGAAGTACCCGAGTAAAGTTTGTTTTTATTAATTTTAATAACGATGAGTATATGTTGTTTTCTGTAATGTATTTACATATTTCTTTCTTTCATTGACGACTACACTTTAATTAACTGCCTATCTGCAAATAAACTCATAGACAAAATTTTGAAGTAGAGACGACGCGTGTTCCCAATATCATAGAATGCTGAAATTGCATATATGCGCATCTTTTAGGAAAACTAAAATACTTATGGAGCTTGCGTTATGAATTAAAAATAATCGGCCATATAAGGGAGACAACTTTGTACAGGTTTGAACATTCCAAAACAATTAGCAAATAATATTGTAGCTATTTATGAAGATGACTTTTAAACCTACGATACAAACTCGTAAAACGACAGCTAGAAATATGACATTCCCAGTCATTACTCTGCTGCCATCGACACAATCTTGCAAAAATATTACAATAATTCGTAGCACGATATTATAATGACTCGTTAATTCGACATTACCGGCTTCATTATAGTCATCATCCCCATACACTTACAGGTGCATTATCTACTTTTACTACTTCATTCCTGTTATCAAAAGAGTAACGAAAACTTGAAGAGAACTGTTCCAGCCTGTGTAGGCAAACCACCAAACATAGCGATATAGCGGGATGCAGCGATCAGGTGCACATCGTAGTGTAAACATTGTCTTCTGATATTATTTGATTAATTATTAACTTACGTTATTTTGGTTTATAATTAACTACAAAATAACTACAAAATATTTGTAGTTTTTTCTCTTACCATCTTTATATTTTTACTTCCTTGTTTACGTACGTATATATGGAGTAATAAACGTAGCATAAGTTAAATTATGTAATGCTGCGGAAAATCTATTTCGAGATTTCAACGGAAATACATATTTTGGGGTCCCCTGATACCTAAAAAGTGTTGTTTTTTATCAAAACGTCCTTCCGTATCTCCGTCTGTTCGTGCTGTTCGTCTGTGAACACCACTAGCACCTAAACCATACGTAGGATTTTTTTTTCCGAAATGGATATTCCCCGGTCGATCTGACTCGACTTGAGGCGCAGCGATTTTTTAAAATAAGTTTATTCAAAATTTGGGAGTACTTTACATCAAGCCCTTGGGACATTGTTAATTTTTTTTTCAAAAACGGCTCAATGTTTTTCTTTAAATTTCTTGTAAGAATGCAGAAAATACGCATATAAAAGTGTCATTGGTCCAATTTTCACGGTTAACTGTAAATCTTCGAAAATTTTGAAATTTTACTGGCGTTTTTCTACAACTACAAAATTGAAGGTATATATTTTTCAAATTTGCTTCAAATGCCTTCTAATGAAAGTTTTCGAAAGCTCAAAAATTTACTGTGAATTACATGAATTAAGATTTGTCATTACTCTCGATGTCCTGTAGCAAGGATTGATGCTACAGGGTCTTGGTTCCGTTTTTAAATAAAAACCGCAGTGCGCGGAAGGACCAACAAGACAACTGGGCAAAGTAGGGAAAGGATGGCGAAGAAGGCAAGAAGATAATATGGGACAATGGGGACAAAATAGATAAAATTGGAAAGAGGGAGAAAAGGGTCAAAATGGGAAAGGATAACAAATTAGACAATGTGGACAAAAGGACAAATGAGATAAGGGGGCAAAATGGATCATGAGGATAAAATGAAACAATGACAAAATGGGACAATGAGGCAAAGTGGGACAATAAGACAAAATGGAACAAGGAGACAAAATGGAACTAGGTGACAAAGTGATGCATGGGGGCCAAATGGTACAAGGGGACCAAATGGGATAAGGAGATGAAATGTAACAAGGGGACAAAATTGGACAAGGACACAAAGTTGGGCAGGGGGACAAACTTGGACAATGGGACATAATTGGACAGCTATACAAATGACAAAAATTGGACTAGGGGACAAAATCGGACCCGTCGGACGTTGGGACAAAATGAGCCAATAGGGCAAACGGAAAAGGGGGTGAAGTGGGACAAAAGGGACATGGGGAATACGAACAAAATGCACAAAAAAGGACAAGGGACAAGTGGGGCAAAAGGGGCATTTATCCATAGATGAGCACTGGTGAAATTTAAAACCGAGACTCCGCTAAAATATTTTAATGGGCTCTAAAAGTATTTTAACATCCGTTGCTATGGACGCGCTCTGAATGTGTTGTTTAGATGTTTTGTTGCTAAGGAGCTTAGCACGTATATACCGACGTAAATAAAAAACTATTTTTTACTGTGTGCCAAACATATATTTTTTAGTGTGTGAAATATTGCAAAGCGTGAGAGCGTAGGCTTCCGCGGCCGGAGTCAGTATTTACTAGGCTGTCCGGGTGACGCCGCGTCCATGGCGAAGGTGCCGACGTTTCGGTCGCCATTCTGCGACCTTCCTCAGGGCGTAATGCGCGGAGATGTGCTGCGCACGAGTTTAAATGGTAAAATAAGTGTTTCCAGGCATCGTGTAGACGTATGCCTTGGTCAGCATTAAGGTTAAAGGGGTTTTTGATGATTTCCACCGCCTCTTTTACCCTCCTCGGGCCCCAGCGGTCTTCTCTGGCTAAGAGGCGTGTGTCATCAAATAAAATAGCATAAACCTCTGCCAGAACTTCTGATATCACCAAAACTAGTGACAATCCCAACACGAAAATAGCCACTCTGCCATATATACGCGGTGTCACAGATAAGATTGGCAAGCTTCTGAGCCGCTTTGATATAAAGACGGCCTACAAAGCCCAGGAAAAACTCGGGCAAAAGCTTGTACGCGTGAAAGACCGCGTCCCTCCCCTTATGTCATCGGGGGTATACGAGATCCCATGCAGCTGCGGCCATAGTTACATTGGCGAGACGGGACGCAGCGTAGAGGAACGCCTCAGGGAACATATTCGTAATTATAAATACAATAATACGAATAAATCGGCCGTAGCCCTGCACGCATGGAAAACTGGCCATGCTATTTTATTTGATGACACACGCCTCTTAGCCAGAGAAGACCGCTGGGGCCCGAGGAGGGTAAAAGAGGCGGTGGAAATCATCAAAAACCCCTTTAACCTTAATGCTGACCAAGGCATACGTCTACACGATGCCTGGAAACACTTATTTTACCAGGACGTCCGATCTCGACCGGACGCGGCCCCAGCTCTTCCGCTACGTCCGACTACGGACGGAGCGCCTCCTCCCACCCTGCGGAGAGCCCGCCCCTGATTGGCCGGTGCTCTCTCCGCATTGGCCGACCACCCGGCCAACCGGCACTCGGGTGAGGGGAAACTCAGCCCCATTTAAACTCGTGCGCAGCACATCTCCGCGCATTACGCCCTGAGGAAGGTCGCAGAATGGCGACCGAAACGTCGGCACCTTCGCCATGGACGCGGCGTCACCCGGACAGCCTAGTAAATATTGCAAAGCGTGTTCGAAACATATCGAAGCGTTTGCCTGACAGATTGCATTTCGCCCACTGCGGGTAAAAAAGTATACAAAATACGGACATTAAATGATTCCCGCTCCCGACTCGAGTGTCAATTACCTGTTTCGCGACTTGTAATATTTCAAATATTGCCGCTAAAAAAAATATTCTAATTACTGTACAGTTACTCTATACAGTTCTATATTCATGAAAATAATGGGACAAAAATATGTATTTTAATTTCTTTATAGATGGCGCACCAATCAGAAAATTCCAGAAAATAGCTGATTTTTAGGGCAACATTCGATAATTTTCTCGTGCACCTGGTGGAATTAAAACTTGTTTTAAAAAATCCAATATTTTAAAATCCAATTCAAAGTTTAGATTTCGCAGCACATAATATTTTTAATTTTTTTTAATTGCGTAAATTTCACATAAAGAATCATTATTTTCATAGGTATTTTATACGGCCAATTCAATGAAGAAAAAAATAAAAATCACATTTTTCGTCATTACGAAGGATGTTCCAGGGGAGAAATCTAAAACTTCATGAAAAACTGTTTTTCGTAGTCACAATCCTTAGGAAAAATTGTATTTTAAATTTCAAGTGGAGGCATTTTTTACCATCTCATCCAGATAGAGTCTTTTCTGAATATGAAATTTGAGCTCTTTTGACAGAAACGTTTTGAGTTTTCGAGAAACCTCATAAGACATCATTTAAAGAATACGTACTCGGAAATGCAATAGTGTAAAGAAATCGCCGCTAATGTAAATTTTAAGGACGTGAGAGGCTAGTCAGAAAAATACATTTTGTAATTTTTGAAAAACAAAAACAAAAGAATAGAGCAATATCAGTTTATGTCATCTTGTAGATTATATTTGAAACTATCCTCACCAAACGTTTAAACAAGCAATTTGGTGCCGTTGTCGAGAAAATCTGGTTTCTGTATTTTTTAATATTGCACATATCGCACGCAATATTGCGCGAAAAAACTAAAATTTTGAAAAAACATGTACCATACTTTAGTGAAAGAACTAAGCATGGAGAACAAAATTCATTTGAAAAAATCTGTATCTTCAATTTTGTAAACGACGAAAAATATTCAAACATTTGAAATTTTCGAAAATTCAGAGTTAACCCTGAAAATTGGACCTATGCCACCTTTGTAAGTTTATTTTACTCAACTCGTACAAGAAATTTAAAGAAAAAATTTGGAGCTGTTTTTAAAAACATTTTGAAAATGTACTAGGGGCCTAATGTAAAGTACCCCCCCAAATTTTAAAGAAAGTTTTTCAAAATTTCAAAGCTTCGACTCGAGCCAGATGGACAGGGGTTTCTTCAATTTGGGAAAAATTCTGTGTATGGTTTAGGCGCTAGTGGTATTCACGGACGGACGGACGAACGGACGTTTAGAAAAAAAAAAACACTTTTTCGGTGTCAGGGGACCCCAGAACCTGTATGTCCGTTGAAATGTCGAAATCGATTTTCCACAGCATTACATAACTTTCCCCATTACTCCGCATATACATATGAATAGGGGAAAGTAAAATTAAAGGAATAAT